>OY796882.1:62857931-63503201 GCA_963680785.1 Diplosoma virens | reverse complement strand
GATCAGAATTTAACGTAGATATCAGATATAAATTCAAGTTCCGGCGACATTATATTAGTTTTTGAACAAAATGCACTTGAATGACCCCCGCTTTACGAGATAACAATTAGCATCGACAGCATTTTGAGTTAAAGTGATTTCGAGTTACGCTAATTCAAAGTTTATTTTGACCATGTTCCCTATTGATTCGAATGACAAATTTGATATCACATTGATTAGAATTTCACATAGACATCAGATATAAAATCAAGTTCCGGCGTCACTATATTCACTTTTTAACAAAATGCACTTGAATGACCCCCGCTTTACGAGATAATAATTAGCATCGACAGCATTTTGAGTTAAAGTGATTTCGATTTACGCTAATTCAAGGTTTATTTTGACCATGTTCCCTATTGATTCGAATGACAAATTTGATATCACATTGATCAGAAATTCACGTAGATATCAGATATAAAATCAAGTTCCGGCGACACTATATTAGTTTCCTAACAGTATACAGTTGAATGACCCCCGCTTTACGAGATAATAATTAGCATCGACAGCATTTTGAGTTAAAGTGATTTCGATTTACGCTATTTGAAGGTTTATTTTGACCATGTTCCCTATCGATTCCAATGACAAATTTGATATCACATTGATTAGAATTTCACGTAGATATCAGATATAAAATCAAGTTCCGGCGACACCATATTAACTTCCTAACAGAATACAGTTGAATGACCCCCGCTTTACGAGATAATAATTAGCATCGACAACATTTTGAGTTAAAGTGATTTCGATTTACGCTAATTCAAGGTTTATTTTGACCTGCTTGCTAAAAATGCTGTCGATGCTAATTATTATCTCGTAAAGCGGGGGTCATTTAACTGTATTCTGTTAGGAAGTTAATATAGTGTCGCCGGAACTTGATTTTATATCTGATATCTAAATGAAATTCTAATCAATGTGATATCAAATTTGTCATTCGAATCGATAGGGAACATGGTCAAAATAAACCTTCGAATAGCGTAAATCGAAATCACTTTAACTCAAAATGTTGTCGACGCTAATTATTATCTCGTAAAGCGGGGGTCATTCAACTGTATTCTGTTAGGAAACTAATATAGTGTCGCCGGAACTTGATTTTATATCTGATATCTACGTGAAACTCTGATCAATGTGATATCAAATTTGTCATTCGAATCAATAGGGAACATGGTCAAAATAAATCTTGAATTAGCGTAACTCGAAATCACTTTAACTCAAAATGCTGTCGATGCTAATTTTTATCTCGTAAAGCGGGGGTCATTCAAGTGCATTTTGTTCAAAAACTAATATGATGTCGCCGGAACTTGATTTTATATCTGATGTCTATGTGAAATTCTAATCAATGTGATATCAAATTTGTCATTCGAATCAATAGGGAACATGGTCAAAATAAACTTTGAATTAGCGTAAATCGAAATCACTTTAACTCAAAATGTTGTCGATGCTAATTGTTATTTCGTAAAGCGGGGGTCATTCAAGTGCATTTTGTTCAAAAACTAATATAGTGTCGCCGGAACTTGAATTTATATCTGATATCTACGTTAAATTCTGATCAATGTGATATCAAATTTGTCATTCGAATCGATAGGGAACATGGTCAAAATAAACCTTGAATTAGCGTAAATCGAAATCACTTTAACTTAAAATGCTCTCGATGCTAATTATTATCTCGTAAAGCGGGGGTCATTTAACTGTATTCTGTTAGGAAGTTAATATAGTGTCGCCGGAACTTGAATTTATATCTGATATCTACGTGAAATTCTAATCAATGTGATATCAAATTTGTCATTCGAATCGATAGGGAACATGGTCAAAATAAACCTTCGAATAGCGTAAATCGAAATCACTTTAACTCAAAATGCTGTCGATGCTAATTGTTATCTCGTAAAGCGGGGGTCATTCAACTGTATTCTGTTAGGAAACTAATATGGTGTCGCCGGAACTTGAAGTTATATCTGATATCTACGTTAAATTCTGATCAATGTGATATCAAATTTGTCATTCGAATCAATAGGGAACATGGTCAAAATAAACCTTCAAATAGCGTAAATCGAAATCACTTTAACTCAAAATGTTGTCGATGCTAATTATTATCTCGTAAAGCGGGGGTCATTCAACTGTATTCTGTTAGGAAACTAATATAGTGTCGCCGGAACTTGAATTTATATCTGAAATCTTCGTGAAATTCTGATCAATGTGATGTTGAATTTGTCATTCGAATCGATAGGGAACATGGTCAAAATAAACCTTGAATTAGCGTAAATCGAAATCACTTTAACTCAAAATGCTGTCGACGCTAATTATTATCTCGTAAAGCGGGGGTCATTTAATTGTATTCTGTTAGGAAGTTAATATAGTGTCGCCGGAACTTGAATTTATATCTGATATCTACGTGAAATTCTAATCAATGTGATATCAAATTTGTCATTCGAATCAATAGGGAACATGGTCAAAATAAACCTTGAATTAGCGTAAATCGAAATCACTTTAACTCAAAATGCTGTCGATGCTAATTGTTATCTCGTAAAGCGGGGGTCATTCAACTGTATTCTGTTAGGAAACTAATATAGTGTCGCCGGAACTTGAATTTATATCTGAAATCTTCGTGAAATTCTGATCAATGTGATGTTGAATTTGTCATTCGAATCGATAGGGAACATGGTGAAAATAAACCTTGAATTAGCGTAACTCGAAATCACTTTAACTCAAAATGCTGTCGATGCTAATTGTTATCTCGTAAAGCGGGGGTCATTCAAGTGCATTTTGTTGAAAAGTGAATATAGTGTCGCCGGAACTTGATTTTATATCTGATGTCTATGTGAAATTCTAATCAATGTGATGTTGAATTTGTCATTCGAATCAATAGGGAACATGGTCAAAATAAACCTTGAATTAGCGTAAATCGAAATCACTTTAACTCAAAATGCTGTTGACGCTAATTGTTATCTCGTAAAGCGGGGGTCATTCAAGTGCATTTTGTTCAAAAACTAATATAGTGTCGCCGGAACTTGAATTTATATCTGAAATCTACGTTAAATTCTAAACAATGTGATATCAAATTTGTCATTCGAATCAATAAGGAACATGGTGAAAATAAACCTTGAATTAGCGTAAATCGAAATCACTTTAACTCAAAATGCTGTCGATGCTAATTGTTATCTCGTAAAGCGGGGGTCATTCAACTGTATTCTGTTAAGAAGTTAATATAGTGTCGCCGGAACTTGATTTTATATCTGATATCTAAATGAAATTCTAATCAATGTGATATCAAATTTGTCATTCGAATCGATAGGGAACATGGTCAAAATAAACCTTCGAATAGCGTAAATCGCAATCACTTTAACTTAAAATGTTGTCGACGCTAATTATTATCTCGTAAAGCGGGGGTCATTCAACTGTATTCTGTTAGGAAGTTGATATAGTGTCGCCGGAACTTGATTTTATATTTAATATCTACGTGAAATTCTGATCAATGTGATATCAAATTTGTCATTCGAATCAATAGGGAACATGGTCAAAATAAACCTTGAATTAGCGTAACTCGAAATCACTTTAACTCAAAATGCTGTCGATGCTAATTTTTATCTCGTAAAGCGGGGGTCATTCAAGTGCATTTTGTTCAAAAACTACTATGGTGTCGCCGGAACTTGAATTTATATCTGATATCTACGTTAAATTCTGATCAATGTGATATCAATTTTGTCATTCGAATCAATAGGGAACATGGTCAAAATAAACCTTCAAATAGCGTAAATCGAAATCACTTTAACTCAAAATGCTGTCGATGCTAATTGTTATCTCGTAAAGCGGGGGTCATTCAACTGTATTCTGTTAGGAAACTAATATAGTGTCGCCGGAACTTGAATTTATATCTGAAATCTTCGTGAAATTCTGATCAATGTGATGTTGAATTTGTCATTCGAATCGATAGGGAACATGGTCAAAATAAACCTTGAATTAGCGTAAATCGAAATCACTTTAACTCAAAATGCTGTCGATGCTAATTGTTATCTCGTAAAGCGGGGGTCATTCAAGTGCATTTTGTTCAAAAACTAATATAGTGTCGCCGGAACTTGAATTTATATCTGATATCTACGTGAAACTCTGATCAATGTGATATCAAATTTGTCATTCGAATCGATAGGGAACATGGTCAAATTAAACCTTCAAATAGCGTTACTTGAAATCACTTTAACTCAAAATGTAATAGACGCTAATTGTTATCTCGTAAAGCGGGGGTCATTCAAGTGCATTTTGTTGAAAAGTGAATATGGTGTCGCCGGAACTTGAATTTATATCTGAAATCTACGTTAAATGTTAATCAATGTGATATCAAATTTGTCATTCGAATCGATAGGGAACATGGTGAAAATAAACCTTGAATTAGCGTAACTCGAAATCACTTTAACTCAAAATGTTGTCGACGCTAATTGTTATCTTGTAAAGCGGGGGTCATTCAAGTACATTTTGTGGAAAAGTGAATATAATGTCGCTGGAACTTGAATTTATATCTGATATCTACGTGAAATTCTGATCAATGTGATATCAAATTTGTCATTCGAATCGATAGGGAACATGGTCAAAATTAACTTTCAAATAGCGTGAATCGAAATCACTTTAACTTAAAATGCTGTCGACGCTAATTATTATCTCGTAAAGCGGGGGTCATTCAAGTGCATTTTGTTCAAAAACTAATATAGTGTCGCCGGAACTTGAATTTATATCTGATATCTACGTGAAACTCTGATCAATGTGATATCAAATTTGTCATTCGAATCGATAGGGAACATGGTCAAATTAAACCTTCAAATAGCGTTACTTGAAATCACTTTAACTCAAAATGTAATAGACGCTAATTGTTATCTCGTAAAGCGGGGGTCATTCAAGTGCATTTTGTTGAAAAGTGAATATGGTGTTGCCGGAACTTGAATTTATATCTGATATCTACGTGAAATGTTAATCAATGTGATATCAAATTTGTCATTCGAATCGATAGGGAACATGGTGAAAATAAACCTTGAATTAGCGTAACTCGAAATCACTTTAACTCAAAATGCTGTCGACGCTAATTGTTATCTTGTAAAGCGGGGGTCATTCAAGTACATTTTGTGGAAAAGTGAATATAGTGTTGCTGGAACTTGAATTTATATCTGATATCTACGTGAAATTCTGATTAATGTGATATCAAATTTGTCATTCGAATCAATAGGGAACATGGTCAAAATGAACTTTCAAATAGCGTAAATCGAAATCACTTTAACTCAAAATGCTGTTGATGCTAATTATTATCTCGTAAAGCGGAGGCCATTCAAGTGCATTTTGTTCAAAAACTAATATGGTGTTGCCGGAATTTGATTTTATATCTGAAATCTACGTTAAATTCTGATCAATGTGATATCAAATTTGTCATTCGAATCGATAGGGAAGATATTTTAAATTAATCCTGAATAGTGGAAGATTGTTTCTCTCTTTTGTAGCATAGAAATGAATGAAGGTTTGCGTCATTTGCGTAAGGTTTTTTCGCTTTTTTTCTTTTTTCTGTAAGATATGAGAGTTATTCTGCTAGAATCACAGTGGTCTTTTGTAACAGTCATATTTAGGCTGCTTTACATATCAGTAAGATGCAAGGTTGCCAGATTATTTTAAGCAAACGTATCCAAAAAAATATCCACTAGGGTTTTTGATAGCGCAATATTTTTAGATGGTTTATGTGCCAAAAAATCTTCTCTTGGGAATTTTGGCAATAAGTCTCCCAATCTGGCAACACTAGTAAGATGGTTAATTGAAGTAAACTAAAACTGATAAAAACTATTTAAAATGATGAAACGATGGGGTTATAAAGGAAACTTGTGATGCACAGTGCGATTGTGTAACATAAGTAAGGGTCGATATGTGAAACAACTATTGTGTTGTGGTAGCAGACTAAATGTTTAAAATGTAATCATGCTGGCAGCTGCATATGGTAAGCAAAAACGGTGTCAAGTTAGGCAAAGAAAACTTAGCCAAACTTGATAATACAGAAAACAATAGGTTCTCAGATGGGATTAAGTGCTATGTGGCAACTTAGCCGAAGGAGACTTGGGCAAGTTCTACTGTAAAAGATGTACAATTAAATAAAATGTTGGAAAAAATGTGTATATATACGAGGGGCGTTTAGAAAGTAATGTAACTGATTTAATTTTTTGCAGTTAGCAGTTAATGTAACTGATTGATTTAAATTCATTTGACTAACATCTGATTCTTTTACAGATTATATATTGGTAACTAAGGTTTACAGGTTTTGTAAAAAAATAAGGGTTTGAATTACTGCAATCTGCAATTCAAATTTTAAGCAATCCCTCTATGTCTTCTTTGTTAGAAGGTAAAACTGGCATGATTGCCCCAAAGCAATCTCGGCAGAAGAAAAGAGTTCTTATTGAATTTCTACAGTCGGAGGGAGAAACAGCTCAGAACATAAGCAGAAGGCTAAAGCAAGTGTCTGGTGACGGTGCGATAGACTACAGCACAGTGACGAGGGGGTCAAGCGAATCAATAAACAGACGCATCACTATTAATGAGCTTGCTGAGTGATTAGGAGTAAGTGCAGAGAGTGCTGTAAAGATCGTGGATACCCTCGGATATTCAAAAGTGTGTGCAAGGTGGGTCCCAACGCAGCTCACAGAGGCTTATAAACAATCCCGCCTAGAAGCTTGTTCTGAACTTCTGGAGTATTGCCATAGTGGCAAAACTTTTTTGCAGCGAATAGTGACCGGAGATAGGACTTGGGTTCACCACTTTGAACCAGAGTCAAAGAGAGCATCAATGGAGTGCACCATCCCACCTCACCACGCTCGAAAAAGTTCAAATCTCAGCAGTCTGCAGGAAAAGTGATGTGTTGGTGCGATACTGGTAGACTTCATGTTGGAAAGGTTTCTGCAGTTGCATGGTGAATTTTTGTCGTTGGTGTGGGGATGTAGGAGTTTCTTATTGTGATTATTGATGATACTCATCATGTTTGGCATACAACTGTAGCTTAACTTTAAGGTAAACCCAAACGACCACCCTTTATACATCAACAACCAATCCAACCACCCACCATCAATCAGAAAACAACTACCAGACATGATCAACAACAGGATCACAAAATTGTTACACAACCAAGACTCATTCAACCAAGCATCTCCTTTATACGCCGAATCTCTAAAGAATAGTGGTTACAAAGTCAGCATGAAGTACAACAAAGCAGCTTTGGTAGAATTGAAAAACGACGAACAAAGAAAAAAATGCATAAATAAAAATAAGAGATATAGAAAAAGAAACGTTATTTGGTTCAAACCTCCCTACAACAAAGAAGTACAGACCAACATCGGAAAAGTATTTTTCAACCTTATAAACAAACACTTTCCCGCACCCCACGAACTCCACAAAATATGTAACAAATTTAACGTCAAGCTGCATTTGTATGCCAAACATAATGAGCATCATCAATAATCACAATAAGAAACTCCTACACCCCCACACCAACGACAAAAATTCACCATGCAACTGCAGAAACCTTCCCGACTGCCCACTCAATGGGAAGTGCCAAGCAAAGTCCATCATCTACCAAGCATCCATCAGTATCCCCAACTCACCCACCCAACATTATTTTGGCTGCTGTGAAACTGAATTCAAGACCCGTTTTTATAACCATAGACAATCCTTTAATCATCGAGACAAAGCAAACGCTACAGAACTTTCCAAAACAGTATGGAAATATAAAGAGAAAGAAATCAAACCACAAATAACTTGGTCAATTGTTTGCAAACCATTTGCATACACCAGCGGGGCTAAACGCTGCAACCTCTGCTTAGCAGAGAAACTCGCCATCTTACAAGCCGACCAAGCAGGCTCTTGAACAAGTGATCCGAGTTTGTCTCCAAATGCCGACACCGAAATAAATTTAAACTAAAGAAAGTCTAGCCCAATTTAATATTTTCAAAAAATTTCTAATTTTAATTTCAATTTTCGATTTTTAAATTTGCAATCCCCTAAACCCCCGTTTACACCGTGCTTGCTCATCGTTGTCGTGTTCCCACTATATCTACTTCTGTATTCCCTAATCTCCTCTACAGCCATTTCCTCGCTTTCCGTTCACGCCTCGCTACTTCCTTCTTTTACAATTTTCTTTCTCTCCCATTACCTATCGCGCGTCTGTAATTTGATCGCCAGTCAGTTCTTGCAGCGTTAGATACGTAAATGAAAATGCTTAGCTGGATCACAAAATTTTGAATTTTAAATTTAAAGCTTTAAATTTCTTAGCTTGTTTACTCAAAAATTAAAAAAAATTTTTTTTAATTTTTTTTATTTGTTTAATAATTACTTTTGACTCTTAACTAATTAGTTTTTTTCGTGCGTTTTATCATCTTAACTATGTACTTTTCGTCTGTGTTTAGAATCACCTCCTGATGAGCCAAAAACACGAAACAGACTGTTGAGATTTAAAAAATTTTTTTTACGTGGCTTCTGTAATTTAACTTATATATATATATATATATATATATACAGGGTGTCTCAAAAAAATGTACTCACTCTTAGAATGACTAGAAAACCTTTATTTATGAACATAGAGCGAAATAAAATAGCTTCAAATACATGAGACAAATGTTCAAATTGATGACTATTATAAATGTGCTCACTCTTTTTTTGTATTGCAGATATCCTGAATTTTTTAGCAAAATATCTTGAATCGATGCAGTGTTTCCTGACACATGGATTGGACGAAGGGGCCCCACTGAATACCCTTCGCGTTCCCCAGACCTAACACCCATGGACTTTTTTTTGTGGGGATACTTAAAAGACAAGGTTTATTGCAATAAACCAAGGACAATTGATGCACTGAAATTGGAAATTGAAAGACAATGTCGTGATATTCCTAATGACATGTTTTGCGACGTTTGCGAATCCCTAGGTGCGCGTTATCAGCGTTGTCTGGACAATAATGGTCATCAATTTGAACATTTGTGAACATGATTCTTAAATTACATTTGTCTCATGTATTTGAATCTATTTCTTTTCACTCTATGTTCATAAATAAAGGTTTTCTGGTCATTCTAAGAGTGAGTACATTTTTTTGAGACACCCTGTATATTAAATTACAAAAGCCACAAAAGAGATTTTATTAAAACCTCAACAGTCTGTTTCGCCTTTACGGCTCATCAGGAGGTGATTCTAAACGCAGACGAAAAGTTAAGAAAAAACGCACGAAAAAGCTAATTATTATAGTTAAGAGCCAAAAGTAATAATATTACGGATAGAGTAAATATAAGTTAATTAAAATAAAATAAAATAAAATTGAAAATTTAAAGTTAAAATTTTAAAATATTTGAGTAAGCAAGCTAGTTGTAAGGCTCAAAATTTAGAATTTAGAATTTTGTAATCAAACTAATCTGACGCTGCAGAAAACTGACTGGCAATCAAATTATAAATGCGCGGTAGATAATTAAAATAAAATGAAATAAAATTGAAAATTTAAAGTTTAAAATTTAAAAATTTAAAAATTTGAAAATTTAAAAATTAGCTGTAAGACTCAGAATTTAGAATTTAGAATTTTGTAATCAAACTAAACGTTTGCGTATCTGACGCTGCAAAAAACTGACTGGCGATCAAATTACAAATGCGCGGTAGATAGTGGGAGAGAAAGAACGTTGTAAAGGAAGGAAGTAGCGAGGCGTGAACGGACAGCGAGGAAATGGCTATAGAGGAGATCGGGGGGTGCAGGAATACATATAGTGGAAACACGACAACAATGAGTAAACACGGCGTAAACGGGGGTAAAGGATTGCAAAGTTAAAAGTTTAAACATCGGAAAATCGAATTAAAATTAAAATTAAATAAAATTTGAAAAAATTGGAAAATATTAAATCAGGCTAGGCTTTCTTTAATTTAAATTTGTTCCGGTGTCGGCATTTGGAAACAAACTCGGATCGCTTGTTCAAGAGCGTGCGCTGGTTGGCTTGCAAGATGGCGAGTTTTTCTGCTAAGCAGAGATTGCAGCGTTTGGCCCCGCTGGTGTATGCAAATGATTTGCAAACAATTGACCAAGTTATTCGTGGTTTGATTCCTTTATCTTTATATTTCCATAATGTTTTGGAGAGTTCGGTGGCGTTTGCTTTGTTTCGGTGATTAAAGGATTGTCGGTGATTATAAAAACGGGTCTTGAATTCAGTTTCGCAGCAGCCAAAATAGTGTTGGGTCGGTGAGTTGGGGGCACTGATGGATGCTTTGTAAATAATAGATTTTGTTCGGCATTTTCTATTGAGTGGGCAGTCATGAAGGTTTTTGCAGTTGCATGGTAAATCTTTGTCGCTGGTGTGGGGGTGCAGGAGGTTCCTATTGTGATTGTTGATAATGTTCATCATGTTTGGCATGCAACTGTAGCTTAATTTCACGTTAAATTTGTTACATATTTTGTGGAGTTTGTGGTGTGTGGGGAAATGTTTGTTTATGAGGTTGAAAAATGTTTTTCCTATATTGGTCTGTACTTCTTCGTTGTAGGGAGGGTTGAACCAAATGACGTTTCTTTTTCTTTTATTTTTGTATGCGCATTCTTTTCTCTGTTCGTCGTTTTTTAATTCTGCTGAAACTGCTTTGTTGTATGTCATGTTAGTTTTGTAACCACTGTTCTTTAGAGCTTCGGTGTATAAAGGGGATGCTTGGTTGAATGACTCTTGGTTGTGTGACAATTTTGAGATTCTATCATTGATCATGTCTGGTAGTTGTTTTCTGATTGATGCTGGATGGTTGGATTGGTTGTTGATGTATAAAGGGTGGTCGTTGGGTTTTCGATAAGGGAAGAATTTGTTTGATTTGAGGTTGAAGGTTACATCTAGGAAGTCTGTTTGAAATAGGTTGGTTTCGGCCTTGATGTTTAGATTGATTTCTTTGAAGGCTTTGATTATGTTTTTCTTGGTTCGTTCCATTTCAGGTCCGGATTTATTTCTAAGGACGGCAAGTCCGTCGTCGCGGTATAAACCGAGGTCTTTTGTGGGGATGATATTTGTTAGTTTGTTTAAAATAAATAGTCCAACTAGTTCGCATATTTCCGCACCATCGAAGGATCCCATAGTGACGTCAAATAGTGAATCGTTGTTTTTTATCCAAGCTTCTTTTTCGTTGAACAGAAGTAATTTTCTTGAATGTTCGATAATTTGGATAGCATCATCATCAATTTGGGTGAATAATTTTGCAAAAGAGATGGCCACAGATAGGAGTTTTTCTGTGATTGAGGGGTAGAAGTCGACAATATCAAATTTGAGGAATTTGCAGTTCTTTTTGTCGGGGATATTTTGGAACCAATTTATTACGGTAAATGAGTTTCGCCATTGGTTTAGGTGTTTTTTGGAGCGGATGGTACGGTTGATATTGTCTAGAAGTTGTTTGCTAATGATACCAATTTGTGATTTGGCTGGGTTGATCAGGCGGCATTTGATGCTGTTGGGAAAGTTGGGTTTGTGGTCCTTGATTGTGATAAAGGCGCTTTTATTTGAGTATTGTTCGATGCGGTTGTCGAGTTCCAGGTTGGTCGCGATTGACTTAGCTTCTTTGTTGATGTTTTTGATCACTTGATTGCTAGCTTTTTTGTATTTTGCAGTTATGTTGTCGTTTAGAAGTTTCTTGTATTCGGATATTTGCATTGTGTATAGGTTTGTTGTTTTGTCAGCTGGTACAAAAACTTTAGAGGAATTTCGAATTTTTTTAGCGTCTTGGGAAAGTTCTGATTGGAATTTGTTTTTAACAGGTTTAAATTGTATACGCCGGACCATTTCGTAGATGTCGTGTTCGAAATTTTTCAGGCCCTCGTGTTGAGGGGGGGTAGCTTCGGTCTTAAAGCCGTAAGTTGGTTTGTTGTTTTCTTTGTTTTGGTTGTCGGTGTTGAAGAAGCGGGGCCAAACGCTGCAATCTCTGCTTAGCAGAAAAACTCGCCATCTTGCAAGCCAACCAGCGCACGCTCTTGAACAAGCGATCCGAGTTTGTTTCCAAATGCCGACACCGGAACAAATTTAAATTAAAGAAAGCCTAGCCTGATTTAATATTTTCCAATTTTTTCAAATTTTATTTAATTTTAATTTTAATTCGATTTTCCGATGTTTAAACTTTTAACTTTGCAATCCTTTACCCCCGTTTACGCCGTGTTTACTCATTGTTGTCGTGTTTCCACTATATGTATTCCTGCACCCCCCGATCTCCTCTATAGCCATTTCCTCGCTGTCCGTTCACGCCTCGCTACTTCCTTCCTTTACAACGTTCTTTCTCTCCCACTATCTACCGCGCATTTGTAATTTGATCGCCAGTCAGTTTTTTGCAGCGTCAGATACGCAAACGTTTAGTTTGATTACAAAATTCTAAATTCTAAATTCTGAGTCTTACAGCTAATTTTTAAATTTTCAAATTTTTAAATTTTTAAATTTTAAACTTTAAATTTTCAATTTTATTTCATTTTATTTTAATTATTTACCGCGCATTTATAATTTGATTGCCAGTCAGTTTTCTGCAGCGTCAGATTAGTTTGATTACAAAATTCTAAATTCTAAATTTTGAGCCTTACAACTAGCTTGCTTACTCAAATATTTTAAAATTTTAACTTTAAATTTTCAATTTTATTTTATTTTATTTTAATTAACTTATATTTACTCTATCCGTAATATTATTACTTTTGGCTCTTAACTATAATAATTAGCTTTTTCGTGCGTTTTTTCTTAACTTTTCGTCTGCGTTTAGAATCACCTCCTGATGAGCCGTAAAGGCGAAACAGACTGTTGAGGTTTTAATAAAATCTCTTTTGTGGCTTTTGTAATTTAATTTAATGCTCTGAGTTTTCATTGAGCTCTTTACTGACAGTCTTGCCACTTTTATTATTATTATATATATATATATATATGTTTATATAAGAGATAGAGCAAACCAAACATTGATAGTCTGTTGTAATCTACTTATCTATATCAGCACAGTGGACTATCATCTACGACGTTTTTAAATAGGTAATGTCGTAAAGAAAAATCGTACTTGTGCACTGCAAACGGCACATTTGTGCGTTGGTTTACATTCAATGCGTAACTTACATTTCAAATCATGTTTTAAATAAGATTTTATAAAATTTCAATTTTCAAGTTTTTTTATTCATGGCCTTTACCTCTGCTGATTGTATATAAAAGAACAATTCACAGATAGTCGGATCACTTGTTCCGTAAATTTGAAATACACTATAGGTCACATTGAATTGTCCAATCATAATGCTTCTTGCATTATTAATTGCAATCGAACCTCCTCCGTCTGCTCCAGAATTTCCAGTAACCTTTTTTTTAAACGAAATTGGTTAGAAAATGTCTAGAATATAATCTTAAATATCAACCAACCTTTATAAAATAACTGTTATAATTTGCTTTTCCATTAATCCACATTATCGAAGTGAAGGGATAAAACATTTTGCTATAAAATGTGTATCCGGTTCGTCTAAAATATATATTAAATAAGGTTAGAAGCTGTTTAAATTGCAATTTAAAAAAAAATGTAAACACTCAATTTTTTATTGAAAAGCAAAAACTTTTAATTGAAGAGCGTCAACTAGAAACAAATGAAATTTTTAAGTTTTAACTTTGCATTTCAACCACGAACTGTCGAGTTATTTTTTTTCTTTTTTGTCTAATAGAAACTCTGATGTAGAAAAAGTTTGATTTTCTTTTTTTTTTTTTTGGAAATTAGAATCACTGCAGCAACGCAAGTGCAGCGGTTAAGCTTTAAGAAAAGTTATTTTACTTTGTCTGCATTCAGCACTTTTACCAAGCAAAATATGATTATTAAGTAAAAAAGCAGGACAAATGCAATTAAATTAATGTAAAGATTGCTCATTAGTGATTAAGGTAGAATTACAGCCAGTAGGTTTGAATCCAAGCAATATGTCGTAGTTTAAGGTAAAAGTTGTTTTTTTTATTTGTAGTAAGTCTCTGCGCAAAGTTTTATTTTACTGCTTATAGTTTCGCTGGTCGGATTTTTATGAATTTTACGTATTTCGCCATTGTTGTGATAAATAACCTTTTTGCAAAGTTTTAGGTTCGTAACAAGTTTTTACCGGAAGTTACATCATGTTCCCTTTGTGAAACATTGGAGGTTTCTTGTACAAGTTTTTTCAGTTTTTACTGTATATTTCTGTACTAACTTATAACTAGGTTTTTCCGTTAAAGGCTACAGAAATACTCACGTTGTGTGAAAAGTATGTTTTATTTGTGTCTAAGCATTAGCAATGAGTATGATAAGTTTTGAAACAAGTCTTGCCACGCTCCCCATGGAGACAAATTTTGCATTTTGTGCACATACTTCTTGTATTTTTTTGCACACTTTACATCAACCTTAAGTTGTTGCAGGTCCAAGGAAGTGATTTACTCTATGGAAGCGTACATTCAG
This sequence comes from Diplosoma virens, assembly GCA_963680785.1. Lineage (NCBI taxonomy): Eukaryota > Metazoa > Chordata > Ascidiacea > Aplousobranchia > Didemnidae > Diplosoma > Diplosoma virens. The sequence goes on along the minus strand of OY796882.1, from coordinate 63,488,753 downwards.
TGGTAGTTCAGCAGCAACACTACTTTCTATTTCACGGTGTTGTTGAACTTTGAGTAGGCACAGCGTCACTTGCCTTCTAAAATCGATGTAGGTTATTTTTTTATCTCCAATCTGACAGTGAATCTTCCATGCAGCGACAACCGTAGTATTGAGAAGATTGACAAAAAGTAGCCAGTATTCTTTTTTACCACGTATTGTTGAACAGTAAGCTTTCAACAAGCGATCCATTAGATCGACGCCCCATCCCTTTATCATAAGATTTTATGAGATGTGGCTGTGGTACTTCTTTTACACCTCCCTTTACCGGGCGTCTAACATTGTGAACTGGCGTGTAACTTTTCCAGTTGCTTGCAATCGTCTCAACTGAACAGTCTCATCATAGCAATATTCAAAACATCCACGCTCCTGTTTTTGAAGTTGTTTTGAGCTGATCATCTTTTGATTGGCGCCTGCTGTTCTGTTTTCTCTTATCGTGCCAGTCGCTCTAACATCAATCTTCGCTAAATCAGACATCAAACTATATTAAATCTCTCAAATTACTCGTATATATCAAATTATAACTTGTAAAAAATTTATCAAAGTATGACTCATGCAGCAAAGCACTGGAATTTGAAGTGATAACATCAACCATGTTGTTGATTACGCGAGATCCCAAAGGTTGATCTTGCAACTTTTTCCTCTTTCCTTGATAAATCTTCATGTTGTATGGATAACCATCGCTGCCGCATAAGCACCAAATCTTAATACAAAAGCGAATAGGTTTTGCTCTAATGAACATTTTCACTGTGTGGACCAAAATAAGGTACCATAGATTTGTCCACATTTAAAAGTTTGTTATATATGCCAAAGTGAATTAGGTTTCAATTTAACAATTCATAAAGTGGCGCAATTTTACTCATTTTTTCCCTTCTGTTAAGTTTTGGTTGTCAGCAAAGTGGATCAGCAAATAGGCCTACTTCTTTATTTCGTGATACCTGTTCCTGCTCATTGTATTGGACACAATTGCTACGCCTAAATCTTGTTGCCTAGATCAATAATGGTGCTCTTCAGGTAAAGAATGACACCCTGAAAGTAAGAGTATACCTAAAATCTTGCGGATTTCTTCGTTTGTAAAATAAAAATTAGAATTATTTTTATCTCGATTTCTATACCATTTTTAGTTTACCTACATTTTTCCACTTCTAGTTGATGGTAGAGCCGTTTCTAATTCTTCATCACTCTCAAAGTCTTTCTCCACTTTAAGTTTCCCAGATGACTCAAAAATTTCTTCCATACTGTCAGTAACATCTTCAACATCGCTTTTCCGGCTACCAAAGTCTTCTGCCTCAGGCGGCAATACAACAACATTGACTACGTTTTTGCGTTTTCTGTAGTTTTGTTGACTTCTGCCAACGTTGATACATGGGCTACTTTTCTGGTATCCATGTTTGACCCAATTTTCTAAATTTGCTGCTACTGTGCTTGAAACAAACTGTTGATAAACGTGTTTATTTGCTCGCTGAGAGTTGAAAAATAAAGCAACACCATTGCATTATTTCTCAATAATCTGCTCTGTGACGTCACAAAATAGAACAATGAACTTAATCCTAAAACAAATAAAATTTCGGTCGACTGCATTGAAATCACAGCTGGATAGTTTTATATGAAAACTGCTACCTTCCAAGCGTAAGACAAACGCCGATGTATTTCAAGACATTACGATTTGAAAATCAGAAAATTATTTCCGGAAAAGCGCCATGTTCCACAAAGGGAACAAAAATTTTTCAGATAAGTTTTATCCTACCCAATATCTATATTTTGGATTGCTTTTTAAATGGGGATATGACCGATGGTATCTACTAAATATGATAGCACGCTAGAAGCATTTTGAACGCAACAAAAATTTTTATAGATTCGTAAGTATGCCTTACAACGAAAATGCAATTTTTATAAAAATGGCGATCACACAAATATTCATATGCGCAAAGTAATTTTCAGTAAGTTGGTCAATATGGTAAAACAACTCCTTACACAACACACAAACAACATTACACTATCCATAATTAATAGTAAGGGTGCTAACACAGCTCTGAAAAATTTGTTCCTTTTGTGGAACAATGGTAAGAAAAAGGTTAATGTAACTCACAGAAAAACAAGCCTGACTATGGCACTGCCTACAAGTAACGGCAAATTTTGAGAACAATTTGGTAGCATCCTGTTAACAAAAGAATACTCTAAAAATTTTGATATTGGAAACGTGATAAAAATATGTCTATTATCTAAACGGGCAGAGAGGTTAGACTGCTCTATCAGTAGTTGCAGTAACTTGCTATGAAAAACGATTTGAACATTTTTGTGAAAAATGATACAAAAAATTGCTTCAACATGATCAAAATGTTCTTTTGCTCGATTATTAAAAAGTCACGATCCCGATTTGTCCAATTTGAGAGGAATAAGGTTTTCATATTTTTAAAGGTTTTGAGAAAGTAGGAGTCTTTGCCAGTGCGTTTTTATGCAAAGAAAGCTCAATTTTGTCTGCAGCATTTGAGTAAACTTTTCGTTTTTATCAAAACTGTCTGTTCCGTTCCTAAAAATTGCCAAAATTATGTAGATTCACAATCTCATAAAAAATATCTTTGATTTCGCTTTGGTCCGGCTCAAATAGCCGAAGAAATAACAGTTTTATAAGTAATTTAAATATTTTACATTTATTTATAAGAAAATGGCAACACTGCTTAATTTCACGAACTTTAAAGTAATTTCCAGAACTATTCGATTGACCTGTTTTGATTATGACGTAATAGTTGTTTGTGATTTGGATAATGTCAGAACATTCGAGTAACCTTACCGAATGGTATAAATAAGGTTCGCTGAAAAGCATTAATTAATTCGATGTTTCGTTGTGGTAACTTAGAATTGGAAAATTGTTAACTGTGTGAAGTCATAGTTTTTTGGCCGCAAGTCTTTGGTTTTCTACGTGATTGTGAAGAATTAAGCTGCTGATCCTGTATTTACTGTTGATTTATACTATTCGGGCTCCTAAGTGGATTGGAGCATATTTTTTTAATAAAGAAGATATTGTGGTAGTCTGAGCTGTGATTTAGCTAGACTATATTTTTTGCTGTCGCTGGTTCGAAGGTCAGATCCAGCAAGAAGATTAAGAATTTTATCGTTCAGTAGACACCGAGATTGTGTTATTGGCGAGGCCTTCTTTACAGGCGCCAAAAAAGGTAGACGATTAAATAACGTACTAAGTTACCAAATAAATTTGCTACAAAATTTCAAAAACTTTCCAAAATTTAGAAAACTAAAATTTGTGGAAGTAATAAAATTCCAAAAACTTTTTAACATCGGAACACTGTCTTTTATCTAAAATTCTTTATCACTCACAATAAATGGAGTAAAATCTACTTTTACACCAGTGGCTTGAACTTGGGGATGGCGATTTCCGAGTGGGTTGTTCGACTATTTTTGAGGGATCACAAGAACATTTGATAAACAATATTAAAAGCAAAATGTTTATACAAAATAATATTTGTCGTCGTCATCGTTTGGAAAGGTATCCACTCCAGGTCAGACACGAACAGACTGGGGCCGAGGGTTTATCCTTTTACTACCCCAAGCTGCTGTACTGCCTGGATCAGATGCTGGCAGTGATGTTGTTAAGCCAGAATCGGGTTTCATCATCCAAAACCGTCAGACCTCGTGTTCCATGCGGTGCCCGATGTATAGGGCACGCTGCTAGAACATGGTCTTCAGTTTGTTTAATTCTACACCACACTCGCAATTTGGTGAAGGAGCGAGACCTCATCTGCATGGACGAATGGAATCGCCCAACACCAGTCAGCAGGCGGTTGAGCTTAACCCAAGCTGCTCGGGGTAAGCCCATCCCAACAGATCTGGCACTGGTCCCGGGCACAAAAACACGGAGCCTGAAAGCATTTTCACAATACTCCGCATTCCATTTATGATTTGTCCATTCACAAGCGCGGATGCCAAGTCTGGCAAGGTTGTCCAAAAGATTCCGCGCAGCTGACACAAACGGGCGTCTGGATCTTAGTCTCACTTGCGAGTATCTGAGGGTCCACTTAAAAGACCATACAAGATACGATCATGGTCTAAAGATCCACGGTGATCCAAGGAGAGTGTCGCTCCCATTCGGAAAAGCTCAGCTGGCTGGATGCCTGAAATTATGAGTAAGTGGTCCGTTGGAGTGGGACGCAGGCATCCAGTAACTATGCGCAAGGCGTCGTTCAAGGCATTGTCGATGAGGTGAGTGTAAGCACTGCGACACCAGACTGGGGCGCAATACTCAGCTGTTTAGTAGATTAGAGATAAGGTGGCTATGCGTAGTGTTTTAGCACCAGCACCTCATCCCGAGCCACAAGTCGCCTCAGCAGTGTGATGCGCGAGGATAGTTTTTTGCGCAATGCCACTAGATGAAGAAACGTGAGCAATCTCTCCAGTTTTACCCCAAGATAAGTAGGGGTTGGACAGAATGGTAAAAGTTTATCGTTGGTGTAGATTTTTAGCTCACGTTTGGCCTCTCGGTTATCATAATATTGATATTGATATTTTAATTTAAATTCTTTTTCGGTATTTGATAGATGGCTACAATAATAAAACCACCGATAAATTCCTACTTTAATCTTTTTTTGTGGACTATTATAAACATTACCATTTAAAGTAAATTGCTTATTATCATTCAAGAAAATAGGTTTAATGTAATTTTTACTGAGCGGTGTGGGCAAATAACCCTCAAAATAGGCGCCAAAATTGCTAAGTAGGCACAAGAAAAAAGGAAAAGAAAAGTATTACTAGTGCTGACAAAGCATGAAGTTTGTAGGTTATTAAAAATAAATAAAATATGTTACAGTTTCAAAAGATTTTTATGTAATCACATTGTTAAATTATGGGTAGATGATGTTTATTAAGCAATTTATTGTTTTATTAGTTAAAACAAAAAAAATATGCAATCAAGGTACCTTAGCTAAGAAAGTTTAAATACTTCTATTGTAAAAGTACGTAAAAAAGTTTTTATATCATAAACCAAAGGTGGGGAACCTGCCACCTCCATGACAATTTAAAAAGTAATGCAATTATCGTAGACCTCGTTTAATCCGGATTCGGTTAAGACGAAATTTAGTTTAATTCAGATAAAACTGAAATTACCAATGATTTCTTATAAAGTCTTAATAAAAAGCTTCGGATTATCCGGATTATTTAATCCAAATCTTTGCCTATTTTGGATAGAAAATGCTTTTTTTTTTTATTTGCAATTAGGATTTTCCCGCTTTACCATTGGCCTAGAGTAGGGGTGTCAAACTCAAATGCGCAGTGGGCCAAAACTTAAAACTTGGACAAAGTGGCGGGCCAACATTGATATTTATTGAAAAAATTTTCTCGAGATATAACAATGAACCTCTCCATACAATCCTAAACAAGTTTTGCTCAAACACTAAATATGCAATGAGTAAATCTTAGCTGTACATTATATAACGTAATATTGCGAACATAAAATTTAATAACAAGTAAAAATAGCCTTTATGGCATTTATTTTCTTAATTTACGATAAAAATTGTACGGTATACCTCTTTTTTGGAGCCTTCTGAGTGACATTTTAACAGTAACCTTTTCCATGGGTTAATAATAAATCTCAACATGAAATACAATAATAAACTAATTAAACATTATCTTTTAATTAATGCACAAAAAAGAAGTTATCTGTAGCTTAGTTAGGAGACACTGTTTATTCTGACATGTCCAAACCAAATACTTGGCATCTCTCTTGGATGCAATTTCACCAATGTTTGGGCTCAGACTTTAAGTTAAGGAAATCCTCATGATGGAGCAAAGATGCTCATCAGACAGACGTTTCCAGTGAAATGTTTTGGTCAGCTTCAATGAAGAGAATAGCTGTGAAACAGATACATGCTTTTGAACATGGAGAGCATTTGAACAGCTTCGGTTTTGTGTCAAGGACGAAATTTGAACATTGTGCAGCGGCCAAAGTATCATGTTTTGACTTTAGCGTGTCACTACATTTGAGTTTAATCAGCTCCATTCAGAGGTTAGTTAGTGCGCTTTTCACTACAACTGTGAACGAATTGCTGGGTAGTTTAAACCTGATTTTCTGGACGTCAAAGTCGGTAAATCGCCGGTTAAACTCAGCGCTGAGTACGCTAAGTTTTCCCGTAAACTGTGCACATGGGAACAAGGCAGAGATCTGCGTTTTCATTGTGTGGTAGCAGAAAAAATGGCCTACGTTACCTTGCAGCATGTTTTCCTTGCACAGGCTTAATTTACATTTAAAACGTATCCTACATTTCTGTGATGATAAGCCATCGCTCTTGAAGCTGTACGTTCAGGGAATTGAGATATTTGGTGATGTCACATATATAATTGCTAGCTTACTCAAAAAATTTTGCTCCCGGAGCTCTGCTGCGTCTTTTCCTTTGCTATTCAGAAACAGAAATATTTTCTCATGCAGCTTGAAAAACTTGTTTAGTTCTTTTCCTCGTCTTACACATCTCACCTCTGTATGATACGGCACGTGTGTGTATTCCAAACTAGACATCTCTAGAAAAGATTTGAACTGGCGATGATTCAAGCCTTTGACTCTTACAAAGCTAACTGCTTGTGTTGCTGTGGTCGCAACATATTCGAACCCGAAAGCTGTGTCATACAATGATTTTTGATGGTTGACGCAGTAATAAACAATCAGTTCACCTGTACAGTCCCTTCTCCTTAACCCTGCCCATCACTCCACTCTGTTAACCACACATTGCTAGCGCACCATCTGTTGTTAATTCTACGAGCTTATTCAACAACAACTTCGTTTCAGTTATTAATTTGGAAACTTCTTCAAAGATTTGTTTTTCTGTGGTTGTGCCACACATCGATTTTAGTCCCAAAAATGTCTCTGTAACACACAGGTTTGAGTCCACTCCGTGGATGAAGACTGCCAGTTAGGCAGTTTCAGCTCCGTCGTTGCTCACATCAACAGCAATCAAGAGTGCAATAAAATCTTTTCCTTTTTTGATCAGCTAATTATATAGATTTGCGGCAAACTGACATGTACAATTAGCAGCTATGCTTCGGCTCAGGTTCACATTTAAAAATGATTGCTTTTTTTTCGGAACACACAAAGTCACAAACTTTTATCACGCATCTTTTCACAAACTATCCCACATTGAAAAGCTGGAATGATTTTGCGATCTCTGCTGCCACAACAAAACTAGCCTTTACAAAAGCCTCACTTTGTGATATAGCTTTTTTGAACATATGTTATGAAATCAAATTTCTTTTCCACTTCTCTACTTTCTGTTACTTTTCAGTCATGTCCAGGCCTTTGTGCTTGTCCTGATGTTTTGTTTGATAGTGTCTTCTAATGTTGTACTCTTTGGTTACAGTCACGTTGGCTCCACATACAAGACAAATCAGTCTGTCTATGACATATATGAACAGATATTCTGCTTGCCACCTGTACAGAAAAGTCTTGTTTTTTCTTTTTTTCGCCATTTAAAAAAAAATTTTATTTAAACAAACAATTAATAAAGCATAGCTTAACACAATAAATTAATTGCAAAACATACCTAACCCTAATATAACTACACAAAACTAGTACATTTTAAACGTAAGTACGACATTAATCTAAACCTAATCTAGCTTAACTCATTTAACCACGCTTTTTAAACGAGTAAATTAAATCTGATAAGAAGAATTATGAGGTATTTTAAAACGGTACAGACGCACCAAAACTCCAGCAGAGCATTCTAAGATTTGTAGTATTAGCAGCACATGCTCTGTATGATAGCGGCGGGCCAGCTCTATTAGTCATCCAGTATTGCCTCGCAAGCCAAATAAATATGACTTTACGATTGGCCAAAGTTTGACATCTCTGACCTAGATTCTCTCATTTCTAAATCACAATCTTTATTTTATATTACAATTAGAGTAAAAGCGTTTGTTATGTGACTTAATTATAAGTGCGCTATACAGTTAACTTAACTTGATGACTTTAAAGTTTTGTTTCAGTGATAGATTTCGGTTTTCTTTGTGCATAATAATTGACAACTGTGTGATGTTTAATGAGAATCAAATTAAAGTCAAGGAAAACCTAATCTTAAAATTGAGTGACGTTTACGCAGACATGAGAACGTTGTAGCATTATGAGCTTTGTTGTTCATGCTTGGCATGGAGATTATTGATTTTTAACTAAAATAAATACTTAATGACCAGTTGCTGAAATGCCTGCTACAATCAAAATTGCTGATTTTTTTCCAGCAAAGTGCTTTTGATTTGTGTCTTGGAGTAAATGAGTATTGTTCGGTTATTCTGCATCAAAAAACTGTTTATTTCAAAATAATTCAATTATTCGATCGTCACAAGTTCAATTAAGGTGATTTTTATTGATATGCTACAACTTTAGACAACTAAAAAATAAAAAAAAATTGTCTTTGAATAATCCGGATCTTTGCCTAAGTCCGATGATTTTGTCTGTCAAATCGAATCCAGGTTAACCTAGGTCTACGTTGGTGTCAATAAAGGCTGCTGATAGTAAAAAACTTTTTTTCCTTTAACGTAGAGAGATTACAGTATTTTAGCAAGAGTAGGAATACCGTCTGAAAATTTATTTTAAATTTTGTGTCCGGAAAGAATTAAAAACACCCAAATGTCCAAAATTTTAGTACCAACTAAAAACAAAGCAAGTTTTTTGGAGAACACCATGATTTTGAGACAAAATTACGAATTCCCAGACAGATTTAAAATGAAGAGCTTTTTTTTTGGTCTTCGTCCTAGTTTCGTAAGCAAATATATTTTGTTCGCTCCTTCAAAAATTTTTTTCGTTGGTGCGCCTATATCTGTCCGGAATTTCGCCTATTCAAATATGACAACCCTCAGCAGAGAGATCAGGAAAATGGGGCAAAATCAAGGCGAAAACCCTTTTTTATTTTTTTTTTAGAGATCAATACCTTTTGGCGTTAAAAATCCAAAAACAGGATAGATTCAAAGTGATTGCTCTATTTTTTTTAGATATTTCAACTTATGCAGTCTTCTTTGTTAAAATTTTTAAAATCTGGCGTCCAACAAACAAAAGGTTCCCCACCTCTGCCGTAAAGCTGTCATTGAAAAACAATTGGCCCTCTAGCGGCAAAAAATGTGGTTGATTGGGCTAATTGAATTTTTACTACTTGAGTTAAAATTTTCAAAAATCTACTCAAAAGTAGAGAAATCAATCGCATCGTCCTTTAAAAACAAAAACAGTTTTATCTTTGCTGTTGGACTTACGGATACGTTAGATTGTAGGTAGCTCTTCGAAGACTGTAATAACGGGTTCCAAACTGCACCTAGAACAAAACAAAAGCATGGGTTTCAAACGTAGTTAATACCCAACAAAATTAGTTTTTTTTTTCACTTCAATTACAAACTCAATACACATGTTATAATAATTTTAAAATTTAGTTGAAAAAATATAGCTGCTACATTACGCATATTCCGTAACTTTTGTTCTGGTAATTGATACCTTACGAACAGGTGTATATTGTTTTATCTTTTTTCGTTTTGGTTTTCGCTCAGGTTGTAGAAAACCTGGCTTGGAAAACCGGTTTGATTTAGTATTTATTTATAGTTTAAGCGTTGACAGTACTGTGTCAAATTAAGCAGCATCGCAAGTTTAGTCCAAACCTTGGGTGCAGATCAAAACAATGATAACTAGTGCAATAACAAAACTGCTTGCTCAATAAAATTCTTTCAAATACAAAAGAAACTAATCAAATGTAATTGCATTCAACTCACTATGTTTCCATTGTCAAACATATCATTGCCTCCATCTACAATCCTGTATGAATATCGACTTGAAGGATAACGATACTTGTACCAATTCGTAACTGAATTTGTAATATGCAGAGAGACAGCCTCAATATTGTTCAAAAGTCTTGCTGCTGTTATTTCTAAATACATCGTTTTAAAAATTCGCGACTGAAAAATTGTAATTTAAAAAAATTTAACCAACTTATCCAATTTTTTGACAAAACTTGTCAAAATGAAATGTACTATTAATTAAAAACTTATATCAATATTGCAATGATTGAATTACTGCTCTGTTTGAAAATAGAGTTATGCATTTTAGAAAAGGTAGATTTTTATAAATTGATAAAAAATTTGTTAATAAAAAATGGCTTAGACGATCCTTGTAATGCTTCCGTGAATTTGTACTAAAATGAGCTACTTCAAAAACCGGTGTTCCGCAAGACAATGCTAGCTTTGCCGCAAGATAACTGCAATCTGAACATACTTTTTTTTAATAAAAACTTTAATTTTTTGAAAATTTAATCTTTACAATTTCTAGACAAATTGTTAAATCTAACTTTAGGAAAACTTGAAATGTGCATTACACATTTTTTATACATTAATTTGTCGGCAGCATGGCGGATTAATTAAGAGCACACGCAGTGGACTTTAATACAGTTTAAAACATATACACATAATGTAGTAATAACATCTTTCCCCATCCATAACCATCCAAATGAAGCTCATGCTCTCTCAGATGTTAACAAGAGTCGGGTGATCTCGCTGACGGATACATGTCCGACCATTTTGTGGACCCTCCAGCTCCCATTTTCCCCAAACGAAGAAGAAAATCATTTAGTTGTGTTCATCGGAAAGAAGCTTTACGGCACTTTTTCTGCTTGGTAGTCTTAGAAATCAGCTTTAAGTTTCTGTCACATCTCACAACAAAAAAAAATTTTTTAAATTTTAATTGGACACCAATATCTTAGTATGTTTAGAAACAGATCAATGTAATCGCTTGACAGTTTTTAGTCTAGCACTTCCGACATTTTTCTGCATGTCAGAAAAATAAAAAGAGATGAAAGAAATATGATGTATTTGTGATGTTACAAATAAATCGTAGTATTTTTCAAGCTTTGCTATTTAAAACATTATAAGCCTGACGTACAACAATTATATTTCAAAATAATTGCAACAAAGTTATTTTTGTATTTGAATTAAATAGAATTTTTTAAATAATGTGCCGCGAGTGAAAAGAGGTTGCAAAACATTGATATATCCGTAACATGACGTAAAAACTTAAGATCGTAAAATATAATCGTAACAACGAATGAAGCTTTAAAAATACAAAAAATTATCCTTCTTATATAAATTTTATCAATTTATTCTAAATGCCTTTCCAGTCATAATACCAAACCAAACTTAACAAGTACTATATTTTTAATACGACTAATATTTTACCAATCAGAATTGAATAGAAATATTTGGGAATAGACGTCAAAAAAGCGAATGAGAAAACACTCTAATTTCTCGACATGGTGTAAACCTGCCTGAGATTAGATCTACTTTAAGTACTATTTTCGGAGATATCTTTAATCTTTAAAAATATGAGATATACTGTAGATTTACTTTCAGAGATATCTTCAACTTACATGCGTCCGAGTGCTTGTGACGCACCAATATCAAAGCATTAAAAGCGCCCAAATAAAATATGATAAAATATGTATATATTCTTAATACCGATGGAAAAAAGAACAGTAGTGAATTGATAAAAAAAAAAAAAAGACAAAGCAATTGTTTGGCAAAAAGAAGAAATAGGCAGATTAACAAAAATTTGGCATAGAAGATTTAATAAATTTGTAAGTAAAGGTAAAGAGAACTTGATAAAAATAGAATGGTTTTGGCGAATATATTGAAAAGCTGGTTTCGCAATTTAAAATTGTTTTTGCTCACTACTGAAAATCAAATCATGTCTTAAATAATAAAAATAATAAATTCAAACAAATACTTTCTTGCCGTCATAACTTTTAAATAAATAGCAATAAACAGTCCCGAGTGTGAGCGGCGCAAACAAGGTGATGCTAACTATAATTTTATCACGTTAAGAATGGCCATGTAGCGATTGAGGCTAAAATAAAGAAAAAAGAGCAAAGGATGCAAATAAAACACGACAGCAAAAGTGAAAAAAAAGAGTATATAACAATATATACTACATACTTAATGTTTTCACCTCACAAAACATTATAACCAATAATTGGACAAAAATGCTTAAGAACTTTGCTCGGTTCAGAATATTTTTCGTTAAAACAAAAGTTTTCATACAATTATTTTACAAATAAACATCTTTATTTTTTTGTTTAAATTTTTAACGTTCTAGGTAATTATATTGTTTTCGCATTTGTTTTTTTCAACACAGATGTTCGGCTTTCAATAGAAGTTTGTTGGTTTCTTGTTGATTACATTAGTTTGCTCTTTACTTAAATAACACGTTTGCAATCAACCGGAAAGCTTTTCAATTTTCGACGCTCGTTGTAGCACTATGGATGATTCAAGCAAGGTTTTAAGCAGTTATTATAGTTATACAAAATTACTGTATAATACATATGTTTAAACAGAAATTTTGATTAAATCAATAAAGCAACTATTTAGATGAAAACATATTGCTGATATTTTTTTGTAAGATAATTGGAATATCATTACAATAAATTATTAAGATATTGCACAGCAGTTCTAAAAAAGCAAAAACATGTTTAAACTATTTGTTTGTTTATTCCAGTGATTCTCAACCTTTTGCTAGCATGTACCATCTAAAAACTTTTTTTACGTTCGGTATCACTAAATTCATTAAAAAATCATTATTAATATTAACTTAAATAAATAGGATACTAAGATTTAGTGTAATGATTGTATTTGCTTTTCCTGCAGACTTTGCTTTATGCTCAGACCCATTGCACTAACTGCACATTGAAAGTCAGGGAAGAGCGAAAAAAAGAGATTTTGCTTTTTATTTCTAATACTCATTTTTGCAAAAAAGCAATAGTTACATTTTTATGTGATGGGGAATACATGGTGCCAATTGAGGAATAATTTTTTGGGTCGTAGTTGACAATTAGAGGCTATTGTTTAGCCAAATATTGATGGCAGAGCATTTTTTATACTTAATTTTAGCTGTTTCATCACATTGGATATCAATATGTCCTTGTTCTGCTGTTCCTTTAAGTAGGTCAGATGATAAATATGAATAGACTAAAAATATCAGGATAACTATCTATGCTTGAAACATAAGGCATAAACACCGTTTTAAACAGATTTCGATGGCAGCCAATTTTTTGAAATAAGTTTTCGTTGAGTTTTTACAATGAGAAAAGGTGTGTAAACATTCGATAATGTTTGGGTCCTCTGTTCATTGGGTATAAGTTTAGTTTCTGTACAGAAGCTTTCACTGCAGAAACAAAATATGCAATAGGCCTTTTGGATCTTAGAAACCAAATTCTTTAAGTTTGCGAGTATCAAAATGTCCAATAAGTAGCTTTTTACATAAAAAGAATCAAATAGTGCTATTTTTTGTGTAAAATTCGAGCAGCCCTTTTTAATTCAAATATTCTTCATAATATCTTTCCTTGTGAAAGCCAAAGTAGATTTGTACAGAGAAAGAACCATTTGGCTTTCAAAATAATCATAGCATCGTTTTACACTCAAACATAAGCAATGAAAATGCAGCAATTTTATGACAGACATTATGTGTCAAAATAAACTTGCGCTTGCGCTTTAAAAATCGCTTTAAAAATTTGGACCAAATGTTTACGCAACTTTTCCAACAATTTAAAGCCGAAATACAGACTCTGATTATTGCGACCATGTTATAATTTATGAAACGAAAAAATTTGACTCAAATGTAGTATTTATTACAATAAAACCAATGAATATCTAGAACAGGGATGTCCAACCTCCGGCCCGTGGGCCGCATTGCAGCTCACTTAATGCTTTTAAGCAGGCCACTGCTTACTCAAATTTTTAGTTATATTTTCATAACTTCATCGAATTCGATGTCACTGCTGCATTAGTAACGTATATTGTAGAGAAACACTGTAAATACATCAGTTCTGCATTTTGTGACGTTCAATAAACTGATCAATAAAAAGTTTGTGGGCAAAGTTTATCATAAAGACGCTTGTAAGCAACATTTTTAGTATTCACATTGTTTTGCAACAAAATTAATACTAAATATGTCATTTTAAAACATTTTTTACACCATTAAGTTGTATTTGTTAATCACTTTAGTGGTAGTAAAAAGAATAACTTTGAATAGTTGCGGTGTAGTTTGATATAAGATTACTATAGTAGCAACGATGCTGCTTGTGGTAAAAAAGAAAATCATGTAGAATTTTTAGGAGAGTGGAAAGAAAATCAAACAATTTTGAAAATCCTAGGTCCAATCTAAGATTTTAACATATGGTCAGGGTCCAGGTTGCACGGTAGCCAAGAAGAGTGTCGTTCTCAGTCGGCAAATCCCAGCTGGTTGGATGCTTAAGAGTATTGGTAGGCTGTAAATTGGAGTGTGACGCAGGTATTCAGTAATAATCCGCAAAACGTCACCCAGGACATTGTCTATAAAGCAAACGTGAAGACTACAACACCAGACTGGTGCGCAGTACTCAACTGTTGAGTACAACAGAGGTAAGACAGCTGTGCGCATTTTTGCACCAGTACCCAATCCTGAGCCTGTAAGTTGCCTTGGCGGTGTGACGCGCTAATATAATTTTTTGCGCTATGCCACGAATTGGTAACGGAATGTGAGCAATCTGTCAACAAAATAAGTGGAGTTGGATAAAATGGTAAGTCTAATGCTGTTGTAAACATTTAGCACACATTTGGCTTCTTCGTTATTTAAATTAAAGGCTGCCTTCAACGTCTTAGTGTGATTAAGCTCCTCAAATGCTTTTCAGTTTTCAGAGGAGTGTAACAATCGTAAATTGTGTGCGTAGGTAAACTTTTAGAAAATCGTGGAGGGTGGATGTAAACGTAAATATCTAATATAAAGAAATTAAAAAGGAAAAAAGCCCAGATTAATCGCTTAGGAAAACTGTTTTTGAGCCGGTGAATCTTGCTTTGCTTGATGACAGCGGTAGTAAGGGTGAAACTTGTCCAAAGCCAAAGTTTCGGTCAAGCTCCATGATCATTCTAACTATGTGCTTATCTTGCAGCGGGCCGCGATGCCATACAAAGTCATATGCAGCCGTCACATCGACAAAAAAATCCTCGTAATTTTCGGTCAATAAAATGCTGGATCTACGGTTGACTTTTCGCCATTGAATTTGAGCCTGCTCTCTAGGAAGCAATGGATTCATAATTGGTTCGACGCGAGTGTAGATAATCCTCTCAAGGATCTTGTAGGAGACACAAAGCATAAAGTTGTTTGATATGGTTTTGGGTCCCCTTCTGGCTTCATCAGCTTTGGGATTGCAATTTCAAGCGCTCTTCTTTAGATCGTAAGACTTTTGAGTCAGTGCAAGCAGGAAGTAAGGAACTCAAGTAACCAGGACTTCAAAGCAGCTCCGGCATGGAAATTTTTAACATTAATTACGTAATTATTTTAATAGTTTCATATTTCACTTAGATTTCTATTTAGTTAATTAATTTTATGTTTTAATACTAATCATTTGGTTATGGCATTAGTTACTATAATATAAAGATAAAATTTCATAAACATTTAATTTTGCGGCCAGCTGAATGCACTTATATTTATAATTTGTCCCATTATGATAAAAGTTTAGATATTCCTGATCTAAAAAATACAATTTAATCTGAGTAAGAATCTAAAAACCATTTGCGTACCACTTTAAAAAAGTGTCAGTACCCCTAGTGGTATGTGTACCACAGGTTGAGAACCACTGATTAATTCAATTACCTGAGCAGTTTATTGGACCTCCTGTCAATCCATTATAACACAAGCAATCGTAGCTACCATTTAAGTTTCTGCAAAGTGAATTTGAGAAACAGGTATTATTTCCGGTGGTACATTCATCAATGTCTAAAATTAAAAAAATAAGTATATGCATTATAATTTTTAAATTTTTAACATTTTTTTCAAAATCTTACAAATATTAGACTAAAAAAATCTCTGATTGTGAAAGGAAGGATGAAACTTTAATTCTAAACAAAAAAAAAACTTCAAAAAAATTTTTTGTCTAAACATTTGTTTATAAACGTTCATCAAATATTGCTTTTTGTAGTAAAGTAAATACCCTCAGTAAACAACACATATTAAATTAATTAAATTTTGTTTTTATCAGCAATATTAGTCTAAAAATTTATGAATATAAAAGGGAAAGTGTTACTTTTTACAATGATAAATACAACTTGGCATACTTATTTGCAACTCTTGCCACTACCAAATTAAAATCAAATACAGTTTTCAAAAACCTTATTTGCAGTTAATTTAAAAATTGTACATTGCTAGATGGTTAGAAAATAAGTATCTATTGGATTGGGTAAATTTCCATACTTGTAAAATATAACAAAAAAAATTGTAAGCCTAAAATAATGCTTTTTTAAAAAAATCTTTTCCAGACCAATGCATGAATATCCGTCTCCTGTATATCCTTTTCTGCATGTACAAGTATAATTTCCAACGGTGTTTCTGCAAGTTGCCTTTGAATCGCAACGATCTGTTTGACGTCGGCATTCATTAATGTCTAAGAAAAAAAAAGTTATTAAAGTTAATTTTTTTAAGCCATAATTTTTGCATAGCACTACCAACCATAACATTGTTTTCCACTACCGTAGAATCCATTGGAGCAATTACAAGAGTAACTACCAAAAGTGTTTATACAAACTGCATTCTGGTGACACAAATCACTATCAACAGCACATTCATCTTCATCTAGAACAGAGAAAGAAAACATCAAAGCATCAAAAAACTATACAAGCCTTAGCTTTTATAAAAGTGCCGGCAGCGTGGTCGAGTGGTTATAGCGCCGGGCTCGTGATCAACACGGTCTCGGTTCAAAACCCACTTGCGCAATTCTGTTGGTCGTTGGGAAAGACCCTTTACGGCACATTCCCCTGCTTGGTGGTCCTGGCAAGCAGTTCTAAATAGCAGTGATATCTCTATTACAGTCATGAAGAAAAGTTTAAGACCACTATGCAAAGTGACCATTTTCAACATTTAGCATGTGATTGCATCAGCCATATTTTATTGTTACATAATAAGTTGTTTTCTTCGTTGTGTTTCATTTCGCGCCAATTCTTACTTCTGTCCACATTTCCTGGTTGATTTTTTTGCTATTTACTGATTTTTTTGGTGCCTAAAATGGGCAAGAAAAAGTCTCTAAGCAAGGTTCAGAGGGCTCAGATAGTTGCCTTACACGGCCAAAATCTATCTGAAAGGCAAATATCTGCTCAAATGTGGTGCAGCAAGACAGCAATGCCTCAAGCGATTGCGAAATATCAACAGGATGGCTCCTATATCGATAAGAAAAGGACTGGAAGACCGCGTGTCATTACTGCACGAGAAGACAACGTGACGAGGAGGATAGTTGTGAGGTCACCCACAAGTTCAATGAAGAAAATTAGGGCCGAATTGTTTCGCAGAGGTCGTCGAATTAGTCATATGACCGTTTCCAGGCGTTTATCCGAAGAATTTAATCTAAAGTCATACAAACCGACCAAAAAACCAAAGCTTACTGCGGCTATGAAAGCCAGCGTCTACAATTTGCTAATAATCATCAACATTGGACCGCCGAGCAATGAGAAAAAGTGCTTTTTTCCGACGAATCAACCTTCCAACCGTTTGTGGTTCGAAAGAGGCACGTCCGTAGACCTACTGGAAAACGTTTTGATGAGAGATACACCATACCAACAGTGAAACACCCTCCTAGTCAGATGGTTTGGGGGGCTATGTCCAGAAATGGTGTCGCTGCTCTCAGTTTGCTGCCTCTAGGAACCACTATAAATGGGACCAAATCCGTGCAAATGCTTTCAGAGAAACTAAAACTTCACCTTCAAGTTCACAATTGTCAAATATTTATGCAGGATGGCGCCCCTTGCCACCGTTCCAAAGTTGCAAAAAATTTTCTGGATAGCAACAACATCGACCTTCTCGAGTGGCCAGGAAACAGTCCGGATTTAAATCTCATCGAGAATTCGTGGACCAACATGAAAAATTAAGTGTCGGAAAAGCAACCATTAAGTGGCACAGAGTTGGTAAAAGCAATAAAGGAAGTCTGGGTAAAAGAAATATCCAAGGATTACTGCCAAAGTTTGATCGAAAGTATGCTAAGAAGAATCAAAGCTGTGATCAAAAACAGAGGAGGCCACACAAAATATTGAGAATCGGAACATTTTTTTGTATACGATTGTTTAAACTGTATCGCACTGTCTTCCATGTGTTTATGATTGATTAGGTGGGAAATAAAACAATTTTCCAAATGTAAATAAAGTGTTATACTACCTTGTGCTTAGAAACTCGTAATAATTTCAAGTGGTCTTAAACTTTTGTTCATGACTGTAAATTACAAGCGGACAGTAATATCTTGGTATCTCCAAGCAGGTTGGGGTAATTGCCTACCCTATGTATTAGCGCCTCCGTCGCTTTCCTGCGAGTCAGAAGAATAAATATAGAGATAAAATAAATAAACAAAAAATAAAAAAGATATTTTTAGTTTAAATTATTAGTTAAAAAATGCATAATGCTATCGCATGTCTACAATAAATTTGTAGTAAAAAAGCACAAACATGATTAACTCATCTAATTCACTCGTCCCTACGAAAACATACAAAATAGTAAGTTAAAATAAAATTCTTATTATTTTTTAAATTAATAAAAATTTACATATTCTTATGCAGAAAAATTTTTATCAAGATTTTTAATTTTCAATTTCAATATGGGAAAAACCCAGCCATCGGAGACATATTTCTGTGTTTCTTGATGCCGGTCCCAAGCCCGGATAAATGAGGAGGGTTGCGGCAAGAAGGGCATCTGGCGTAAAACGTATTTGTCGGAATATACAAATGCGTTACAATCATCAATCCATATCGGATCGGTCGCGGTCCGGGTTACCAACGACCGCCTCAGGTGTTGCACAGCAGGGCACCTGTGGAAATTATGCTACTGCTAAGCATAGTGAAAATAAGAGCAGAAAGAGAGGAGGAAGGCGAGTAAAAAGTCAATGGGAAGTGTGGAAAGAAAAACGCTCACTCATAAGGGTGGGAACCTTAAATATTGGAACAATAACTGGAAGGGGAAGAGAGCTGGCAGATATGATGGAGCAAAGGAATGTAAACATATTGTGCCTACAGGAAACAAAGTGGAAAGAGAGTAAAGCAAGGAACATTGGAGGTGGATGCAAACTATTTTACAACGGAGCTAATGGAAGAAGAAATGAGATAGACATAGTGGTGAGGGAGGAGCTGGTTGAAAGTGTCCTGGAGGTGAAGAGGGTGTCAGACAGACTAATGGCTATAAAGCTGGAGTTAAAAGGCTCCATCTTAAATATAGTAAGCACGTATGCTCCACAGGTTAACAACAGCATGGAGGAGAAAAATGATTTTGGGAAGACCTGGATGGATTGATAGAAAGTGTATCAAAAGAGGAGAGGTTAGTTCTTGGTGCAGACATTAACGGACATGTGGGCAAAGAAAACATAAGGCAGAGGTGGGCAACCCCTGGAACGCGTACCGAACTTGGCATGCGTACACTTTTATCCGGCATGCGAGCGAGGCCTCAGAGACGAGATCCTTCCTCTTTCAAATGAAAAAAATAATAACTTACAAGTCGCAGTACCACTGAATGAAGGATTGGAATTTTCAAGTTTATTGATCATATTTTTATTAACCATAAGACAATTATTGCAAAAACTCTTGCATTTTGATTTAATTAATTATTATAACAGTAAAAGAAAAAACAAAAAATACAGCTAAAGGTTTTCAATTTACAATAAACCTTTTTCTAAGCATCATCTAAAATTTTTTATATAATAATTTTTTGCACTGAAGAAGTTTTTAAAGTATAAACCATTAATTCATCTAAATTTAATACATAGATCCTTGATTGATTAAATTAACATGTGTAGTTGATGAAATTAAATTTTTATAAAATATTCTTTGCAGATTTTTGTGAACATCTGAATGAACTAAATGTTAAATTGCAGGGTAGTGGTAAGGCACTTGATGTTACGTTTGGATACATAAAAGCTTTTTAAAAAACTTGAAGTCTTTTCAAACCTCAAGAGACATATTAATGATCTCCAAAACAATGAAAGAACAGATTTTCAAAGCCTTCAGAAGCTATTTTTAAACATTATCGAGTCAGTTGGTGAGCAGTTCTTCTCAAGATTTTCGAAATTCAGAAAACTAGAAGAGACAGCAAATTTTATGGGGTTCCAGATTCTATTTGAATAAGATTTTGAATAAGGTGTTAAAAGTTGATTTTAAGTAAACATAATTTTAAAAATATTTACTTAATTGTTTAATATAAAATAAATTTTATGAATATTCTTACTTCCAATATAATGTGAAATGCCTTTATCAAAAGAAATTACCAATTTAATAAAGGAAATGGAAAATAACCTGAAGGATACTATACATAAATCATTAAAGAAACAAGAAAAATTATTTACTGACAAATTAGACCAAATTTCAAGTAACTTAAAACTTCAAGAAGAAAAAATCGAAAGCATTATTGAAAGCCAGAAATTTCTAAATGCAGAATTTGAAATGATTAAACAAAATGTGTCATAACTAAAAAATTTAAAAATTCCCAATAAAATTGAGTCTTTGGAAAATAAAATAGAAAGTCTACGAAATAATCTAAATGAGCAAGGAAAATACCAAGATGATTTAGAACAAGTTCAAAGAAGAGAAAATTTAGAGTTTCACAGAATTCCTCAAATTCAAAATGAAAATACTAACTTTATCATAAAAAACATGACAAAAAATTAAATATTGATCTGAAGAATGAAGATATTTCAACTTCTCATTGCTTGCCAAGTACTTCCAATAACCATTCCACTAGTCTACACAATTTTGGAAACAAAGTAGAAGATATGTGCCCTTGGCTAACTTTGGGATGCTGATTTCAAACCTGATGTTCATTTTTTTGTATCAGCCTTAATTTTTCAGTAATCTTGCACTAACTTTCCCCCAAAAAGCTTTAAAATGCTAAATAGCATACACCAACTCTTTGCAGTTTTTAAAAGCTGCATGCACAAATCTGTCGGCTGATAAGTTTTGTAAATCGTCCACAACAACATTCTTTATTAGAACGCAACATTTTACCTACCTATGTGCTGCATCATCCTGTGTTTTGCTCTGTTTGGCATTTCCATGATGTGACACTTTTCACCTTATTACTGTACTGTATTTCTTCCTTTCTCTTGTTGCTTTTATCACTCTTTCCTAACTGAATATTACATTGTTTTGCTACAAATATTCTCCCTTCTATAGACTTGCAGCTGTGATAAGGAGATCCTTTCTGAAATTTCTTGGTTTGCATTGGTTCAATAGAAGCTGAGGTGGTAACATAACTTGATGAGTTTGACTGCTATTGGAAGTGTTAGTGCAGTTACCACAAGGCATTTATTTGAAACTCACGAGGTGACGAGTTTCATGTTTTTTAGGACATTTATAAACTTAGAATCTAGAGATAGTGTTTTGTTAGTTAGTTAGAAAGTCTTGCTGAACTTCGGAATTTAATGCCACAAATTTTTTTTGCAGAAATTTATTAAAAAAGTTTATTCTAGTATTTGAGTAATTAAACATGTCAACATTATGATGCAGAGGGTATATAAATGATCCTGACAATTTCTGTTAGATCTGAGTTGATTCACAAGAAAGAAAGACAGACAAAATATTATTCAATTCATAAAGAATGCTTACTACGCTTTCTTTGATGTGAAACTGGTAGACCAAGACAAGTCTTGGGCCTCACATAAAGTATGTATAACCTGTATGTTGACATTCAGCTTGTAGATGAAAGGAAAAAACATTTCTCATTTGGAATTCTAATGGTATGGCAAGAGCCACAGAATCATCTTAGTGACTGTTACTTTTGTGCTGTCAAAACTACTGATTTAACATCTAAAACAAGGTCTTCTGTAGAATATCCCGGTTTGCCATATGCAATTCAACCAGTTTCTCATAAGTGTTGAACTTTCTATATCAACATTCTATGGTTTTCAGCTCAGTGAAAGTAAATCTATATCTTCAAGTGAGAAGAGTGAACTACGTATATGAAGATTTTGTAGTTTCCCATCAGAATATGAGCCGCAACTGTTTGCACAAGCAGAGTTGAATGACTTAGTGAGGAAACTTGATCTTCCAAATTGTTTTGCTGAACTGCTAGGACCACAACTGAAGGAAAAAAACATGTTAGTTTCTGAGATCAGCTTTTACTGTTACAGGAAAAAAGGTCCAATAAAATTCTTCAAAGTGGAGGAATATTTGCTGTTTCGTGACAAAATAGAAGGACTGATAACTACTATGGAAACATCTTACATTCTATTAGAATGGAGACTATTCATAGATAGTTCCAAAAGAAGCACGAAATGTGTTCTGTTACACAATTGCAATAAACTTGCTTTCATACCGATTGGACATTCAATACAAATGAAGGAAACATATGAAAATATAAAAACTATTCTCGACAGAATCAAATATTTGAAACGTGAATGGATAATATATGGAGACTTAAAAATATTATCCATGCTTCTTGGGTAACAAAGTGGGAACACAAAAAACCCTTGTGTTTTTGTGCCTGTGGGATAGCAAAGCAAAGCAAGATCACTAGATAAAAAAGGAATGGCCAAGTAGAGAGGTATTTGTACTTGGAGAGAAGAATATAAAGAACGTTTCATTGGTGAATAGAGAAAAAGTACTGTTACCACCATTTCACATCAAGTTGGGGTTAATTAAGAAGTTTGTGAAAAATTTGGACAAAGTGGGAGAGTGCTTCAAATACTTTTCTACAAAGTTTCCACGGCTTTCATATGAAAAAATCAAAGCAGGTATTTTCAATGGACCCCAAATGCGGCTTTTGCAGAAATACCAGGCGTTTATTTCTACCATGAAGAAGAGTTCAATGCATGGAAAGCATTCTCTAATGTAGTGAAAAACTTCCAGGGGAATATAAAATTTCCAAATTTCAGCAAACTTGTTGAAATCTTATTACAAACTTTTCATAACTTACGCTGTAACATGAGTGTTAAAGTACTGTACATTTCCTGCATAGCCATCTAGAGTATTTTTCAAAAAACTTACGGGCATTCAGTGAGGAATAGGGTGAAAGATTTCACCAAGATATAAAAGTGATGGAAAAAAGGTATCAGGAAAAATGGAATGTCAGTATAATAGCAGAGTATTGTTGGGGTTTGATACGTGAATGTTCAGATTCTCTTCTAAGATCATCTCTCGTCAATCTAAAAGAAGGAAAGTTTTGCAATAAAATTTTATTCAATCCATTTATTTTCTCCTTTGTGCTAAGTACATTTGTATTCACAAGTACATGTGTATGTGCTTTTGTATTCACAGCTTCCCAATAATTTATGCTTTTCAGTGTGCAGCACTAAAATTTAAAATCGTATTTTCAGAAAAAATTTGACCTGCTACAGCAAAATTGATGGCAGATTTGAAATCAGCACCCTCAAATTAGTTAGAAAGCATAGTTTTCATTTTTGTTTCTGATACTCCATCAAATTTTGTAGACCTGTGTTATAGCTGCTAGATTCACCAGCAAAGACATCAGAAATAATGTAGCGTCGCCAAGACGCGAACCAGGTCCGTGTTCGCGCGCTAATTAAAGTTCGCTCATGGCGCCTGGTAATTGTGCGCGCTGCAGTTGTCTTCCCTTTGGCTATCTCTGTTATGGTAACGATAGCACGAGACAGTTCTAGTCTTTTTGGTTTTGACCTTGCTACAAGAAGGTTATTAGTAGAGCCTGCTGGCCGCTTATATCTTTCCCTTTGGAATTTAAATAGCCTATTGGCTGAAGTGTTCGGAAAGGAACAAATTTGTTTAAACCTAATCTAATTTGGTGAATCTGAGTTGGTGTTTTATATCTAATCTTGTGTATAATTGTAAAGTCTGGAATAAAATAATATTATCTGTCCAAGTTCTATTCATTTCTACTTCCGAACTAACAAAGAGTTTAAACAAATTTGTACGAGTTATAGCGAATTTGGCGCAAGTTTATAACGAATTTGGACGAGTTATAACAAATTTGGAAGAATTTATTAAACTTATAAGATAATTCTAACTGAATAAAAACTTAATAAATTATTTGCTTTGAATAAGAACTTTGAACACATAGCAAGAAGCAGAGTTATTTTCGTTCCATTTGTCTGTGATGTCAACGGACGCATCTCAATTCAAGTCTTGAAGAAAATTCCTAAGAAGTTGGAAGACCGCAAGGAAAACGGTATTTGAACATTTAAATTTCTCCGCTCCAATACAGAGCACGGAAAGTGTTGAAACTTTAAGTAACTAATTTACTATTGTTAATTATATATTGTGTCAATTTATATTTGTTTGAACATTTATTACGAATGGAGTCTAATACTCCCGAGATTAACCCGTTTCAAGACGATGTACAAA
This sequence comes from Diplosoma virens, assembly GCA_963680785.1. Classification (NCBI taxonomy): domain Eukaryota; kingdom Metazoa; phylum Chordata; class Ascidiacea; order Aplousobranchia; family Didemnidae; genus Diplosoma; species Diplosoma virens. Next base: position 63,464,393 of record OY796882.1, on the reverse strand, counting down.
ATGCTATCGAAAGCTTGCGATCTACACTAAACAATAATTATTTAACCGCCGAAAAATTAATGTCGTTGCGTAATCCGGAAATTAAGTCGTTGAACGAGAGCGTTGCTAAAGTAGAAGATTCATACAATGAATTAATGAAAATAATGTCAAGCAATATGACACCTGCGCGAACCATAGCCGATGTCGCAACTAATAAACGCGAGTTTGATGAGCGAATAAGTGACTGGTTCACTAGCACAGGGACTATGGGTTCTAATAAAGATTTTGCCCGTTTTAATGCCGCCCCCACTAGCTTGACTAAATCTAGTAAAAGCTCACGGTCTTCTTCTCTCACGGTTAGGCGACTTCAAGCCACTCTTAATCTTAAATCGGCGCAATTACAAGCTAACCATATGGGAGAACGGGCGGAAGAGCAACAGCGTAAGTCACGACTAGAAACGGAGCTGGAAGAAAGGGAGGCTCTACGCAAAATAGCTCTTGCCGAGTTAGAGTGTAAAGTGTGGGAAGAGGCAGAAAGTAAGGATGTCAAGGGTCCCTCCTTTTCTAATCCAAATCCCTCAACTTTGTTAACTCCAAGTAGTGTAGGAACTCAATTTCCAACCGCTTCCATGGCTACTAAGAGGGTTACTTTTGGTCAAACAGCTAATACTAGCCGTTCTGGTTACGAAACTAATAGTGGGGCAACGCCCTTGAATGAAGGTGCTTCTCGTCAATCTTTAGATGCCCCGCAACATTTACCTACCCGATCTTATTCGCCATTTACCAATACTCCCTACCAACTGTGGCTTTACAACGTCGATTATGATAGTATGTTTTTGCCTAGACCTGAATTTCCTAAGTTTAAAGGGGATCCTCTCGAATTCAAGTCATTTCTTAATAACTTCGAAACACACCTTGAGCCAAGGGTTCATGATGAACGAACTCTGTTTTGCCTCTTGCTTCAACATTGCAACGAGGATATACAGGGCCAAATAAACCATTTAGCTGGCCATGAAGCATGCTACCAAAGGGCCAAGCAAAAACTTGTTCGAGAGTACGGATCGCCATGGATCATATCTGACGCTTGCTATCAAAAACTTAAGGAATTTCCGGCAATTAAAAGTGGAGCAAGTCGACAATTGAAAACCTTTTGCGAACTACTAGAGAAGACCCTAGAGATAACAAAAGACATTCCCCGATACACAAATCTAGATACTTTAGATACTCTTACCGCCTTGGTAGGAAAGTTGCCTTATAATTTACGAGGGCGATGGGTGAAAAGGTCAGTAGAAATAGAAAAAACTAGGGGCTTTGTAGCGAAATTTTCCGATTTAGTTGAGTTCGTGAAACAAGAATCTGATGTTGCTAATTCTTTGTTCGGCCTCAGAACTTTGAATGATAAATCTAACCCCAAATCCAAGCCCTCTAGCTCTAAAGCAACCGTAGCTTTCTTGGAGGAAGAAAATAAAAGGACGGGTTTAGGATCTTGTTGGTACTGCAAGATACAAGACATAAGTTGCTGAATTGTGCCAGTTTCTTAAACTTATCGTTAAATGAACGTTATAAATTCCTAAAAACAACGAAGTTATGTCACAAGTGCCTAAGTTCTAAGCATCGGACGCCAGCATGCAAAAGGACGAATACTTGTAAGGTCGATGGCTGTTCTGGAGCATTTCACCATACCCTCCTTCATCGATCTCTCGATAGCAAAAAACTTCATACCTGCGAAAAATCCACATCGACCTGCGACACGATTAAAAATACTAATGTATCTAGCGCTTTACTTAGCAATAAAATTCGTGCTGAGACTTCTTCTGGAACTGTATACCTATGCGTTGTTCCAGTCCGCGTAGCTCACAAAAATAAAAGTATTCTGACCTATGCATTTCTCGACCAAGGTTCTACCCACACTTTTTGCGACGAAAACCTGGTTAAGACATTAAACCTTAACGGTCCTGAAACCAGCATTCAGATTAAAACTATAAATGGGTCTTCCAAAGTCTATAAAAGTATATTGAGCGACTTAGAAGTATCTGCCCTTAATAACGATAACTCGTTCTCTTTAACCAATGTACATTCCATTAAAAGTATTTCTCTGCAACCTAACTCAATCCCACCTAAAAGAGAACTCTCTCAATTTCAACATCTTAAGGATATAAGATTTGACACTATACCAGGCGCTTCGATTCAAATGTTAATAGGTGCTGACGTTCCAGAAATGTTTTGCGTGGGAAATATAAGAAAGGGTCCTAAAGGCACACCTTACGCCATCGAAACCCCTTTAGGTTGGTCTCTATTAGGTCCCTCAATGACGCTTTCTTCCCAATCAAACTTCAATGTTAACTTTCTAAGTTGTAAAGATAATGAGCTGCTGCAAGCAACTGAACGCTTGTGGAAGTCAGATTTTGAAAGGGGTACATCAGTATTGAACGTTCCAAACTCTAAGTAGGACAGAGCAGCTTACGACGTGATGGAAACTAGATTATGCCTTGATGAAGGACATTATCAACTGCCATTGTTGTGGAAAGACGAATGTCAGAAGCAGCTTCCAGATAATCTACCTTTAGCTAGAAAACGACTGTTCCATCTGAGGAACCGATTGCTTAAAGACGAGAAGTTGATAAAGGCATACACAGAAGCGATCGAGTCATACTTGAGTGAAGGATATGCCCAAGAAATTACTGAAAAGGATATTCAAAATGCTTCCATTGTGTGGTACATTCCCCATCATCCCGTAGTTAATCCGAGTAAACCTGGAAAGCTTAGAGTAGTTTTTGATTGTGCGGCAAAATTTAACGGAACTTCCTTAAACGACAAACTAATGAAGGGTCCAAATTTGGCCAATAGTTTAGTTGGTGTCCTTACTCGCTTCAGAAAGAATAAAGTCGCCCTAGTAGCAGACGTAAAGGCGATGTTTCATCAAATTAAGGTAGACCCCCGAGACCAAAACGCGCTCAGATTTTTGTGGTGGAACAAAGGAGACCTATATAAAGAACAGAAAGTTTATAAAATGGTGGTACACCCTTTTGGTGCAACCTCATCCCCGAGTTGTGCCAATTTCTGTTTGAAGCAGACCGCTCGTGAATTTGGTCATTTATATCCATCTATGATATCAGGAGCCGTGCTTTATAATTTCTACGTTGACGACTGCTTGGTTTCAGTTCCAACAGTAAAGGAAGCAGTCACTATGCAACAAAAACTCACAGAACTTTTGGCCCGACGCGGTTTTCACTTGACGAAATGGATTTCTAACGATGACAAGGTGTTGGAATCTATCTCCGAATTAGAAAGATTAAATTTAGGCCAGTTTATGTTAGATAACGGTGTGAAGGAAAAGGTCCTGGGCATTCAATGGCATGTAAAAGGCGATTACTTTACTTTCGACATTCATGTCAACAAAAAATCTTTCATAAGACGAGGGTTGGTTTCCATGACAGCAAGTGTTTATGACCCCATGGGATTTGTAGCGCCAGTAATTTGAGGCAAAATTATTGCTTCAAGATTTGTGCAAACAGAAAGCTAATTGGGATAGCGTTATCAGCGAAGAAGAAAGAGTTAGATGGTATCGCTGGCTCGAGGAATTGCCTTATTTAAGTGAGCTTAAGATTCCCCGGTGTTTTACCCAAGTAGCTGCTGCTAGCTATGAGATTCACTGTTTCGCTGACGCATCTTCGTTTTCATACGGCGCATGTTCGTATCTTCGCATAATTGATACAAAAGGTTTTGTCCATTGTTCGTTTCTTTTGGGAAAATCTAGATTGGCCCCAATTAAGTCTATATCAATACCTAAATTAGAATTAACAGCCGCTGTCCTAGCCGTACGCTTATCTTGTTTATTGAAGGCAGAGTTAGACCTACCAGTAGTTTTAACTTTCTGGACCGACTCTACAGCCGTACTTCATTGCATAAAAAATAACACCAAACGCTTTCCTGTGTTTGTGGCCAATCGTTTAACAATCATTGAACAAAATACTGAACTTGATTGTTGGCGCCATGTGCCGTCAAATTTGAATCCTGCTGATCTTGCTTCTCGTGGCATACGAGCTAACTCTAACGAAGTGAAAAAGTGGTTAAAAGGACCAGAGTTTTTGACAAAGCCCCGCACCGAGTGGCCTACAAATAAGTTGTCAAACCTAACTCCGCCCGAAGAATTTATATCGGCTAAGGAGCAGACTATTTGTTCCGCCTTGGAATCTCGCTTTACAGGTGAGCTAAACTCAATAGATAAACTCATTAATCGCTGCTCTAATTTATACAAACTGAAGCGTTTGACGGCCTGGATTTTGAAATACAAATTCTTCTTGCAGAATCGCAACAGTTTTGATTGTAAATTGAAAATCCTTAAACAGATTACTGTCGAGAACTTGCAAAATGCAGAAATTGAACTTGTTAAATACACCCAGAGGCAGCATTTTCCATATTTGTTTACGAAAACATCTTCACATAGATGGCCTTTATTCATGCGAAAGATTAACCCTATTTTTCTTGACGGAGTAGCGCGGGTAGGTGGCAGGCTCGCAAAACTTGATATTGACGTAGACATAAAACATCCAAAAATTATGCCTCAATGTTCTCATTTGACTGAGTTAGTTATAAGACAGCATCATGACAAACTCGGCCACGCAGGCACTAGTCATACCTGGGCCTCGTTACGACAGCGCTTTTGGGTTGTCAAAGGTGTAGCTGCTGTCCGCCACTCTATAGGTCAATGCATAAAATGTAAAAGACGCAATGCTTCGGTAGGCAAGCAGTTGATGGCTGATCTTCCGAGCTGTAGGGTACAGACAGACAAGCCACCCATCTATAAAGTAGGCGTTGACTACTTTGGTCCTTTTTTGGTTAAGCAGGGAAGAAGTCGGATTAAAAGATACGGATGCATATTTTCATGCTTAACAACAAGAGCAGTGCACATCGAGGTGGCTAGTGACCTATCTACAGACTCCTTTATAAATGCACTGAGAAGATTTATAGCCAGAAGAGGTCAACCCGATGAGATTTTCAGTGACAATGGCACTAACTTTGTAGGCGCCAAACGTGTTTTGCGCGAATCACTTCAGAGTCTACAACAATCAAAATTGAATAATTTCTGCCTTCAGTTAGAAATTAAATGGCGCTTTAACCCTCCCTATGCAAGTCACATGGGTGGCGCATGGGAGCGAATGATACGCTCAGTGCGCAGAATTTTAAATGCATTAACTCAGATGCAGACATTGACCGAAGAAGGTTTAGTGACTTTAATGACTGAGGTGGAGGGGATTTTAAATTCCAGACCTTTGGTCCCATTAATGCTCCATGATTCTGAAGAGGAGCCTTTAACCCCCAACCATCTGCTTCTGCTAAGAGGCAACCCTAACTTACCGCCTGGCACGTTCGACACAAACAGCTGTTACACACGCAGGCGTTGGGCCCAAGTGCAATTTTTAGCCAATCAATTCTGGCGACGTTGGGCCAAAGAATTTCTTCCCAATCTTTTGCAGCGGCAAAAATGGTTCAATCGCAAAAGAAATTTCGAAGTAGGGGATGTAGTATTACTAGTTGAAGACATGCAACATAGATCAAATTGGGTAGTGGGGAGAGTGATTCGAATCTTAACTGATAAGGAAGGCCTTGTGCGAGTGGTCCAAGTCAAGGCGCACAATACCGTATTAACTAGACCCGTTACGAAATTGTGTTTAATTGAAAAAACGGCTCAGTAATTTGAGTGAATTTACGTTGCATTATTTATTTGCTATTTATGATAATTTGTTTACGAAGACTACGTTGTTGAATAGTGTAATTTTTGTTTATTCTAAGTTCAATATCCATTAGTGTTATTAATTTGATGTGTATTTATGTTGGATTTACTTTATTTGTGAACTGCTGTTACCGCCGTGTTGACGACGCCTTCGTAATGTTTAAAATGTTAACGTAACATTTTGGGGGGAGTGTAGCGTCGCCAAGACGCGAACCAGGTCCGTGTTCGCGCGCTAATTAAAGTTCGCTCATGGCGCCTGGTAATTGTGCGCGCTGCAGTTGTCTTTCCTTTGGCTATCTCTGTTATGGTAACGATAGCACGAGACAGTTCTAGTCTTTTTGGTTTTGACCTTGCTACAAGAAGGTTATTAGTAGAGCCTGCTGGCCGCTTATATCTTTCCCTTTGGAATTTAAATAGCCTATTGGCTGAAGTGTTCGGAAAGGAACAAATTTGTTTAAACCTAATCTAATTTGGTGAATCTGTGTTGGTGTTTTATATCTAATCTTGTGTATAATTGTAAAGTCTGGAATAAAATAATATTATCTGTCCAAGTTCTATTCATTTCTACTTCCGAACTAACAAATAATATATACCAAAACAGAAAAAATTTAATAGGTGTAAGAAATTTTGAAATTGCTGGAATGGAGAAACTTTATATAAATGAAAACTTGACTCCAAGAAGAAGAAAACTATTTTCAATGGCTTATAAAAAAAAACAGAATTAAAATATAGTTTTCTTTGGACAAAAAATGGCAATATCTTTATGAGAAAAAACAATGCAAGTGAAAAGATTAAAATCTTCTCTGAAGATGACATTGATAAACTTAACTAAAGCAACTGAACCTTGTTATATGTTTTGCTTTTATTGAATGTAAATTTTTCTTTTTTATTTCTTAATGTTTAATTTGTTTAATTTAGATGCGAATTATTTAAAAATGTTTAATTTAAATGAAACTATTTGTAAACCTAATGTAAGTGTGACTAATTTTGCAAAATTATTAGATAAATTTCTTCTTCATAATGTCAGAAGTCTTAATAAAAATGTAAATAAAATAGATGAATTACTAATAACTTTACCTTACTCTTCACATGTCATCATAATTAGTGAAACAAAGCTAAAGAAGAAAAATTATTATAACACTACTTTCATAAAAAATTATTGTTTTCACTCAATTGATTCTATTACAAATAGTGGTGGCATTGACATATATTTACATAATTCTCTAAATTACAAAATTCGGCCTGATCTGAGACTAAACAAAAATTTGGTTGAGGACATCAGGGTGGAAATTAAATCAGACAATGACAATAAATCTTATATCGTGGGAGAAATATATTTTCATACCCATTTATCAATAACAACTTTCCAACTTAAATTGGAACAAACAACTGATAAAATAAATTCAAAAAGGCTGAAGGATTTTATATTGGGAGATTTTAATATTAATTTACTGAGTGATAATTCTACAATTGTTAAATACAAAAAATCTCTTGAATCATTTGGTGTGATCAGTCTTATAAATTGTCCGACAAGATTCATGAATAAGCAAACTCCATCTTTATTAGACCACATTTACTGCAATGATAACTCAAGTAATATCATGTCTGGAATTGTTTCTTTTGACATAAGTGACCATAATCCTACTTTTGTCTTAGCACCAAAAAAAACAAGTTAAGCCATTATCAAGAAAAGTAAATCATCTAAAAATATTTAAAAGAAACTTTTCGTAACGTACTTTTAAATTTTGAATGTTAAGACACAGGTACGGTGACCATGCACAATTTTTTGTGCATGTTATAACGTATATCGTTTAGTTGCCCTCTCCCTATTTGCAACCTTTGCTCTATTTCGTCATCAATTATTGTCAATTGTTTCTTTTGGGTGCGAATAAAAACAAACTACTACTACTACTACATATAAAGTATTTAGGTTCTGCATATCGTGTACGACAGGCATGTCAAACTCGCCCGGCTATGTGGGCCAGAGTTGTAAACGGGCCGACAATTTAAGCCCGAAAAAGCCCGAAAATTAAATTTAATCAAAAACACGTTTGAGTTTTGTGTTTTTGTGTCTTTGATTCAACACTTTGATTCAATCACTGGAAGTTCCAGTGATTCAATCAAAAACACAAAAATGTTGAATCAAAGACACAAAAACACAAAACTCAAACGTGTTTTTGATTAAATTTAATTTTCGGGCTTTTTCGGGCTTAAATTGTCGGCCCGTTTACAACTCTGATGTAGGCCGCATCGGTGAAATTTTAGCCTAAAATTTTGCTTCTGGCCGCAATCTGGTTACAAAAGAAATAGAAGGCCAATAAAAAAAGTCTTCACTTGTATTGTTTGGCTGATTCTGGTTATTCTTTTAAATTTTACGTTGAAATCAAGGTGAGGACCAAAGAAAAGGTCTTCACTTAATTGGTTGGTTAATTTCGCTTGAAAAATCAAGTTCTTGCTAATAAACTTTGTCACTTTAATTATTTAAATTTAGTTCTGAATTTATGATTAATTTGATTTCGTATTGAGCATCTGATCAAAAAATTCGTTGAAAGACTTCGCGGGCCGCGAGTTTGAAATGTCTGGTGTACCGAAACGAGCCTGGAAGACAACTGATCACCAAAACTTTACGTAATGGGAATTACAATTAAAATTTTTAAGCGTTTTGGTCGCAGCCCATAAAAAAACATATTTTTCCTCTGTTATAGAGTGTGTTTACGTTGCTGTTGCGGAGCATGGATAAATGTATTTTAAAAAGCTTCGCGGCACACTTGGAAATCTCTCACGGCACAGTAGTGTGCCGCGGCACACAGTTTGAGAAACACTGCTCTAAAATATGGAACAATTGCCGAATAATATAAAAGCTGAAAAAAGACCAAAATTTTTTAATAAGTTAGTTTATGACCATTTATTAAATCATTACAGAAATTAAACCAAATTTTACTTAGGCTATTTCTACTTTTATTTTTTTAATTCTTTTTGTTTTTATACTACTATATTTATCATATATTTTACTAGTATTTTAACATTGACACTTCTTTCACACATATCATAATACTGCACAATCTATTTTTTCAATCGATATTCTCCACGTTCTATTTTTAGTTATTTTGAGTTATTTTTATCAATTTATTTACAATTGGCTAATTTACTTGACTTTTCAACGATTAATTGCCTATGTAAACCCTTCTTAAGACATAAAAGGGAAAAGAAAAAAAAATTTTGTGTGAACAAAACGGTCTGGACAAATTATGCATTTTTTCCCCGCCTTATTTTGAAATCACATTCATACGGGGGTAGTGATTAAATGACGATTGTCTCTTCCTACCTCCCGTATCACGCTTTTGTATTGTGTTGTTTTGTTTTGCAATTGTATTCACTTGTTTTGTTATTTTTTGCATTTTTTCATTGGCAGCATTTTTTGCAATGTTTGAGATAATTTATTGTTTTTCTTTTTTTAAAGAAAATTGTGATTTGTGATGCAAATAAAATAAATTTCTCTCAATTTTCTCTCTCCAGAAAGCATAAAAATGGAGAAACTAAACCTACAAAAATTTTCATGGATGGACATAGATAAATTTAAAATAGAGTTGATTGAATTTTAGAGTAGCTCAATTTGGAAACAAAAGTTTATTAATCTTAGAATTCACTTGGAAAACATTGAAAAAAGGCGATTAGAGACGGAAATACTTGAGAGAAATGCAGAAAACAAACTATTGCCGGTTTGGAATGCCATTTCTGAAAATGTTTCGTGCTTAAAAAGCTTTGCAACAGCATTACTCTCTATGTTTTATTTACACATGCTTGTGAATCTTTGTTCTCAGTTATGAACTTTATCAAGTCCCTTAATAGGAGTAGCTTGACTGATGAAACTAGTAGTTCGTGTATATCTCTGAAGGTCACAAAATCTAAAACCAATGTAAAATCCCTGTCAGCGGTAATGCAGCAGCAGAAGTCTCACTTATATAGTAAAAAAAAAGTAATCAAAGTTTTTTGCCAGACTGATATTTTTTTTGAAAAGTCACTTAACCTTGTTTAAAATTTATTGTGCATGTTTTATTTTCAAAAAGGCAAGACATTGTTTTTGTTTGGGCGTTGTTTTCATGGTGAATAAATGTAATTTTGGTTATACTATGCTTTAAGAGTTTGGGTGAATTTTTATTATTTCTTCAAGGCTTTTCACATACACCTTTAAGGATGTCAAGTAGTATGTTTTCACAAATTTAGGTTGGCACGTGGAAAAATTATATTAGATGTTTAGCCAATTTTGGCACGCAAACCAAAAAAGGTTGCCCACCCCTGACATAGAAAATGAGAAAATAATGGGAAGGTACGGTGCTGGAACAAAAAATAAGGAAAGATCAATGGTTGTGGATTTTGCAAAAAGGATGGATTTGGCAATTGTCAATACTTATTTCAAGAAGAAAGATGAACACATGATGAGGTATAAAAGTGGTGAAAGTGCCCAAGTAGATTATTTGATGTGCAGAAGGAGGAATTTGAAGGAAATGTGCGATTGTAAGGTAATAGTGAATGAGTGTGTCGCCAAGAAGCATCGTAAGGTGGTATGCAAAATGGCTCTTATGGTGAATAAGAAAAAAACAAAAAAAGTAAAGCCAAAGATACGATGTTGGAAACTGAGGGAGACAAGCTGTCCAGAAGCGTTTAGACAAGAGGTGACCAGGATTCTGGGAGGCAAGGATGATTACTTAATGAGTGGGACAAAACAGCAGAAATGCTAAGAAAAACAGCTGAAACTGTACTAGGAGTGACATTTGGGAAACGAAAAGAAGACAAGGAGACATGGTGGTGGAATGATAAGCATAAAAGAAAAGAAAAAGGCAAAGAAAGCAAGGGACAAAATAAGAGATGAAAACACTAAAAAGATCTGTCGTGATTCGTGTATGCCGAATGCGTGGTTGCGGCATGCTCGGCTTATGCTTTGTTTTATCGGTCGTGCCCCGCTTCTCATGATATCCATCTTGTAAAATTATGTGTGAAGGCGTTTCTATGTCCCACGGTCGGTGATGTGTGCATTCAGTCATGCTCACTCACTATATATAGTAACGTGGCTGTACGATTTAGAAGACAGGTGACGAAATAATACATAACTAGATAGCGCTATAATAGATAAAGTTTATTTGATATAAGTTTTGGTTGTACTATGTTAGGGTTAATTTAAAACCAAATTCCTAATCCTAACAGATCTACAAAAAAAAAGAGTAAGGCAAAAAAGGAAGTCGCGATGGCGAAGGGACGTGCGTATGACAATTTGTATGCTAGATTGAAAACAAAAGAAGGTGAAAAGGAGTTGTACAGATTGGCTAGGCAGAGAGACAGAGCAGGGAAAGATGTACAGCACGTGAGGGTTATAAAGGATGAAAACGGTAATGTTATGGTAAATTCAGAAGCAGTGTTAAAGAGATGGAAGGAGTACTTTGAGAAACTGATGAACGAGGAAAATAACAGAGAACCTAGGACAGAGGAAACAGAAGTGGTTAAGGAAGAGGTAAATTGTGTCAGTAGAGAAGAAGTAAAGAACGCACTAAGAAGGATAAAAAAAGGTAAAGCGGTTGGACCAGATGAGTTGCCAGTAGAAGTTTGGAAGTGCATGGGAGAGATGGGGATAGAGTCTGTGACCAGACTGTTCAACAGACTATTAATGGGTGAACGGATGTCAGAAGAATGGAGAAGGAGTGTGCTTATCCCAATCTATAAAAACAAAGAGGACGCACAGTGCTGTGGAAACTACAGAGGAATAAAGCTAATGAGCCACACAATGAAAATATGGGAAAGAATTATTGAAACCAGATTAAGGGATAGAGTGGAGATCAGCAAACAGCAATATGGATTTATGCCAGGAAAGGGAACCACCGATGCCATGTTTGTCTTAAGAATGTTGATGGAAAAGTACAGGGAATGTCAAAGAGAGCTACATTGTGTATTTGTGGACCTAGATAAAGCTTACGACAGGGTTCCACGGGAAGAGCTGTGGTACTGCATGATAAAATCCGGAATAGTGGAATTGTATGTGCGACTTGTACAGGATATATATAAGGGAAGCGAAACAGTGGTGAGGTGTGCAGCAGAAACTACAGAAAGTTTTAAGGTCAAGGTTGCACTGCACCGGGGATCAGCGTTAAATCCGTTCCTGTTTGCAGTGATAATGTACAGGCTAACGAATGAAGTAAGGAGAGAACCACCAAGGACGATGCTGCTTGCTGATGATATTGTGATTTGCGAAGAGACCAGGGAAGAAGTGGAACGGAGATTAGAATCCTGGAAGTATGCATTGGAAAGAAGAGGGATGAAAGTAAGTACGTCAAAGACCGAATATCTGTGCATAAATGGAGGAAATGATGACGAAACAGTAAAGACGGAGGATGCAAAAGTGCCAAGAGTAACGAAATTTAAGTATTTGGGATCAACAGTGCAAGAAAGTGGTGGTTGTGAAAGAGAGGTAAAGGAGAGAGTACAGGCAGGATGGAACGGATGAAAAAGAGTAACAGGAGTAATCTGCGACAGGAGGTTACCAGCTAGACTAGAGTAAAAGAAAAAGTGTACAGTTCAGTGGTAAGACAAGAAATGGCGTATTGACTTGAGACAGTGGTAGTCGCAAAGAAACAAGTAAAAGAGATGGAAGTCGCAGAGATGAAAATGTTGAGGTTTTCTATGGAAGTGATGAGAAAAGACAAGATTAGAAACGAATACATCAGTAGTACAGTTAAGGTAGAACGGTAAGGAATGAAGATGAGGGAGGGCATGCTGAGGTGGAACGGACATGTTATGAGGAGAGACCAAGAGTATGTAGGAAGAAAGATGATGGAAATAGAAGTACTGGGAAAAAGGAAAAGAGGAAGACCAAAGAGAAGATTTTTAGATGTATTGAAAAAAGATATGGGGCAAGTTGGTGTGAAGGAGACGGATGTTGAAGACAGGAAGGTTTGGAGAATGATGATACGCTGTGGCTACTCCTGACTGAAGGGAAAAGCCGAAAGAAGAAAAAGAATAAGAGTTTCATTATGGGAAATAATTAAGCAAGAAGATTGATAAGGTAATTTCAAATTGCTTGCCAAGACCACCAAGCCGAACAAAGTGCCGTTAACTGTCTTTCGCAAGGACACAATAGAATGGCACGAGTAGGTTTTGAACCAAAACAATGTCAATCACAATCCCGGCGCACAATCCTCGACTAGGCTGCCGACAATTATAAAATAAAGACTATCAAATTTTAGACATATACTGTAGATAAAGTTAAGTAAATACTGGTAATACTGCGAGAAGAGGTTCAGAAATCGGATCAGGGATAGCGTAAAACCTATTAGTCTTTTTAAACTGCATCCATTTCTCACGGCACAGCATCAGCAAGGAAAAAAAATAGCTTTAAATCTCTTATTAAAATTGCGTATACGACATTAAAATAAGATTTTACTACATTCACGACAATAACATTTTTTATTACTGTTTTTTAGTAGCCTTATTTTTTCAAGTATCAATTAACATTTTTACGATTCTTTTTTCACTTCTTACAAAACTCTAAAACTTGCAAAACCGCAATAGTTTGTGAATTTATTTATAGACTAATCTATGACCAGGCTATGGGCAATGCTCAGACAATTGCCATAAAATTAACTTAATTTCGCTTGAGAAAATTTCTAATGTAAATTGTTGGGCGCATAACTTAATTCTAAAGTACTGTAAACGCGTATTTTTTAACGTACAAAATGTAATTTATCAGCCCCCGTCCGTGACCCTTGAAATAACTCTGCCAACTTTTTAAAAAAAAGAGCTTTGCCGACTATATCAAGTTTTGATTTCTTTAGAGAAAAAATAGCTCTGCCAACTTTATAAAGTTTTGATTTTTAATTTAAAGACAAACTAATTGAAATTTATGGGCATTTTGTAAACATTTTCCATTACGGAAATTCATAAATTGCTGAAGACTTTAACTTAACGTCTGATTTTACTTTTTGCTATTGTGATATTAACTGAAATAAGTTAAATAAAGAAACAATAATTTGAGCTTTATAATATTTTAGTAATTATTTTAATTTAATTTAGCAATGTTGTTTAAATTTCTATGATGAATATTACCAGTACAGTTGAAACCGTTTCCGGTCAATCCTCGGTCACAAATACAAGTGTAGTTCAATGCTGTTCTGTGACAGGTAGCGTTTGGACTACAAGAATGGGATCCATTTACACATTCATCAACTCCTAATAATAGACATTCAATCATTAACTTCATGTAACAAAAAGAAAAAAGTTTTTTTAATTTTTTTTAACATTTGAATTTTTTTGTGTCACTTTGTGTACAATTACTACCAAACGTTTTTTAAATTGTGACGCTTTTATATTGTTTAACATCAATTTAATATTTAATTAATTGCAAAAATCATTTGAAAAATTAAATAGCTAAACATTTTTTTAATGAAAGCTTTTAGGCTATTTATCATCAGTGTCCAAAAATTACGACTTATTAGGTTTAATAATTATAAGTTATTTAAACTACTTTAAATTTTGCAATTCTGATTTAAAACCTTTTAAATATCGTCAGCTGAATATGGCCAGTTTTTTATAAAAAAACTTACAATGAAAACATAGCCTACGACTTTCAAAGTAGAAGTTCAGAAAAAACAAGATCTAGTTAAATATTTTATATTAGCCTACACTTAGCCCACCCCGTCCGGAAGGCAAAAGTGTTTACGTTGTGGGAACTGTAAATAGACAATTCAAATCATGAATAGTCAAAGCCGATCTTGCCAAAATGAAAAATCATCCACCTTTTCCAATGTTCATCTGCAACTGCTAATAGGTAATCTCTGCAATTATCTCAGCCTTCTTCCCGAATTGCCAAGATATTGCGGTCCCGTTGAAGTTTAATAAAGATATGACTAAAATTTCGAACTGCTTGCCGAGACCCAAAGCCGAGCAAAGTGCGTTAAGTGTCTTTCTCAAGGACACAACAGAATGGCGAGAGTAGGTTTTGAAGCGAAACCATGTCAATTACAATCCCGGCGCTCTAACCACTCGACAACTCTTAATATTAATGCAAAAACCAAATTATTCAAATATAGAAAAGTATGGTACCACAACATTTATAATAGTATTAAATTATTATCTATTTGTTGATTAATTTGAGCTAGTAACCGTAGAAGATGAAGGCTACAAAAGTACTTTATCAAAAGGCAATGAGCACATATTTGCTATAGGCTATTTTAATTTTTCCCATGAAATCAAACGGGAAAAACTCTCAAAACATATTTACAAAAATTAACTGAAATTGATTATGTTTTGATGTTTATATAATTACTAACAAGAATATAAATACGCACTAAAAACAAACAAATAAAATGCAACTATATTATCTGAAACAAAAATGTAAGTATTTTATTCTTTTCTACTAAATATGTTGACAGGGACGCGTAAATTGTTAATATTTGTAAATTAAACTCACAAAATAGTTTGGTTTTATGCCTAATTTTGGTTTTAATTTAAACTATGTAAAATTGGACTTAAATGAATTTTAAAAGCAAAATTATTGAGAACTACAGTGCAGACTAAAATATGGTAAAAATTTTTTTTTATATAATAACTACAGTTTAGGCTACGATTACAAGCAAAGTCCAGATTAATAATTGCGAGAAATTAGTTTTCATTACAAAACTAACAGATTGTAAAATTTAAACTAGTTTTATAGTACCAACTCAAATTCAAATCACCGAAGTAAGCTATCAGCTTCATGACTTAGCTTTTAAAACAAATTAGATAAAGCCAAAGCTAGCTCGGGTTAGTAACGGTTGCCATGTCGACTGCTTAGCTGGAAAAAGATCTGTTATCCAAATAAAATAATCCGTCGTTCATTGTTAATGTTTGTATTTATTAGTAAGAATCATTTTCTCAACTATGCCGTTTCGTGCCAGTAGCAGACTATAATAGTTATAAATTTTGACATTTTGTAGATTTAAATTTAGTTTTGTTTTTGAAGCCTAAAAAGTGTCAAAAAGGCTTAAGTGTACATTAATAACGATCTCCAAAAAGATCTCCAAAAACAATTTCCAAAAAGACGACTAATTGCTTGCAAAATAATTGGCAGGAAAAACTAGGTTTTTGTAGCTTGAAAGTAAATATTTTAGCTTTTAATATTTTTTTATTTTCTTTTTTAAAAGCTTGATTTCTTTTTTAAAAGAAAGATTTTAAAAGCTTGATTATTTTTTTATTTCCTTTTTTAAAAGCTCGATTTCTTTGACTTTTTATCAAATTTTAATGCAATAAATTATTTCAACATGTTATCAGTTCCAAATTTACAGCGGATTTTCTACTTGTAACTGTAATTACATATACCTGATGAGATCAAACAAGATTGAAACAGGCGCTTGTCGTATATTATTACAATGTTGAATTTAAATTGAAATTGTGAATATTATGTTTCATTGATTAGGTGCCTTCACCAACAAGGCATTCAGATAAACCAAATAATTTTGTATACTTTTTTAAAAGCTATTTAAATTACCATTGAACACCTTCTAAAGGTCTTTTGCCCAATATATCGTTAATAGATGCCGTCAATTTAACCTTATTCTCCTTAAAGGCCAGGCTTCAAAGCCCGGCCTTAACAAAAAACGTTTATATTACATTATTATTTTTGGATAAAATTTTAGAATTTTTTGAGTTTTGAATAAGATGGCACTATTTTTAGTTGGTTTCGACCAAAAGTTAACGACTAAAGTAGACGTTTTTTTTATAAAATTTGTATATTTTTGGTATGTATATAAGGCGCATCATTTTATATAATAATTTAACCTTTCTTGGCATCACTGAGCTTTGACTTTACTGTGGCTTAAAAACCACAAGTAAAAGATTAACCACAAGGTTGAAATTGGTGAGCCTTTTTATTTCCTAGCATAGCTTTACTGCACTAATAAAACACAAAAGATTAAAACAATGCTTTCTGCAATTACATTTATATCATAAGCAGAGTGCAACTGCCATTCGTATTTGTTAAGTGGTGTCGGTCATCTTCAATTCAACCAATCATCGTTTGTTGCCTTATTGTTTACTGCAATCACCAGCACTTTAATTTTCACGCACAATGACAGTTAATTGTTTGATTTGCACTAAGCGCATCAGGTTTTCTTTTAGTACCACTTTGGACGTCGAATAGATTGCTTAACTCAAATTTATTAACGTGGGCAGTTGAATTGTAGCTAGTTTAGGTTTCGGAAGTATTTTACTTATATTTTAATGCGCTAGTTAATTAGCTAGTTTAGGGTTAGGATTGTGTTTGTACTTAAGAATGTATTTAAAGTTATGTGTATTTATTATTTCTTTGGATTCTATTTGAATAAGATTTAAATTAACGTCGTTTGTTTAATAAGCTATAAATTTTGTTTTAAACGACGCCTATCATTTCTGGATCAATAAATAAAACCAAAACAAGATCTGTGAAGTGTTGGAGTCCGTTTGACATACGATAGCACTTCATAGATCTTGTCTTGCTTTTATTTGTTGATCCAGAAATGATAGACGTCGTTTAAAACAAAATTTATAGCTTATTAAACAAACGATGTTAATTTAAATCTTATTCAAATAGAATCCAAAGAAATAATAAATACACATAACTTTAAATACATTCTTAAGTATAAACACAATCCTAACCCTAATCTAGCTAATTAACTAGCGCATTAAAATATAAGTAAAATACTTCCGATACCTAAACTAGCTACAATTCAACTGCCCACGTTAATAAATTTGAGTTAAGCAATCTATTCAACGTCCAAAGTGGTACTAAAAGAAAACCTGATGCGTTTAGTGCAAATCAAACAATTAACTGTCATTGTGCGTGAAAATTAAAGCGCTCTAGGTAATTATGGTGAACAAAAAGGCAACAAACGATGATTGGTTAAATTAAAGATGACCGGCACCACCTAACGAGAACGAATGGCAGTTACACAGAGCGTGGAATTTTAATTTCACATTTTTATTAATTATTATTATGTAATATTATTTTTATCGATTCATTGTTTTTGCGCGAGTACGAGAATTATATCGATTGTCAAACGTTGACGTGTCAGAGACGATAAAGTATTTATTTCACCTAAACTGGCAATTTCAGTTTTAAGTATTTAGGGCATTGATTTAATACAGTCTCACAGCTTTTCAATGTAAGATTTCGAAAAAGAACAAAAAGAAATAAAAACAAAAAGTTCCTTGAGATTGTTTTTTTTTATTAAAAGCCAAAAAAGATGACACTTCACGTTGCATGTTTGAACGTCAATTACGAGATGTTCTAGTTCCTCCATCCAATTTCGAATGCGACACCGTCCGAGAGATGCTACATACATTGAGCATTACATGGAACCCGCGATCAGACGGTTTTGGATGAAAAAAGGTGATCGCTTAATGTTTTGCTTTCGGCATCTTTAAAGACTATTTTCACGCATCAAATGCCGGGGCGACTTGTAGACTCAGAATGGCGTTCTGGTGCCAAAACATAACATAAACCTTTTTCGTCTATAACCTTCTATTCACAGCTAAGTACTACGTACACATTCGCCTTAGTGACAGTGTCGTGAATGACGCTTTGCGCGTTGTTACTGATTGTCTGGGTCCCTTTCTAACAAAAAACTAGCTAATTTTTGGAATTATACAGCTATTTCACTTTCACCGACTAAGAGCAACAATTCCCTTGGTTAACTGTGCACTCAGGACCCGTATTATTTATAACTTGGTCCATTAGGTCATGAGAGACTTAAATCCAGACGTCCGTTTGAGCTTCGCGAAAACAACCAAGCCGAACGTGTTACATAAACTGCCCAGTAGAAAAATAATATATGGAATACGGAGTGCTCTTGTGAAAATACATCTAATCCCGTGCTTACTAATGGCCAGTACCAGGCATTATGCCTTTTTTAATGGGTTTGGTCTAGTTTAATTGTCTATGGAAAGGTATTGGGCGGTTCTATTTTTTTATGCAAAGTAGGGTCTCGCTCCTATTCTATTATTACATGTACAAAAAGATATTAAGCGGTTCTATTCTTTTATGCATAATTGGGGTCGTTGTACTAAGGGTACCTCACACAGAACGGTATGAAACTTGCCTTGTTTGACCTAATGCTAAAAGAACGCTTTTATGGCTTATCATTTTTGTTTGACAAAAAATTAAGCACCTCTCGAAGAACATTATTTTTGTTCCAGTGATTCTCTTTATAATGCTTAAACATATATACCAGAAATTTGAGCTTCGAAATTTAACTGGAAGAAATGCTGTTGCTTGTGTTGCAAAAATAAAGTTAATACAAGCAAAAAAAATTGCGAAAGAAGAATAAAACAAATAACGGATTAGTATGAACAAATGGTTGTTCAATGCAATTGCGGGATTTCTTTCAAATTTGTGCTGTATGCTTTGGATGCAGTATTTGACTATTCAAGCATATCATCATAAAGCTTATTTGCATGTTCATACAAATAATATTTATTTGCATGTTCATGCATGTTCATGCATTTTCATGCAAGCAAGTTTGAACAGTAGTCTACAATTAAAAAATTTTCACTTTTTTAACGTCCTTTTTAATTAAAACAATTCAATGGCGCCTTATTTATATATAGTTATATACTGTAATTAATTCAAGTTTATTGTAAAACAAAAAGAAACATAAAGTTGATGTGCAAGAAGAGTAAAATTTTTTTTAATTTTGCACTATAAGCAAGTAGACATTAAATAATGATACCTATGGTAACATTATTAAACAATGACTGTTTATTTTTTATTTTATTTTTTATTTTTGTAAAAAATGTATTTTAATTTTTTATGTCATTTAAAAAAAGTACTACACTAATTGCACAAGTAATTTAATTTGATAAATAATAATAATACCAATAAAATTCTAATAATCAGGCATAGTTACAAGCTTCCCACGGGTTCTTCATTGTTTGTAATTGTCGTGCGCGTTTAGGCAACTCATACGTCCCATTTATAATAAAACTTAAAATTCTTATATCAGCAAATCTGTTGTAATCACATTTCACGCTTGTTAAAACAGTGCCTAAGCGTAAAAATTAAAATGACCTTGCAAAAGTTTAATTTTTTATAGGTTTTCAGATAAATTTAAAAAAATTTTTAAATCTAACAAAAACTAAAAGAATGATTTTTATTCTGTTTAAATTTCGAAACAACATTTTTAGTAGTTTATAAATTATAAGAAATCAAATTTTATTGGGCTTTTGTAGCCCACGTAAAAGATTCAATAGCTCAAAAAAATTTATGAAGAATAAGGTTAAAACTCAAATAATACATCAATAAATTTTTCTGTCAAAAATTTATGCGAAAACATTGATATATTTAGTTATAGCTTTTCAATAATGGTCTATAGTACAGATCTTGTGAAGTGCACCAAACTGTAAACTACAACAAAAATACACCAAAAATTGTAACAAAGAATTAACAAAAATTAAGTGAAATTTATTAAATAATACGACTTGACTAAAATAAGATTGGAGATACAAAAAGTTACATAGAATATACAAAAGTACTAGAAAAAAACTGGATATTATATTATTTAAAAGAAAAGTCGTAATAAATTTATTCATTCTACAAAAATGTTGACCAAGTATAAATGGTTAAAACCTACTATTTGCCAGCTAGATTAAGAACATATGCTTACATTAACCCATATATGCCTAGCGTCCTATATGTAGGACACCTACTTAAATGCGTATAAAAACTTTTTGCGTCAACATATCAAAATTCCTTAAACTGAATATGAAATATAAAGCAAATTTACTACAAGATTTTTGCATATTTTAGACGTGTTGTTTAGTTTTTCAGAAATTATACCGATTTGAATATGACCAATTTCTCGATTTCGCATTTTGCTTAGGGCGCTTTGAAACAATGTGCTGTAACTGCGCGCTATACAAAATATTTTCTCATAGCTATACCTTTATTGGAATTGCTATGTATCTAACCTTTCACAGCAAAAGTTTTCAACTGAAGCAATTTCAGACGCTTCGGTAATTTTGTTTGAAGTTTTAGCGTCCTACATATAGGAGGCCAGGGACAAACGGTAGCAAAATAGCAGAAAAGAGCGTTTATTTATGTGAGCGGATTAGTCATTTCCAGACTGCGCTGTAGTTATAAGTACTTTAGTAAAACGCCCAGGATGGTAAATGTTGAAGCAATGTAATAGTAATGCAGACATGTGCAACCAGTGGTTCTCAGCAAAATGTTAGAAGTGTATACTAGCCATCACTTTTTGATGCACTTTACATCAAAGCAAGAGAAATTTTCGTGCGCTGTGTACAGCAATGTTGCGCTTTGTGATGCAAGAATGCTGCTTTGCAATAATTTCGCAATTCGAGATTAGCACTTAGAAGAAGCTGTGTGGCATTGTACAGTACCGTAGTTGATACTTGATGGAGTTGTTTGTGCTACATAGATAGTCTACTGTTGGATTTGGTTTTAGCTTAAGTAGTTGACATCATTTGCTAGTTCTTTTACTTATGTTATTTGTTGTTGCAGGTGTTAATTTCCACTTCTTTGCAGTTGATAAAAAGCTATAATTTTTAACAGTAATTTAGTCTTTAGCTTACATCCAATTATATGATGAGTAAAAAGCGAAAAATTAACAATGAAGGGCGGTTGTTTAATGACGAATGGTTTGTAAAATATTTTGTTACTCAACAAAATACAAATGCCATTTGCCTGATTTGCCAAAACAAGATTGCTTGTCTAAAAGAATTTAATATTAGGCGACACTATAACTATCTGCACTCGAAACAATATGATGGAATTTTAGGCCAACTGCGAGTAGACAAAGCCAATAAGTTGAAAAGGTCGCTACAGGAACAACAAAAAATGATTTTGGTTTATAAAGATGACTCTCAAATTACCACTGAATTGAGCTATAAAATTAGTAAACCAATAGCAGAGAAAGAAAAAGCTTTCAGTGACGGCGAATTTGTCAAACACTGTCTAATGATATTTACTGAACGGGCATGCCCTGAAAAAAGTATTTAAATGAACAGATTAGCTTATCGAGATTCACTGTCGGACGTAGAACGGATGCTCTTTCAAGTCATCTTGTAGATATTTAAGCTGAGAATGCAAGCAAATTTTCATATTACAGCTTAGCAGTGGATGAAAGCACCGATATCACCGATACGGCTCAGTTGGTTGTTTTTATACGTGGAGTAACTGATGAATTTCAAATCAAAGAAGAATCTTTGGACCTAGCAAGCATGAAGTCAACAACAACTGGAGAGGATTTGACCCAGGAGGTTTTGAAAATGACAAAAAATGTCAATTGGATCCAAAGAAACTGACAGGACTCACAACAGATGATGCTCCTGCCATGGTAGGAAAACATAAAGGATTTTTTAAAACATTTTTGGAAGCATTTGGAGCACAAAAAGTTGTTTTGAACCATTGCATTATCCATCAGGAAAATTTGTGCAATAAATACTGGATAGCATTGATATCATGAAAGAAGTTGTTCACTGTGTCAATTACATTTGTTCTCGAGGATTAAACCACAGGCAGTTTAAGGTTTTTTTGAAAGAACTGGATTGCGATTACCCGGATGTTAGTTATTTCTCGTCTGTTCGTTGGTTAAGCAGGGCCGACACTTTAAAAAAATTTTGGAATTTGAGAAATGAGATCAAATGTTTCATGAAAACTAAAAATCAAAATGTCTCTTTTTTAAAAGATATAAAGTGGTTAAATGACTTGGCATTCCTTTTCGATGTAACGCAACACCTAGCACAATTAAATGGGCAACTACAAGAAAGGAATCAACTGGCAAATAAAATGTTTGAGCACATTACATCATTCCAGAGGAAACTGGTTCTTTTTAACAATCAATTTAGCAACTCTGTGCTTACACACTTTCCATGTTTGAAAATGCAACATGACGAAGGACAAGATATCAATTACCAAAAATATGGCACTATGATAGAAAAATTGTCTGCTGTCTTTGATGCTTGCTTCTTGGATTTTCGACAACTTGAAAGTGATTTTAATATTTTTTCCAACCCATTTAACACAGCTGTAGATCAAAGCCCTGATCGACTTCAACTTGAACTGATTGATTTGCAGTCAGACAATGACATGAAAACAGCCTTTGATGAAAACAATTTGGTGAACTTTTATAAAAACTATGTTAGGGGGAAGCATCAGAATCTTGTCGACCATGCCTTGAAAACCATTTCACTTTTTGGAAGCACATATTGCTGCGAGCAATTTTTCTCTAAGATAAAGTATTGCAAAGGAAAGCAAAGAGGCCAACTATCGGATCAACATTTGAAAAGTCAACTTCGAGTTGCTTGTAGTTCTGTGAAAGCAAATATTCCAAAGGTTTGCAAAAATCTGCAACAGCAAAAATCACATTAATCTGTGATTAAATACATTTGACTGAATTTAGTTTCCTCATCTTCCATCGACAATTATTTACAGTTTTTCAATAAACTGTCGCACAAAAGTGTAGTGGACTGCATTAAATTTATTTCTTGACTACATATACTACTTTCATAGGAAAGTAGTTTTATGATACTTATTTCTTTTCTGAAAAAAATTCATGTGGCCCGCGTTATCATTCAAAATTTTGTATTTGGCCCTCCAGTGAAAAAGGTTGCATATACCTGTATTAATGCAAAGTAGAAATTGATTTTCTATTTTTGTTAGATGCAAGAAAGATTTTTCAAGTTTATAATAACCACGTTATTAGGTACTACTTTTTTGTTATCGCTACCAGATTGATTGCAATATAAAAAATAGCTCTCATATAGGCAGGGCAATTAGTTTCAAAAATAGGAGAAATTCGACACATAAAGTTTTATTGAAAAAATTTATTTAAATGTCTACTTTGTATTCGTATGACGCTTTGAACATGTTTAGAAAAATGAAACCTTTTTGTTGCTACGGAAATAAAAATAAGAATACAACTCCTGCTACTTTGTGCAGTATTTTAGATTTGGCTGAGAACGATGCTCTGTCACATAAAAACGAGGGTGATCAGATTAAAATTACCGTGCTTCCTCCCACCAATGCTACTGGCAACATTACATACAAAGAGTCTGGCGATGAAAACGGTTCGGGAACGATCAATAATTTAACAGGAAGTATGCTGGTAGCCTCTGCTAAGCTTGATCATAAAAGGAGCACAACGACCGAAGATAACAATGAACCGGCAAAAAAGAAACCGAAACAGAAAGCCAAAAAACCAAAGCGAAACTGGGTAAACACCGACTTGGCCAGTGACCAGGCTCCGTGGATACCTGCTAATGCTTACATGGATGAAATAAAAGCAAAGCGATTATCACCATTAGGCTATTTCAAATTTTTCTTTGATAATGAACTGAAAGATTTAATCGTCGTGGAAATAAACAGATATATTTTTCCGAAAAATCGAAAGCTTATGGTTACCAAGAACAGCATAAACTGCTTTTTCGGAATATTGATATTAAGTGGGTACGTTTCAATGCCAAGTGCAGACTAATGTGGGAAAATGCGTCCGATACTCGTCATGAGCTTGTCGCAAATGCCATGAGGTGGGACAAGTTTAAAGCAATTTTAACAAAATTTCAATTTGCGGACAACAATTGTTTGGATGACGCGGTCAAATTTTCAAAAGTTAGACCTCTTGTAAAACATCTCAACAAAAAATTCCTAGAAAATGCTCCTGTAGAAGAATTTTACAGCTTTGACAAATCAATGTTCAAATATTATGGGCGTCACTGTTGCAAACAATTCCTCAGGGGCAAACCAATACACTTTGGTTTCAAGATTTGGTGTAATACTACTACTTTAGGTTTTTTGCTTTGTTTGATCCATACCAAGGGAAAAAAGCCACATCATCAGTGGAGGAAAGAAATAGTTTCGGCCTTGGAGGAGATCTTTGTTTATTCATTTGCAGATGTTCTTCAGAGTCACATACAAAAGGAGTTTTATTTATGTTTTGACAACTTTTTTACTAGCGTGAAACTTATGTCAACTCTAAAAAAAATTCTCCGGAAGAAAAGCAGACTCGCTGTGCACATTACCATGCAAAAACAATGACAAGATTTAAGAAAATGTAATACTAGTCTTCATGTGAAGTGTTTCAAGCAGTATCACATTCAGTAAGACACTGTGCGATACCACAACTTTGTCAAAAAGCTTGAGAATAATCTAATTTTTCTCTCAATAAATATGAAAACAAATGCAAAGCACATTGTGTATACAAGAGACAGTTAGATTGCTTGTAAAAAAAGGAGAAAAACGCGACAAGCGAAAAACGAGATTTACGCAATAAATGCTAGTGGATTTGCCTAGAGTCCTATATATAGGACGGCTCGTATTTTTAAGAATACAAAACGCAAATTGAAAATATTATTGTTATTGTGTTGCTTGGACCTAAATAGCATTATTTTATATAAGATGCAGCAAAAAAATTTCAAAAATTTTGACTTTTGGCATATATGTGTTAATAAGCTACATTACGAAATAGTTTGATCGCCTTCCTAATTTTGGTTTAAATTTAAGCTATGTAACCTTGCACTTGAATAAATTTTAATAGAAAATTTATTATGAGCTACGTTGTTAAAGATGCTAAAAAATTTTTTTTAAAAACCAATTTCCGCGTCTGACTACTAGCAACGTCTAGCCTAATAAATGCGAGAAATTAGTCTTTATAATTTACTTTGCTAACAGATTGTATAGCTTAAAATAATTTCATAGATCCTATTCAAATTATGATCATCGAAATAAGCTATTTTTTTTATTACTTCGCGATTAAAACAAACTAAATAAAGCCAAATCTTTGATGATACAGCAACACAGTTAAGTAGCTGAAAAAAAGCTTATTTATTTACTTAATACAATGAATATTTTTCATTTTAATGATTTTTTAAACCAATAAATGTTTTTTTAACTTTTTCATTGCTACAACGCATAACCTTTTAAATTAAAGTGCTTGGTTTGACGTAAAAAATGATGTTGAGTATTTAGTCATCCAGTTTATTAATCGTTCGCTCATAAAATTAAAAAAATCAAACAAAACAAAATAAGATTTTGTATAGTTTTAATTCCTTCCGTCACTCAAGAGGTTAAAATAGATGTTTTTGCTTGTAGGCTTACAATTTTTTATTAAAAATAATAAAAATACTGAAAGCTTTCTATAAACGATAATTGAAACTACTTTTAAAATTAACTTACCATTGTGCTCTAGTACACTGATAGAATCTGCTATAAACGAAACCACTTGTCGAATTTCAGCCCGAGAAATTTGCTTTGAGTTTCCATCTCTCTCATTCCTGCTGATCAACAAACAACTTTGATATATATAAACATTTTTTATAGTCCGTGACAAAAATTTAAGGACACTTTCCAAAAACAAAACATGTAGCTTTTAATGTTCATATCTCGATGAGAAATCGGTATTATTGTGTCATAATGCATAATTATGTTATTGTGTTAATATATAATCTCCGTACGACACTGTTTTTATTATTTTTTTCCCATTAAATTCTTTGTAAAATGGCGTTTTAGTCAAAATCAGTCAAAATTATTGGTCGAAAAATGGACAATAAGCAGTCTTTCAGCACGGAAGAACGGGCTCAAATTGTAATTTTAACACTATAAGGACCGGACTTGTCAATTAACGGCTATTTAAATTTTAGCTTTAAAGATCTTTTTACTTGATAGCCCTAATGATTTGCCGCTAGCTGACTTTTATTTTTTAATTTTTTTTAAATCGTAACAAAATACAAGCACACTGGCATTACTAATTGATTGTAAACAGATAACTACTAAAGAGAAGGACCGGACCCGTCAATTGACGGCAGCACTTCTTGAACCGTGTAAGTAAGTGGTTGTGTGCGCATTTTCTCCTTAGAATGAAAAAAAAAACACAAATCCTCATCAATAAGTTTACCTAGTATGTGAAATATCGGCACTATTCATTAATAATTGTCAAAAAGCTTATACATGTATTTTGGCCTCCAGCCTCACAGTTGATAAGCAACTGCCACCTTGTAAAGCCCGGTGCAAATTTATACGATACATAGCCAATAAGCCGATCAAGTTTTGAATTAAATTTTGATTGCTTGTAGATGTGGAGAATAAATACTCGATCAACGGATTTCACTATCTTCGAAAAGATTGCAGAAGGAAGGCAGACGTAAGTGTTTGTTGTAACGTAGTACAACAAGTGGTTGGACCCTTGTTCAATAAGGGCTGCAATGTTACATGTGAGAACTATTTCACGTCATTCAATCTCGCCAAGGCTTTTTTGATAGAAAGTGCAATATTTTGGGCATAACCTTACCATCCGGGGGGTCAGGAGAGTTATTAACCCCCCGCTAAGTTTCAAAAATTTGGGAAAAATTAAAATTTTTTGGGCAGGGACAGGAAAAATTTGAGCAAGATTGGAAATTTCGGGACAGCGACAAGGAATTGTTTGGGAAAACACTTTCTTTTCTTTTTTTCTTTTTTTTGATTCTTTGTTGTTAAATCGCTCGTCGTCGTCGTCGTCGTCGTTTGAAGGGTATCCACTCCAGGTCAGACACAAACAGGACTGGGGCCGAGGGTTTATCCTTTTACTACCACAGACTGCTGCACTGCCTGGATCAGATGCTGGTAGTGATGTCATTAAGCCAGCATCGAGTTTCGTCATCCAAAACCGTCAGACCTCGTGCTCCATGTGGTGCCCGATGTATAGGGCACGCTATTAGTACATGGTCTGCGCTTTGCTCAGAGGCGCTACACTCGCAATTCGGTGAAGGAGCGAGACCCCATTTGTGCATGGACGAATGGAATCCCCCAACACCAGTCCGCAGGCGGTTGACCCTAACCCAAGCTGCTCAGGGTAAGCCCATCCCTACAGGCCCGGCACCGGTCTCGGGCACAAAAGCACGGAGCCTGGAAGCATTTTCACAGTACTCCGTGTTTCATTTGTGATTTGTCCATTCAGAGGCGCGGATGCCAAGTCTGGCAAGGTTGTCCAAGAGATTTCGCGCACCTGGCACAAACGAGCGTCTGGATCTTAGTCTCACTTGGCGAGTATCTGAGGACCCATTTAAAAGACCATGCAAGATATGATCGGGGTCCAGAGATCCACGGTAAGCCAAGGAGAGTGTCGCTCCCAGTTGGCGAAGTTCAGCTGGCTGGATGCCTGAGAGTACAGGTAGGTGGTCCGTTGGAGTGGGACGCAGGCATCCAGTAACTATGCGCAAGGCGTCATTCAAGACACTGTCAATGAGGCGAGTGTGAGCACTGCGACACCAGACTGGCGCACAGTACTCAGCTGTTGAGTAGACTAGAGACAAGGTGGCTATGCGTAGTGTTTTAGCACCAACACCCTATCCCGAGCCCACGAGTTGCCTCAACAGTGTGACGCGCGGGGATAGTTTTTTGCGCAATGCCACTAAATGTTGACAAAACGTGAGCGATCTGTCCAGTTTTACCCCAAAATAAATAGGGGTTGGACAGAATAATAAAAGTCTACCGTTGTTGTAGACCTTTAGCTCACGTTTGGCGTCTCGGTAATTTAAGTGAAAGGCTGCCGTCACCGTCTTAGTGTGACTGAGCTTCAACCTCCAAGTCTGGAGATACGCTATTAAATCGCTATGATTTTCGGACAAAAATCGAGAAATCGCAGGCAGGTCTAAAATAAAAAATTTTTTTATCTTTCTTTTTTTGTTTTTTTTTTTGGTCTAAAATGTAGAAAAATTTTTTTATTGTTTCCATTTAGTACTAGAAAATCATGATTCGGGCAAACGTCACAAAATTTCGCGAAAAACTTCATCGCCGTTCCAAATTCTTTTTTGGATGGTACCCTTATGATTGAAGGCACTGTGCGCAACAATGGCTGGGAAATACCAGCCAAAAGTAAATGACTAAAGTTCTTCATGAGAAAAGTGTAACGAAAAGTAAAAGCAAGAATAACACTATAACTATTTTACATCATTCCAGTGCAAAAAAGTCAAAAAACGTACTTATTCTAAGCACTTCGCATGCTGATGTTCCGATACACGCAAAACGAAATTTAAAGAAAAATCCTGAAACTGTTTTTTCTGTAATAAGAATAAAGTAGCAGTGGATGTTTTTGACCAGATGACAAAATGCATTCAGTCGACGCTTCTAGCAGACGCTGACCTATGCATGAATTTTATAATATGATCTACTCAGCTTTGATTAAAAGCCACATTTTATAAAAGCATGTTTGTTTGCAAAGAAGACACAAGCCGAAAAAAGTTTATTTAGAGAATGTGTAAAAAATTGACCGCCAGCATGCCTTGAAATGCTACTGAAGACAAAGTTATGTTAAATGAACCACCTTGTAAAGTAAAGAAGTGAATCTAAAAGCAAACCGCCACGTCTTACATGCTGCTTCGTAAAGTTTAAAAATAGAATAACACATAACTGCACTTCTTGTCAGCAACACGTATACGGAACTCATACTAAAACCTGCTGTCCATCCTGTTCTTGTCAATTTGTCGCTTTCTTAGAAAGCATGCATAGGAATAGTAATTAACAAATGTACTTATAACAATTAGATCTTATATATTAGCAATTGGATTTGATTCATTTTTGTTAATTTTACGGCAACGTCATCGAGTGTGTAAAAGCGCCGAGATTGTAATCGACATGCTCTCGGTTTAAAACATATTAGCGCAATTCTTTTGTGTACTTAAAACTTTACGACAGTTTCCTCTGCATGATGGTCTTGGCAAGCAGTTTTAAACCTCAGCCACATTTCTATAAAACTAAAAACACACAATAAAAGTTACAACAGGACAACAATATCTTTGCATCTCTGAAAGTAGGTCGAGGTATTTGCTTGCCCTATATATTAGCACCTCCTTCATTTTTGTGGGAGTCAGGAGAATCGATATAGAAATAAAATAAAATAAAAAAATCTCCTCATGTTGTTTGTTCTTATTGATGCCATTGGGTACGTATAATGTGTTATAGGTAAAATGTATTTCCAGAAGCATCTTTTTTGTACATCCATTTCTTTTGCAAATGTCATGAAAATTGATATTCAATGAAACAAAAATAATAGTGCAGTTTAGTTTTATAAATTTAATAAACATTTTAAATGTTTTTCATCTTGCTTATGGCAATATTTTGGAATAAAATAAAAGCTGTTAATTGACGGCTCACGGTCCTTAAAGGTAGTTTAAGTTTCCATTCTTTCAGTTGTTAGGCAATTTAAATTTTTGTACGTCAAATTGCGAAGAAAATAAAGGTTAGCGAAACAGCTGTGCACAATGCAACCATAAAATACCAAAATAAGGATGTTCTTACAGACAGAAAAAAATCTGGTTAACCAAGGGTTACCACCAACAGAAAAAACTGCCTTATGCTTAAAGTAGTCACTAACTCTCCAATGAGTACTTTAAGAAAATTCCCGGCTAAGTTGATGAAAACTGGCACAGCAGTCAGTACAAAAACAATTCAATGCAAATTGTTTCTGGAATTTAGCCTCAAATCATGCAAGCCAGCTCAAAAACCCCGTATGAAAAAAAAAATCTTTGGACTTCGCCAAGAAAAATGCTAGTTTGGACGTAGACATAGAGATAGAGATTTTGTCTGTCTATAAAAACACCCTTGTTTTGGTACTTCATAATTGCAATGTGCACAGCTGTTTTCTAATCTTCATTTTCTTTACAATTTGACGTACAGAAAACTTTAAATTGCTTTTAAAGTTACAATTTGTGCCGGTTTTTCCGTGCTGAGAGACTGCTTTTTGCTCATTTTTTTATCCAATAATTTTAACTCGATCTTGCAAACAATTTATTGGGCAGAAAATAAAAAAAACAATGTCATACAGAGATTATATATTAACAAAATAATATAATTAACCGATTACTCATCAAAATATTAGCATTTAAAGCAACATGTTGCCCTTTTTGAGTAGCGTCCCAAAACTTTTGTCGCAGACTGTATTGTATTTCCGTACGATGTTGTCACCTAAGGTGGGCTAGACCGCCAATCACTAATTTATTTTTCTGATAATTAAATAGACAAACTGTTTTAATGTTGTTTTATAAAAATATGGAAAAAATTTAGCGCTATATATTATAAATCACTTACCTTCCATCTTGGAGTATTACTCATGCAAAAAACACCGTACTTAGAAGCTTGAAAACTTATTATTTTCAAACAAATCAATTTTTTGATGAAAATCAAAGATAATGATCAACAGAATTTTTAAAAACAAAAATCTTTTAACGCATAAACTTCTATTTTAAAAGTGTATTGGAAGGTAATCATGTTAAGAACTATCTCTGCTGTTAAAAAATTGCACTTTTTTTAGTAAATAGTTTTGAAAATCATCCACTAACGTTAACATTTGTATTTTTCTGCTTAAATGATTTTGATTGTTCTCTTTTCAATTGTTTTGTGCTTTTAATTGTTTTCAAGCTTTATTATTAAATCCTATCAATAAAATAAAGGTACTTCAGGATTTTATGGTTTCTGCGCATATTATTATAAAAGCTGTCAAACTAATTTTTTCTAATTGTCATAGATTCATGCCAATCTTGCAGTTTTTTGGTTAATTTTTTAGAAGATTCAGTAGATAATTAAAAGATACCAATAATGAGATAAGTTGGTCAGAAAAACAATTATATTTGTTTACTTTACCTGGATAGAAGAACGTAGCCTAACAGCATTCGCTGTGGGCTTCCAGAAAGTGTGACTGATGTATCATAGCTGTTAGTTGTGCCCGACGACTGTAAATTGAAATTTTGCGCTGAAATTGAATTCCATATCTGCGTTTATCAAAATGATTAATACAGAAAGCTTTTTTATAGCATTTTTATTACATATGTATTACACATTTAGAAACAAATACCTAAGCAATAAATGTAAAGGTCTCGCATTGCTTGCAGATTTACCAACTAATGGAATATCAACAACTTTATAGTTATAACAACTCCTAAACAATAAACATATGCGCTTATCATTAAAATGATAATAATAATTTAATTTTTTAGTTGATCTTTTATACGTCGAATTTTATTCTGTCTTCAAAATATTTCCTTTTTCTCAAATAAAATTTTAATGTCTAAATTTATTTTCAAAAATCATTACTGTTGAGGATTTAAAATTTTTTTTAGGTTTTGCTTAATCTTTATTGAACTGCAAGAACTTTTGACCAAGCGCTATAGCGGGGTAGAGAGTTGAATTGCTTAAACTATAAACGTTCTTTCCCGAAAACTGGATTTGTTGAGGTTGATTCCCATAGTCTTTTGGAATTTTTTTAAAACCAACTTAAGTCTTTTCACGAACTTTATATTTTACATAACTTTTGGTTTTCAAAAAGCATCTTCGTAAAAAAATTTTCATGTTTTTCTGTCAATTACATGTATTTGCATGATATAAATTTTTTATCTTTTTTTTGTCAAAATTTCAGATTCAATGCGATGCGTGTACTGTTTTTACTTGTGATTCTTACTAATATCAAATAAAAAAAAACAAATAACTAGAATTGATTACCATAAAATTGTTTTTTAAAAATAACAAAAATATGAGGCATGTTCTACAAATTCAAAACAAAAAAAGAAAAAAACAACAACAACAACAACATAGGTTTGTTGGAAAAAAATAAGCGACATCCAAAAGCACTTTAACGCCAGAACTCCGGAAAAGTCGGTTTCAACATTATTATAATTTTGAAACATAAACTTTTACAATTTTCTGTTAAATCGTGATTATTAAATTTTAGTCTGTCGAGCAAATTTTTGTTTTGTTACTTTGAGATAAAAAATAAAAATATAAAGTTTACTTAATAAACGTTTAATTGAAATTATACCTAAAACTATGGACAAGTAGATTTTGACACTAGTCAGCAAACCCAAAGGAGCTATTCAAGAGCAAGCGCTGACAAATCGATATTGCAAAAAACACTCTCTTCCAGGCGCGGATTTTTTGATTTGGAGGAGAGGTATTTATAATATTAATTGACAAGAAGACATGAAAAAAACTAAAGCAGAAGTGAAACTGCGTAATTTTGTCTATAGTTTGATAAACTTGTAGTATTGTTGAAATTGACCTTTCACGTTGAGGTTAAAAGCTAAAAATGCTTTATCCTTGCAAAAGCAGTAACTGCTAACACACTAGGCAAGCAAAATTTGAAACAAAAATTAATTACAGAAGTACAATTTATCAGCTAGTTTTTTAAGAGTATCTACTGATTATACGAGTTATTTGTTTGCATCCAAAGTGGGATTACTAACAAAGAAAAGTAAGGCGTCCTTGTCATTACTTTTTTATTATTAGTATCACTATTATTCTCCTAACTGCTGGAAAACGTTAGAAGTGTTATATTTGTAACAACTTCTAAGCGATTACTCCGAGCTGCTTTGAGAAATGACAAGGTAGTGCTATTCAGTTCAAATATTCTATTTTATTTTTTAGTCTTTATTAAGAAATACAGATAAATTTATAGTTGCTTAATAAGTTGACCAGGCAGAAAAAAGTGCCCCAAGTGCTATTCTCACAATCCTACATAGTGATGCGATTAGGTTTTGAACAGCCACCGTGTTAATCAATATTGCATTTGCCTTAAAATGGGGCTTCTACTTACTTGGCCATGTTGCCGATTTGTAGAACTTACCTATATTTTGATTCGTTTAAAAGAACTAAACGTGCAAAATCGCATATTTTGGCAAAATTAAATTCAATTTATGGCTAAAGCAACGCACTGGATATACGAAAAGGTTTTCATGTTGAATAATGCTTGCAAAGTTTTTCATTTTACCCAACTTGGTAACACCATTATCGCAGCTTTGGCCTTTGCTTTTTGCAATGTAAAAACACAACTTTTTTAACTTCTCCTTAAAGAGGAGGGCCAGTTCTTATACAGTTTAAACAAATGCGTGACGGAAGCCTACAAACTCTTTAGTTATTGTACTCTATAATTTTACACAAATCTAAAAAGTTGACGCAAAACTGAAGGTGCTTTTGGTTACTAGAAGGATATTATCAGAATCCCAATTTGATCGAATAGTTTGTTGAGTTAGTTAGATCAACTCCACAGTAATGACCTACAGTCCAAAAACTTACCAAGTTTTACCCAACTTGGTATTAGATAAAGAGTAAAGCGTGGCCTATTAGATAAGAGAGTAATGGTAAAATATGCAGTCTACTTAACCCTAATCTAGTAAATCAGAGAGTAAAAATAAGCGTCAAGATTAAGGTTAGGGGTTAGAATTAGCGTTAAATAGACTGCATACTTTATCTAGTACCGGCAAGAGGGCTGTATCAATGGCAAAGGCGTTATTGGAATTCCAAACCTATTATTATTGTTTATCTATAGTATTTTTGAGAAAAACAATTTTTTTGCTTGTTGTTCTTGTAAGCAGCTCTAAATTTCATTTATACCTGGAAAGACAAACTAAAAATTAAGTGAAAGTTTTTAATCGGATAGCAATATCGTGGCATCTCCAATACGTTTAGCGCCTAGTCCGTTTTCCTGAGAGATAGGAAAATGAATAAAGATAATACTGATAATAATAATGATACTGTGGTTTAAACTATAAAATTAAAAAATTTTTTTGGATGGATGGATCCCTTGCCCTCCTTATATCCGCTCCTGCTATCTTTCTGTCAAATAAAATGTAATTAAAACAAAAGATGCACTCACTTGTGACAAAATCATTTTACTAATTTCATTTTTTATGTCAATGAATGTAAAGAGAGAATTTGGTATAGCAGCTCTCCAAAAGGCTTTAGCAATGGAAGTGGGCCTGTTACATTTCAAAGCACTTACTGGAAACTTTATAAGTGCATTAAGAGATATTGCTTTTAATGAAGCTATCAAATCGAGCCTTTAGGTAAATTAAACTTAAATTAGTGAAGATTAAAAAAACAGCTAGATTTTCAACCTTTTCAATCTTTACCTTTAAGACTAGTGTTCCGTTCCTAAAAATCGCCCAAATTATGTAGATTCACAATCTCATAAAAAATCTCTTTAATTTCGCGTTGGTCCGGCTCAAATAGCCGAAGAAATAACAGTTTTATAAGTAATTTAAATATTTTACATTTATTTATAAGAAAATGGCAACACTGCTTAATTTCACGAACTTTAAAGTAATTTCCAGAACTATCCGATTGACCTGTTTTGATTATGACGTAATAGTTGTTTGCTTTGGAGAATTTCAGAATATTCGAGTAACCTTACTGACTGGTATAAATAAGATTCGCTGAAAAGCAGTATAATTAATTCGATAATTCGTTGTGGTAACTTAAAATTAAAAAATTGTTAACTGTGTGAAGTCATAGTTTTTTGGCCGCAAGTCTTTGGTTGTCTACGTGATTGTGAAGAATTAAGCTATTGAGCTTTAACCTGTTGCTTTGATTTATACTATTCGGGCTCCTAAGTGGATTGGAGCATATTTCTTAATAAAGAAGATATTGTAGTAGTCTGAGCTGTGATTTAGCTAGACTATATTTTTGCTGTCGCTGGTTCGAAGGTCAGATCCAGCAAGAAGATTAAGAAATTTATCGTTTAGTAGACACCTAGATTGCGTTATCGGTGAGAGCCTTTCTTTACAGGCGCCGAAAAGGTAGACGATTAAATACGTGCTAAGTTACCAAATAAATTTGCTACAAAATTTCAAAAGCTTTTTATCATCGGAACAAAATTTTCAAAACCTATTTACTAAATTCTACAAAATTTAAAAAACTTTCCAAAATTTAGAAAACTAAAATTTGTGGAAGTAACAACTAGAATTACTGGTGCAATCATTATGACCGTTTTCGATTTTTAGTCGCTCGTATCTCGGCTTAGATAAGTGGTTAGAATATTAAAACTTTCTAACTTTTCCTAATTTTTTGTCAACTTTTAGCATATTAATTGTTATTGCATTACAATAAGCACAGCGGAGGTTTTGAAGCGATTTATCTTAAACAACCGCCAACGGTCATTTTGACCGAAAAGCAACTTGAACGTAAAAATGTTTATAAAGGCTTAGAACAGGGGTCGGTGCATTCAGAACAAGTTCGACCTACATGGAAAGTGATTTTTTCAGATGGATCGGATTCGGAGACTAATATTAATGACCTGGAGCAAACTGATTCTGCGTTATGTCAACTTGTCAGCTCTGGCAGTGGCAGCAATAATACAAGTACTGCAGCCAGTAATGCTTTTGGAAAAGTGGGGCCCCGGTGCAAGAAATACGAGGGGGGCACTGTGAGTAACATAAAGTTAACTTATTCTGGGGTAAAAGCCCCCAGACCCTCCAAGCAAACTAACAGTTTTCAAAACAAATAACTTCAAACCATAATAACAAATAAGCAACGATATACTAGCAGTACCAATTGTGCTGTTAACTATTAATATATTCTTTTAAGTTATCAGCATTAACTTGTTTTGTGGATTAAGGTATTAAAAGTTCAATTTTTATTCAAATCAAAGCAACACATAACACAAAAAACACACAGCAGCTGTTCAAAAGATTAGCAAATACTACTTGTTTAATGCTTTAATTTGGTGATGAATGGTAAACAAATACTTTTTATTGATCTGCTGATCAAGAACATGTACTGCATCAATACTTTTAAAAAAATGCACAAAAAAGATAAAAGTAACAGAAGTATGCGAGTTAAAAGTAACATTACCTTAAATATAAACATAAGAGCCTGATCAAGATATATTGCATTGCATCGATTTTTAGAAAAACTATTGCATTTTTTTGTATCAGTCACAAACAATGTTGCTTTAGCCAAGTGTACT
Source organism: Diplosoma virens (assembly GCA_963680785.1). Classification (NCBI taxonomy): domain Eukaryota; kingdom Metazoa; phylum Chordata; class Ascidiacea; order Aplousobranchia; family Didemnidae; genus Diplosoma; species Diplosoma virens. The sequence continues at coordinate 63,427,961 of OY796882.1, read as the reverse complement.
GGCTGGTTATGGTTTTATATTTTTTTAAACTCTACTGCCCTGCTCTGCCAACAATGTTAATATAATGGGTGCATACGTATTAACATTGTTTAAACGCATATTAACTTTGAGTTAACAAAAATAAAGTTGGAATAAAAACTTATGCAATCTAAACGTTTTTCCAAACATTCATATATAGATAAGCAAACTCACCAATATTTTTTTTCTAACTGGTTTATTAAAAGATTTTTGGCATAACTTCTGCATATTTGTATCGTTAAATGTGCTACAACAGATTCAAGCTGCATCAATTTCAAATACTTGCTCATCTTAATATTAATGGTTGCTTTTTTTTAATCTGTCAACTCATTAATCTTAGATGCAATATCTAAATAAATGAAGCAAGAATGAAAAAAATAACAATAGTTAAAAAGCAAAGAATATCATGATTAACAACAGTTTTGCATAAATAAATAAACAAAAAAATAAAGCTGGTGGTTTACTTTTCTTAGGCCACAAAAATTTTTTTAAATAAAGGATTCCTAAAAAAGTATTGCATATAAAGTCAAGAACCATTTGGGTCAGCACTAACAATTTTCAAAGAACAATTTTTACATCACAAAATAAAACTATTAAAACAAATACTGATTCATTACTAAAAATATTAACAATTGTTTTATAGAAATGATGATTAAGCGACAAGCTCAGCGTTATCCAAAAGCTTATTTCGTAAGGCCAGTCATGCGTTAAAGAAAAGGGATCACGCGTATTCGTATCGCAAGTATACAAAATTTATGTGGTGACGCGGATCTAAAATGCCTATAGTTGTAGGCACCTAATCAAACACAAAACAAATAGCACATAATTGAGAATTTAATTGAAAATTAAAATTTGATACAAAACTGCAATAATATACTACAGGCCGGTTTCGGTCTTGTTAGACCTCATCAGGTATATTTAATTACAATTAAGAATAATCAATAAGAGGCGCAAAATGTACAAGTAATAATGTCTTTTTGCCAAACTAACGTACACTCCGGAAGTGTTATCCCGTTTCATACAAATTCTTCACCACTCTAGTAGTTTGGCAAAAAGACATTATTACTTGTACATTTTGCGCCTCTTATTGATTATTCTTAATTGTAATTAAATATACCTGATGAGGTCTAACAAGACCGAAACCGGCCTATAGTATATTATTGCAGTTTTGTATCAAATTTTAATTTTTCAATTAAATTCTCAATTATGTGCTATTTGTTTTGTGTTTGATTAGGTGCCTACAACTATAGGCATTTTAGATCCGCGTCACCACATAAATTTTGTATACAATTGTTTTATATTAATAATTAGCTTCTTTGTGATTTATTATCTTAAAGTAATTGTATTATCATACATTTATGAAGGTTTTCCTGATAATGCTTGTGCATATGTTTTTATGCTTCTATATTAATGGTCATGTGTAATTTTTAATGCTTTTAAATTGTTACATGCCCAGTATTTTTAATAATAAAAAATTTATTCAAGTTTTAATTCTCTAGAAGCATATGCCAATTGATTTTGTTTACAAATTTTTCCATCTAAGGAATTGAGTTTTTTATGAAGTAGTTCTTTGCAGTACATTAATCTGTTTACCTGTTAATTTCAAAGGTTTACAATAGACCGCATAGCGAATCCTTTCTTTTTGACTTTAAATTCTTCAACTATAGGGAAGCTATTCGAGCCTTCCCCAATCACACCGCTGGCTTTCACACACGTTTTATGGTTTTATAATATACATATTAAAGTTGAGATTTTGATATGAAAGTATAACAGGCTTTCACAAGCCAACAATCACAATTATTTAGTCGACAATACTACCCAAACGATGCAGCTAACGACGCAGTCAACAATGCAGTTAACAATACAACCAACGTGCAGCCAACGTGCTGCCAACAATGCAGTTAACGATACAACCAACGTGCAGCCAACGTGCAATCGCAAAACGAAATTTTCCCAAGTTTCGCTTGCGATCTACAAACTCACTCTTCAAACTACAACATTAAACCAAATCACCGAGCCACTTGATTACCAACGACTGAAAGGAATTAAATTTACCAACATCTCAATTTGTAGTGTGCTCGCCACGTGTAAGTGAAACAATCAGATTTCATTAAAATAGCTACATGTGATTCGCGCAAAAGGCAGTGACCGCAAACAATAGAATTAAAAGGTTTCACAAAAAACTTCTATACAGTTAATTAACTTTTTCAATTACTGTGCGAGTTCTATTTTTTTTATGATTTTAACATAGTGGCCCCTATGAAATTAAGTTGATAATTAAATTCATACACATATTACAATAAAAATCATAAATAAAAAATAAACAAAGTACGAAGTGTAAACACAATATATATACAATAAACTGACAACAAAGCTAAAAAAAAGTTATACACAAGCAAAACTCGAAAATTATCACAAAACACACAATGTACAATTGCAATCTAATTTGGAGTTATGCCAAAGATTAATTTTTATTTTTTATTCTGAGTTTCATTACCCTAACCCACCAACAGGAGCAATGCGCTATATGTCCCGGTAAATGTGTTCTACTTTATATAAATCATTTTTTGAATCAAATTCAGTCACTGCAATTTTTGCTCTACGTACAAGGGGTTTTCCCTGATGTATCTGCGAAAAAACTTTTGCAATCCTACCCACCCGGTACTTTCCTTTTACAGCTACAGTCGCAAATCTGTTAACACGCCTACGCAAATACACAACTGATCCATATCCACATTTTAAAGCATCTGAAAAACCGTGTAACTGATAAATTATATGATCTTCCGGTGACGGGGGAATCGAACCTTCAAAGTAATACCTAGCTAAGGAAGTGTCCGACAAGAAACCTAACAACTGAAACCACACCTTCCACTCTTTAACAATAGACTCAGGAACATCATCATCCCAATCGTATTTTTCAATAGATAGACGCTGCAAAACCAATCTTGCTTTGACAAAAAAGGGCGAAAAATTTCAAGAGAATCAAAGGACTTTCCTAGCTGACTTAACATTGTCCGAAGGGTATATTTAGTTAATGCTTTTAACGAACTAGCAATTCTCAAACAATCTCCACCTGTTTCCTCATACACAACCAAGCGCTTTTGTCTCGGGTAAATCATTATCATGCTCTAGTGACAAGTCAAGCTCACGCATATCAGATATCCACACCTCCTTTTCAAATTTTGCAAAAACAGGAACTGCATTTTGTTAGCACTCCATTTAACCAATTTAAAACCTCGACTATCAAACAAATCTATAGCTTCATTAGCAATGATTTTTGCTTCATCCAAGCTATCAACACTAAATATTAAATCATCCATGTAAATTTTTTTACTAATAGTGTCAAGAGTCAAATTAAATGCGCCAGTAGTATTATTATTTAAAGTCTTCTGGATAGCAAAACTTGCAATAAAAGGACTGCTTTTTACTCCCCAAGGATGACGAGTAAACCAATAAGTAACCACATTTCTCTCCCTTACATCGTTTTTATCAAACCATAAAATGCGAAACAAGTCACGTTGTTCTGCAGGTACGCCGATTTGGAAAAACCATTTGGTCAAATCTGCCATGATAGCAAACTTTCCTAATCGAAATCTAGCCAAATTATCCGCCAAGGGGTTTAACAAATCTGGTCCAGTTTCAATGAAGTCATTAATAGAGACACCTTCAAACGCTGCTTTATCATTGTAAACAATACGCTTTTTTGCCTGTGACGTAACAAAATACGGAAGATACCATACTAGAGTCTCTAACATCTCAGAATCATCAACCCGCTCAATATAATTTAACTCCTGAAGTTCACAAAAACACTCAGTCAAAAATTCCCGCAAATTGGTATCTTTCAAAGCCTTCTTTTAAGGTTCTCTAAACGATTTTTTGCTACTGCCATATTATCGGGTATCGCTACAACACCTGTCTTCAAAGAAAATGGAATCTCAAAACGCGAATCTTTAACAACCACATGAGCCTCAACGAAATTTCCAGCCTCTTTATCACTCCGAGAACTTTCTATTTTTGCGTCCTGCAAGGTAACATCTCTTAAAGCCTGCTCCAATTCACTTATCCTTTCATCACGAAATACGATTTCGTGATTTAACAAAACTTCTCTACTTCCAACTCAGAAGACATTTGAACTCGGCAAACTTTTACATTTTGTTTTTCCAAAAGAGATTTTCCACCACAATCAAGCCAACCTAAAGGCGTTACTATGGCATGTGGCTCGCAGCGCGACACTCCTACTCTCTCTTTTAAAACAGTCATTAGGAAAGCATTATCATTTCAATGAGTAAATCTACCGTGTCATTATCTGGTAATTTATACAATTCTACATCTTCAAAGTGCGAGAACGAGTTCAGATCTTATCTGTGCGGCATAGTTTCAACATTACCTTGCCACGACAATTCAAACATTTCATTAGAAAATAAGGACTGTAAAATCAAACTTATGTCAAAGTTTCACCCTTAAGTGTCACAATACAAAATGACGCTTGATCATAAGGTATTAAATTTAATTCCTGAACCAACTTCTACAATTCAATTTAAAGTCGCCTTAGTTGAACCAATTTTTACACTCCTTACAGGAAAAGAAAGATTCTCATTAACCGAATGTCCTGCAAAATTTCCATTTGTAGCAGACCTTGCGTTACTATTCGGACTCTTAGGGACAGTAGAAACAAAACAATCATGCAACATAAAGAAATGTTTACCAACATTACTGCCCAGACGCTTACGACAATCGCAATTCTTCACATAGTCCTTTACAACGTGCTTTTTCAGACAATTAAACAGCGACGTGCTTTAAAGACAATTTTTTTTCGCTCGGAGGGAGTCATTCTCCAAAATGTTTGACAATTTACAACTTTATGACAGCTATCAGCATTTTACAAACGACAAACAAAACACTGTGGATGAACAATAACGGAGTCATTATTTTTATTGTCAGGCACGCAAACACCTTTTACTGGAAACGAGCCTCCATTAAGCTTACCAACACCAGTCCTGCAATTACTATTTTGAATTTGTGCCGACGTCTTTTTAACCTTAACAACAGGAAACACACTACTCTTGTCACTATATTTTGTAACGCGTTCAGATTTTTCGTCAGTCATTAATTGCACGCTAAAGTCCGATGACTTACTGTCTTCCTTGCTTTTAAAAAACTCCATTAAATTACCAAACCTAAGATCACACGTATTACCACACCGATCGCTTAAATAATCCAAAAATCTTTGCTTGGCAAAGTTCGTTAGTCTACGAGCAAGATCAACAACTAAACGCCCTTCTAACAATTTTTGTTTTTTACAGTATATGAGTGCGCGTACACAAAAAACTGAGTCAACTTGTCTCTAAATGTTTTTAACGCAGCAGCCGAAGTCGAGTTTATTTTAGGGCCATTTCTAACTTTTTGAACTTCAGGCTCATTCACAAATCCACCGTGTACTCCAAACCTTTGTGACAAGCGATTTAAAGCCATGTTAATTTTTGCGTCATCATCAAAGCCGGGGATGTCAGATATGACAACAGCAATGGTTTGGGCAGCTGTATATAAAAAACATGCTGCTCTTAAAAGTGGTAATTTTCTATTCGAGTAAGGGCACCTAGCCAGGAGATTTATTATTTGATTATAAAGCATGACATAGGGCATATTGGTTCCGTCATATCCGATCAAACAGTCTCATCTAAAAAATCCTTACAAGACCTAAACGACTCGTGGTCCTGAGTCATTTCCTGTTTTACTTCTGGTTGCCTCTGTTTATTTTTAATGGAGGCAGGAATAAAATGTTCATACCCAGGGGGACAAGGAATGTCTCGACAACGTTCTTGGCTCATTCTATTACTGACCTTTGACCTCATTTCTACCTCATCTTCTGCCTTGGCAAAATTCCATGTCTCTGGTATGTCAGCGGCCTCGAAAGCTTCTACATTTCTTGTGGTTCTCTCCCGGGCCCAGTTGCTTATTTTCTGCATGTTTGTCTGCACAGTAGCGGCCCCAACAGTTATTCCCGGTGCAAATGCCGTGGTAGATGGTACCTCTTTTTTTATTTTACAGGAGCCTAAGCCCAGCCGTCGGTCAAGCTCTTTACAAAATATTAATAATTTGCTGGTTTTAAGAGTGGCGTGAGCTCCGTTTAGACTTTCCTCAAAATAGTTGCTTGCCAAAGACTGCTGTTTACGTAGCTTGACCTGAATTTGTGCTTGTTTCTTAAAAATTTTTCCTTTGTCTCTAGCCCTTTTTATAGCAGCTTGCCTTTCCATCTCGTCCCTAGCCATAGCAGCTTGCCTTTTTTCCCTATCTATAGCAGCTTGCCTTTCAATTTCCTCCACCTTGGCGTCCGCTTGAAGCTGTGCCAGTTCCAGTTCATCGTCAATAATTTCAGAGGTAAGAGATGAACTCAGTTTGCTGCGCCTAGTTGCTGCTGACCAAGAAATTTTCCTAATTGGATAGTAGGGGGTTTGGATGTCCGACCCTTAGACTTAAACATCTCATCACCACGGGCCTTGCATTGCCGTACTAGAGATTCAAACCCGGCGACTACTCCTTCCCCTAAATTCAGAGGCTCTCTCACTTCCTCCAACTCTCGGAAAGTTTTCAAAAAATCACGCACTTCCCAATCCAATGTCTTTACCTCTTTTTCTTCAAACAAGAGCAATTACTCTTTCGTCTGAAAACCTGGGAACTGAGTGGTTAAATCCTGAATTTTTTTATCAGGTCCCTCCTGCGCCGCCTTATTTCCTTAACCCCACCCTCGGTATTGGGCTTCGTCTCCCTACATACGTCTACGGGTTTTAAATATAAATTTATGCCACATTCCGAATTTTCCATAAGTACTATGACTTCATAAGGCCGTTATCAATTTAACAAATCAAATGTTAGAACCAATAAGGAAAAACAGCACAAACAATTTAAAACAACTATTACACTAATATAATATAAAACACAACAAATTTTATGATTAATAGTTTATCAATAATTTAAATGGAAAAGTCACTTTCCTTGTTTTTGGTTTTCTTTTCTTCAATCTTCTTTTTTCTTCTTTTGAAAATTTGCAAACAGTCTATCAACACTTTAGTTTCTCGGGAAAAGGAACCAGGTTTGCGATTAATGTTAATTTCAATAGTAGACCGCAAAGCGAATCTCTTTCTTCTTGGCTTCAAATTCTTCAACTATAGGGAAGCTATTCGAGCCTTCCCCAATCACACCGCTGGCTTTCACACACGTTTTATGGTTTTATAATATACATATTAAAGTTGAGATTTTGATATGAAAGTATAACAGGCTTCCACAAGCCAACAATCACAATTATTTAGTCGACAATACTACCCAAACGATGCAGCTAACGACGCAGTCAACAATGCAGTTAACAATACAACCAACGTGCAGCCAACGTGCTGCCAACAATGCAGTTAACGATACAACCAACGTGCAGCCAACGTGCAGCCAACGTGCAATCGCAAAACGAAATAATTCTTATCAAAATTCGATGGTTGACAAAAGCAGAAAACGAAAACAATGCTAAGTTAATGCGAACTGTAAACAAAACAAAACTGCAAAATTTTGTTGTGGATACCGAAAATTAGTTTTTGGAAAGTTTACAGGTTGTGTAAAAATTGAATGTTTATGCAGAGCGTTGCTAATTTCTTTGTTTTTGTATGCTTTTGAATAGCCGCTTGTGGTCTATGTAAACAGCAGCAAGATGAAAAATAGCTATTTGATATTTTAAGCTCATTTTAAGGTAAAGTTCATGTTTTTGTTAACACACTGAAAGCTTAGAGAAAATTTCAACTATGCAGCTAAAAAGCAGGTTGAAGGCCTACAATGTAATTTAGATCAAGTCTTATGTAGTATATTCCAAGACATGAAATTAAAAAGAAACCTACAACGCACCGAACTCACACCTACAAAGATTCAAAGCATTGCTGGATATACTACAAAAGTTAAAAAAAACTTATAAGATAAAGTAAAGCTAAATTATCACGCATTATTTTCTTTATTGGACAAACGGTCCTTTTTACCTCTCGGGCTAATTCTAGGTAGGTCAAAACTCCAGTAATTCTAATGTTAATACCTGTTGCCTAGCTTGGTTCAAGAAGAGATATTATTATGAAAAAGTTGTTTTCTTTCTTTAAAACAATACTGTTTTTTAGTATTTATAAAATAAATTAGGCAACTGATCTTTTATATAGATAATTTAGGATTTGTCATACGATTTAGGCTTAAAAGGTTTATGGCTTGTACTCAACTTGTACGATGTTTGCAGATAAGTTTTGTTATTTCTTTACTGCAAAAGAAGCATTCGATAAGCTAAATAAAAATTCAAGTAACGAAATCGACATTACCGAAGTTCAATGTAGTTGCCTTTCCCTAAGATTTCAGTGTTTAAAACTTCCAGGAAATAATTTTGTGCATAACTATGTGATCTCTTATTCATTATTTCAATTATTTTTCTTGAAATTAGTGTGTATACTGCAAGATAGAAAAAACAATAACAATTGTAATAATACAATTATTTAATCCTTACTTATAGGCTCTTAAATTCAGCGATGAATAATGCTTTGTGTGACGCAATTTTCATTTTCGTATGTTGGACTTGGTCAAGGCTTAGCGTAAAAGTTGATGCGTATAAAATTAAAGGCACCTCTACACTGCAGCTGGTTTTAGTCGCAGTCAAGCTGCGACCGCAAGCATTCAAGCGTAAGCTGTCTACACAGACAACTTTGTGTTTACACGACTAATTGCTGCTGTAGATTAATCGCAAAACAACAATAGGTAAAAATGCTTTTTAAGTGAAAAAAATGTTCATGTCCACGCAAAAAAAGCTTCGAAACTTAATAAAAGAGGGCACAATAGCAATAGTGTTACGGCAAGTACTCTGAGTTTCGAACCCGCGTTTATTTTCTGGCTTTGATTTACTTAATTTTTGTTTTGACATTTAATTTGATTCACTTCATTTTTTCACGGCGCTCGCTTGCTAATTGATTGTTGCTTTGAGCCAACATTTTCCATTATCTCACCGCGCTCGATTGCTAATTGATTGTTGCTTTGAGCCGACATTTTCCATTATCTCACCGCGCTCGATTGCTAATTGATTGTTACCTCGAGCTGACTTCTTTTTCCATAAGTTGGGTGAAAATTGTGTAGAAACGCTTAGTTTTGCTACTTCAGCCTTTGTGTAGCGGTCGTAGATTTATTGTTTGAAATACTGTTAGACGCCGTTGGGAGTGCTGTTGAGGCTTTTGAGCTGTTTATAATACTGTTGGAGATACTGTTCGATATTGCTAGTTTTTTCGGTCTGCTCCGTGTCAGTCTACAGTTGGTGAGTGTTTTTAAGTCTTTCCTTTGCGCATTATTAATTAGTGTTTACGTTTATTTATAGAAAACCGTCCGATCATCCATTTAACGTCCGATCGTCCGTTTTAATTTCGTCCGATTTGTCTCATTTTCGTCCGACCAGATTATTACGTCTGATTCGTCTTATTTTCGTCCATCCAGCTTATTTCGTCCATAACGTCCGTTCGTCTATCTTATTTACCCGTCCTATTTAGTTCGTCTTATTTCGCATTGTTTTTATATCTTAATACAAATTTAAATTAAATCAAATCAAGGACGCGTACATTTCCGGAGACAGCCACACGGAGTTTAAGACCGCGAAGAACTTACTGTAACAAATAGTTTTTACAAAGTGTGACATTAAAATATTTTTGAATCTACACTTTTGTTTTGTTTTGATAGTTTTTGCATCAAGAAGCTGTACAAAACATACCACTTTGTTACCAAACGTCATAAATGCAGTAATCTTATAATTTTTTCAAATACATTAGTTTTGATAAAATTAGATTCGAAAGGTTTCACGTGCATATCATATAAAAGGAGAAAAAAAATTGTAATGGTTCAAAACTAGCATTGCAAGCATTTAAACCTAATAGTATGTCTTTGGGCACTTAACTTTTAAAATTGAAATTGATTTTTTTTTACCAGACCTTGTGCTAACACCAACAACAATTTTTGGATTGCCTGTCGTAAGATTTTAAAACAGTGTTTTGATGGTTTTATACTACTATTGAAACTCTATTTATAAATTTAAAATCGATTTCGATCAAAAGATCATCATCAGTTAACGATTCTATTAAGTCTGTGAAATTTTAAGAATAAAAATTAATAGAAAATTATTGATTAATGATTAAATTTAGTAAATGTCATACAATAAAATAAAATGTACTCACTTAACTGCTAGTGCCAATTAAATTAAATGAATTATACAATAGTAAACATTAAGAAAAACAGTTGATTGTGACGTGTGAAGAGTCAAAAGTTGAAATACAAAATTTCGTAGTAATGTAAATCAAAAGTTCAAGGTAGTGTAAGTGTAAGTAGAAAGTGTAAGTACACAGTGTATTTAAAAATTTTTTTAATAGCAATATAAAGAAAAAATGTCTGGAGAAAATATAAAGGAAGAAAGAGAAAAAATATAAAAATATAAAAGAAACGTACAATAAAAAGAGAAGAGAAGCATTCAACGTTGAATAGGAAGAAGAGTAGCTTGAATATTTGTAGAGGCATCTAAGAGATGAATCCAGCGGGATTCACAAATGTCTAAAGAAGAATTTGAAGGTTGTTGTTGTAAGAAAGTAACTGCATAGCATTCTGAAATAGGTTTATTCTTATATGGAAGATCAGTGTGGTTCTTGTGGTAATGTATTGATAATGCTGCCTTTTCAGAATCCAATGTGTTGCTATTCCAAATATGGCGGTGTGTATTCCAACGTACGGAAAAACGATTTATAGTTTGGCCAATATAAATTTCAGAGCATATATTACAAGAAGCGGCATATATACCGAAATTAGTGCAGTTCAGGTTTTGCTTAAGTTGAATAATTTTATCATTTTTACTTTTGATAAAATTAGTGTTTTGGACCATGTTTTTATGTGTTCCATGATTACCACAAAGAGCACAGTGACCACATGCAGAAGAAGATCCATTTTTATGGTTTTTAGGCTGTAAATTTAAGGATATTTTTTTTGTGGTTTATTAAAAGATGATTAAATTTAGGCAAGATATACAAAAAGCACTTAATAATGTTTTTGAATCTGCCTGTCTTAAACTTGATTTTCGTCATATCTGCACCCAATCGCAAATTCCAGACCATCTAGAATTTTTGGATGTTGACCATGTAATTGATAAATATTGTAACTGTGGTTTTTTTACTAAAGACTACTATATCAAACCTATTGCTTTAAACCGATCTTTCCTACACGGCTCTTCATTTCACCCACCACATATTTTCAAATCTATAGTGTTTTCAGAAGCAATTCGTATGAGAAGACTAAACGAGACACAAACAAGTTACATTGAAAGCCTTAAACGACTTCAAATCAAATGCTTATTATCTAATTTCAATAAAAAAATGGTTGATGATATGATAAATATAGCCACAACTTGGTTAAATCGTTTTAAACCTGATAATACCAAAACCAAAGATAAAAATTCTCAATTTCATAAAATTGTTTGGGCTACTTCTTTCACTAATTGCATTAATCTCACTAACAAAGAGAAACATCTTAATCCGTTATCCACTGTTATTTATAAACGACCAGCTACACTTCAAAATCTTTTAATAAACCACAAAAAAAATATCCTTAAATTTACAGCCTAAAAACCATAAAAATGGATCTTCTTCTGCATGTGGTCACTGTGCTCTTTGTGGTAATCATGGAACACATAAAAACATGGTCCAAAACACTAATTTTATCAAAAGTAAAAATGGTAAAATTATTCAACTTAAGCAAAACCTGAACTGCACTAATTTCGGTATATATGCCGCTTCTTGTAATATATGCTCTGAAATTTATATTGGCCAAACTATAAATCGTTTTTCCGTACGTTGGAATACACACCGCCATATTTGGAATAGCAACACATTGGATTCTGAAAAGGCAGCATTATCAATACATTACCACAAGAACCACACTGATCTTCCATATAAGAATAAACCTATTTCAGAATGCTATACAGTTACTTTCTTACAACAACCTTCAAATTCTTCTTTAGACATTTGTGAATCCCGCTGGATTCATCTCTTAGATGCCTCTATAAATATTCAAGCTACTCTTCTTCCTATTCAACGTTGAGTGCTTCTCTTCTCTTTTTATTGTACGTTTCTTTTATATTTTTATATTTTTTCTCCAGACATGTTTTCTTTATATTGCTATTAAAAAATTTTTAAATAATACACTGTACTTACACTTTCTACTTACACTTACACTACCTTGCACTTACACTCTTCATTTCACTACTATATTATTTCTGTCTTGATTTACATTACTACGAAATTTTGTATTTCAACTTTTGACTCTTCACACGTCACAATCGCCTTTATTAATATGCAATCAACTGTTTTTCTTAATGTTTACTATTGTATAATTCATTTAATTTAATTGGCACTAGCAGTTTACAATTTTGACAGTAAGTAAAGAATTGTTTTGTTAAGTGAGTACATTTTATTTTATTCTATGACATTTACTAAATTTAATCATTAATCAATAATTTTCAATAATTTTCTATTAATTTTTATTCTTAAAATTTCACAGACTTAATAGAATCGTTAACTGATGATGATCTTTTGATCGAAATCGATTTTAAATTTAAAATAAATAAGTTTTTAATAAATTTGGACTGATTCTTGTCTCCCTTATTGAAAAAAATTTTTAATTGAGATGCGTTTCACGAGAATCGTCCTAAAATCTTCGTCCAATAGGGTTGAACAGATCCACTGGGTTTTTTAACAAATTAAGCTTACTATTGAAACTCAAAATAAAAAACATGCTTTTTAAAATTTTTGAAGTGAAACGATTTTTGAATAAAAATTAATAACTACGCAAAAAATAATTATTTTTTACAGCAACTCAAGCTTAAAGTTTTGAGAAAGACAGGCTTAGGTTAAATATGTTTAGAAATATTTTTTTTAATTGGCCTACTTGTTCGGATTCCAATGTAAAAAAGACTTCACATATTGTTGGATCTCGTGTACCAAATATTTGAAAATAGTTATAAGTAATATTAAACCCAGAAGCAGTAAAAAAGACGTTTGGAACTGCAGTGGTAGATCCACCCCCATCTGCTCCTGCATCTCCATGTACCTGAAATGAATAAAAAAATCTTTTAGAACAAAAAATCTCCACCTTGTGTTTCACAACAAACTAACTTTTTCCAAATAATAATTTTTTAAATTAATTAGTTTATATCAGTTAATTATGGACGGCTACAAAAATTTCAGAAAATATTTAAAATCAATTTGTGGTAGTCTGGATAACAAAAGTTTTAATAAAAACCTTTTATCTATTACCTTTTTGATTTATTTTTTTTAAATTTCTACTACTGACACTAAAACTTTAAGTTAAAAATATTGCTTTTAAACACTTTTAGTATAATTGCAAACAATTGTTTTTAATTATAGTTTTTAAATTTTTTATCAAATTAAAATTGTTGACATCAAATAGAAGTTTGCACATTTTAGGCGAATTGTAACAAATTTTAGAAAAAAATCTTTTGCTTTTATAACGTGAAGAAAACGCAACTATACCAGGTAAAAAACATGAGATGCAAAATAGTTGTTCTTTCATCAATATTGTTTAATTTATTACGTTTGAATGACAATAACGTTTTTTTACAAAGAAGTTCTCCAACTATAAAGTAGTATTTGAATCAAAAATTACTGTGCTAGTTGTTGTTGACGCAGTCCAGATACCACGCCAAAATAATGTTTCCAACGGCACTTTAAGACCGTCAGGAACTATGTGATGCTGAAGAATTCGTTAGATGACTTTCTTCATTACCAATCAGATTTAAATAAAAAATAACCTTTATTCGAGTTATATTCCGTATTTCTTCGAATACAAGGTGCAATCGTGCACAATGCCCACCCCCAATTTTCAACCAAAAATCGGCACAAACTTTTGGTATAAACCAACTTGCCCAGCCCTCGTATATAACATGCACCCAGACATCAATTTATACCAAAAGTTTGTGCCGATATTTGGTCAAAAATTGGGGTTGAGCGTTGTGCGTGAGTGCGCCTTGTATTTGAAGAAATACGGTAAGTACAAATCACAGTTCTACAAAGTGTAAGAATTTTGACGGAAATTTTCTCCCATTCGACTAACATTTAAATCAATAATAACGACTGTACTTTATTTAACAAAGAACAACTTTTTACGGGCGATTCAAAAAACTTAGAATCCTTTCTACTAAATAACATAACAGGATTGTCTTTTTTCTAACAGCAAGCTACTTGACCAAGAATTTGACCAATGCAGAATACTCTCGACAATTTAACAGGGTAGACCACTCTTGGAGTGAGTTGGACTCTCTGTTCTAACAGCAAACGACTTTATAAAGCTATTTCACCAGAAAGCCATGCACAAAATAACCTGTGACAGCCTTTCCAAAAGACTTGGTCTTGCTGAATTTCTATGCAATGTAAAGTTATAAAAGTAAACGCTTATATCGTGGACATCACAATATATAATTAAGCAATTAACAATAAAGGAGTTGACTATAAGTGGCGTTGATGCATTTCACAATTCTCGCAATAACAACGCTTTTATAATTAGTTCGCAAAGTGCTACAATACAATGGTTAAAGCGAACACCATGAGATATCAACCTAACAGTACAATCATATTCAAAATTATATAAATGGTCTGAGCTCAAACAAAAAAGATAATGACTTTATCGGAAACAATAACCAATTACGAAATTAGAACGCCTAAAAAGGGTAGAATGCGACACAACCACTAATGAATATCAAAAAGCTTCAACTAGTTTTCCTTATTTTTACAAATGCTTGTTGTATTTTGAGAAACGCGATTAAAGCGGGGTTCTTCTTGATTTACAGTAATGAATACACGCTCAAGATTAAGATAATACCGAGAGCGTAACTTCTCGAACCAAAATTTTACAAACTTCGGAAGTAAACGTTCAGCGAGGCAAGACTTCAAAAAGGCTCTTGTAAAAATCAAAGTGCAAATTTTCCCCTGTCTAAACAAAAAGTTTAACAAATTACGTAGTTAGTTTCCGTACCTTTTGCAAACGTATACAAAAAAATGTTTTGTGGTACAGAATTTAAAAATAGCCAACAAAAAATTCATTTCTAAGGGTTTCGTGCGACACTCGTCAGGAGATAAACGTCAGAATGAAGAAAAAAAAAATTCAATTGATTGTCTAATAAAGCTGAACCAAGATGATTGAATGTTTGAGAAAGGCGTTAAAACGCGTGATCAGCGCAAGATTTTCAAGTTGCAAAAAAACTCTTTTTGGCGGCATAAATTTGCTTGCATGATTTGACATAAACGGCTTCTAAAGCAGATAATTGACAAAAAACAAACGGTCAAAGGAAAAAATCGTAAATTTTTATCACTGTAATTTTTGGCGCACTTAAGATTATTAAAAAGGTGTTGACCGATTGCGGATTCCCTAAACATGACTGGAGTTGAAGATTTGCCAAAACGAGTGGAGACGTTGCGAGAGTTTTCAATTTGACCTAGTCTAATAAACTTTGGCACGTGTTGACGGTCTGTCCTGCAATCGTTGAGATGTGCGGCTTGGGTACTATCTGAACGTTTATTTCCAAAGTTTGTATAATTTCCGATCGAGAAGTTAGGCGCACAACATAGTCTAACATTGAGCGTGCATTCAATACTACTGGTTGTGGTCTTTTCATTGAATCTTTATCAAAAAAGTTATACGCGATTTGGACATACAAGTAAGCTTTTTTGTTGTTATTTATTTTGTAGCTTTCGGAAAAACATAGTAACTACTAATAAATAAATGGGATCACAACTACCATGTATTTATTATTTCTTGCTGCTTTACCTGATTTCCTAATAAAGCGTCTCTGTACTATATTCAATTTACAAGATCTTTCTTTAAACCAATTTCGCCTTTATTTAGAGCTACAATTGAAGATTAGTATGCAAAGCTGTCTAAAAAAGTTTTCCAATTTTTTTATATCATCATTCCTTTTCAATATGTGTTATGTGACGACAATTAGGTGGCGAAGCTAGCAACAGTATTGGGTTGTTTTGGTTAATGTAGCAGTATTTAATATTAGGGCTCGTCTCCATTAAGAACGTAGAATGGAATATTGTTTGTTTCTTTTATTGATTTTTTTGCTTCGCTTAGCACTTCAATGCGGAAAGAAGTAAAAAAATCAATAAACAAATAAAGAATGCTTCATTCCACGTTTGTAGTGGAAACGGGCATTTAAAGTAGCTATGCATTAAATAGTTATGCAAGACCTACAGTATAAACAAGTGTGCCACCGCAGGAGGGGCAAAATTTACTAAAATAGTTATTTTTTGGTGAAAATTCACTTTCAACAAACGCAAATTTTTGCTTCTGAAAAAAATTTTAACTAAAAACCTAGTGAAAATCAAGAAGGTCTTCATTTCTAACATTTACCCGCTTGATTTCATTTGCTTACCCCAAATACTTTTGGTTTTTTAGCTCAAAGATTGAACGCTTTTGATGCAAGTCCCTCCTTTTTTTGCTCTCCACTTGGAGTTGTACAACATTTTTACTTTTAAACTAAATTATAAAACGTTTTTTTTTTTCACTGAGTTTTTAGTTAACATTTTCTGCAATACACTGAAATTTAGATTTGTTAAGACTGCCTTTTTAACAAAAATTGGTTTATTCTAAATTTTCACCCTTCCTTTCAACGTTATTTGCGGCTTGGCTTTTTGTGGTAAAAGTTTGGTGTCCCTTTGCATAAATAGACATTTAAAAAATTTTGTTGGATTTAACCCTTTGAGGGACAATCGTACATATTTGTGCATGATTGTGATTGTAACGTAACAAAAGCTCTTTTGTGAAGGCATTAGGTTTGTTGGATTTAACCCTTTGAGAGACAATAGCACATATGTGTGCCATGATTGTGATTGTAACGTAACAAAAGCTCTTTTGTAAAAGCATTATGTTTCTAATTTTTAGATATTTCTGACATCATTGTTGAACCATTGTTATTTTATTTTACATTTAAATTTTTATATCTCTCAAAGGGTTAATTTTAGTCGAGATTATGTAATTGTAGAAATACGGTAGGTTTAACAAAATGCTTCTTTCTTGCAAATTCCAAAGGGCACTATCTGACCCGCTAGGTCCCCGCGGTTTAGCAATATTTCCAGTCTGGTAGGACAATTATTTCTCATTATCCCCATTTTTCGGTGCTCCTGAATATACTATGTTTTTGTTAGGAAATGCATAAAAGTAAACTTGCAAACACAAGCTGTCACTGCTGCACAAAAAAATACAGAACAACAACAATAAAAAAGCATTGTTACGTACTCTGAGCTTGTAGCTTTGGTTGCTTGACGAACTAGTGTTAATCCACATAATAGCTATAAATGGATGAGCGGTCATTGTTGAAAACTGGTATCCTGATTTTCTGTAAAAATTTTGAAATAAAAGTTTTAATTCTTTTTGTATCACACTAACCACTTAGCACAACAACCTCCAAGTTTTTTCACTAAATAAAAAGACTAAATAGGTCTTTTTGACCCTTCTTTTGTCTAGACATATTTTTGATTGTATTATATCTAGGAAACATGAACAAAAAAACATAATTTGCTTCAAATTTATTGAAAAAAGTTAACATCTCACCCTGTTTCTCATATTATTGAACAAAAAATTCTGTATATTTTGAAGTCAAAATTAAAATTATTATTAGTTTTTAAATGTTCTTTGAACACGTTACAATTAACGTTTTTGCTATTATACTCGTACAACACTTATTAGATTTGTGAGGACAATCTTCTATTTGGCAATGTTTGCGCTTTAAATTTCTTAGTGTATTTGTAGAATCAAATATATAGATATTCGAACATTTTGAGTTTGAAAGAGTTCAGGTTTAACAGCTTTGTTATATCTTTATCTTTTATAGTATATTGTATATATCTTTATAGTTCTTTCACTAAATCTAGTAGCAATTTCCTTTTTGAAATATTAATGTTTAAGACTTTTGTATATACAATCAAACCATTTATGCAAGCGAAATTAATGAGGTTAAAGAAACATGCAAGTGGCCATCTTTTTGTTGCTGATTGGAATGTATAAATGTATGAAAGCGAGACATCTGATCTAATACATAAACACCAGCTTTACTTTTGTTGTACGTAGTACTCAATTGTTTCGGTGAGATTTTTCTTTTGTTTTTTATCAACAAAGATTCCTTTATGCATGGAACTGAACTTAAAACTAATTTTTACGTTGTAAGTGAATAATCTCAAGGAGAAAGAAACATTTTCAACAAAAAAATAAATATTGCTTTGATTTTGGATTTTGCATTTGGTATTTCTCTTATTTGCTTTTTTACAGTTCCACAATAGTTTCCTTTTCCAACTTTAGAGTTTCAGCAAAAATCAAGGATAAATTTACAAAGTTAAGATTATAATTATGAATTTGAAGTGTGACACATACATTTTGACACTGTGAAGGATACTGACATATTTAACAAACTGATTGCCATCTGTTTGATAAGAGACCAAAGAATTGCTAATGAGTATAAAAGTGGTTACCATTGACTACGCTTAAATTACAAAAACATTGAAATGACACTAAGATCATTTATCTATATGATTTAATTCTGGCCCATGTGATACTTCTTGGAATAATTAAGCTTTTTCCAAATAAATTATTAAATTTTGGAAAATAATATCTGTATCATATTAAAAAAAGTCACATAATTTTATTTAAATTTTTTTTTTTCAGTCATCGGGTAAAATAAAGTTATCATTAGAAATGGGTCAAAAATAACCCACTGGTGTTTCTAGTGCTAGAATTAGATATTAATGTAAAAATTACCAATTAATCTTCAAAATATTGGATCTGCTTTTGAAAAACATAAAATAGAATAGATTTAGGACCAACTTAATCTACCCATTAAAGACCGCTACCACAAATACATGTAAATTTCATGTTTTTTTTTGTATTTGATTTTGATCAAATTGAAAAAAAGTAAAAATTTTTGCAAAACTTATTTGGTTACCTAGCAACACAATGTTTCTCTGGAGAAACAAAAGATTAATAGGTTATAGCATTTACGCAACCGACTATTGCACAAAATAATTAATTATTTGATTCTTAGCCACGACATCGTTGACGCTTAAAAAAACACAATTATTAAAGCAAAAAAGTAAGAGAAGGTGGAAATTGTTTTCTTGTTAATTATTGAAAAAAAGTTTTAGTGTTGAAACATAAAGGATTATTTGGCGGGCATAAATTTTGAGTAAACATTTTTTTGAGTGTTTAAAAGCAATTTGGAAATTAATAAACAAATGATACCATGCTTTAGTAAGCACGCTGTAAAGATGTTCCTTTGCGTTAAACCAATCAGATTTGGTTACAAATACTGGGTTGTAGCGTCATATGATATTTACCCTTACCAGTTTTGAGATTTGTTCCAGAGCATGTGAAACAAAGTTATTAGCAAGTTTTGAATCTTAAATTTTGTCTGTTCTTCTTTTAATTGTAAAAAACCTGCTTGTGATTGTGCTTGCTTCAGCAATTTTTACGTCGTATGATTAAATATTTTCTCAAAAAATTTTAAGGTTTTTAATCTGTATTATAATGCCGCAAAACATTATAACCTGATCGGCCGAAAATAGGTTGAAAAGAGAAGCGTGGGTTCTTGAACTATCAATCAGACAATTACCTGTCTATAGTACATTTACAATAAAAATACAGTAAAAATTCTATATTTTGGTTCGAATTTTTAGAATATTGAACCCAACAGCGTGGTCGAGTGGTTGGTCGGCGTGGTCGAGTGGTTTAGTCGGCAGCGTGGTCGAGTGGTTGAAGCATCGGAATGATGATCAGCATGGTCTAGGTTCAAAACTCACGTGCGCCATTCTGTTGTGTCCTTGGGAAAGACACTTTACGGCACTTTCCCCTGCTTGGTAGTCTTGACAAGCAGTTCTAAATTGCAGTCATATCTCTACTAAATTACTAGCGGACAGCAATATCTTGGTATCTCCGGAAGCAGGTCGGGATAATTGCTTACCCTATGTATAGCGCCTCCGTCGCTTTCCTGCGAGTCAGGAGGATAAATATAGAAATAAAAAAATAAAAAAAAAAAATAAAAAAAAATAATGAAAAGCAAAGCTAAATCTAGGGCAACATGATAAGAATTAATACAAATCATCTTAATCATCTTATATTACCAATGCAATTAAGGTTAGAAAGCGTCGATCTATTTGAAAATTTTATTTATTAATATAGGTCGATAAAGCAAGCACATATTGGCAAATGTTTGATAACTATGAGAAATTTTGACATTGGACGGGTGAAGGCTTCTTTTCAGCGTTTAAGTTTTGCCTCTTTTAAATTTTCTTAAAATTGTTTGATCAGTTATAGTTAGCTAGTTGAAAAATACTGTACAAGTTTTTACATACTGATGCCTCAATGGATAAAAAATCATGATAAATTGTGTTAGTTTAAAGTACTACATAAGATTGGCTTGAATCTTATGTACTTTTTTAATTACCACAGTTATGAAATCGTGTTTTTAATGATATTTCTAGTTTTTCTGCAACGAAAGTGTTTTTAGCGAAACGGCAAGCAATATATATTTTTTTAATATATATAGTTGGTGATAGCGTTTGGTAAAATTGTTACTACAAAGGAAGAAAAAAAAAACGTATAAAGTGATTGGCTTAGAACAAAAAGTAGCTGAGTTACATTTTTATCCAAATGAAGTTATCTTTTTTCTTAATCATGTTATTTTCGGCGTTCTTAATCACTAAGCAAAATGTTATTTGAAACAAAAAATGTTTCTTAGTTTCTATTTTTAAAACGAAGTTTTGTTGGAATTAGGTAAGTTTTCTTTTAAAAGTGACAAATTCTGCTTTCCTTTGTTTAAAAGTAACTAAGTCCATTTTAATCCAATCACGTTGTGATAAGTCACGTGGCAAAGTATAAATTTAACTTGTTTTGTGCTGTCATTCGTTTTGTGAAATGTTGTGGCTACTTTCTTTAATTAGTTATTCGTCAAAGAAACTTTGAAAAATTAGGTTTGATTTTTTAATTTAATTATACAAAACTTTAAAAAAGTAATATGTTAACGTGAACTTTTAAAACTTTTGTCTTATAAAAGTCACGAAATATAAAGTAATGTTTTTCTACAGCAGTGATACCGAACTGTTGTGTCGCGGCACTCTAGTGCCGCGAACGATTTCGGAAAAAAACTATTTCGGGACGTCAAATTTTGTGGTTTTTGTACGTGAGATTCAAAAGGAAAGAAAGAACGTGAGTTCAGGCGGAAACTTTAAATCATGGACAAATTTTCAAAAGCTTTTTTTTTAGAGATAACTATGATTTGGGAACGAAAGTTGAGAAATCATTGACAAATTTTCAGTGAAGAACTTTTCATTATTAAGTATTATAATGGGTGTGCCGCGGAAATTTAAATAGCTTAATAGTGTGCCGCCAAATAACAAAGGTTGGGAACCACTGCTCTAGAGGAACATAGATTGAAAACAAGTTAAATTATTAGATTGAACATTAGGGACCTAAGTGACATGAAGCCATCAGCACTGGAAATATGTGTAAATCCAATTGAAATTTTTAGATATTTCTAGATCCAGAAATTATGGGTTTTCTTATTATAGCATATTGCCCTGATTATTACATGAGAGTCAAAAAGCATCATAAAAGAATAAAAATGTACAGTAGACTTATATCAGTTATGAACCTCACTGTTATTGTATTTACATGGACGTGGCGAAATTGCTTTCATATTAGGGGCCAACCGCCTCCCTATCTGTTTTCAATATGTTTCATCTCTATCTAAAAGTTTTTTGTTTACCGGTATGTGATTCTAGCAAAATAACTATTTTATCTTGAATTATATTTTTAATTATAGAATATTGCACAATAATTTAATTATAAAATATAATACTTTTTAACCCAGCCTCTAAGGTTGTTCAAATTAGAGCAGCCTTGGTGCCGGTCCCAAGCCTGGATAAACGGGAAGGGTTGCGACAGGAAGGGCATCCGGCGTAAAACACAACCAAATATTTTTCAATGCGCTTTGTAAAATCTAACTTCATACCGGATCGGTCGAGGCCCGGAAAAACAAAGACCGTTACCAGTGACTGGGCACCAAGGGTTACTGGTGGACATGCTACTTGAATGAAAAGAAGAGGTGGAAAGCAGTGGAGAAGAAGGAAGGAGAGAAATGAAGAGAGGAAGAAAGCTAAGAAGATCAAGTTGAGGGTTGCTACATTAAATGTTGGAACCATGACTGGTAAAGGAAGAGAAGTGGCGGATCTTATGGAACGAAGAGGGGTGGACATACTGTGTGTGCAGGAAACTCGCTGGAAGGGAAAAAGAGCAAGATGCATAGGTGGTAGATATAAAATGTGGTACTGTGGAAGTGGAAACAAAAAGAATGGTGTAGGAATCATGTTGAAAAAGAAGCATGTGGAAAGGGTAGTGGAATTATGGAGGGTAACAGACAGGATAATATGCTTGAAGATGGAGCTTGATGGTGTTATGTTGAATGTCATCAGTGCATATACGCCACAGGTGGGGTGCATACGTGAAGAAAAGAAAACATTCTAGCTGGACCTAGATGAGACAGTGGAAAATATACCAAGGAATGAAAGAATTGTGGTGGGAGCAGACATGAATGGGCACGTAGGAGAAGGGAATAATGTTGATGAAAAATGCATGGGCAGACACGGATTAGGGAAAAGAATTAATGAAGGACAAGCAGTGGTGGATTTTGCTAAGAAAAGGGAACTAGCGATCACCAACACATCTTTTGTAAAGAAACCGGCACATAGAGTCACCTACAGCAGTGGTGGACGCAGTTTCCAGGTGGATTATATCATGGTGAGAAGACGAAGAATCAAGGAGGTGGTGGATATAAAAGTTGTTGTCGGTGAAAGTGTAGCAAAACAGCACAGAATAGTGGTCAGTGCGATAATCATCTGGACAAAGTGGAGGAAAGCACCAAAATTAGTGAAGAGAATAAAATGGTGAAAACTAAAGGACTCGAAAGTGAAGAATAAATTCAAAATAGATGTGATTGAAAGCGGAATATTTAGTGGACAGGAAGACTGGCAAAGAATAGCTGAAATGATACGGAGCATTGCCAGAAAGGAACTGGGTGAAACATCAGGAAAAGTTACCACGGCAGGTAGACGGGAAACGTGATGGTGGAACCAGGAAGTACAAGAGAAGCTAAAGGATAAGAAAAAGACTAAAAAGGCATGGGATACCATCAGAGATGATGCAAGCAAGTTGGCCTATAAAACTGCAAGAAAGCAAGCTAAGAGAGAAGTGGCAAAGGCAAGAAACAAGGCATATGAGGAACTGTACGAAAAACTGGAAACAAAAGAGGGGAAAATAAGGTGTTCAAAATAGCAAAGCAGAAAAATAGACAAAGCAAGGATGTTCAACAAGTAAGAGTAATAAAGAGTAAAACTGGGGAGATTCTGATGGAAGAAGAGAAAGTAAAACAGAGATGGAAGGAGTATTTCGACAACTTGCTCAACCATGAAAACCCTAGAGAAAGAAGAGAATCGAGAACAGAAGGGAGAGAAAGGGACGTGGAAGATATCTCTTGAGAAGAAGTCAGGACTGAGTAAACGAAGATGAAGAAGGGAAAGGCTCAAGGACCTGATGACATACCAGTGGAAGCATGGATTGCGTGCTTGTACCTTTGTACAAAGGTAAAGTAGATATCAAAGAATGTGGAAACTACCGGGGCATCAAGTTGATGAGCCACACTATGAAATTGTGGGAGAGGATAATAGAAGCAAGTATAAGGAAGGAAATGACAATTGCTGAGCAACAATTTGGGTTCATGCCAGGAAGGAGTACCACCGATGCAATCTTTTGTCTAAGGATGCTGTTGGAAAAGTGGACTGAAGGGCAGAAGGCAGTGCACTGTGCCTTTATTGACCTGGAGAAAGCATACGACAGGGTACCCAGAGAGGAACTGTGGGAATGTTTGCGGTTAGCTGAAACATCAGAGTGCTACATAAAGATTATCCAGGATATGTACGACGGAGCAACAACAACTGTGAGAAGTGCAGCAGGGTTGACTGAAGAATTCAACGTAGGTGTTGGACTCCACCAAGGTTCAGCACTCAGCCCATTTCCTTTTCCCATCATTATAGACAGGCTGACGGAGGACATCAGGAAGGACGCACCATGGGATATGCTGTTTGCAGATGACATAGTTCTGTGTAGACAAAATCATAGGGAGCTAGAGGAGGATCTGGAGATTTGGAGAAATGCACTGGAAAGAAGAGGCCTGAAAGTGAGCCGGAGCATGACAGAATATTTGATGGTTGGGGTTGTGGATGATGGAGAAGAGTTGAAGTTGCAAGGAGAAAAGGTAAAAAAAGCCAAAAACTTCAAATACCTGGGGTCAACAGTTAGTAATGATGGAAGATGTGAAGAAGAAGTAAGGAGAAGGATCCAAGCAGGATGAATGAGTTGGAGGAAGGTATCTGGAGTTCTGTGCGACAGGAAGTTATTAGCAAAGGTTAAGGGTAAAATGTACAAGAGTGTTGTTAGACCAACCATGCTTTATGGAATGGAAACGGTGGAAGTGACTAAAAGACAAATGGGAAAATGGAAGTTGCAGAGTTGAAAATGGTGAGATGGGCACTGGGAGTGACAAGAAAGGACAAGATAAGAAACGAATACGTTAGAGGGATTGTGAAAATTGCAAAGCTGGGATACAAACTTCGGAATGCGAGGCTACGTTGGTATGGACATGTAAAAAGAAGAGAAGAAGACTACGTGGGGAAAAGGATGATAGAGATGGCGGTGCCAGGCAGGAGGAAAAGAGGAAGGCCAAGGAGAAGGTGGATGGATTTGGTGAGAGAAGACATGGAAAGGGTTGGAGCTAGGGAAGGAGACGAAGTAGATCGAGTGAAATGGAGATTACTGTCGCGCTGTGGCAACCCAGAGTAGCGAGAAGCCGAAAGAAGAAGAAGATCTTGAATTATATTTTTAAGAATGCATGTTAAATATTGCAATAAAATTCTTCCACATTAATTTTTTTCACATATTTCTTCCACACAGCAAAAACCCGTAACAAAAAATAAAAAGAATCGTGACAATTAGTTTGACAATCAAATGTTTTTAAAATGTTTCAGGCTCTTTAAAATGGTTTTTAATTATTTAAAAGGGAATTTGAAGAGCATTATTCTATTTCACTTTTTTTGTTCCGATAACAATGTAAAAAGTAAATTATGTATTGCATCGAGGTACTGGGAGAGCAAATTTTTTTAATCTTTTACTTTTAGCATCATAATAGGTGGAAGTGCATCTTGTTTTTTCGTTGATTTCATTTCATCTTTGTATTTATTCTATTGACAGCAGAAAAGCGACAAAGGCACTATACATAGGTCAAGCAATTACCCTTACTTGCTTCGGAGATGTCAAAATATTTTTGTCCAGTTAAACTTTTTTATTTAGGCTTTTCAGTTTTATGGATATATGACTAAAAATAATAAATTTTGCCAAGACCGTCAAGCATAGGAAAGTACCGAAAAGTAAAGTATATTTTTTGAAGATACTTCAGATTGTCGCAATTAAGTTTTGAATCTCGACTGTGTCGATCACGATCGGTATCAATCATAGCGCTCTTAACCACTCGACCGCACTGCCAATATTGCTTTGTTTTTTGTTACAAAAGAATGAAAAATTTTACAATAACATACATCTGTTGCTCAAAACAAAGTTTTTTTTAACTCTTTCTATATTATTTATTTTAAAATAATCTGACAGGTTTAATTTGCATCACGTCAAAATCTGCCAACATCAAAGAAATTAAATGCATTGACAAAGCGGTTGTAATTAAAACTCCTATACAATCTCAGGCTTTTGCAAGTTTCTCCTATACTTAAATTTCAGGGTATATTTTTGTTGAGGTTAAATTTCAGGGTATATTTTTGTTGAGGTTTGGATCTATCACTAAACGTTTTTTAACCGTCGTTTTCATTGAGAAATGAAATGCATAGGATTTTTGTTACTGCCCTCCGTAATAAAGAGTAAAATTTAAGCAACTAGTTTTAACACAATTACAGATTAAGTAGATTAAATTGAGTACATAAAATTATTAATCATAAAAGTATATAAAATTATTAATGTTAAAATCATAAGTTTTATAGCTACACTTACTCTTAAGTATTTTAAAATTGGCTTGTTTAGTTTTGTACATTTTAACTGTGAAATTTTTCAATAAGGTCTTAATGTACGCTTATATCAGATTTATAGGAAAAAAGTGTTTTAATAGGAAAAAAGTTGTCTCTAGATTGTTTTTTACTACTGATAAAAAAAACATATTTTCCATTTGTTTTTGTTTCAGTTATTTTCTTTGGATCCTCAAATATAGTCAAATAAAAAAAAATATATATATAGAATGTATAACAGTAGAATAAAAACTTTTAACCCCTTGATGTAATTATTAGAAATCAATGTTGCTTCAAATTATTTAGTTAGAATTCGAAACATGTTAGAGCAATTTATCAAAAACGATGTTGCTTACCAAAAACGAAAACATTTGAGTTTAAAACGCTATCTTTTATTCCCGATTAGGGTTCTTAAACTTAACCAAAGAGAGGTTTTAAGCGTACCTTAAGTTAAAATTTGCATCTTAACAACGAGTTTTTGACAAAACACCTATATATTTTTGGTAGTAACACAATAGAATCAAACTAAAGCTGAAAAAACCTACTTACTTATAAGTTTGATTATAGATAGCTGAACGTAATGGATTGGTATTGCTGGTAAATTGAACCTTAAAAATTTTTTTTTTTAAATTTGCATATAAATTTTAAAAAATTTTAAAATACCTATATATAAACTCAAATTTAACAGGTTACGAAAAGGTTCCAAGTCGTAGTGACTAAAATTAATTGCCCAAAAAAAGCAGTTGAAAGCTTGTTTCCAAAATCAAATCACATACCCTATTACCGCCGTCAAACATATCTCGTCCCCCGTCGCGGATCGAAAATCCACTTAAATCATCATATCGGTAGTTATACCAGTTTGTAACAAGATTTGTTATCGATCTTGAAGCATTTTTGATGTTATCGATCAATTTCTCAGATGTTATTTCTAAAAAAGAAATTTAAAAGTTTGATTGTTATCAATAAACAGTGCAAATTTGACAAATTTTTACTGATGACTACTGGACAGTCCACATTAAAATCTTCTGTCTGACAAGTAAAAGCTTAGTGTTTTTTAATTGATCATTAAATTTTTTTCTTTAGCTGTACTCTTATTTTTTCTGCATTGTTTTAAAAAAGTTTAGATTTTTTGTGAGAATTGTAATCTACTCCGCTTTACCTGGACCCTTTGGTCTGGGCTAATTTGTCCAAAGTAGCGACAGTAATGAGCTTGTTAGAATTAACCAGAGATATGCTGTAAGAGTGTAGTGCGCTATACAAGAAAAACGTTAATGCGAACCAACAAATTGTTCAAAAAACAAGGCTCAACAGAGCCAAAACAAAAAAACAACAAAAGCTATATAGTTCAACATAAAGCTAGTAAAATGTTTTCAATCTTTATCATATAATCTATTTTTTAAGTACCAGCTTTTGCTTATATAATCAAAAAAATGCCCAGAAAATTTTGAAAACGAATGGACTCCACATTTTTTCAACAGCGGCTGCCAAAGCATCTATGTGCTGCCAAATCTCAATAAAGCAAGGGTTATCAAATGAGATTATTTCATAAGTTTATTATATAGCACCGCTGACAGAACGTGGATTAATACGTAGGACACAAAGGGAAGTTGGTGGTTCTCCTGTTTGTTAATACAGAAGCATTATTATTTCATAGTTACATACCAATTAATCAAAACTAAAAGTCAATGTTAACGTCACAACACAGAGGCATTCAATTGTTAGAATTAAGACTCGTTTCCACCAAGAGCGTGAAAAAAAGTGTTCTTTATTTCTTTTATTATTTTTTTTGCTTTTCTTACGCTTAAAGGCCCGTTTCCACTACGAGCGTGGAAAAGAGCATTTTTTGTCTCTTTTATTGATCTTCGATTGAAGCGAACGGTTAAAATTGAAGCGAGCGCAAAAAAAAAGCAATGAAACAAAGAATGCTTTTTCCACGCTCATAGTGGAAACGAGCCTTAAGGGCGGAAAGAAGTAAAACAAATCAATAAAACAAAGAAAGAATGCTCCATTCTACGCTTGTAGTGGAAACGGGCCTTTAGGCAGAAATTCATCCGAATAAACAAAAAACTTATGCGTCTGATATTTAATTTTGATACATTTCTGGGACTTTTGTAGAAATTATCGTGTGTCCAAATTGCGGTATCGACGGCACCTTTTTTACAAAAGTTCTTCTTTTAAAAGAATTTTTTAAAAATATTTTTTCAATAAAAAAACTACTGTAATGATTAATATAAACTTTATCAACAAAAAATACTAAATAAAATTTTTTTTATGTAACTCAAAGCAATTATTACTTGTTAACTATTATATTAAAATATACCTGAGCAATTGATGGGACCACCTTGTGCATTATTGTAACATGAGCACGTGAAACCACCGATAAGATTAACACAAGAAGATAAAACTGGACAAGTATCGTTTCCGATAGCGCATTCGTCGATGTCTAAATAAACATGATTTTGAAGCTAATTTTAAGTTTGGTTTATACAGTATGGTGCATTTTCTTGCAATTAAAGATGGTATTTTGTTTGAATTGTGAATAAATAATAAGAAAAACTAGTTATAGAAAACAGAATAGCCCAACAAATTTTTTGTAAAATTACAGAAAATTAAACAAATAAAAATAAAAATTTGTACTCAAAAATTTTTATTTTGATAGCAAAAAACACTGTAAGGCAAAATAAATTTGAGGTTTGAAAGATAATTTTAAGCTTGTTTTATACAGTAAGGCCCATTTTCTTGATGTTAAAGATTTAATGTTGTATGAATAATTGATAAATAATGTAGAAAACTAATCTCAAATTTCTAATAAAAACACAATAATTGAAATAACCAAAAAAGATTAAAATTTCAATTCAAAAATTTTTTTTGCCCGAGAAATCATGTTTTTTTAGTATAATCTGAAATTTTATATGGTTAAGTATTTTTTCGGATAAAAAAACTTGAGACCAAAGAAAAAGAAATATAATTACCTTGACATGAAAAACCATCTCCTGTAAATCCATTTTTGCAAGTGCACGTGTAATTTGAGATTGTATTGTGACACAATGCATGCAAATTGCAAAGATTACTTCCAGTAGCACATTCATTTATATCTTTTTAAAAAAAGAGTTACTTTTTAGTAACAACCTTTTAATGTATAGTAAGCTGATATATTGTAATTCCTTTTATTATTTAAATTTTTTGTTTATAGTTTTCTAAAAAATGTAAAAATAAATAAAAACAATATTTAACAATTTGTAAATAATTTAACTGATAAACATGTCGTTTATTATAGGCGATTGAATCTTTTCCAAAGTTTGCTACAAAAATCAGTATTTTTTTTAGTTTATGTCACTACACTCTGTTTTTTTTTCGTATTGTACATATTACACCCACAAGACAATCCAAATTGAATAAGTGTATAGAAATCATAAAATATTGTTGCTCTGAAGAACGCAACTCGGTTTTGGTATTTTTTTTTTATCCGTGTATTGTTTAAAGTTTTTTTGAGAAGCATCTCAAATTCAGCCACTACACAACGTAACAGCACAAATTCACTTAAATTAAAACTAATATTTGTTTAAAGAAAACACTTAAATGAGATTTTATAATCAAGAAATTTGTTGTTGAATGAACAGCATTTTTTTATTGTAATTTTACCTGCACAATTTCTACCATTCCAAAAAAAACCGGCAGAACAATTGCAAGTGAAGCTTCCGAGAGTATTTATGCACGAATGATTGCCACATCTGTAGCTTTGATTTAAGCACTCGTCTATATCTATAACATTCAAAAGTAATATCAGATTTTACAATTGTATTAAAAATGTCTTTTTTTTATCGATTATTGAACGACGTGGAATGTACCCCGATTAATTTGCTAAGACACTTCTTGTTTCAGTTTGGAGAGAAAAGCTATAAGAAAGTTTACGCGCTTTCACATCGTTGTTTTATTAAATTTATTTTATGTCATTTCGTCTTACTGATAAACATAAAAATCGTAAACAGAAACCAAAATACTTTTAGGCAAAAAGAATTTTGACATACAGTACAATATAATTCTATACATAATAATACAAAATCTATAAATACTGTATAATTACAATTATATAAACAGTACCTTTATAGCATAATATAAAAAAAAAATTTGTAATAAGAATAATATAATTTCGTTGTTATGTTCATTTAATGATAATATAGCAGAAAACGCAAAACATTGTTTTTATCAAAAATTACACAATTAAAATGTTTGGACTCCTTCTAATTATAATTGTCCTAATTATAAACTTTTTACTAAAAGTTTTCCAAATAGTTTGCTTGTAAACCTGTGCAATTAAATCCATTTCCGCTAAAACCAGCTTTGCAAGCGCAAGTGTAATTTCTGAATGTATCAATGCAGGTTGCATTTGGATGACAGTTGTGGGTGTTATTAATACATTCGTTCTGCACTGGAAGTAAAATAAAAAATAATAACTAAAAAGATTGCCTATTTATTTAATCAGCTAAAGTTAATGAAAATAAAAAATAAAAAAAACATATAATGCAAGGCGAAGGGAGTAGTAACGCATTTGGTGGACAGCATTACAATTGATATCATTGGCCGTGATACACAAACAGTTTATAAGAATTGTTAAGCAGCTGAAAACAAAATTAACACGCCAAAGATTAAGTTCTTTCGTCGTCGTCGTCGTCGTCGTCGTCGTTCGAAGGGTATCCACTCCAGGTCAGACACAAACAGAACTGGGGCCGAGGGTTTATCCTTTTACTACCACAGACAGCTGTACTGCCTGCTCCATGTGGTGCCCGATGTATAGGGCACGCTGTTAGTACATGGTCTGCGCTTTGCTCTGAGGCGCCACACTCGCAATTCGGTGAAGGAGCGAGACCCCATTTGTGCATGGACGAATAGAATCGCCCAACACCAGTCCGCAGGCGGTTGAGCCTAACCCAAGCTGCTCAGGGTAAGCCCATCCCAACAGGCCTGGCACCGGTCCGGGGCACAAAAGCACGGAGCCTTGAAGCATTTTCACAGTACTCCGCGTTCCATTTGTGATTTGTCCATTCAGAGGCGCGGATGCCAAGTCTGGCAAGGTTGTCCAAGAGATTCCGCGCACCTGGCACAAACGGGCGTCTGGATCTTAGTCTCATTTGGCGAGTATCTGAGGACCCACTTAAAAGACCATGCAAGATATGATCGGAGTCCAGAGATCCACGGTGACCCAAGGAGAGTGTCGCTTCCATTCGGCGAAGCTCAGCTGGCTGGATGCCTGAGAGTACAGGTAGGTGGTCCGTTGGAGTGGGACGCAGGCATCCAGTAACTATGCGCAAGGCGTCGTTCAAGACACTGTCAATGAGACGAGTTTGAGCACTGCGACACCATACTGGCGCACAGTACTCAGCTGTTGAGTAGACTAGAGACAAGGTGGCTATGCGTAGTGTTTTAGCAACAGCACCCCATCCCGAGCCCACGAGTCGCCTCAACAGTGTGACGCGCGATGATAGTTTTTTGCGCAATGCCACTAAATGTGATAAAACGTGAGCAATCTGTCCAGTTTTACCCCAAGATAAGTAGGGGTTGGACAGAAAGGTAAAAGTCTATCGTTGTTGTAGACCTTTAGCTCACGTTTAGCTTCTCGGTTGTTTAAGTGAAAGGCTGCCGTCACCGTCTTAGTGTGACTGAGCTTCAACCTCCAAGTCTGAAGATACGCTGAAAGTGTAGACATGTCTTGGCTTAAGATCCCCTCCAAGTCCTTCCAGTTTCCAGAAGAGTGCAACAATGCTATATCATCAGCATAAGCAAACTTTCTGGAAATCATGGAAAGAAGATCGTACGTATAGATGTTAAATAGGAGGGGAGCCAAGACTGATCCCTGAGGAACGCCGTTTTTAAAATGGCCTAGCCTGCTTTGCTTGCTGTCACCGGTGGTAAGGATGAAACTTCGATTTCGGACCAGCTCCATGATCATTTTGACCATGTGCTTATCCGGAAGTAGTCTCATCAGCTTGCAGGTAAGGCCACGGCGCCAGACAGTGTCATAAGCAATTGTCAGATGAATAAATACGGCACCGGCCTTCTTTTTAGCCTAGAAAGAATCTTCGATGTTCTGGGTTAGCAGAACAACTTCATCTACGGTTGACTTCCCGCGTCGGAACCCAGCCTGCTCTTTAGGGAGCAGTGGATCGATTAATGGCTGAATGCGGGCGTAGATAAGCCTCTCGAGGATCTTGTAAGGGACACAGAGCAGAGATATCGGTCGATAACTCTTTGGGTCCCCCACGGGCTTTCCTGGTTTTGGGATCGCGACCACAAGCGCTCTTCTCCAGATCTTGGGAATTTTGATTTCTTTCAATATAATATGCCTAAAGTTTTTAAGTTTAAAAGTAAAAATCAAACAAATTTTTTAAATATTTTAATTCTTTGCTTTTCACTTCCAATTTTTTTCCTCTTCAATTGCTAAACTTTTGTTTACTGAAGACAAAAAATTGTCACATCCACTACAATTTGATGCAGCGAAAAATTCGACTCTAGGTTGTAAGTTTGCAAGATTTTTATTTAACATTTTGGCAGTCATTTTTTCAAATGTCAATCTAAATCAAATTAATTGCTTTTTTTATCATTGCTTAAATGCATTAGAAAAAATTTATTTTTTCCACTTCTAATTATTTATTGAAAAAAGTTTACTGTTAACATTAAGGCCCAGTCACTTTTTACCAAATTGATTTTCAAAATACTCTCATTTTAAAATTCTACTTTTACTAAAATTCCTAAAAGACAATCTTTTAATTTGTAAAATTTCACCAAAAGCTAGGAACACTTAAGAAATAAGATAATACAAACTGCAAGAACACAATAATTGAGAAATGTCAAAATTCAAAACTTAAAAAAAAGTCACCAGTGAAGGCTTTTACAGTAAGGAAGTTAATATTATAATAATAAAAAAAATAATAAAATATAATTTTATTGCGATCATTTTATCAATATTAAAGACTTTTGGAAAGCAAGACAAAAGTTTGACTATTAAAGTTGTTTTTGGTTTTAGAATAATAACGAATATTTCAAAAATAAACTACAAAAAAATTTACGTGATATTTATTTAATCGAATTCAAAAGTTTTGTTGCTTTACCAAAGATAAAAAACAAGAAAAAAACTATAAAAAAATTTTGCAACAAAATAAGTAACTATATATCAAGATATTTTTGCTTGAACATTATTTCATAAAAAGTAGTATTTGTTATACAAATAACTCTTACCAATATTATTTGCCAAACGTAAACTCTTGACCATCAATGTCATAACATCCTCAATTTTTGAAATAGATATTTGCTTGGATGGATTGCTTTTAAAAAAAATCAAGACAAAAATAAACAGTGATATAACTGCACAGTCAAGCAATGAAATTCTATTTAGGAAAAAGCATAACAAATGAAATTGTTAGCATACCTTGTACAAGAAGAGCAAAAGACCTTCATTCACCTCGTAGCAGAAATTGTTTTAAAAAGATTTATTATCATAGTTAGAATTTTTTTTAATAAACCTTTATATTTTTAGAACAAAATACAATACAACGTGTGTTAAAGATTACTTGGAAAGTAGCATATAACCGAGCAAAACTCGTTGAGGCCTTCCAAGCAGCCTAATGCCCGCGTCAATGTTATCGGTAGTTCGTCTACTAGCGGTAAACCTAAAGGAATCTCCTGGATATGAATCCCAAATCTAAAAAAAAGTTTAGTTTAAATAAATTAAGATCAAAAATTCTTTTTGTCTAAAATGATTAAAGACAATGGAACGTAAAGGTTTTAAAATTACAAGGCACTAAGTATTGTATAAAAACACAGAAAAAAATTTATACATAAGTTTTTAAATCATAATGTTTTGTCTATATAAACATAATGTATTGGCAAATCTAAATTGTTAAAATTTTTAAAAGTTTTTTTTTTTTGGTTTACAATAAAATAATAAATTAAGTCTATCGCATTCTACAGTAACTTTCTTAAAAATATTGAAAAAACTAATAACTGCTTTGCATATTTTTTCCTCCAAGAGTGATTTATGCGGTTCTAAGTAAATGTCATCCCGGTCACGTAGATTCCGAAATTTAATCGGAATTTGTAGGGTTTCTTTTCGTCGGCGATAACCACTACTTCAACCCTAACCCTTTATCCTTAATATATGGTGGAATTTACCGGTCACCGATGCATTTGCAAATATTAATTTTTTAACATACTGTATACGCGTCAATTTTAGTGATATAAAATGTATTGTTAATGAAAACACAAAACTTTAAACTACGTTAAAACGCAATATTAAACTTCAATTATTAATTAACTATATTTTCGTTAATGCCCAAATTCTTTATGTATAGAAGTTATGGTAGTATTTGGTCTCATTTCATTACAAAACAAAATTGATTTTTACGCATTTGTTTTTCAGACATTCACTAGAGCTGTTTCTAAATCAGCAATTATTTTTTTCAAAATATTTTGAAGACAATTTATTACTAGGTGGCTTAAAATTTAAATTTATATGAGGCACATAAAAATATGGTATCCATATAAATATACATTTCCATTCAAAAAAATATTTTTTTCAAAAAAACATGTAATAGGTATGGTAAATTTTAATGGGGATGTAAAATATGAAAAAACAACAAAAATTTTAATTTGCAGCAATTTTATTTTGTTCAAAACGACAAAGTACTTTTAAATGATACAGAGAATTAAAATTAATTAATTTGTAAAGTGATACAGGAATTAATTTCTTACTCGTATAGCTGTAAAATGCAAAGATCATCAATGATTTATACTGAAGTTTACCAGCATGTTTACCAAACAGCATTGCCGATGAGCAATAATTACACTAACTTAGCTTTGCTAAAAAAACAGCTGTACTCTGTATTTTATCATGATAAGTGCTGTTCTACTAACAAAAATAGTTTTGAAAATTTTTTTATCAAATAACAGATGCTAAAACCCGAAAAATCAAGGTTATTATAATTTTATTGTTAAATTAAAATTCTTCACGAGAACTATCGTCTGCCAAAGTGAAGAATTTTAATTGAGATGCGTTTCACAAGAATTATTAATAAAGCTAACTGATCAACTGAATTTTTTAATAAATTAAGCCTAATTTCATAACCAAAATATTTACTTTTTCGACATACTTTTGCTTAATGTTAACCCGTATTAACCGAAGGCCTATAAAAAGCAAGAAATTATCCCGAAATTTTGTGTGGCAGCTGATTTTTGCGCTATTTGACGATTCTGTAAGCCTAATCTTGTTTTCAAAATGGGAAGACTCTTTTTTAGGAGGGTCTACTTTTGTAGTCAGTGGGAAAATTCAACATAAAATTTTGCTTAAATTGATAATTTTCAGAGTTGGACTCTAGCACAGGTTTTGCGTTACTGCTTCCCAAAACAAAACGTTTATGCATAAAATGTTGTGCCTTTGGCATCTGGACAAATGCAGACTGGCTAATTTTGTTCGAAAGTGATGTTCAATTACCCATATTTGAGCAATCAGCCAAGCTTAGCCTATTGTTACCATTTCCTCCCGATGGTTTACCAGAAGGAGATGATAAGTTCAAGCGTCCTGTATGCTTGGTTGGTGTTTTCTTTCCCATAACTTAATTATGTAAGGTTGTCTTTTAAGTTCCGTTATTTTCCCTTTTTGTTTTGTTGTGTTTGCTAGCGGTCGTTTTGTAGGACCCTATTAGTTACGTCATATTTTTGCTATTTATTCATTTACATATCTAGTTTTTAACACGTGTATTTTTTAAAAATTGTTTTTCGGCAACACCTTTTATTAAAGCACTTGCACTTTGCGTGCATTGAGTCTTTCCTGGAGAAGAGTTTTGGAAAACTGCTTACAGATGTAAAGCTGCTTATTTGTACTGTGCAGATGGCACATTTTAAATTTTGATTTTGCTTCCCGTTTACTTCTCTTCAATAAACTCTTTCTAAGCGTGTTATAGTCGCAAATGAACAAAAAAGACAATACAAGCAGGAAAAGATTCTTACTTCTCATGAAACAGTCGAAAACACGCATTTACCATGCAAGCTTTGACAACATTTTGCACAAGAATTACAGCAATTTTTTTACAAATCGCACATCTTTTTACAGTAGCCGGAGAAGGATAATGCTCTACGCCAGCTAGACGTATTTCATCCGTCACTTTAAAAGTACGGGCTGGGCGACTTCTGACATCCATGATCTGAGAAACAGACCTTCTGATCATAACGCTGACCACTCGTCCACGGAATTTTATTTGGGACAGGATATCAACAGAAATGATCCTATATACAGTATACGCCAACTATAAAGAAATGGGATGTTTATTGCATTTATGATCAGTAGTTAATATCATTTTTTGCCGCAAATTACAGGCCTCAGATCGGATAAAGCGCGTTCTAGCAGATCAACACCACCCATTCTGCGATTGTATGCAGCAATCACACCTGGTTGAGTGATGTTTCCTCTTCCTTTCCCTCTGATCCACCTCTTGGCATTTCCCACCGGCTCCACCTATATGAATTACTTCCGATGGTGACTACTGAGTTGTCATTTCACCGCACGATTTCCAGGTTGCTCGTGCTCTTGAAATCTTACAACCCCTTTCTCTTTTCTTCATATCACTAACTTCAGCCAATGAACATTTTTCAATCCGATTGTTCCTGATGGTAACAGTGGCTCTGAATTCTTTAGCATCCAAGTCAATGAGCAGCTTATAACTTGAGAAAAAGTTGTTAAAGAAAATATAATGTTTGACCGGATTGTAACAGATTTCCAGCGCAGTTTTGACAACGAGCTCCCCAAGAGGAATATCTTCTGCATTTGGGGATTTTCCTTCGTATATTTCAAAGTGGTAAGACAAACTAGTTAAACTTGCCAATACCCAAAGCTTATACCTAAAACGAATCGGTTTTCCTCTGATGAACTGTTTGCATTAGTGACGTCCACAGTATGGCACCATTGACTCGTCTATGCTTAGATCCTAATGAAGTACACGGAATCAGCTTCTCATTCAAAATATCATATAATGGCTTCACTTTCGCCATTCGACAATTAGTCAAGCACTGATTATTTGGCACATGCAATACCGCTTTTATTTCAAAAAAGCGATTCCCACTCATAGTTTTGCAAAAAGCATTACATCGTAAATCCGGGTCTGTGCTCCAGTAGTCTCTTTCAGAAAGGCGTATGTTGTAGGCTGACAAAAAAATCAGTCCAATAAATTGCATTATTTTCTCCATAAAAATGCTAAATTCCGGTTTGTTCCTGTTGCAAGTAGCATATCGGTTTGTTTTCTTTACTAAACATTTGGCCATATCTGAAAACACGCTCTCAAAAGTATTCAACAAGATCAAGATGCTTGTTGATTATCTGGGCTTGTGCTATTTTATCCTGGTCCAAAGATGAAGTAGGTTTTGGCTGAATGTGTTTCTTCTCCCATTTAACATTATCGTTTCCTCTTGGCTAATTTCTTTGCTTTTTTGGCTGTTGGTTCACTGCTACCTTGCTCTTCCAAGTCGGAATCAGACATGATTTCGTTGCTAGTAATTCGAAACACTTCCACTTCTCCAGCAACCTCATTTGGCAGACCTGTTGCATCCAGCATCTCTTCATTTTTACTTTCCGTATCGCTATTTTCACCTCCAGTAGGAGGCTTTATCATGATTATATCAGCCGTTTCAGGGTCATTGTTTTCGATTTGACTGATTGCATCATTCAGGAAACAATGCGGGGTATTTTTTTACAATAAAGTGTTTTAGTGCTTATCATTTTAAAAGTTTTCTTGCAGAAACTGTGAAATATTTTTATAAGTCTTTAAAACGTAGTTCATTGTTCCGGTTAAAACTTTCAATTCGGTAGCAAAAAGTGTAGTGCTACAATTCATAAGCTTGCCCTTTCATTGTACAAGGTAGGCTATTTAACCTCGTTCAAACGTATATTCAGTTAAAGCCCGATCATTTACGCAACCATCGTTTAATTAAAGTTGTAAAAACTCTACACTGCAGCCTCAGTCTTTTGGTCCCAGAGATCAGTCAACAGTCGATCTTAAATAATTCGAGAGATGTATTTCGCACAAACAGTGTATCATCAGTCTCAGTCTTTACAGAATAACTTAAACACTACAAAAAACTTGGGCAAAAACAAAACTTCAAAGTTGCGTAATAATGCAAAAAAAAATAGTACATGATTACTGTATAACGGAACGAAGACAAGGCAAGACAAGGCAAAAGTTGTAAGAATGTTAAATTTTTATAAGTTTAGCTGATGACTCGCTCAGCCAAATTCCTGTCTGGATAGATTTTATGAACTCGTATTATCCCACTGACTACATTTGTAGACTCGGTTATTCCAGTGGTGGTGGCTTTTCTTTGAACTATAGTACTGAGAAACTTTCTAATGATTTCACATCTATAACTCTCAAGCATCTTAGTGGGAACTTTCTTTTTCACGCATCGTTACGCTTGATTGAACGTTTCGAGGGAAAACAAAAACAAGACTTGTGAACATATATTTGCAGTTTTTCAGTTACATGAATACCTATTAAGAATATTTGTCATTTGTTGAATTTATGTTGAACTTCAAGTTTTAACATAACTCTATATGAAGAAGTGAAAAAATAATACATTATATCTGTTCTAGGGGTAGAAAGCGCTCTTTGAAAATGGGTTCATTTTTGTAGACACTGGGATAATTTGGGTTAAGAAAATGTTTCAAAATTTTAACTGACATTGCAACAAGCACCCTCTCCAATAAAATTTTTTTTTGTAAATGTAACAACAAGCCATGAGGTTATTTATAATAAAAATATACAGTATATTTTTTGCGTAAATAGACTTTTTTTCTAAATTTGATTACAAATCTTTAACTACCAGTATTATAAAAAGATTTCTTATTTAATTTTGTGAAAAAATTTAGAAAATTGTTTAAAAATGGAAAGAATTATTGATTCTATTATTGTTCAGTCATTGTCTTTATTAAAAATGTTTCTTATTCATATGAACACATTAAAACACACGGGCCTACATTATTCACAATATGGCGTATGTAGTTATATCTTCGAGCTAAATTGATTACTTGACGGTATTTTGCGTATTGGGTGCACGCATTAGAATTGATCTAATTAAGCTGTATTTTAGAATAATATACTTTATATCAAATAGTGTTTAAAATTGATCCCAAAATGCAATTGCTATACAAGCAGCTGATTACCTGAGATTAGCAAGATACTTAATATTTCTTTAACTGATTTAAAATTTGCTTGCCTGGAATGATTAATAAACTGTTTGCTAAAGGTCAAACTATGTAGCAGCATAAATCTAACTATTTGGTGGTACAGAATTTGAAGATTGCGTGAAGTAAAAGATTTTTCTTCCCAAAGCTTTTCATCTGACACTCTTCAGGGGAAATCGTCAGAATGAAGCAGAATTAAAACCGAATTAAGTTATAAAGGGGAAAGTAGAGTTCTCAGGCTGAAAGAAGTTAGCCAATGAGAGAAAAGATTAAGATATTTTCAAAGAGTAGACGAATTCTTTTTGCTTACACAGAAGGGGATTGAGAGATTTAATGAAAGTCGCTTCAAGAGCAGAAAGGTGAAAAGAAGAGCGACCTCGAGGGAGAATAGAAAATTTTTTGTTGCTGTAATGAAGGGCGCATTGGGCGTTGTCAAGAAGATGTTGACCAATGGCGGATTCGTGAAATTGCTGTGGGCGTGTGTTGGTCTTGCAAGAGCGGGAAAGACTTTGGCGGTTGACCGAGGCAGGAGGATTGGCGATGGATCTAGGAACGTGTTGTTTAATTCGCTCTTCTAGCCGTTGAGACGTGCGACCAACGTACTGACTATCCCAGTGGCACAAAAACTGGTAAATAACATTGCTGTGATGATGGGAAGGCAACACGTCTTTTTTAATCGCTGGAAAAAGCTGTCGGGTGTTGAAAATAACACGTGGTTCGACGGAGAAAAAGCAGCGTTTCACAGCAGACGTAATCTGCTTTTCGAACTTTATCGAGACGTTTCCAATCCATGGGATGTGTAGGTAGACAGGGCACATTTTTACTGTGTAGACCGGGTTAGAATTTAGTTGCTAAAGTTTTTGCTTGAAAGCCGAATTGATTACACGTTCTGGGTAGCCCTTTTCCAAAAGAATTGAACGAATTTTGCCAAGCTCTTGGTCCAGTTTGCTTTTAGAACAAATCATAAAAGCTCTGTGAACGAGAGTACCAAT
The DNA here is from genome assembly GCA_963680785.1 of Diplosoma virens. Classification (NCBI taxonomy): domain Eukaryota; kingdom Metazoa; phylum Chordata; class Ascidiacea; order Aplousobranchia; family Didemnidae; genus Diplosoma; species Diplosoma virens. Next base: position 63,387,522 of record OY796882.1, on the reverse strand, counting down.
AAGAGTGCTTTTCCGTTTCTGGGGACTAAAAGAGTTCTAACGTAGATATTGGCCAGTGAAGGTGGGTTTCCTGTATACTGAAGTTAGAAATTCCGAAACATGCCTTTCTACCAACACGTCAAGGAAAGGGAGAGAGTGATTAGATTCCTTTTCATAGGTGAAGCGAAGTGAGGGATGAAGGGAGTTGAGCTGGATGAAAAAAGTGTTGCAGTCTTCTTCATTGTTGAATACGGCGAAAGTATCATCAACGTACCGGAAGTACACTAACGGTCTTTTGGCGATGTTAAAAAGTTTTGCTTCTTGGTAGCCAACAAAAATGTTTGCTAAAGCTGGACCGAGCGGTGAGCCCATAGCGACGCCGTCGATTTATCGATGCATGTTGTTATTGAAGCGAAATTCCACAGAGGAGGTGCCTAGCTGCATTAATTCGACAAAGATGTTGCGTGGAAAGGATGGCGCCATTGAGTCATCACTGTAAAGGGCATCAGCGCAGATTTCTATGGTTTCAGCAAGCGGAACATTGGTGAAGAGACTGAAAATATCAAAAGAACAAAGAAAGACAGAGGAAGGAGAAAAGGTAAATTTTCTGACTTCTTTTACAAAGGTGACAGAATCAGACACACAATTAGAAGAAAGGTTTTGGAGAACAGGTTGAAGAAGAGAAGTAAGCCATTTAGCTAGCTGATGTTGGGCCGATCCGGTCATAGACAAAATCGGACGTAAGGGTACGTCCTTTTTATGTATTTTTGGAAGATCATACATGCGCGGTCGCTGAGAGCCAGTGGGTCGGATTGCTTCGTAAACTTGCTTAAAAATAAGGCGCTCTTTCCTCAGCTGTAGTAACCCTCATCTTTCCCCTTTATAACTTAGTTCGGTTTCAATTCTGCTTCATTCAATTTATTACACGATACGTCCATTCAAATATATTATTACCACATATGGTAAATAATTTCTCAAATCAAACTGGAGTTACTTGAAGAGAAAAACAAATAACTCTGTGGCATTATGTCAGATACTACAGAGATACATGCTTTTTGCTTCCCATATACAGTAGCCCAAATATTTTGTCTGATGAAAAGTTATATAAACAGGTATGTAGAAAGATTATAAGAAATAATTAATTTTTTCTTAAAATAGATTTTTACTGTTTTATATTTTAATTTTAATAATGCAGAAATTGATCACTCATAACAGTAAATAACAAACAAATTTGAGTCAGGTAAAAAGTTTGTTCCATTTGTAGTAGGGGAGACCGGGGCACTTAGTAACACTTTTTTCTTCTTGCTATTTGTCTCATAATAATTTTTTTTCAAAATTGTTGTTCAATATGAAAAATTTAGATCAATATTTAACTAATATCAAAAAAATAGATTAATAATTTTCAAAGTTTCATGGTTGAAATTACGATTTAAATATTTAAAAAAAGTGTTACAATGTGCCCTTTCAATGGGGTAAGTTGTAACACCAGTTGGGGTAAGTTGTAACAGCGAAAAAATTACTAATAAATGTTTAAATATAAATGTAACTTGAAGAAAATAACAATATGAAAAGTAAACACAATGAAATCGCACATAGACATAAATATCAAGCGCAAAAAATGAGGTATATTGCCATTGCCTAAAAATGTAAGAACAGTTTTTTTCACTGCTAGATTAGCCCAATCATAGATTCCAGAATCACCTTTATGACAAAAATATGTATTCAAATCTTCGACACAAGCTAAATGTGACCACTGTATGTAACCATAACATTGTACAGCTCACTCCTCATCAGAACAATCGTTAAAATAAGGCTCAAGAAAAGTAATGCAAAACTACTCTTTTGCTTTAAGTGTTTTTTCAAAAATAGGTTTTTCTTTGAAGCTGTAACAGATTGCTATTTCTGGTTTGTCTCTTAGCATGGCACACTTTTTAGAACTTTTCTTGTTTTGCTCTAAAGACTATTACCTACAAGTTTTTTTAACAATCGGGAGAGTTTTATATGGCAAACACCAATGTTTTGCTACACCGCTTATTGATCTTTTTTAAATTATAGCAACTGCTGCAACAGCTCTTAAGTTGTCTTGTAATGATAAGCTGGTGTTCCTGTAAGTCTTTTTTTATAATTTCTCAAATTATTCACAAATATTGTTGCCAAAATTACTTTTAATGTAAGCTACTTAAACCAATGCACAAAAATATGTGTTACAACCAGGGCTGGGGAGCCAGCTTGATTTAGGTTAGGCTCCGGCTCCCGCTCCCGAGCCAATTAATTTTAACTCTATGAAGACGGGGCTTTTGTCCACTAACAGCACTAAAAAATAAGATTTTTGAGAATTAAGCACTATTTAATTACAATTTTTCCATTAATTATAAAAAAAGTTGTTTAAAATTTATATCATTGAAAGATAATTTTTTCCTGAGTACAATGATATAGAATGTTTAAAAATTTGTTAAAAAACAAGTTTGCAATAAATAAAATAATAGACCCCGTTTTTTCTTTCAAAAAATCTCTTTTTCCATAATAATTACAACTAGCGACAAGATAATTCAAATTTTCAAGTCGCTACGTGTCGCTAGAGTTCTACTCTGTCTGGTGGAAAAAGTCTCGTCTGAATATATTGCGAAACGCGTGCGCTATATTCGATTATGTTACCAAGAGAATATGACGAACGGTACATTACTGATTAAAACAACAAAATTTTAAACTTGATCGTAGTGTGTGTGCTTGCGCGCCATTGTTTGAATCTTTGCGCGGCTTTGACTTTGGTCAAGAAAAAAGTTTTAGCATTTTTTTGTGACAATTTATAAAGAAAAAATGGCAAGCTGATAGCTTATATTAGCTTGTTCAGCAAAGTAACGTAGTTTTTTTTCACTCAATAAATCCTTGTGTAACAAATTTTGACCGACTGATGTATTTTTGCTAAAGCATAAAACTACACCGGTTAGCAAAATATTTTCAATTGGTTGATATATAATTTGCAACTTTAGCAAATAAAATTGTAAACTTCTGCTCCGGCTCCAGCTCCGAAGCCAATGCTCGACTCTAGCTTAGCTCCGGCTCCAGCTTCAACTTAATAATGTATATATAAACATTGACCAATAAGGGATAACTATATCGATCATTTAAAATTTACTAACTTGAGTTATCCAAGGGCTTAATATTACTTAAGGGTTTATTGGGTAGAAATATACAATTAGGTAGAGATATACAAGTGTCCTATTGATTATATATCTCAAGCAAAAGAAGACTCGATACATGCAGCACATTTACTTACAAAACAAATCGTACAAACAAAATCATCACCTACAGATGTCAATGTTTACTAGCAATTGTGCTACGAACCGACCAAAGGCCATAGAGAAGAACTGATTGAATAACTCAAATCACATCTCATTAATCACAACCGCTCAACACGTCAATCAACCAATCAAACACAATAGCATACTTCACCAAACCATACCCTCCCTCATAAAGATCATTTATTGTTAATCTCCACTCTCGTAGAAGGCAGTACACCACAAGACCAAAACAACACCATCTCATTTCACCAAAATAACAACAAATTACCAAAAATCCAATTGTACATCATTTAAATATCATATTGAACATTTCATCTTCTACAGACCCCGTTTCACAAATGTTCATAAAGTGTCCGTGAAGCAAACAAACATTTTTTCGAGGCAATACTCGATGCTGACAAACTCTTCATCTTTAAAGAAAATCAAGACAGCACAAATTACACTCATTTTTCAAGCCAAATCCACAAACTCATTGAGCAACGTATTCACACTTATAAACGAAACAGATCACCCCAAATTATTGCTTTAACAATCACATAAACAAACAAATACATGAACACAAAACAACACCCGAAATAAACCGTTATAAAATTTACCTATGGTGGAATTTACCGTGGTAGAATTTACCGATCACCTCTGAAACACCTAGGATCACCTTCTATCAAATACCTCACAAATATGTACAACACTGTCCACAACACTAACACAATATTTCATCTTGGGAAAGGTGCCCAAATCATTTCCACTTTAAAACTTAGCAAGGACCACAACATTGGCACAAGCTACCGATTCATATGACTTTCATCGTTTATTGCCAAAGTACTAGAGAAAGCACTTCTACCATAAATAACAGAAAACATTCCAGTTATTTCTCATCAATATGGATTCAAATATCAGCACTCAACATACACTGGTTTGCATAACATCTTCCACCAAATCACAAAAGACTTCAACAATCCAAGGCAATCTCACACTGTAGCAGTAGCTTTGGACATGAGCAAGACGTTTAACACAATGAACAAAAACAAACTTTTATTAACAAACATTACAAACATCATTAATTTCATTGCCAACTACATTTGAGGACTACAAGCATGTATTCAATACAATAACACACTCTCAAAATTCAAATAAATTAACATCTAGAGTAGCTATCACAAGTTGAAATTCGGTCTCCAACATTATTTAAAATTTACATCTCTGAGATTACCCTCTGTTGCGACCAAATCAAATTCCTTTTTTTTGTATGACCTAGTTTCGCGATCTAGTTTACGCTTCACTGGCTGAACGGTACACGTCATTCTAATCGAGACCACGTTTTTCTCATGCAAGTAATTCTTTTCAGTCGATAAAAATAAAAGTACGATTACACACGAAAGTTTTGATTTGCTCGCTCGCTTAGTAAAGATTCCCGCTGCCTTGAACAATTTAGTAAGTCACATCTTATTGGGTTTATCAATAGTTCTAATATAAAGTATATTGATTTAGGTAAACTATGAAAATTTTTTTAATCGCAAACATTGCATTAACTTGTGTATTCGTTTTGCTTGGTTTTGGTGTGCCGGAGCAGGCTACAGAGCGCTTTGCACTTCTGGCTTTTGCATTAAAATATTTTAGTCATTTACTATCGCTGTTGTATTTGTTTTGCGCATTCAAAATTATTCCGAGTATCTTAGGTTCTTAGGGCAGCGGTGGTTGGCCATTCGTCCCCTCCCCCCTGTAGGTATTTGGAGACTACAGCCTCCTCCAAAAGACGTACAAATCTCAACATATGCCAATGACATAACAATTACAGCATCTCACACCTGTCACCATTTAAGCCCAACAATTTATTCAACAATATTTTTACAAAGTACTACACTTTTTACACTAGACCCAGCTAAATATGACACCACTCTATCATTTAATCTTAACAATCAAACACCACCCACAACAAAACACCCAAAAACTCTTCTAATTATTTTTAACCCAAAAGTAACCTTTTTACAATACATAAATCTCACCGTCATTAAAGCAAAACAAACGCTTGACATTCTCAAAAGTATTTACTTCAAACAAATACGCTAAATAAAACGAACTGATCATTTCTACATTTAAACCTATCATTGACCCATATTGGAATATGTAAACATCATATGGAGCCCTACCATATCAAACACCAGCATGAAGAAACTTCAAATTATTCAAAACACACCTTTGTTCATTGCACACGAGACACAAATATTCAAGGCCTGCAAGACAAAACCAGTGTCCTACCAACGGGCACCCATCTCAAACTCAATGCTACTTATTTTAAACGAATGACTTAAAATTAAACTTACTTTTCAAATGGGAAAAAATATATTGTTAGGAACTGGAGCCAGCAAAAATTTTAATGGCTCCGGCTCCAGCTCCGGCTCCACATAATATCAGAACTTGGCTCCGGCTTCAACTCCGGCTCCTCCAAAATTGGTTGGCTCCATGGTTCCAGGCTCCGGCTCCCCAGCCCTGGTTACAACATGCCCCACCTCATACTTAGTCAAGTTTTTGTTAATATCACAAAGAGTTAAGTTTTAGTTGCTAAATCTTGTTAGGCATTTAATACCCTATTGTTTTGTGCTTCGACTGATATAAAACATTTCATTAAAAGCGCACCCGCTATCGCTCAAGAAGATAAAAATTAAATTTCAAAGAATTTACTTTGCCTACTCAAAAAGCTTTTTTTAACAGTAAGCCTATTTTTACTCATTGAAATTAAACAATATTATTTGCTAGTAATCGGTCTTGATAGGACTGTTATTTGGGGCCATTTAAATCTTTATTAATTTATGTTAGATTTCGACAAATACGACTGTTACAACTTACCCGTGTTACAACTTGCCCCGGTTTCCTCTAAGACTGAAACAGAATATAGAGCTAATTTCTAAAGATTTTGTATTCTATTCTAAAATACAAAATAAAGAATACAAATACGATGGTCCAATTAAAGAACCTTTTGATTTAAAAAAATAAATAAATTTAAAAAAACAAAAACGATTGTCCAATTAAAGAACCTTTTGATGTCATTTATGAATTTACGAATGTAATTCTATTTAATTATAAAAGTTAGAAAATATAAAAAGTGTCACAATGAAAATCTTTCTATAAATTATTTGAAGGCATGTTATTATTTAGTGCAGAGAGAATTTTAAAAGAATAACAATAACAAAGTATAAATTTGTACGCAAAATCTAGCGAAATTAGTTTTAGATCATCATTATTATCATTACCATTTTCGGGGGAAACATTAAACTAGTTCAGTGTATTTCCCTTTGACTGCATATGCTTTTGAAGTTGCAGGAACAGCAGCGCAAGTTTGGGTTTGCTAAGCATTTCAGTCTTGCAACTAGTAGCAACTTTGCTTGTAAAATTCCAAGACGTGAACAGGCCAGATCTTCAGCATAATTACGTCAACAAGTTCTGGGTCTCTCTTTAAGCGTTCTGCTCCTCAAAAAAAGCAACCATTAGTTGCTTTGTTGTTTGTTCTTGGGACACTCGTGTCACATAGCCATACCAGCACAGCTGCAATTGTTCTATACAGAGTAGGAGCGGTTAGATGCTGAGAGGTTGACAAATGTAAAAGTGCTTTTAACCTCGTAAATTAGGAAAAACCTCTGATTTTCGCCAAAAAACAACACTTGGTCAAAATGAAACTTGATCAAAATGACATTTGGTAGAAGCAACACTTGATCGAAATGAGAGGTGATTGAAATAAAAGTTGATAAAAAAAAGATTTACCTTTTATGTTTCTGCAATTAAACAATCTCTTTGTTACTGTAAATTAGATTCATAAAAAGCAGATGCTATCAGTAAGAAGGCAGTTAGTTTTTATTATTCATAATATTTGCTAATGTCAAGACCAGGGTTTCTTAACATGATCTCTGGTCAAAACTTTTTTAGGGCGGCAACAAATATATCTCTTGTCATGGTTCATTTTACATATCAAAAAATTTTAAAAGTTGATTGAGAAATGAAATAGACAATTAAACTATTCTAATCAATGTCATGATATGCGGTTAGTGAACAACGAGAAATTTTTATTAAATTTAACAAATACCTAAAAACACAAATTATTGTCAAAAAGATTTTTTACTTGTTCAGAAGTGATGTAGAAGAAAACTTTACATATAGTAGGATCTCCGGCTCCGTAGATTTGATAAACGTTGTAACTTACGTTGAATCCTCCATATTGAAAATTTAGATTTTGTTTTACGCTAAATTGTCCCCTTCCATCGGCGCCAGCATTTCCTGTAACCTTAAAAAATAAGCTTTCCGTGTTAGGTGTTTACGGCAAAAATGATCTCAATTTAAATATTTAACAACAATAAATAATAGCCTACCGGTTTTAAAATTTTGCATTTTGTTTTATTAAAAAATTTAAAATAAATTTACAAAGAAAATTTTATCTTCTCTCTAAAACGTTTGTGCAGTTTCCTCAAGGAGACAACTCAAGTTTGGTTGCTACAACTTTACTTACCAAACTTGACAGAAAGCGGAGGGATCGATAGTCCGAAGCAGTTCGGAGCATCAACTTTTCACACTTTAGTTTAGGGATGGAAAACTTTTTAGGAAGTAAAGACTACTTCAGCAGCATCCACTTCCCAAAAAGGCCGTAAACAACAATTTTGCATGTGCCTATTCAAAGTTATATTGCCACTATTGGTGCCCCAGCTGGTGATGTAGTGATATTATAGCGAACTCATCACCGCAAACCCTCTTTTATTTATGCTTTTATTCGTTATTGCAAAGTTTTCCGCAAATGTATTTTCCCACGTTGTATTTCGCTCGCTGCAGACTCGGCTTGCAGCGCCCTCCCGCTCACTGCACAACGTTTATCTATTGCCATGACAACTGTCATGTGATAATTTTGCATTTCTTTATATTTTGCTTGTGTACCGCCTTTCTGTTGTTTCCCCCCAGCTAATTGTTGGCTGATTGGGTCATCAAAACCATTCGTGTAATTATTCTTAACACACAGCTATCAGGACGTAGCCTGATCACGTGGTTTTATCAATAAATAAGGCAGACGTCACAATAATACAGACATAAAATCATTGCGACTACATATACGCACTAGACCGATTCGCCGCTCAGAGCAGATTGGATTAGAGACTCCTATCAGCGACTAGTGAAATTCGACTCGAGAATATTCTTGAAACTGATTTTATTTGAATAAGGTTATTTATATTTGTATTTGCTGAAACGTTTATTTGAAGTTGTGCTTCTTCTTAATAAAAAGATGTCGAAGTTGTTTGTGTGCCAATAACCACTTACGCTACAATATCAACTCAAACTACCATTTGGTAGCCCTGATTAGATCCCAGACTGGGGCATCAAATGTTATATATCTTCTAGGAAAGCTTAAAATGGGTGAGAAAAATACAACTACGGATGAAATTTGTATTTATTATTTACCGGAAAATGGAGAATATATTAAAAAAAACAAATGAAAAATTTAGTATTCATTGACATATTTAAGCATTTAATGATTTCTTTAAGATTGCTTCTGTTGAACCAGCATTGGAATACTTGGTTCTAATGAAAATGTTTTAAGTTTTAACTAGCTTTCGAGATGAACGTCCATTATCCGAGTCCTCAAAACATTTTGATTTGTTTCATGTACGCAAATGTTGCTTCACAGAGATACATTGTAGAGAAATATAAAATCAATCACCATGTATGTTCATGAAGGCAGGGTTACTCAATCCCTCTCTTTTATACTTTTGCATGGTCTTCTTTGTAGTTGAATTGCGATTTAACAATTTCATCTTCAGATAATTCAATAAGCTCCCTTTGAAACTCTTTTGGTGCATCGTTGAAGTCAAGTATGTGAGGTTCAAAAGCTAGTGGTAAATAAATTTTATCCTTCGGAAAATTTTGGAATTTTTCATTATATTCCATAATCAGTAAATCTAAACTTTTTGTATTTTTTAAATGTTTCAGCAATGTCCTCTTCCCTTTCCTTCATTAACTTATTTTATTCAAAAAATGATTTTCCAAAACTTTTGAGTTTTTAAATAATGATTTGAAAAAAGACAGCTTCTTCCTAAACGCGAAAATTTTTTTGCCGCATGTCGTAAAGAGATTCATTTCTGCCCTGGAAAAAAGTATTTAACTTATTTGGCTTTGACATGACATTACACAAAGAGGCAGCATTCTGAAAAAAATTCATATCTGATAATTTGCAATTTTGATTGTTTTTGCAATTTAAATCAATTTTCTTTTCACGCAAAAACAAAATTTTTTCAAATACTTGACCTTGTGATAACCAGCGTACTTTTAAATGGTAAGGCAAATCTACACCAAAGATCTTATCTTGCAACATAAGTATGTGAAAGCTAGGGATACCTCATAGCATTAGCTCGAATAAAGTTTACTATACCAACAACTTTCTTCAAAATATCATCAAGACTGGCAGATTTAGCACAAAGATTTAGCTGGTCTAAAATGCAATGAAAGGAAATAGGAGTAGTTAGATTGAGTTCTTTTTTGAGATAAACGGAAAATTTTACATTTTTTGGTCAAAGATGCTGCTCCATCTTTGCACACACTCACTATGTTTGTGATATTTAGATTTTTCTCACAAAGCTTTTCTTTAAAATTGTTGAAAGCATCGATTACTAGTGTTCTCTTTTTGAGGGTGCTCAAAGCAAATAGTTTTTCATATAAATCATTTTCTTCGATTATAGAACGTATAAAATGTAATACTTGTAAGGAATCAGTTGCGTCTGTGATTTATCTAAGGCTACGGAATAATAGGTGGTAGCCTTCTGTTGTTTGATCAACTGTCGATCAACTGTTGTTCAATCAACTGTCGGGTCATGCTAATTTCTAACTCATTTTTGATGGTGAACATGTAAGTTTAATTAAATTCTAATTGTATCATCACCAAGGATTCTTTTCCTTACAATATAAAAAAGTATTTGCAGCCACCAGCAATGCTAATGAGTGCTGATTATATACAGTCAGAGTAGAATAAAATTTAATTGTTAAATGGAAAACACAAAGCAAACGTGGCCAATAATGTTGTGCTTAACTGTTACTTCTGAATAACTGTTATGAACTGCTCATTAAAACTTCTGTTTTTAACTGTTACTCTATATTCAGTAAGCCAACTAAGAACTAACTAAAGACATTTTTTTAAATATAAGCTCACCCTGAATTTTTCGAGTTTTTCAAAACTATGATGAGGTAAATCAGTTCTACATCAAAACAGAAAATTTTGTTGGCAACGAAACACAATTACATCAAATAAAAAATATACGAATCACTTTAGTATTGCTTTCTAAAAAAGGGCTGCTTTTTGTATTTTGTATGTCCACCTTTTTCTAGCACTACTGCAGAAAGATGGCTGGCCGTACTTTTTACTAGGGTTGCACAATACTTGGTGTTGATTTCTTTTTATTAAATTTTTTTTATTGCAATTAAAAGTCCTTTAGCACTGTATGGTTGTTTTTTTGCCACTTTATACTTTATGTAACTTCACACGTTTTCAATGGGGTAAATTCTGGACTGCTTGCAAGCCAGTCACGAACTTCCACCTTGCTTTTTTGAAGATATTCCAAAACTACTTTTAGCCTATGACATGATGCTTTATCGTGCATGACTATAATCGTGTTATGCACCACCATGTGTACAGGGTGTTTCATAATTAAGGCAACCGATTTTTTTTAATATAATGGGAATTTGAAAAGTGCAAAATCAATTTTGAATGTAGTAATACAAAGGTAAATAACATACAAATCGAACATTATCCCATTTATTCGATGTAACCACCCTTGTTACGAATTACAGCCTTAAGTCTACCCACAAATGCATCACAGGCGGCACGGATCTGCTCTTGAGGGATTGCGTCCCATTCCTTCTTCAGTTTTGCCTTCAGAGCATCAAGAGAAGAGTGAGGACAAGCTGAAACCTTTGCCTCCAAAATGGACCAAATAGAGAAGTCCAAAGGATTAAGGTCCGGGCTCCTAGCAGGCCACAATTCTTTGCTAATGAAGGATGGAATTTTCCTTTGAATCCATGTCTGTGTCATTTTGGAGCCATGTGATGGTGCTGAATCTTGTTGGAGACTCCATGGCAAACCTTGGAAGTGTTTATCAGCCCAGGGTAGCAAGTGGGATTCCAAAATGTCGGAAACGTATCGTTCCGAGTTCAATTTCACCCCCGAAGGCACAAAAACCAGCGGAGATCTTCCAGACGGAGTTACTGCTGCCCAAATCATTACCGATTGCGGATTCTGACGTCTTGTTACGATCCTACCTTCAACTGAAGTAGAAGAACCCCAAACCCGGTCGTTCTGCTGGTTAACAACCTGCTGTATGTCAAATTTTTTCTCATCCGTGAACACCAAGTTGGGGAGCATGCCTTGATCGATCTCATCCAGAATTTGACGACTTCTTTCCATTCTCATCCTCTTATGGTGTTCTGTAAGTTCATGACGATGAAGCATTTTGTAGGGTTTCTTACCAAGATCATCTTTCATCACTCGATACATCGTCGAATTGCTCACATTTGCTTCAGCAGCCAGTTTTCGATGAGATCGATGCGGATTACGACGTAGCTTCTCTCGCGTGTTTTTAACCAGTTTCGGGGTACGAACAGTTCGTTTACGACCACGTCCTGGTTTATCCAATGTTGTCCCAGTCTCATTAAATTTTTTAACGATTTTCCAAACAGTTGTTCGGTTCATTTTTAACCTTTTTGCGATCGATGAATTACTTTCGCCTTGCTTGTGGAACTTGATAACAATGTTTCTATCTACTGTCATTATCTAAATTCTAATGTTTAGCTTTTAAGACCTGAATTGCAAAGACAAGGTTATAAGCTTCAAAATTATATCAAATTTGATGGCTATACATGTTTTTACAGGGTTTTAAATAATGGTCAAAATACCGTTGCCTTAATTATGAAACACCCTGTATATTCATATTTTTCTAAAGCAGTTAAACATATTTCAAGCCATTTATTGTGGTACCTGGTGCAAGAAAATATAACCCAGAAGTTCCATGTTTGCTCAAGACCACTCAAAACCATATTGTTTTGGATTGTTTTATTGTCCTGACGGTGTCCTTTGCGTTGAATCTTTGGCATTTTGGTCATCAAACTTGCCTCTTTCTCAGTGCGAACTGCTGAACTGTAGATTTGTCAGGGAATAAAACTGTTTCCCATTTTTCTATTGTCCAATGAAGATGCAAAAGATAATCTCTTCTTTGTCATAGCAGATGTGAGACGCCGTGACCCGACATTTGATCGAACGACACTTGACCGAAACGACATTTGACCAAACGATGCTTGATCGAAACGACACTTGATCAAAATGACGTTTGATCGAAGCAACATCTGACCGAAAAGACACTTAATCGAAACGACACTAGACCCAAAACATATTTGATCGAACCGACACTTGATCGAAACGGCATTTCCCTAACTTGTAAAAAAAAAATTCTAGATTTTAATTTTAAGCAGCGTTTCTTTCATTCTGTTGACGATATAATTAGAAAATTTAACGAAGTTTTAAACTTATCTCATTCAAACCATATTAACAACTGTTGACAATTGTGAAAAATAATATACTTAATGTAAGCTGCAATTTCTAAATAAAAAACAAAGTAACAGAAGATCACTTTAAAAAGAGAATATTAAGTCATTCAAACAAAAAAATGTATTTTAAAATTTATTTTCTACATATGCACAACTAAATTATTATTTTTTTTATAAACTGTCATTTCGATCAAGAGACGTTTTGATCAAGTGTCATTTTGATCAAATGCCGTTTTGATCATGTGTCGTTTTGGTTCGTTTTGATCAAGTGTTGCTTTGATCAAGTGTCGTTCGATTAAGTGTTGTTTGATCAACTGTCGTAGTACCAGCAGTTGATCAACTGTGAGACGTAATTTTGCAGTTGGCTTATAAGATTTTAAACCAAACTCCTTGCTCAAGCGACATGAAACCGAGCTAATAATAATGTCTGTACTATTTTTTTTAGCAAATTGGCACGTATTTTATGACAAGAATTAGTGGGAGATCGCATGACAGCTCGTCTGATGGCATGATCATATTGTCAAGTTCTACGGGGTGTACCAATTGTATTCAAATCATTATAAATTTTCATGTTTTTTAAGCTTTTTTATAGCGCAATGGACTGCACTTTTACTACATTGTAGACTTTTTGCTATCTGCCTCTTCGAGAGTCTTTTTATATGCAAAGACACTATCTGAGCACGCTCAATAGCAAATACTGAAGGTTTATTGCCCATTTTTTTCTGCTTTTAAAAAGATTAAGTATTTTTCAACCACATAGTAATCTGCACTGCAACTGGTTACAAATACCGGTATATATTGTATTTGAAATTTTTGAAAGATTCAATAATTGACTATGAAGCAATAATGTGTTTTGTTGATGAAATAATGTAATTTGGACAATTTTATGATATATTAGTTTAAGTTTTTCCACAAAATGTCATTGATACTGAGGTGGTGCTTCTCTTTTGCAAAATGACTGTAATAGCGATTGTAATGTTATTACCATTTTAAAGGCAAAAGCAGAGAAAAAGCTGCTTTTTGAAACAAAGCCACGCAAAAGGTCACAGAAGGCCGCATTTTGTAGTATGGAAGGTTGCAGATTTCTCTTCTACCCAATCAAAAAGCATAGTGTAATTTGAATAATCTTAATTCTAGGTAACGACACTCTTGTCGTCACTGTCCCGTTTTAGCTAATGTTGTTGCATCTTAACTGGTCGAGAATAGAAGATACAAGATTGATGACCGCAAGTCATCTCGATTTGTTTCTCAAAAAATGTTTGACCTTTGGTGGGCGACAAAACAAACCCAGTGAATATCTTTGGTAAGTTCTCACACAGGAAATTCACTGCTGCCCTCCAACATTTAAAACCAGGTAATGCTTCGGTTCCTAATTCCATCTGCCTAGAGCTTATTATTTATGCTGGAGTTGCTTTGAAGTCCTGGTTACGTGACTTTCTTTCTTCCAGTTTGCGTCGACTGAAAATTTTCAAAATCTGGAGTAGAGCGCTTATAGTTGCGATCCCAAAGCCAATGAAGCCCGTGAGGGACCCAAAAAGCTATTTATCCTTATCTTTGCTCTCTGTCTCCTACAACAAACTTGAGAGGTTTATCTACACCTGCGTCGAGCGAATTATTGATCCAATGTTCCGTAAAAAGCAGGCTGGGTTTCAATGGAAGAAATCAATTATGGATCAAGTCGTTATGCCGACACAAAATATCCATGATTCTTTTGAATTAAGAAGGCAGTGTCGTATTTGTCATCTGACAGCAACTTATAACACTGTCTGGCACCGTGGCCTTGCCTTCAAGCTGCTGAGACTTCTTTTGGATAAGATCTGATAGGATAAGACTTGTTCGAAACCAAAGTTCCTCCCCTACTACCGGTGACAGAAAGCAAAGCAAGCTAGCCTCCCTGAAAAACGGCGTTTTGCAGGGATCGGTTTTGGCTCAGCTACTTTTCAACATCTATACGTACAATCTGCCCTCCGCAATTTCCACAAAGTTTGCTTATGTTGATGATTAAGCATTAATACACTCATTTTAAAACTGGAAGGGCTTGAAGGGGACTTTAAGTCAAGACATGACTACACTTTCAGCGTATCTCTGTACTTGAAGGATGAAGCTCAGTTACAATAAAACGGTGACGGCAGCCTTTCTCAAAGAAACGAGAATTCAAATGTGAGCTAAAAGTTTACAAAAAAAATAGATTTTTACTGTTATGTCTAACTTTTTTTTATCTTGGGATAAAACAAAACAGATCGCTCACGTTTTGTCACCATCAAGCAGCATTGTGCAAAAAAACTATTTTCGTGCGTTACACCGCTGAGGCAACTTGTAGGTTTAGGATGAGATGCTAGTGCCAAAATACTGCGTACAGCTGTCCGATATCTGTGGTCTACTCAACAGCTGAGTACTGCGCATCAGTCTGGTTTCGCAGCGCTTACACTCGCATTATATACAGCGTCTTGAATGACGCCTTTCGCATAGTCACTGAATGCCTGTGTCCCACACTAACGGACCACCTACACGTACTTATTGGCATTCAGCCAGCTAATCGTCGCCGTATAGGAACGACACTCTCCTTTGCTTACCGTGGTTCCCTGGAAGTTGATCATATTGTACATGGTCTTTTTAGTGGGTCCAGGATGTTTGTGTCAGCTGTGTGGAATCATTTTAACAACTTTGCCAAACTTAGCATCCATGCTTCTGAGTGGACAAACTATAGATGGAATGCGATAATGCAATCAGGCTTCGTGTTGTGATACTCAGGACCAGTGCCAGACTTGTTGGAATGAGATTGTCACAAACAGCTTGGGTTAAGCTGAATTGCCAACGGACTGGTGTTGGACAATTCCATTTGTCTAAAAGTTCTTTTAAATTATCAAACTGCGAGTGTGCCGCTGAACAAACCGTAGACCACATACTGATAGCGTGCCCCAGACATCGAGCACTTTGCTGATATAGGCAGACTTTTGACAATTAAGGGTCTGCTAGCAATTACAAAAGTTTAACCCTCAGTCTACAATGGCCTCAGTTTGACCCCAATTACATTTTTAAAAAGTTCTTATGGCGAAACCGTTGGTAGCAGCGCTAAGAAACCTTACAACTTTTATTTTATATTGAAGAGAGTTGTTGTAAAAAATGTTCAGTGTTGGACATTTTTATCATGACCTAATAAAAAAGCAGCATCATTACCAGTGGGGTTAAGTTGACCACAAGTTGTTTTGCGACTAAATGACCTAATAAAACATGCAAATAAAAAAAAACTTACAATTTCACTGCTTACATACCATAAATAAAAAATAAATCTTTTACTTTTGTAATCAATACAAAGAAGACGAAGATAAATCTGAAAATAATTAACAAAAAGTTAAATGCAAAAAAGCAACATGTCAAGATATCCCTCTAAAGATGCAGTTTTAGGTTTTTTTGAAAATGGCGACAGCAAAGGAGAAGAAATAAGCAGCTTGGATTGGATCTCTACGGTTGATGTCGAAGAAGGCACGAAAGAAATATCTTCATGTGATTAATCCTCTGAAGCAGAAATGGATGACCAACCATGTTTCTCTGTTTCTGCAAGCTACTTCATTTCCAACACTAAAATGTGGCAAACAACACCTTTTTCAAATAATGCTGGTAAAGCAACTGCGCATAATATCATTCGACAAGGTTTGCAAAATCTCAGTGCTCAAAAATAAGAAATATTTTTACTTTATTTTTGTGGACTCCTCTTCAAAAAACTATATGTCAGTGGACTACTTACAAAGAGCTATAATATATGGTAGCTTATGGAAGCTTGTGGATGATGAAAGTATCAAAGTTTTTTTGGTGTAATTATTTAGATTGGCGTATATAAGCCCAATAACAAAAGGGTTGCACAGTTATAAAGTACATTTGATGGCCAACAGATTTTCAATCGCACTATGAGTAGAAAAATTTATCAACAACTTTTACGCGTTTTCCAATTTGACAATTCACAGTCAAGATGACAACATTGGTCCCCTGACAAGCTGCAACCAATCAGCAAGTGTTTGAAACTTGGGACTCTTACTTGCAAGATTTCTACACTTGCGGACCAACCATGACAGCGGACGAATAGTTGGCATGTTTTAGGGCACGGTGCTCTTTTAGCAGTATATTCCTTCAAAACCGGGCAAATACGGAATAAAAATCTGGACAATTTGCAACTCCACTTGCTCTTACACATGAAAAATGCAAGTGCACATTGGTATACTGTAGATGCTGAATTGTCCCGAGAAACTAATCAACGCACAACAAGAGTTGTTCATGATTCGGTAGAAGATATTGAAAAGTCTGGCCGAAACATCACCAGTGATAATTTCTTTACAAATCTGTCGCTTGCACAAAAACTTTTTCAAAAAACGCTCACACTGGTAGGAACAATGAGGAAGAACAAGCCGGCACTCCCAATGAAATTTACAGTGGCCAAAGGACGCAATGTGAAGAGCACAGTCTTTGGCTTTTAACCAGATACATGCTAAAAAATACCGTGTAGTCAATACGCTTTGAATGATGCATAGTCAGCCAGAAACTGACATCACTTCGGATTACAGACAAAGCATTATTCTGTTTTAGACAAAAAAGGTGGTGTCGACACTTTAGACAGAATGGTAAGATCATACTCTACCAAACGCATGACTCGAAGATGACCATTAGTCTTATTCTAAAATATGATTGATGTCAGTGCAATTAATGCGTTTATCATTTGGCAGGAAATTTATCATGAAAATGGCAACATCTGCATAATGCAAAGAAAAAACTTTTTCAGTCTTGGAAAAAAACTGTGTGGAATTGCAAAAAAATCACACCTGCTGCACCAATTTCTGCAACTAGAAAAAGAAATGTTATTCTTGCTGAAAATAGTGCTTCATTAAATAAGAGATTCCGATGTAGTTTGTGTGACCAAAAGAAGACCAGAAATGTCAATCTCTTTGTTCTATATGTAGCAAATATGTATGCCCTGAACACTTTGACATTGTCTGCATCAAATGTGCTTAGTTATTACTATTATTATTATTGTTATTATTTTTATTTTCGTTTGTGTTTATTTGCAAGTGTTTTTGAGGTTTTGTTATTATTTCTGTTTATTTGCAAGTGGTTTGGTGGTTTGTGTAGAAAGATATTTATGTGAGACGTATGAATGAAATCAGTAGACTACGTTGCAGGACTATTATCATAGGGCACCGTTAGTTTCGTCTTTCCTTACTGTTTTCAATTGTGTGCAATAAAACAATAATTATCGGATATGGAATAAACAATATTACTATTCAAATCAACCTTTTAACAAACTGCAAAACTTGTCTATGCTTGATGCAGCCGCAACTTGTACAATTATAATTTTTATTTTTTGTTAATTTTAAAAGTTTTAATATTACTAGAATGATCGATTCCTTCATTTATTATGTGCTAAAAAACAAAAAAAGGTTTTAAAAAATCAACAAAAACAACTCTAAAATAAGAATCATGACTGGGGTCAATTTGAACAAACTGGTACAAAATGCACATTTTTTTTCTGGTATACTGAGGGTTAATACTTTTGGTTATTGTTGCAGCTATAATTGGTTGATTGTTTTAAATTTTTATATCTTAGTTTTTTTTATGTTTTTCATACTATTATCTAAGTTTTTTCTGTACAAATATAAAAAAATTGTGGATTTGGAGAATGAGTGGTTTGTGGTACAGAACTTGACACTAACCAACAAAAAACTCGTTTTAAATCTTTTTGTCCACAATCGTCAGGAGATAAACGTCAGAATAAAAAAAAAAAAATTCAATTCATTTTCTAATAAAGCTGAACAAAGATAATTGGATGTTTGAGAAAGGCGTCAAAACGCGTGATTAGCGCGAGGTTTTCAAGCTGCAAACAAACTCTTTTTGGTGGCATAAAATTGATTTGCACGATTTGACGTAAAGGCTTCTTCTTCTTCTTCTCCTTTCGGCCTTTCCCATTATGCAGGGGTGGCCACAGCGTATCATCGTTCTCCACATCTTTCTGTCTTCAATGTCCATCTCCTTCACACCAACTTCCTTCATATCTTCTTTTACCACATCTAAAAATCTTCTCTTTGGTCTCCCTCTTCTCCTCTTTCCTGGTAACTCCATTTCCATCATCTTTCTTTCTACATACTCTTGGTCTCTCCTCATGACATGTCCATACCACCTCAGCCTGCCCTCCCTTATCTTCATTCCTAACCGTTCTACCTTAACAGTACTCCTGATGTGCTCGTTTCTAATCTTGTCTTTTCTCGTCACTCCCATAGTAAAGCTCGGCATTTTCATCTCTGCGATTTCCATCTCTTCCACTTGTTTCTTTGTGACTGCTACTGTTTCAAGTCCATACACCATTGCTGGTCTTACCACTGAACTCTACACTTTTCCTTTTACTCTAACTAGTAACGTCTTGTCGCAGATTACTCCTGATACTCTTCTCCATCCATTCCATCCTGCCTGTACTCTCTTCTTTACCTCCCTCTCACAACCACCACTTTCTTGCACCGTTGATCCCAAATACATAAATTCTCTTACTCTTGGCACTTTTGTATCCTCCATCTTCACTGTTTCGTCGTCATTTCCTCCATTTATGCACAGATATTCGGTCTTTGACCTACTGACTTTCACCCCTCTTCTTTCCGATGCATACTTCCAAGATTCTAATCTCCGTTCCACTTTTTCCCTGGTCTCTTCGCAAATCACAATATCATCAGCAAACAGCATCGTCCACGGTGGTTCTCTCCTTACTTCATCCGTTAGCCTGTCCATTATCACTGCAAACAGGAATGGACTTAACGATGATCCCTGGTGCAGTCCAACCTTGACCTTGAAACTTTCTGTAGTTCCTACTGCACACCTCACCACTGTTTCGCTTCCCTCATACATATCCTGTACTAGTCGCACATACTTTTCCACTATTCCGGATTTTATCATGCAGTACCACAGCTCTTCCCGTGGAACCCTGTCGTAAGCTTTCTTTAGGTCCACGAATACACAATGTAGCTTTCTTTGACATTTCCTGTATTTTTCCATTAACATTATTAAAGCAAACATGGCATCGGTGGTTCCCTTTCCTGGCATAAATCCATATTGCTGTTTGTTGATCTCCACTCTATACCTTAACCTGGTTTCAATAATTGTTTCCCATACTTTCATTGTGTTATTCCTCTATAGTTTCCACAGCACTGTGCGTCCCCTTTGATTTTATAGATTGGGATAAGCACACTCCTTCTCCATTCTTCTGGCATCCGTTCACCCATTAATAGTCTGTTGAACAGTCTAGTCAAAAACGCTATCCCCATCTCTTCCATGCACTTCGAAACTTCTACTGGCAACTCATCTGGTCCAACCGCTTTACCTTTTTTCATCCTTCTTATTGCGTTCCTTACTTCTTCTCTATTGACACAATTTACCTCTTCCTTAACCACTTCTGCTTCCTCTGTCCTAGGTTCTCTGTTATTTTCCTCATTCATCAGTTTCTCAAAGTACTCCTTCCATCTCTTTAACACTGCTTCTAAATTTACCATAACATTACCGTTTTCATCCTTTATAACCGTCACGTGCTGTACATCTTTCCCTGCTCTGTCTCTCTGCCTAGCCAATCTGTACAACTCCTTTTCACCTTCTTTTGTTTCCAATCTAATATGTATACGTAAAGGCTTCTAAAGCAGGTAAATGATAAAGCAGATAAATGAAAAGAAGAATGCTCAAATAAAAGAATGAAAGGAAATGTAAAGCGTTTAAATCACGGTGGATGTATTTAAAAGTTGAGCCACAACATCAGTTTTCTGGGTACCGCAAAAAAAATGAATTCCATTTGAGGCTTAGGCAAAAGAAGAGTCAATTAATCGTTAAATTTCTATTTGTATTATTTACTGGTTTGAAGACGGACAAGGCAATACAAAACAAAATGTTGTCAGCTTGATAAGATTGCATTAAATTTAAAGTCTATGATTTTTATTCATTTCAGTGTATTTGTGATTTTTTTAAGATTTTCAATCTTTTTCATTAACATAGCTTAAACTTCAAACTGAGCAATTAAAAATCCGTACTTGTATGAAGTAAGTTTTTGATCGCCGTGCCTGGCCTCTAATCCACATGAGAGCAACAAATGGATAGCTGCTTCTTGACGAAAATTGATAATCAGCTCGTCTGAATATTTAATGTTTAAAGTTGATTTATTATTTTTAATGATTTATTATTATTATTATTTACTATTTTTTAATATTAAAAAAATCTTAGAGGAAATTATAGTTACAAATTTTATTTAGCCTAAAAGTTATTCCATGAATTTAATTACAAGGTAACATCTTACCTATAAGTTCGATTATAATATGCACGGTATGGTCGATTGTTGAAATTGGGTCCAAAATCAATCTTAATTAAACAAGATTAAGAAATAATGATTATATTAAGATTAAATTTACAAAACATGAGTTTAAAATAGAACAATTCATATTTTTTAAACTTTTTTCTCCTTGATCATTGGGTATTTATTCCTCAACGTAAGATTCAAAATGCTATCAAAGTTTGGCAAATCATAAGTCGGCAGCGTGGTCGACTGGTTAAAGCGCCGTGACTGTGATTGACATGTTCTCGGTTCAAAACCTACTGGCACCATTCTATTGTGTCCTTGAGAAAGACACTTTACGGCACTTTTCCTGCTTGTTGGTTTTGGAAAGCAACTTCAATTTAAAGTCATTTCTCTATTAATTTTCAAGCGGACAGCCATATCTTGGAATCCCCGGAAACAGGTCGGGGTAGTTGCTTGCCCTATGTATTAGCACCTCCTTCGCTTTTCTGCAAATCAGGAAGATAAAGCTAGAGATAAAATAAAAGTTAAAAAAATAAATCGATAATTATTTTAACACTACATTTAAAATTACATTGAATTATGTAATGTATTTTGAACATTCCATCATGCATATATTAGATTTCTATTTCAATGAAACTTTTTTACAATTATTTTATTTACAAATTAATAAATTTGTCTAATTTTTAAGAATTTTACACTTAAAATAGCTATTTTAGGCATTGATCTACTCGTACAACAACCAACTGTGTCAATTGAAGCATGCGGTTAAAAATTGAATTTAATTTTCATAAAAAAATGATAATTTTGAATTTCTAAAATGTTTGAAAACATATCAAGACCGTTGTCAGTTATTTTTGAAAGTTAACTAAGTATTGTGATCTCAACCGCTGTCTCGTTTCTCGGAAAGTCCAGAAGTTGATATATGAGTTGTCAAAAAAACTAGAGCAACAGTTTGAATGGGTGTTATTGCAGAAAGTTTTGTGTACGAAAAAATTAGTAAAACTATCAAAACCCTTCAAAGTAGCGGAGAAAATGCAAAATCCCAACGTCTTGTAACATAACAATAGATTCGTACAACATCTGTCAAGGTTCAGCATGGGAAAAAACACAAAAGCACTTTGCCAAAACTGTGTTAATTGATGTAACCAAAAAATTCATTATCATCGCAAAGCATTGCTATTACCATTTTGCAAAAAAAAATTCGTTTTATCATTTTTCGTTTTCAATTACTGCTAGTCTACAAAATTCGTTGTTTTTGATAAAACGGTTGCATTCTTATAGGGTTTATTTTCTTTATATACATATAGCATATTCTAATTGGGTTATTCTAATGACATTTCAGGCCAACTTACTTCCAAAAAATGTTTTGACAATCACATTGCCGAATTGTTGCACTCGAAAGAGGGGTCAAATTGGTTAAGAGCGCCGTCGTCGTCGTCGTTTGAAGGGCATCCACTCCAGGTCAGACGCAAGCAGAACTGGGGCCGAGGGTTTATTCCTTTTTTACCCCAGACTGCTGCACTGCCTGAATCAGATGCTGGCAGTGGTGCTATTAAGCCAGCATCAAGTTTTGTTATCCAAAACCATCAGACCTCGTGCTCCATGTAATGCCCGATGTATAGGGTATATATGTATGGTTAAGCCCATCTCAACAGGCCTGGCACTGGTCCGGGGCAAAAAAGCACGGAGCCTGAAAGCATTTTCACAGTACTCCGTTTTCCATTTGTGATTTATCCATTCAGAAGCGCGGATGCCAAGTCGGCCAAGGTTGTCCAAAAGATTCTGCGCACCTGCCACAAACGGGCGTTTGGATCTTAGTCTCACTTGGCGATTATCTGAGGACCCACTTAAAAGACCATGCAAGATATGATCGGGGTCCAGAGATCCACGGTAAGCCAAGGAGAGTGTCGCTTCCATTCGGCGAAGCTCAGCTGGCTGGATGCCTGAGAGTACAGGTAGGTGGTCCGTTGGAGTGGGACGCAGGCATCCAGTAACTATGCGCAAGGCGTCGTTCAAGACACTGTCGATGAGGCGAATGTGAGCATTGTAACACCATACTGGCGCACAGTACTCAATTGTTGAGTGGACTAGAGATAAGGTGGCTATGCGTAGTGTTTTAGCACCAGCACCCCATCCCGAGCCCACGAGTCGCCTCAACAGTGTGACGCGCTAAGATAGTTTTTTGCGTAATGCCACTAAATGTGACGAAACGTAAGCAATCTGTCCAGTTTTACCCCGAGAAAAGTAGGGGTTGGACAGAACGGTAAAAGTCTACCATTGTTGTAGATTTTTAGCTCACGTTTGGTCTCTTGGTTATTTAAGTGAAAGGCTGCCGTCACCGTCTTAGTGATTTTTATTCACATGGTCTCGGTTTGAAATCTACTTGCGCCGAATTGTCATATTTTTGGGAAAAACATTTAACGACTATTTCCCCTACTTGCCGGTCTTAGCAAGCAGTTCTAAATTTCAGTCATATCTTTATAAAAACTAAAAAACTAAAATAAAATTTTTAATCGATCAGCAATAGTTTTCATCTTCGGAAGCAGGTGTGGTAATTGCTTGTCCTATTTCTATTTTTTGCTTTGCTTTCCTGCGAGTCAAAAGGATAAATATAACAATAAAACGAAATTTTGTTTGAGTGTTTTTAGCGTCAATTGAAGCACTTGGTCGTTCTTGATAGTTTTAATTTGCCGTCGTTCAAGTGTTGAACAGAACTTTTATTCTGCCAGTTGTCGTAATGGTCAAGTTATTTATAGTGTTGTCACATTAACCATCAAACACAAATCTTTCTGCTGGCAATTTAGAGTGTTTTTACAATCAACTATTCCGGCAATAAAAGTAAGTGGAACAGTTTGGTATCATAAGACTGTGACTTACGAGTAGAAAAATACCTTACTTAAAAATTTATACTCTATTATAGCACGCTTAAAAAAGTAATATTTAAAAAAATTTTCATAAAAGAAAGATTTTTTTTATAGCTTTTAATTAACACAAACATATATACTCAATTTTAATTTCGAAGATTTAAAAATTTTTTTATCATTGACACAAAATCGTTAATAGTTAAATATCGTATAATGAATCTATTAGTATTCAATAATTTCAATAAATTCGAATAAGGAAACTTTGACAACCAAAAATTTAATTTTCTACTGTATTAGGTAATTTTAGAAAAAAATTTTTACGTTAGGACTACAACAATACTTCTGGGAAAGAAAAAATGTATATTATTTTTATTCATTATTTCAAGTTTTTTAAATATGTTAAATTTGATGCTAACTTTTTAACCCTTTAAGGGACACAAGTAAACCAAAGCAGTTTATTAAGTTTCTATTTTATGTAGTTCATGTATATAGCATTTAAAACACAATTTAGAAAAAAAAAGTTTTTTTTTGTTTATTTTTTATAAAATTTGTGTGGTACATATGTGTACCATTACCCCTCAGGGAAAAAACAAATTTGAAAACGCGATTTTGATAAAAAATTAGGAAGACGCATATAAAGTTGTCTTTAGTTGTAATTACACCACTAAATTATAGTACAAATCACTTCTGCACGGTTTTTTTTGGTTGACTTATATAGGATATTAGGTTGACTAATATAGACTATTAGGTTGACTAAGTTAGGCCTATTTTTTATAGGCTAAAATCAAAATTTTAAAGCATAAAAATTTAATTATTTTAATAATTCAATTAGTTGGTTAGGCCAGCAGTAACGCACAAAAACAGAAACTTCTATTTCACAAAAAATATAAATCAAAGCAATAACACACACATACACATACACATACACACAATAACATATAGTATTTTATAGGTTCACAAGCACTCATTATATTAGGCAAACTAGTTAGTCCTTTCACATAGCAAAGATACAAATTGCAGGTGACACAAAAGTTATTTATGTTTTGAATCGTTTTTTTGTGTATACTTTACAACATTGTCTCAAGTCAAGTTTCTGCAAGGGGTGAGCTGATCCAGAATTAACTCCTTTTGCATATTTTGTCAATTTAGGTCTAACAGAAAACAAGGCTTGTTTGTAATTACTATACGTAGTTTTCAATCAAACTACAAGCAACAATGTATGTGTAGGTTTTGATGTGTAATTGTTTTAAGGATGATGTTTTTGATTTTGCTATAAACAATGGTAGCATTGTTTTTTGAAGCTTGAGATTGTGTAGCATTTTTAACTAATTTGGGAAGTGCTGTTGACTGTAGTGGCTCTGTTGTAACTTTAACACTACCACCAGCATCTTTATTTCTTTCCAGGCGATCCATCTCTTTTGTCAGAAATTGAATGCTTCTTCATCAAGAGCTAGGACCTCTTCTATGTCACTTTTATCACATAATAAAATCAGTTACACATTACTTTTATTCACTTTAAAAACTTGAGTGCTTTCAGAATTAGCTTTTTTCTATTAGGCTATAAAAGAAAATATCTAACTCTGTGTATAATTTTTAAACAATATAATTAGCTACCTTTTACTGTATAACAATGTAGTGAAATTGCTGTAGTATGAACAAATATTAATTTTATCTAGTACCCCAAGTGAAATTACCCAAGAATAAAAAAAATTTAGGTCTTTTCAAGAAGTCACCGCAAGCAATCTTTTTTCAGTAAAATTAATCTGAAATTCTCCTATCAGCACCAGGATAAAATAAAAAAAAAGAGAAAAATAATTTCTCAAGAAGCGATTGTAACTGCAGGGAGATCCATGTTAATTTTACGAACAAAAAACACTTACGGTGACTTTTTGAATAAACCCAAAAATTTAATAACAGCCATAAATTCAATATAAGGGTATATGATTATAATCATAGAATTAACAATATTACAAGTTGAGCTTAAAGCCAAAATAAAATATAGTATAGCAGCAATAAACTCCATTTATTTTAGATGTAGCACTATTTGTCATAACATTTTTGGTTTTGACACTCATTTTGGTCCTAAGGGACAATGGTACACATGTATGTAACAAAAAATCTAAATGCATTTTTTTCCAATAAAAAGAGGCTAGATATTACAGAAACTAACAAACAGTGAAGAATAGTTGTTAAATACCTTAAATTAAAAAAAAAATTGACCAAAAAAAGTTTTTACTGCTACTAGCAATCACATTTTTACAGCTAGCAAAAACAACAAAAAATGTTAAATTTTAAGTCTTGAAAAAAAATAGAAAAAGCCTTCAAAATTTCAAACTTTTTAATACTTTATAAAAAAATTATTATAAGTCATCGAGGGAAAAAACTAAATTGCAATATGTGCAGTGGTTTTTCTTTGGTTACAAAATATTTTTATGGTACACATATGTACCACTGTCCCTTAAAGGGAGGTAAGACAAGTATTAGGAAAAATCTTAAATGAACATGCGAGAAAATTATGTGGTATTGAATTTTATAAAGAAACGATTAAATTTGAAAAGCCTTGTTTGGTTATCTTTTTTTTTAACTTACCATATTTCCTCTATCAAACATATCTCGGCCTCCATCCGAAATGTACGAAGACCTTGTTCCGGCATCATATCTATATTTGTACCAATTTGAAATTAATTTAACAATCTGAGGGAAATCTTCTTGAATGTTATCAAGCAACCGATCACTCGATAAATCTATAAAAGTGGCAACATGTATAAACAATCAAGGCAAGATACTGTTGTGGTCAAAAATAAAAAATTAATGATAAACAACTTAATTAAGTTTAAATTCAAAAAGTATATTTTTTTGCATTAAATAAACAAATACAAAATTGCATTAAATTTTAAGTAAAGCTTGTTTTGAATGTTTTTAAACATGCACTTAATTTCTAGATATTTTGCATTTTTCATCCTAAGATTGCTATGTACAGTATTGATAATTTTTTGTGAAATTAAGTTCTTTTTTAAATGGGTAAAAATCAGATATTACTGTACTTAAACTTTATTACCCACATGCAAAATGATCATTTTTGTTAATATATTTTTTTTATATAGAACTGCGCCAAACTTTTTTAAGTCGGCATAAAAAAAATAAAAAGGAGTTTAATTTATAAAAACTTAAGTTCAATACAATTTATACTTATAATTTCATGCGAAAATGTTTCTGCTTAAAGAAATAAAATATATTTTACCAGAACATTTGATTGTCCCCCCGGGCAATCCCGCATAACAAAGGCAAGAATAACTCCCACGAGTGTTTACACAGTGTGCGTCTGATCTGCATGTGTGATTTCCCAGTTCACACTCGTTGACTTCTGCAAATTAAAAAATTTTTGTTTAAAGTTTTTTTTTGACAAAATACAAACTATGTTTTGCGTTTTTGTTGAAGTAATTTTGTATCATTTTTCTATTGTTTAGGATTTTACAGTACAGGAGAATTTATGCTCGTGTACAGTTGAATCCTGCACTGTGTACAGTTTGTACGATTTGACTTATACTGTGCATTGTATAAACTGTGTACAGTTCGTACGATTTGACCAATAACATACACTCCATGATTGGAAACTCACATCACGTGACCTGATTTTGTATCGCCCGTTGAACGTTTGAATGCACGAACCTAAATTCAGTCTGATCCAGTTTAGCCAAACAGCTTTATGCACTTTTTAAATTAATAATTCAATAAATTAATGAAATAAAAAAATATAAAATGTGAGAATTTTATTAATAAACTAAAATATTAACAAAAAAATTTAATAAAAATAAAGAGTTAATAAGCTAATTGACTATATTTATTCAATTGAATTCATTTGTAATCTTTTTACATTTAAAATAATTTGATACATTTTTTAAAAATAACTTTGATAAAAACTTTTAAGTCTAAATAGCTGTTCTGCATTCTGATTATTCAAAATAAATAACTTGCTTTTTTTAAATTACTGTATCTTTTTTTGGTTAATTTATTTAAAGTTAATTGTTAAAAGTTTTTGTGTAATAATCTAAAGCAGTTTTATTTAAATTTTGTAGTGAGCCACCGACTTGTCGCCAACAGATTTTTATGGTATCGGAAGAAATATTTTCATACTTGGGAAAAAAATTATTATAATCAGTTCCAGTTTGTGACACTATTTCTATTGACAATATTTTACGGGTAGAAAAAAATGAGTCGAAAAATCAGAAATCCGAGACTGAATTCAAAGAAAAAGCTATTTTTTAGAAAACACCTTGATTTGGGGACAAAAATTGGTCTATGTCTTAGAACCCCACACAATTTATTGTCCTAGCCACAAAGTGTTGCATGTCAATTGCATGACCAGCCTCAGAGGTAATAAGTTTAGTTCCCTTATTATGCTTGCAATAACGTCTATAAAAAATATTGGGTTGTCAAAACTTTACTCTCGATTTCCATTTGGGTCGCCACAAAAAAAGGTTGAGAAGCACTCCTATAACACCTGAAGTACGGTAGCGAAAATTGGATTATTTAACTTTTATTTGCCTCAATCTTACGTCATAAACTTATCTATACTAAAATAATTTTATATTAAGGATATATATTATATTTTATATTAAAGATATATATTAAATATATAAATATTATATTAAGGATATATATTATATATACATAAAATAAAATTATTTAATAAAAAAAGTTTATTAAGGACGATTCGGAATTATTACTCATTCCATTATCAACTGCGTAAAATTCTTTATAATTTTACGTGGTCGTGCTTCTTTATAACTTTTCATGATCGTGATCGTACGTTCTTATATATTGGCTATAGTTTTTATTCTAAAATTTATTCAAAACTTACTCTCTATCATATCTTATAATTTAATTTATAAAGTTTGTTATTTTTCAAAAATAGCTACATCAACAATCTGACCAATTTTTGTTCACGCTTTTGCAAAAACAAAACAAACTTTTATGTACTTCAATTTAATTTCACTAACTTGGCATAACTATTAATTTATTAAGCTAAAATTTAATGAAAACTTACACTCTATCACGCCATACAGTTTAATTTAAAAAGTTTGTTATTTTGAACAATTGCATCATTAACAATCTGACCAATTTTTGTTCACGCTTTTGCAAAAACAAACCAAACTTTTATGTAGTTCAATATATAAATCAATGTATTATTTGACGATTCAGTCGTCCAAAGGAGCATGCAGTCAAGCGTACGAGTGCCGACGCTCCTGTCGGCGTTCTCTTAATAAAGAAACAAACTGAGAGAAAAGAGTTTCTCATCATGGTATTTATGTCGTTGATTTGACCAAGACATACATCGGTATGTCTTCCAGACATTTAATTATTAGGTTGGAGAGTAACTAAATTTCAACAGTTTACAAGATAGTACATTTAAAAATTATACTTTATTGTGTGAAAAATCTAGTATGTAAATGTAAATCAGAATTTTACTCCAAATTTCACAAAACTCTATTCAAAAAAAAGTTAAGAACAAAATTGAATCAAAACTGTGAAGAAACGGAGTTTCATATCTATTAAATATATTTTTATCGTAGTGATTTTTTATGATATTATTACCTGAAATTTACTTTGTATCACTTTATTCATTCACTTGTTTTGATTTAAAAATTAGTTGAGTTGGTCATAAATAGCCTAATTATGATTTACTGAACTAATAGCATAATTAAGCAAGTCAGAGGTTATCTCTACTTAACATGATAAAAAGTACTGGCATTCGTCAATCTCTCAAAATCAAGCCGCTGCTTCTCCGCATAGAATGATCGCAAAAGCGCTGGTATGGCCATGTGACACGAATGCCTTACGAACGAACAGGATGGCAACAAATGGATGCTCTTCCGAGCGGCAAAAGGCTTAGAAGGCGACCCAGAACTCGTTGGCGAATTATGCTGAAGATATGGCGGGGTCGCATCTTGGAATTTCACTGGCGGAACTGCCCCATATTGCAAAAGGTTGAGATGCTTGGAGATCCCAACTAGAGCAGCTGCTCCCGCAACCCCAAAACAACAAGTGCACGAAGAAATATACACTAAATTAATTTAATGTTGTTCCCGAAGATGATGATGATGATGATGATAAAAATTCTAAAGTCTGTGTTTAAAATATACAGTATATTGTTTTTTTATGTATTTGTGCGTGTAAATCAAAAATTTATTAATATGGCTAAAATTGTAGAAACCTAATGAGGGCTTGAATAGTAAATAACTGACGAGAAACAGAAGAAAAAATATTATTTGTTGCCATGGTTGAACGTATTCAGAAAGCAACAGACAAGCAAGTGAATGTGTTGTTGACAATTTAATAAAGATTAAAAATACTGTCATTGCATGAATAAGATTGATTAGTCAACAGTAAAATTATGAAGTTTAAACATGCTACAATGACAACATTCTCTGCAAATTTTGGGGTGGATTTAAAATCGTGTTTTAAATAAACATTTTCTAAACTAACTTCAATTCTTTTTAAAATATTTAACTTTACTCGTCACGGTTTTTAAATGTTTCAGTATGTTTTCAAAATATTTTTAAGTTTTGGTCGGCAAATTTTTCTTCCACGAATGTTTTATTTGTTAAATTTTTAACATAGCAGTAACAAACAAAGAATCGCAACGTTCTTGTTTCTCAAAAGATGCTCTTACACTTCTGTATCAAATTTACCATCATTTTATTTTCATATCTTTATTTACACGAAGTAAACCTTATTAGAATGAGCCTACTTTTACGTGTGTGAATATTTCCAGAAAGAATCCAATAACCTTGCATTAATCAAAAATTATTACTTTTTAATAAAAACAAACCTATAGTGCAAAAGACAAGTTTTATGCACGGTACAATTGTTCAACTTGTAATCTATAAAAATATTTGATTTTTTTTATTCTATCTCTATATTTACTCTCCTGACTGGCAGCAAAGTGATGAAGCCAATATATGTAGGACAATTAATTACCCCAACCTGCTTCCGAAGATGCCAAGCTGTTGCGGATCGGTTAAATTTTTTTATTTTGGTTTTATTAGTTTTATAAAATTAGGACTGAATTTTAGAACTGCTTGCTCAGACTGCCAAGCATAGGAAAGTGTCGTTAAGTGTTTTCCCCAAAGACACAATAAAATGGCGCGAGTAAATTTTGAACCGAGACTCTTAAGCACGCAATCACAGCGTTTTAAAAACTCGACCACGCTGCCGAAAAATATGCAAATACTCATCAAATTTTATTAGAAAAATTTACTCGTCATAGAGTTAATACTGCAACTGCAAAAATCTTTTGCAATTTTTTAATAAAAGATTACTGCTTAAAAATCACGAATCAATGCTGAAATTCAAACTTTCTCAATCTCAAATTTTAAGTTCTTTTCTTTCAATAAATTTTCTCAATCAAAATGTTAGATAATACTAATAAAGCATTACAATGGCTTATAGATGTAAGCTGTATTTGTTTGATTGGCTCGAAAACAAAACCAACTTTTTCTTATTGTGTAGTTTTCAATTTTTAGCAAAATTATGACTACTTTTTTCATATTTTCTTCAGGGCTTAAAACATCACATTTATATTGCTGCATAATCAATTGGCAAACATATTTGCTCTAGAGAGATACCCATTAGCTAATAAAGTGATATATTGAGATATTTTACTGCTAAAGTAAATAGGCCTACTCTAAATGCTTTTATTTTTGATTAAAAATACTTTCATTTTAATAGAAATTAAAGTGTTTACCTTCGCATTGCGTTCCATTTCCAATAAACCCGTTTTGACAGGAACAGGTATAACTTCCAATAGTGTTTGAACAAATAGCGTATTCGCTACAGGTGTTATTTCCAGTTAAACATTCATTTATATCTAATCAAAAATTGGTAAAGCAAAGTTTTGCGTTATATATTTTAGCGAACTCTATTATAATTTATTTTGCAATGTTGTTGATTGCAAATTCTAAACAAAATTTATTAGAAACAACTCTAAATGATTACATAGAAAAAAAAAAAACAGAACGATATGGGCCATAATTAAAAAAATAATTTGGATGCTTTTAGAATTATAAATGTTCTTTTTCAGGCATCAACTAGCCAAGAAAATTTCTACCTTACCAAATGATAAAAATAGTTAACCCTTATCAGCACTTCTGAAATCACACCGCTTGTCGCACTACTGTCCACATTTTGTAGACATCTGTTATTAAAGCATGATTCTTAGCGAAATCTCATAATATTTGTTTGCAAGTAGTATATTAAAATGAAGAACACAAAAAGACGAACATCTCGCTTAGTTGGCTGATCGAATCAACGACTAACGAAAAAACCAGTCATACACATAGCCGCCTATATATTCACTCACACAAACCACATTTGCAAGATTTAGAAATTTTTCGATGTTGCGGGCACACTCCTTTCCCACAATTATCACAACGTGATCTCGTATGCTTCTTGCAAACTCTGCATCTTGTTTGATGGCTGGATGTGGGACCGGGGCGAATGCTGGATTCAAATGGTATAGAAAAGCCCACCTGGGCAGCTGCATCTCTAACAGCGTGCTTTTGATTTGGAAGTCTCAGACGAGCCTCAACAGCAGGTGTTGCTAGTTGAAATGTCAAGTGTTTCAAAAATGCTTTTTTTGATTTGAAATATCTCCCAGATTTTTTTAGCAAGATATACAAATTGTTAGCTGCAACGTCAAGCATGTTGTAAAAGAACGACAGTGGCCACCTAACTGTTTTTCTGCGACACGAAAACTCCTCTAAATTTTTGTCAAACATATCAACGCCACCTTTCCTTTGGTTGTAATTCAAAATTATAAGCGGCTTTTTGCATTCGTCAGCTGTAACCGAACTATTTGTATGTGTTGAGCTCAACAGCACAACTGGCTTTTTGTTTCTTTTAGCTTGGTATCAACTAAGCACACACCGTCATCATAATTGTATAGAAACGTGAATGAGTACAACTCCATTCTGTTGTTCAAGAAAAGTGGAATTTCTCTGCGATGATTTCTTATTGTTCCGAATATAGTTAAACTCTTTTCCAGCAGTAGTTTTGCAAAATTATAACTGGTAAAAAGTTATCTGTGCAAACATCTCTTCCAGTTCCATAATAGAGTTCCAGCAATCTAAGCACAATATCTTGACCTAAATTTCGATGTACGAGTAACCTAATCTCCTTCCTTTCCACCGTAAGCGATTGCGTTCAGAGGGTATTCACTGCTGGATTTGCATGCCCAGAAAATTTTTAGTCCATACTTTCTTGGTTTTGATGGCATGTAAGTTTTACCTGGAATTCGGCCTCTATACCCCACCCACTATTCATCCACGGTTATGCAATCATCTGGAACATACACACGTTGAATACTTCCAAAAAATAAGCCCCATATTTCTGAAATAGCAGGAAACTTGTCATTTCTTTTTCTTTGCTCCCGTGTGTGCCAATTATCAAACCTTACACATCTTAGGAAGCATTTCAAGCGATTCAAAGACATAACTGTCCTGTAAAAAGTTTTGTTGTTTCCGACATCCCATAAGTTTTGCAACTCCGTGAAATTGTCCCTATCACTGCCTGCCCGCAAAATTACTGCTAATGCAGCTTTGAATTCCTCCATTGAAAAGTCGTGGTAATTTTGAGGAGTAGATAGAGTACGTCGAACCTCCCTACATTTTCTATTAGTGTACCTGAGAACAGTTTGCATTATTTCTTCTGTAATCATATGTTCAAAGCTTTAGCATTCAGTTTGTGGGATGGTAATAGCTCTGGGCGTTTGTGTAAAGGTGTTTTGACGTCGTCTTCGATTCGGAATCTTTTGGGTTGTGTACGAAATGCCGCTTCTGCTCGGTAAGCACTCAAAAAAACGGTCCTCTTCATCACTTTGATCAGCATTTGCATTTTCATCACTTGAGGCTTCATAATCATAGTCTATGTCATTATTATCTATTTCTTTAAATATTTTGACATCTCCTTCACCATCAACAGCAATTTCTCCGTCATTCTCGCCATCTTCTACTGGAATAAACTTCTCGGCGTCTTCATTATTATCATCATAATCATCAATGCTCAGCTCGTCTACCAATCCAAGTTGACTGCATGCTTCACGTAACGTAAGTTGCCTACTCATGATTAGCCTACATTTAATGTACTTCCTGGCATGCAAGCTGCTTACAAATAAATAAAGTCAGATATATACAGAAAAGTTTATCCTTATAAACGCTTATAAAGCTTCAACATAAAATGCAAAGTATGATTTTGCTGGTCCCTGGCACCGTACTACTACTTGTAGTTTGTTTGGTAAGAACTACTAGAGATGATATTTAATAAACTCACTCTATCTCTTTCAGAGTTTCAAGGTAAACAATCTTCACTTTTTGATGATATAGCTAACTTTCGAGCAACTAAAAAACTTATTACAATTACTGTGCTGTAGAGCTTATACTGATTAGGCTAAACACACACGTCCTTAGTAGACACATAACTATAAAAACTTACTTTTACCCTCTACCTCTACCACTAGCAAATCAAGTAATATTATGACGTGACAGTAATGTTATGCTACTGCTTTTCACAAGCAACGTGGCAACGTGGCACGTCTGAAATTCCTGTAGAGAAATTTTCGTGAAAATTTCGAGAAACAGTTGCTAGCTGTCTTTCCGTTGCGGGATTAGCCTAGTTTTCACATGAATGCATTTTAGAACAAAGCATACGTACAACGGAATGAATAGGCGACCAGCGGTTTTGGATTTGATACGTTTACAAGTCAAGATTCCTTTGTCCACAAACTGTGGACAGTAGTGCAACAACGTATGTCTTTTCAATAAAATAAAAAATAAAAGTCATTTTTCATTTTTTCATTTTCTTCCGTAAAGCACATTTATAAATCTTTATCATAGTCGAAAAGCAGCTCCTATGGATTATTTGTTTAAAAACAGAAATACAACACGCAACCCGTGTTGAAAAAATGTTAACAGTAGTGCTGATAAGGGTTAAAGAGCTAATTGTTTGTATTTTCGGAAAACATTAATGAAAAGGTAAACAAAAAGTTATATTAGAGACTAGATAGTGTTAAGACACCA
The DNA here is from genome assembly GCA_963680785.1 of Diplosoma virens. NCBI lineage: Eukaryota > Metazoa > Chordata > Ascidiacea > Aplousobranchia > Didemnidae > Diplosoma > Diplosoma virens. Next base: position 63,352,433 of record OY796882.1, on the reverse strand, counting down.
TCGAGTTTCCTTATCCAAAATAATATAATCACAAACAAACCACGCGAGAGACTAGATAGATTTTTGTCAAATTCTTTTCAGCGAAGTAAAGCAAAAAATCATTCTGTGTTAACTTTTGAGTAATTAGTTTTGCTTGCCATTAAACTAGCAATATATATGTTACCTATTTTATTCTCTTACATCTGTGAATACTTGCCTTAAAAAGTCAGAATTTATACCGTAAAACAATTATTAATATTCTTAGTTTTTGTTTTTATACGACTACACATGAATGTTTTTAAACCTGAACAATAATAATTTCCCGAATATCCCGGCTCGCAGACACACATGTAGCTTCCGTTAGTATTTACACATCTCGATCTACGTCTGCAGTTTGTATTCGGATTTTGACATTCATCAATATCTGTTTTATTCAAAAAATAATTGAATTAATGAATGAATCAGGCAATTTAAAAAAAATATAATTTTTATTTGTAGTCAAATTTATTAAACAACGTTTGTATTTGTTTTTTGGTACATAATATGTAATATTTGCTTTTTGGTACATTTTAGAATAATCTCATATTTAAAAATTAGTAATGCTTCTTAACTCTTTGACGGCGGGGCTTTTGTCCACTAGCTGCGCTATTTTAGGAGTTTTTCAAGAATTAAGCAATATTTAATTGTAATTTCCCCATTGATTATGAACAAAAGGTGTTTAAATTTTATGTGATTGAAAAGATAATTTTTTCCTAAATACAATGATATAAAATGTTTAAAAATTTGTTCAAAAACAAGTTTGCAATAAACAAAATAACAGACCCCATTTTTCCTTTAAAAAAACCTTTTTCCCCAATAATTACGACTAGCGACAAGATAATTCAAATTTTCAAGTCGCTACGTGTCGCTAGAATTGTACTCTGTCTGATGAAAAAAGTCTCGTCTGAATATTTTACAAAACGCGAGCGCTACAATCGATTATCCTCCCAAGGGAATTTGACGAACGGTTCATTTCTTATTAGAGCAAGCAAATTTTGAATGAAGTGCTAATCAGAAACACTAGAGGTTTCATCTTATATTAAATTAGAATTTTTACTTATTTTAATTTTTTGATATTGTAATTTTTTCATAATTCTTGCAATTCTTAATAATTAAACGTGGAAAACTACAAGTGAATAGTATACCGGTACAAACTGTTCCATTTCCAGTGTATCCAGGTTGGCAAATGCATGTGTATTTATGCAAGTTAATTACGCATGTTGCAAATGGGTGGCAGGAGTGACTACCCGAAAGGCAGTCGTTGTATTCTATTAAAATACATATAAAGATTAATACTTAAGCTTTTAAGCGACAGTACATTGCATATTGTGCTGTGACTCTGAGTAAAGAATTAACGCAGTTTTGCCGAATCGAGTAATATACTTCGAAGCTATGAATTGGTTAAAATTAAAAGCACGTTTACTGTGATAAGATAAAATAGGATACCAATTTTTAATAAAAATTTAATTTCAATGCTGCACAAACATGATACAGCATAAAAAGTTTTTATTGCCGTGAAATCGATTTAAATGCAACTGATAAAAAACATTTTTACACTTTCATTTAAAAGTTGTACTTTTATTTTATCTTTATATTTCTTCCCCTTACTAGCAGGAAAGCGTCAAAAGTACTATACAAAGGCAAAAAATTACCTCGACCAGCTTCCGTATATATCAAGATAGTGCAGTCGGGTAAAGTTTTTTGCTTTTATTGTTTAGTCTTATAGTGTAAAATTTAGAACTTTGCAGCTCAATAAAACGTCTCTATTTGTTTGAAACAGTCAGAGCTATTAGCAACATTATTTCGTTTTTTTATGTTTAAGATTTGAATTTGTGTTTTAGCCGTTGGTGGAATAAAAATCACTACGATTGTGATGCAAATATACCATAACAATATTTCGTTTAATTTTATTGAAATTTGGAAGAAGTAGTATGAAGCTAATAGCATAACCTTCCTCTATCGGACCCGGTTCGAAAAGCTTATAAATTTTCCTGGTATTTTTGTACATAAAATAGCATTACTGATGCCAAATCGACATTTTAAAAAATATTAGTAATTTTTTTCTAATTTTTGTATGTTTAAACACACGAAATGCAATAAAGGCAAAAAATTTTTTTTGATTCATTCTATGTCTAAACTTATGTTTCTAACCTTGCACAACACTTGGTTGTGATAATTGTCAAAATAACTTCGGTAAAGATCAAAACACTATTTTAAATTGCATTATATATGCAGGGCTTGTCCGAACTTTTGAGCCTAGGGTCATTTCGACCGATCGAAAATATTTGCGGACCAAACAAAACATCCCTGGCAAATTTTGCAGATGAAAACATTTTGTGGTCTTCATTTCTCATAAAATTTTTTTGGCCTTTAAACTCGAATGAAGACCTTTTTTGGTTTTTACCTCGCGTAATAATTTTTTTTGGAAGCACGATTATTTTATTTGATTTTTCTTATTTCAGAAAATTCGGAAAAAAAGTGTGGGCCACTTAAAACCTTTATGAAGGCCAAATGTGGCCCGTGCAACATGGGTTGGACTAACTTGTCGTACACTTTACTCTTGTCAAAATATTGTTCCGTTTCGTGTTTTTGGAACTCTCTTAAAACATTCTGCGCAATGTGTGTTTAAATACACCTAAGGCTTACTAAAATTAATTCCTTTTAATAGCAAAAGTAAACTTTTATGATGAAGTCACTTTTAAAATGACCTTAAAAAAAAGATGCCCTCAGAAAACATTATAAAAATTTTGTTTGTTTTTAATCAAATATTTGATACAAAAAAATGAGGCTGCATGTACTTGTCTGAAAATAGAAAATGAACTATAAAACAAGTCACAACAATAAAAAAAAAACGCTGTGGTGCCAAATAATGATTAATAGAAAACTATCTTTATGATTGTTAAAACATGCTATGCTGCTTTGTTTCTATAATAAACCAAACAATTCGTTATTATGAAATAATTTGTTGTTGTATGTTTAAAAATACTTTTGACCATCGAAGGTTTTTTTTTAAATGAAATTTTTTTAAATGCACAACTGTGAATTTTATTTGTAGTAAATTATCACTTTACTTTCGTAATATTTACCAAAACATATATGTTTTTGAATTAAGTTAAAGTAATACCGGCATGAGTGCCAACTTGAGAAAACTTTATATACACATACGACGAGAAAAAATTTGTAATAAAATCGTCTATAAACTTTTTTCGGTTTCTATTTACCTGTAAAATTTACTTCCCGCAAGCTTAATGCAACACCTTTTACAACTTCTGTTAATTCGAGGCGGCTTATGGCTTTAGCAATACTTCTTGAAGAAAATCTGAAAATGTGACAATGGCATTGAAAAATGCATTGTTCTATATTTATTTTGATCATTTTGTGGTTCAAATACAATCAACTGTAAACAATTGAACCGAAAAGTATTTTATCAATATCAGTCTTATATGAAATTTGTTTTTTAAGTGTAACCCGTTACCTAACAAGTTATATTCCCAAATGGAAACGCATACATTCAAAAAACGCAAACAAGATATTTAAATTTTTTTTTTAATGTTTTGTTACTCATTTGTATAAAAATATATCAAGCACATAAAACAACTTTATAATCTTCTTAGTTTGAGAAGTAACGAGTTAAAATACAGCAAGCATCGATTGACTGTTTGCATTCACACAATAACATTTTACATTTTACAGGTATCAAGCTCTTATTTTTAACTTATGTGTCAGAAGAAGTAATTTAAGAAAATTATTTTGGCATAATGTAAAAAATTAAGATACTGTATATAAAGTATATAGTGAATAGAAAAGACTAATGACTGATAATTCCTCAATAAACTTAAAATGGTAAAAACAATATTCTATGTATTTACTTACATTAGCGCTAACAGTTTGAATAATACACTTAATTTTAAAAATATCTGGAGCAGAAATTACATAAATAACCAAATTTAATCAGGAAATATTTGCGCAAACCAAGCTATGAAAAACGGCCAGTATTGTTCACATTGCCAAGCTGCAAAGTAAACTTTTATCTAAATACAATCAAGCCGTACTTTCTTATTAAATTCTAAACAGTTTTTTTATGGAACAGTGTTTGCATAAGTTTGTTTTACTTTTGTATATTTGATTAATTGTCACAACGATTTTTATCATCTTCAAAAACATTGTACAGATGCATTTGTTACATACTTGATCTAATAAAGCTAATATACGAGTGATAGCTATAAAAAGAACTATACAGCAAAGATTACAAACAAGACTTTTATGTATATCTCTTAACTAAATTTATTTTACAATTTGACAGCTGCTTTTTAAATTGATATTAAAAATAATATTTTCCTTATTTTAAAAATATTTGTTAAATCGGGTTTAACTTGAAATTAGCCTACAGTGTGACAATTTTTGAAAAAATAAGTTTTTTTTTGGATTATATAGGCTCAAGTATGGAGAATATAAAGCTAGTTGTGGCCGCGCAATTATTTTATTATACAAAACAATTTACTTTGATTTAAAATAATGACAATTTTCATTATGTTTTTTATGATTTTTAATCAGTTGTACTTAAATCTATAAAAAGATTTATATCTAGTTGTTAGACAAATTTAAAAAATTGTTTTTTTAATGTTGTAGGTCTACCGCTTGCTTTAAAAGTAAAAAATAACTTTTTATGAACAGGTTTTAATATTTGAGTTCATAAATTATTGCTAATTGTAGAAAAATAACTGTTTTATTTAAAAAATGAAACAGTTAAATTAATTATTATTACTTTTAGATAAATAATTTCTGTTTTCTTTTAAATTGTCAACTTATTGCTTGCACGATCAACTAAAAAATTCAATTTACACAGAAACAAACAAAGAAAAACGATTAACAAACTGTTTTTCCATCTTTATATTTTACCTGGACAAAAGCATGTATCCTAAAAGTACACGTTGTGGCTTTCCAGTGAGTCTCATGTATGTGTCAATGTTCTCAGAACTATATCTACGATATGTAGTTGTAGCCGTAATAGGAGGTTTTGACTTCCATTTCTTAAAAGAAATCCTTTAACTATAATATAATAAAACTACTAAAAAAATCTAAGTTACCGGTGTATCAGGTGTAATCTTTTTTATCTCTATGTTTATCCTCCAGACTCGCAGGAAAGCGTCAGAGGCGCTAATACGTATGGCAAGCAATTAATCCGACCTGCTTCTAGAGATGCCAACATGATGTTGTCCGCTTAAAATTCTTATTTTGTTTTTTAGTTTTATAGAAATATGATTGATATTTAAACTGCTTGCCACGACCACCAAGCCGGGGAAAGTCACGTAAAGGGTCTTTTCTAAGGACACTAATTAGAGCGGTGCGAGTAGGTTTTGCACCGAGACCATGTCGATTAGAATCATGGTGCTTTTATCGTTGGACTACGCTGCCGACAAGAAAATATACTATACTTAGTCATATAAACATTACGATTTTTTTATCCGAGAAATTATACGATTTTTATGGTTTGACTTGACCATTTATAAAACAAATCAACTTTACTTATTATAAAGAACTTTAAGTTATGAAAAATCATTTGATAGCAACATATTTCAACTTTACTTTTTCATCACTGCATAGCAAAATATAAAATAAAGTTCAAAATGTAGCAAATAATGATGACAAGTTATTACGCCATTGACGAAATAACTAACGGTAATAATTCAAACTAATGTTAATGATTCAATGAAACTAAAAATACGTTTTTCTTAGTTGGTTAGATTGTTACTTGAATAACAATATCGATTTTTTTTAAGCTGGTTAAACATTTCAAAAATATATTTCAATTAGCGTTGTTTAGCGTACATATACAACAAATTATTTTGAAAAAATTAAGGATTGAATTCGTAAATTTAAAAGCCCTATTTATATTGTTACAAATTTTTTTCAGGTATTTCAAAATTGTTGAAAATATGTTTCGGGATTTGGTTTTTGAAAAATAACAATTCCATGTACCGTATTCCACAAAAATGTGCACTGGGCAATTCTTGCCATACAAGCCTCGAGCGTACTGCGGAGCAATTAACAATTTTACCTCATCTACTACACTCAGACAAAAATCTCTATCTCCCTGTCTCTTAGCTTTTTCGTTTGTAAATTTGACAATGGAACGAATGATCGTTTCATGAATAAAATGCTTCCAAGCACAATAAGGCAAGATTATTGCAGCAGAGACGGAACGAGGTACTCCAGGAGTGGAAGTAAGAACATTGCGTGTCTGCGTTCTTCCAGTAAGAGTTATTGGTGAAGAGGTCCAGATTGAACTGTTTCTGCCTAATGTTTTAGATGGATCTGAAGTCTGCAAACTTTACATTGGTGATGCGCCTATGTCTCGACTTTCTCCCGTTCTTCTTCATCCGAGTCCTTATCACTGCTATCATCTGAAATCTGGCAGCTTATTGCAGAAACATCATTAACCAACTACTGAGTATCCTCGTCTTCTTCATCAGATAACTTCTCATTGGTATCCAAGCTTTTAATTATGTCGGCTGCCTCTTCCGCTTGAATTTGTTTTCCTCCATGACAAATACAATATTTTTGAATAAATAAATTGTAATTATAGCCGAATGATTAATATATTTTTTTGTTATTAATCTACAACTGAAACAAAAATTACGACCTCCAGTCAAACTACTTTCAACTAAACAGTTTTAAAATCTATTTACATGTATTTGTAGAAAATAAATTTATTTTTTTGTAAAGCATACTTACTACTGCTCACATATGCACTACAAAATCACGACACAACTAAGTATATTGTGACTTGATTTTGTAAAAAATTTAGAAACGTACATGAAACCGCTGCCTTCCTACTTTTTTCGCAATTCTAGTTTTCCAAACTCTAATACTGTAGTGACAAAGTTAGTTTACTACAACTAAGCTGAAAGCAAAAAGTAGTTCACTACAACTAAGCTAAAAGCAACTTGAAAATGATTTGTTGAGAAAAACTAGAAGATATTTTTCTGATCTGCAAGAAAGAGATAAACTGCTTTTAAGAATACAAGAAGCAACTTTTAAAGTGTAACCAGGTTGACGAGAGAGGTGCTGAAAACAATTAGAAAAAGAATTGCTGCACAAAACCACAGCTCGATAAAACTTAAAACAAAAAGTTCAAAATAGTACAAAAAAACTTCAAATAAATAGTTTTCGTATACAACACCTTGGTAATTAATGGAATATAAATTATTAATGGGACACTACTCCCAAAATGGAGTCGGTACAATACCATAAATTGTTGCAATGCTTTCTAAATTAAATTTTAGGAAAAGTCAAGGCGTGTGGCTGCCATGCCGCCACTAGTAACTGAGAGAATCAACTTAACAGCTGACCCGGTGTCGTATACGACAGGGCTTCTCAAACATTTTTGTTCTGCAATCACATTTTAAACCAGCGGCACATTTTGGGACTTTTTCAAAAGTCGTGGAGCATATACCCCAGACTTCTTAATTTTTGCCCCCAAGTTGTTCTCCAAAAATGAAGGTCTTTATTCAAAATCAAGTTCTGAATCGTATGTTTTTTGTCCACAATTTCAGGTGTTCTCAAAAAAAAAAGAAGGTCTTAACTCAGAATCAAGTTCTAATTTGTCAATTTTTGCCTTCATATTTTATGATTTGTCGAATAAATGTTAAATAACCAGCGCAGGTTGGACATCGCTGGACTAATTTTTTCAAAAACTTTCGCTGCACACCTGGAATTCTTAAAAGTTTCTCGGCATAAAGCACGAAAAGCCAATTTCTTACGGGATCGCAACCTACAGTTTAGAAGTCCTGGTATAGAACACCTCGATTATTCTAGTGCTAAAGTTTTTGACTTAAAAAACATCTTCATCTTCAAATTTTGTATTGTTTCCTTTTGTTTTGTTGTTTTGTTTGACAAGGTATTAAGCTCAGGTTCCCTTTCATATCAGCTCAATTCATTTTCAATATAATATTTGTTTTTTCGGCTGATCTCATCATCTGCCTCAAATAATTTCCCCATCACTTGCTAAAGAGACATTCTTTGTCTTTTGGATACAAGTCTTATTTTTCACGAAAAATAACTTGAATATTACGAAGTCTTCTACAAGACAAAAACTGATATATTTGTAACCAAAAAATAACATGAGGCCTGTGTGACTCAAACCCAATAAAATGTGAATTTTACAACAAAAGCAACAATACAAACAAGGTTGCATGAATGGAAACAGTTAACAAGAACCTGCAAAGAAAATAGCATGCAAAAGTAAAGCTTATAATCTCAGCGTTTGCGATATTTAGCTTATTAAATAAGCTTGGGTTCATATTGAACACATGGTACCAGAGCAGGGTTAAACTTATTTTATGAATCACAAAACAAAATTTTCTATCACGTCAAAATTACCGTGCGTGACTATAGTATATGCTGTAACAAGGGTGTGGAAAATATTTTTGGAGGTAAGAGCAAAATTTAGAAAAAAGCACTTTCAACATACACAAATTTGAAAATATTACCAAATTTTTTACTAAAAAACGTAGTGAAGACTAAAAAAAAGACGGTTTATTATAGAATTTAAAAATAGTCAGTAAAATTGAAGTCATTTTCAAGCTTTTGTATGACACTTGTGGAAAAAATGTTACAATGAAGAAGCAAGTCCATCTAAGTTCTAGGCTAAAGAAAAAAAAAGCTATCAGTGGTATACCGTCTGTCTTTGGGTGAGCTAAGTGATAAATTTTTTTTAAAAATAACTAATAATAATTTTTTGTTGTTCCTACTAAAGTTTTCGCTTATTGATAAATTTATGTGGTTTGAAAATAACGAATATATTTATTGTAAATTATTTGACCAACCGTCGCTATTTTCTTATTGTAAAACATTCGCCCACCTCTAGAAAGAGAGAGAGAGAGAGAGAGAGAGAGAAAGAGAACGAGAGACAAAGAAGCAAATTTAAAACGAGAGAGTGCAAAATTAATAAAAAAAAAGAGTATAAACAATCAGGGCGATTCCTTTACTTGCTCCATTAGTTTCTTTTTTCAACAGTGAACTGTAGGAAAGGATGCAAAAAAATTGAGAATTGAGATGGGAGAGGAAGGAATTGAAGATTTGAGGTCCCAAAAATGCAAAATTAAACGTAAAATGGTATTTTGATTCACAGGGCGCTTAAAAAGCAGCCACAAGCAAATAAAAAATTAAACAAATTTTGATTTATTTTGATCGTCAATTGTTACCCGGAACACATTTAGTAATTATAATTTTATTTGAAACGTTAGACAACTAAATGCCATGCTGGTAAGGTTCACACAAAGCAGAAAATTGTTCAGTTTAATTCTACTTATTACAGATAGGGCTCAATATCACACTTCATTCACAACTTAAACTTAATTGCATAAATTCGAAGTTAATTTCTGTCTTTTTCAGTATTTCTTAAATTTTGGTAGGACTTAATATTTTTATGACCTAGAAGTAATTGCATATTCGGTAACCCTTTCCCTTAAATAAGTTATTTAATTTATTTGCAAGTTTTTTTTGTAACTATTTTAATTGTTGGTTTTATTAATTGTAATCCTAAACAAGTAAATCGTAATCTTAAAGTAGTAGATTAAAAGCACGTGATTGTTAGCTTTTGGGATCATTTTTTCTCTCTGGTTATTTGAAAAGCACTATTGGAATTTTTTCATTTAACCGTAATCCGTTGCGTCTTTGCGATTCTCTCATTGACTGTTTTCAGTGGATGCGAACTATGAACAATAGTAATCTCTATTTTAATTCTTAATTTCGAAAGTCATTCGAAACTCACTCCTTTTGATTTTACAACCATGTATAAACCAGGTAATTTTAATTGTGCGCTCGGCACTTTTTGTAGAGCCGTTGCAGCATCGTACCTTCAATAAAATCTTTGTAGGAACTATACAAACCATAGTGCCACCCAGGCATAACCAGATTGTTTCAGTATGTTAAAAATATGCCTTTTTTTTCGATAATGTAAGAAATGTCGTTAAATCATGCACTATTTTAGTAAATAAAAATATGCTTGTAATTATTGATTAATATTTGCGCTTTCTTTTTTTATATGCATTCGAAAACTTAAAATCGTCAACAATTATTGAAAAAATCAGATTTATTTTGCATATTTGGTTTGTCAAGCTTATTTACATACTGTCCAGGTGTCCAATTTTATGTCTTAAAGGTTAAATTATTATGATTGCATAATATGGGCGTTGCTACTGGTTGCGTAATATATCCTGGAGGCAATGGACAAGTCGAGGGTTGTAATAGTATCATTTGGAGAACAATTTTGTTGATTTTAAGAGTAAAAATGCAATTCCTTACACACTAAAAGCATGTTTTACCTAGTATATTACATTCTATTTTTTTATTATTATGCACTGCTGCATATTGCACTCCTCACAAACGTATGTTTTGCTATAAGAGAAAATCATTTAATGGTGCATCGTTGCCATTTTGGGTTAAAACCAGGATTCATATACTTAAAAAATTATAATCAAAAGAATAAATGTCACGCTACAATTAAATTTTATCAAATAAAGACATTGCACCTTTTTAAATTAAGTGTTTAAATCGACACCTTTTTCGATTAATTATTTAAATCGTAACCTTTTTGGATTTATTGTTTAAATCGACACCTTTTTAGATTAATTATTTAAATCGTAACCTTTTTAAATTGTGTAAATCGCATTAACGTTGACGCGATTATTTAGAATTTATTTGTGACTATTTGCCGTTGTTGCCCTGGACAGCTGTCTGGATTACGGATTTACGCGGTGATGCGACTTTGTTCTCGTTGTTGAAAAGGAACGGGTGTAAAGCGTTCCTTCACATGTGGTCGCTACAAAAGGTGTATATATACGGGGCGGCAACGAAAAGACTTTATTAAGAGATTCAATTGTAGATGCAGATATAAAGGCGGATTCGAGATGATGAACGTATTCTGTGTATATTTTATGTATGTGAATGTATCTGTCGGGACGGCAAGTTGGTATTAAGCGTTATCGGGAAAATTTATAAAATTTATTATATTCTTTTGCGGCTTTGTAAATTCGGTTAAGTAATTTGTATGTGTTTAATCTATTGGTAAATTGTAGCATCTCGTGTATAATTTTGGCGCTTGTTCTTATTTTCATTTAATCTTTTTGTCTTCGTTTCTTCAGTATAATTAATTCAGATTATAATACTTGTCTGTCCTTCTAAATCGCTAGGCCCCGCCAGTTTAACACTCGGATAAGCTCCTTTCAACAGGCTAGTGATTTTCTGCGATATTAACGTAGGGTTCTCCTCTAGTATCTTGTGGTTATTTTGGTACTTATTAGGTAGAGCGTGACAATAAATCCGATTTACTTGTTGAAGAAGCAAAATTATTAGAAGCTAATCCACAATATGCCTACATAGGATTAGAGGATGATAAAGAAATTTCAGTTTCTCTTCAAGATTTGGCTCCAAAGCCAACACATCTAGGAGAGAAAACCATGTCAACAACATGATGCTAAAACATAACCTTTGTCTCATGATCAAAACGAAACTGTTAGCAATGATTTTCAAAATGCGTTTATGTCTTTTTAAATCAATCTTACATTAATCCCTGTTATGGAAAATGATGTAAATCAGTACCAACCCAAAGTTTTTGAAAATAAAGTTCAGTTGCGTTGCTTGTTGCAAATTCGTCATTTTATTAAATGTTACGGCAACCCTTATATTATTGATATTCTTTTTGTGTTTCAAATAAGTTTCGTAGGGTTAAATGCTTTGAGCTTCAAATCCGGAAATCGTTTTTCAATTCAATCTTGAGCGCGCCCTTTAATTTACATATTAATGTTTGTCATAACTGTCATTGGAATTAGTTTTCAGAAAAAGTTTTTTAAACACTTGTGGCTTCTACCAAATGCAAGATTGCATTGGTAGAAACGGCATTGCGCCTCGCACAAGCCAATGACCAGATGCTAGGAACATATCAGTTTATAAACAGATGGCACCAAAGAGTACCATCTATGGCATAGTGCCTCGCGCACGCCGAACTGGGCCTCACTGCCCGACCATGGTTTCAAGGTTTAAATTCTCATCAGGGACTACTCTCATCAGGAAAACTTTTACAGTTTTTCAAAAATGAGTTATAATATTGCGTGTTGTAGTTTAATGTGTTGTATTTTTAGATGTCAATAGGGTTTAAAAACCTTAATAAAGGTTAAATATTAGTTCAATTTAAGTAATATATTACACAAGTGTTTTGCAATTTTGTTTTGCAAATTTTAAAGGAAAGTGTCTACTGTCTTTGTTTCCGCATTAAAAACGTAAGGCAGAGCAAAGAGCAATTGCTCTCCTGTCATTTGCATTCGGTGCCTCTGGCTGTAACAGCTAAGTATTAAACTGAATTTAACAATACTCTATTTCCTGCTCTTCTGATAAAAGTTTATGTAAATTTTTTGTGTCAATGTTTTTCAGTTATGATATTTAAAATAATAATGAATTCAAGAACGTTATTTCTACTTACTTCTTCGGATTGGAAATAAAAAAAAAGCATACAAATTGTAGGATCAGAAGTTCCGTAAATTTGAAATGCCCAGTAAGAAATATTGAATCCAAACAAATTTATACGTAGTTTTGGAGTACTAGTAACTCTTCCGTTTCCATCAGCACCAGCATTTCCTAAAACCTGTCAAAATTTGAAAAAACTTTGATTGTTTAAAACATTTAACGATGCTTTTATGATTTTATTTCATAGTGTTAAGTAAAAGAACTTAACTACGAGTATGTTATAATTTTTAGGGTAATCATGCTTTATCGGATTACAAAAAACGTTTCATAAATAACGCAGCTTTTCAGCAATTTCATTAAAAAACATTTCAAAAATTTGTAGTTAAAATTAAATTTACGTAATGCAAATTTTTTTGTAAAATCAAATTTAGCAGTTTGTTGCATTGCTTGTAATTATGATTCCAGAAACACTTTTAAATTTAAAATTTATAAAAAATTTTACAAATTTTTTTTAATATACCCTAGATTTTAAAATAAATTTACTGTATTTTACATTAATAAGCATATTCGTTATCATTTGTTTTAAAAGTAGATTTTCCCCAAGTTATTACATTTTTATAAAAAAAAAGAAAACTATTTTCTAATTTGAATATTTGAATTAGTTTTTATGAATCCAAAAAAAAAAAAAAAAAACGATTTGGTAGTTTTAAAATACTATTAGTACATTTGTAATGTCTTGATTTATATCAACACCCTAATTTCTTATACATTTATATTTTTATAAGTTCACTCACAGTATTATATTGCCTTGGATTTATTGCTTCTTGTACATTTTACAGTTTAGGTATACATGATAAATATTTATGTAGGGGGAGGTAAAGCAAGAAGTAAAAAATTTCCAATTTGATTGTCTACTCCGACACGTTACTAATTTTAAAAGTTTTTCTTAACTAAAATTGGTATTGATATTTTATGTAAAAAAATGGTAAAAGATTTATTTATTTAATTACTTTCTTAAATACAAATTTATGACAAATTGCGTTCACTATCAACTGTGAAATTTTGCCCTAGGGTCGGACAACTTGTCACAAGGCTGAGGGTAAATTTTCGCACAACTTTTTCCAAAAAATTTGTTTGCAATAAAAATAAAGGCAACTATATGTATATTTGTATGTTGATACATAAAATCAATCTTTTTACAAATTTTAAAATGTTATGTCGGCAGATTACGTGGTTTATAAGCTACCGCACATTGAATGTATTAAGCTGAAAACTAGAAAAATTAAACAACTTGGCTGAAATTTTTGTTTTTCCACAAATGAAAATTGACAAAATGAGGACAACAGCTTTAATTGAATGCACGCACGTTTTGGTGCTTTCTGGAAAATAGAACTGCATAGTGCATATTTTTTTTTAATCTGTCGCAACATATTTTTCGCTTGAAAGTAGATTTTTTTTTTTTTTTCCGTAGCTTCTAAAATTTTCCTAACGTAATATAGTACAGAGTGTTTATAAATTATCGTTACAATTTTCAAAGTTTGTCAAAATTTCATTTTTTGTTTTATAGTGAAGGAAAATGCTTCAAGTTTTTTCTTTCCTATCAGGTACTTGTGGAAATAATTAGGTTTAAAATTACAATTTATTTAGTGATTAAGCAAAATTTTTTGGAATTTAGTAGCGAAAGTAGAATTTATGAAAATGAGCACTCCGCAGGAAAAAGCTCAGTGTGTTTCTTGGTTTACAGCGACGACAAAGTTAGACATTCAAGCACCGCAAAACTTAAAACGCAAGTATGGATGAAAGCCATCTGCGCGACCTACCATTCGAGCATGGCATAAAAAGTTTATGGAAATTGGTAGTGTGCTATAGAGAAAGGGAGCTGGCCGACCTCAAATATCAGATGAAGAAATTAAATCTGTGCGATTGGCATATACTAGAAGCCCGGGAAAGTCCTTTCGCGGGACTTCTAATCAGTTATACAGTAGATCTCACATTCCACTATTCACAAAGATTTGCATACAAACTTGTGACTTTATGCATATAAAGTGCAGTTACTGCAAACCCTAAAGTCAGAAGATAAGTCGCGACAAAAAGAATTTGCAGTGCGATGCTGGACAGGTTATATTTAGACCCAGGGTTTTTGAAACGTGTTTGCTTCAGTGACGGGTCAACGTTTCACATTTCTGGATTACTAAACAGACACAATTTAAGAATATGGGGCTTGGAGAATCCGCATGATACCTGTGAGCTTGAACAAGACTCCCTTAAACTAAACGTATGATGTGGAATCATGCGTGATAAAATTATCGGTCTGTTTTTTTTGCTGAAAAATCAATCACAGCTCAAAATTACCTCGACTTCTTGACAGAATACGTGTCACTACAGCTTGAACGGTATCAAACATAAATTATTTTTCAACAGGACGGTGCACCACTACGTTGGGGCCTTGACGTTTCTTAATTTTTGAATAAAATATTTCCAGATAGGTGGATTGGACGTGATGGTTCCATTCCATGGCCGCCAAGTTCCCCTGATATTACACATTGGATTTTTTCCCATGAGGTTATATAAAAGATATCGTTTACTGAACCAACATTAATGATTTGCAACCTCGAATAATTGAAGCAATTAATACAGTTACCGTAGATATGTTAGCAAGAACAAGGCAAGAAATTGAATATCGGTTGGATATCGTACGTGCGACTGATGGTGCACACGTAGCGGTGTACTAAAGCAGGGCTTCTCAAACTTTTTTGTTCTACGACCCTATTTTAAAAAATAAATTTTTGTGCGACCCTTATATGTGTAGGCCAATTTTACGTTGGAAAACCAAGCGTGTGCAGGAAAAATCATGTACAGCATCAGTGGTAGATATCCCAATTTAGGGGCCCGAGGCAAGAATTTTCAAAAAATTTATGTTAACTGAGAAAAAAAGAGCTCTGATCTGGGCTTGCATATTTTCTTTCAAAATCAGGGTGTTCTCTAAAAAAATATACATATACATTAAGATTAAGACTCATTGCAATTAAAGAAATTAAAATTTCACTTGTGTGCCTAAATGAATTTGCTACAACCTGCTATGGTGGTGGTGGTGGTTTTACCCGACCCATTCCTGGGGATGGGAGCGCGGATCAATTCGGCGGAATCCCAATAATCGGGCGACTCCCCACAGACGGGACCAGAGGTCTAGAAGAGAAAGGGTATGGCCAAAAATGGCCCGATGCAGAGGGTCTAGTACAGGGCAGTCGAGCACAAGATGTGAGAGATCCTGTGGTTCAGAACCACAGTTGCTGCATGAAGGAGTCTCGGCTCGACCAACCCTGTGGAACTAAGAGTTAAGGAGAGTGCTGTGCCTGTTGCAACGTGAACAGGAGAGAGCACAGCGAGCGGAGCGAGGGAGAGTAAGCTCCTCGGGAGATACTGTAGGGATTTGGTGTTGGAAGAAACCAGATTGGACACTGAGTCTCCAACTGGTGTAGAGGGATAGCCGTTGGAAGGAAATAAGGGGTGCGAAGGACAATGATATACTGGAGGGATCGATAGAGGCACCGGCTTTAGCTAGAGAGTCAGCTAAGTCGTTACCTGGGAGGGAAGAGTGACCAGGTATCCATTGTAGATGGACTACCTTGGATTGGGATAGAGAATTGAGAAGAGATTGTGTATTGGATAGGGATTTGGCGGTTAAATATGGTAGGGGGGCAGAGAGAGTTGATAGAACAGATAAAGAGTCGGAAAAGAAGGTGATAGATTCAAAATTACATGTCTTGGAGTAAGAGATACACCACTCAAGAGCATGTAGGATAGCGAAAATTTCGGCACTATAACTGGTAACCCAGAGACCAGTCGAGAAGAAGAGCAAGGTAGCAGTGACACACTTTGTACACTTGATGTGTATCCCTGCACCACCCTGCCGCAGCCCGCCAGGTACCGAAACGTCAGTCCAGGCAGAGATTTCGCTGTGAGATAGAGTGGAAAGGTGGGTGGTAGCTGCAGTGTTGCGAAGGAAGGGGGGTCTTTGCAAGTGCATGGGGATGAGAGGTGAGTGAGATTGTGTAATTAGATGGGGCAGACCAGGGGGGTTTAGGGGAGCAGATGATTAGAGGTTCTCCTTCGGACAACCTGCTATCGCACCTGCTATCGGAGATGTCAAGGTATTGCTATTCAGTTAAAATTTTCTTTGGTTTTCATTTGAAAATATGACTGAAATTTTTGAGCTGCTAGCCAGCACTGCTAAGCAGGGCAGTAAGGTGTCTTTGTAAGAACGCAAAAAAATCCGAGTAGGTTTTGAACCGCGACTGTGTCAATCCTATTTGCCATCAATCAAAGCGCTCTTGACCACTTGACTAGCGGCCGATTTTAATGCACTACAAGTAAAAATAGGTAAAATAAGTTTTATAAACAATGTTGATAATTTTTTTGAATATACAAACCCGAAGTATATAAGAATTAGAGCTTCTACTTGTTCGATCATCAATCCACATCAAAGCCGTAAAAGGATGAAAGGTTCTTGAATAAAAAAAGTATCCCGTGCGACTGCAAAATAAATATATTCACACGAAAAATGTTATAAAAAAAATGATCCAAAACATTGTTTGCAGATAACTCGCTTATAATGAAAAACATTTTGGTTCAAAAATATAGAATCCATGGAATTTTTGTTTTATCAATTTAAGATTTGTAGATTAAAATTAAAAACAAAAAAAGTGGTAGAAAAATTGCAAAAATCTAAATTTAGTATTTTTTTAAAAATGTTTTGTATTATGTTTGATATCGATTAAATCTTACAGTAATCTATATCATGGAAATCATTGTTTGTACAAAAATTTGCAAAGGTGTTTGCTTTACCCAGGCTCATTTGGCAAAAATACAAATTATTAACTTTTGATAATAATCATGTTGTTGAACTGTTTAACCCTTTAAGGGACAGTGGTACATATGTGTACCATGATTGTGATTGTAACGTAAAAAAAGCACTTTTGTAAAGGCGTTGTAATTTTATTTTTTAGGTGTTTGTGACATCTTTATTAAATCATTGTCATTTTATTTTACAATCAAATTCTTATATCCCTCAAATAGTTAAAAAAGAATTTGTATTGCACTTGTTTTTGTTAAAACAATCTCAGTAGCGAATCTAAATTACATTGGCTTTTCTTAATAACTGAAGGTAAAAAATGATGATGATATTTTATTCACGCTTAGTAATAATATTTAAGTATATGCAATGTACATTAAGCAAAGCATGAAAAGGAAACGCGACACAACGACGAACGTTAAACATGCAGAAAGTAGAAAGAGGGGATAAGAAAGAGAAAAAATAAGCACGGCCGCGTTACCTAATTCAAACTAAATATTATTATTTAAAAAGACAAAAAAGACACAAAAAAAGTTAGATAGTATCTAGTACTATTATGATGATAAATATAAAAGGAAAAACAAAACAAAGAAAAAAATTTAACCATAACATTCAAAGCTAAAAACAGGTGAGTTCATGATTATTTCTTCGATAATGCTCGGGTATTCTTGAAACACTGGCAGGATTCTGTAAAATTTCGGAATTTCTCTTCAATTTCTTCATCGCAGGATTGGAAGGAATAAAGTTGGGGGAGCCGTGTCAACTATTCCAATCAAATGAGAAAAAAGTAAATTGTGCACTAAAAGTTGACTAGTTTTTATTTGAGCACAAGTGTCTAAAAAAAACTTGTCAACTTTATTGCACAATTCTTTTTTTGTTATTCTCTTTAATTCTTATCTGAGGTTGAAATAATTTTCCGCAAAATTTGAAAAATCGTTCATGGGTTCCAGGTTAAAATAAGATTAAAAAACTCTGTTTTAGCATGAAGCCTCCCCCTCTCTTTTGCAAGTCAAAAGGATAGAAATAGCAAGTAATTTGTCAGAAGATAATGCTAATGATAACGACAGTAAATATTGGCAATACTTTAAAAACTCACTGCGTTGTTCTAATGAGTTTTACTATCTTTCATGGAAATAAATAATCTTGAAAAAGTTGGGGCACGTTAGAAAATTTTTAGGAGTGACGATATATTAATATTCCTAAGCAGCTAAATTTAAAAAGCAAGAAAACTGATGTTTTTAATTTAAGTTGAAGTTATTATTTAGACTATTGTAGCTTATAAAAAAAAATTCAATTTATTTATAAAACAACTGCACTCAAGAGTACTAACACATTCAAAACTAAATGAATGAATGGTAAAAGCTTTAAATGATAATGATAATTTTGATATAATATAAGGGTGAAAGAATATAAAAATAAATCGATTGTTCGATGATATGTTAAACCTTAAAAAATTCATTTTTTTTGAAAATATGAAACAAAGCTTAAATTTTTAAAATACTGATATTAAACTAACAAAAACTTAAGTTTTTCATGTCATGTTTTTAAAGACTTTAAAGTAAAACCTAATTGAAAAGCTTAGTTCTAAATGTACCTAAGTCACAAAATATCATTTGAGAAAATGAGGTTTAAAGTTTTCAAAAACCCTACTTCTACAATGAAAATACGCTAAGATTTTAAACCTGTATGCTATTCAGAACGTGATTTCCGTACATTATCCTGAAGATTTTTTGCCAGAATATTTCTGGCGAGTAAACAAACAATTTTTTCAGCTTATCTCATGTTTTCGAAAATGTGTCTTAGGTACTTTTAGACATAGGGCCTTTAATTTGATTATTAAAGGAGCCTTTTTTTTGCTTTTTATTATGCTCGAACGGAGAACGTTATTTTTCTAATTTTGTTCAAAAATCTAGAAATTAAAGAAGTAGATCATTTGTAATTTGTTTTTTCTGAAATGTAAAATTTATTGGGGTGGGATACAAAAAAATAAAAAACAAAACAAACTTACTTGTAAAGTCGGTTGTAAGTTGCTTGAGTTGTAAATGATAAGGAGGTCCCAAAACGAATCTGAAAAGCCAGATCTTTTTGAATTCTAAATTTTTGACAGGACAATACTTTTTTCACAAAAATTTAAAAAAAAAAAATTAAAAATAAGATTTTTTCACAACTACACTCTTTGATATTTGAATAATTTGGAAAAATAACAAAAAACTTCCAGTTTAATGAATTAACTAAATTGAGAAAAGCTGTGACTACAAGAGGATAAATTCTCTTTTGTTACATGATAATTTTTTAAAAAAAATTATTCTTCAAATACTTTTAGACAGTGATTGCCTCAGTAACGAGCGAGTGGTGCAGCCACACCAGTCCCCTTGAAAAACGTCAAAAAGTGCTTCTCCTTAAGCAAGATATTGCTTTATTTCTTTATAGTTGTACCATAACGGTGGCACCTCTAAAGTGATAGCTTTTTTTTAGTGAGATTACTTTGTTTCGGAGATTACTTTGATTTGGAACACTAAATAGTGGGCTCCCTAACATGAGGGTGTTATTTTTAAAAATCACTTTGTTTTGGAACACTAAAAAATGGACCCTTATTTTTCTTGCACCAGCCCCCCTTTTTTGTGAGACCATCACTGCTTTTTGGTCAACAGTTATTAGAATAAATCGTTGTCACTGATTGAAAAGCGAGCTTGATATTTTATTTACTCAACAACCTTTGACGAAAAATTACTTTAAAAACAGTCTTTATCATCAAGAATACCGTATAGCAAAAGAGTATGAATCCGTCTGCAACTAAAGCTTTCTCAATTTCTGTACTCATGACAACTGTTATTTATCAAAATATGTTTTATATGGCAAAAATGTAATTACGTCAAATGCTTTTTTTTGCGGTTCGTCTAACGTAAAAAATCAATTCGATAATTTTGTTTTTTAACTTAGTTTTTTAGTAAAATTTATCGGCCTGCCTTTTAAAAAATAAACTACTTAATTTGTTTCAACTTTGAAAAGCTATAAACAACAAGTAAATTGCTGATCAACCACAACCTTTGATAAACCTTACAGTCAAATATTATTCACATTAAATATTTTTCAAATTTCTTGGACTTTTTCTGCATTTGAAAGTTAATTGTGTTCAATGGTATTGATATATTGTGGGTTTTAACCCTATGTGCACCAAAAATTAGTGATAATTTCGTTGTTCGTCTTTTTATTTATCTGCTTTAAAAGCCGTTTACATTAAATCATAAAAGCCAAATTAGTCGAGGTTAGGTTTTGATCTAAAATTGTTTTTACCCCCAATATTTTCAAACCGTATTTATACAAGTGTGCATATTTACATCCCGACTTCACTTTGGCTGGAATAAGTACTGTGAAACAACTTAATTAAATTTGATATTCTGTTTTGGAAAAGATTACATTTTTTAATTGTTTTCTAAAGTAGCAACATCAAACATTGTTCTCATTTTGTTAACTGACAATGTGCTTTTGATTTTAGACTTGATAAAAAATAATAATAAACAGCTATCTTTGTAAAAATTGAGAAAAATTTTATGACTTTTACGTAGTCACTGTTAGTTTCGGTACGGAAAATGATTCAAACTTGAACGAAGAATATATTAGTTTATTTCAAACTTTACTCAATTAAATTAATTACACCAACTTAGGTTAAAACAAATTTGTTCCGTTCCGAACTTCTGCCAATAGACTATTTAAATTTCCAAGAGGATATAAGAAAGCAGCCAGCAGGTTCTACTAGTAACCTTCTCCTACGAAGGTCAAACCAAAAAGAGAGAACTACCTCGTGCTAACTGTTGCAATAAGAGACCGCCAAAGGGCAGACAACAGCAGCGCGCACAATCACCAGGCACCATGTGCGAACTTTAATTAGCGCGAGATCACGGAAATGGTTCGTTTCTTGGCGACGCTACAGTCACTGAAAAACATTTATCTAGTCCTGACATAAACTTTTTTTACAGTCATTTGTTATACGTAACATGTCACTAGTTTGTGTGGCCTATCTTCACAACACTTACATAAAAATCTTTTATATGTTATCTAAATACAAGAAAGACACCGAATTTTTAAAATTTGTAAGCTTGCACATGAAAAGAAGCTACTAAGATAATTAAAAAAATTGATATTTTCCAGGTATTTTAGCTCGATTATTTTTATTAAATTATATTACAGAAAAAAAAAGAAGTTTATAATAGTCACAAAAAATAAAACCAATTTGCTCAAAAGTTGAAATGTACCGATTGAAGTTGATGCATGATGTAAAGCCTTTTAAACCTTTAGAGTTTTGTTTTTAAAGTTAAATTTTTGCTGTTAAATTGCTTGGCTGCGGATAGCAACTTCACGTCATGGTAATATTTGAACACTAAACTTTGCAAATGCAATTGCTTTTGATAAATCTTTCATTTTTATTGTTTCAATAACATGGTAGCTGGATTGAAAAAAAATCGTTTTATGTTATAGACTTATATAGTTTAAACTAATGCAACATATTGAGCTCCAAAAATTAGAATTAACATTGAATGTTAACATGGTACTTATTTTGTTTTTTTGCATATAAAAGCAATAACTATCCTTGTAAAAATATGAATGATCTTATTTTATTGGTTACTGAGCTAAAGATACTCTATCTAGAGTGTTTTAAAGTCAAATTAAAGGCTAAAAAAGCTTTTATATAATTGTGCTGGTTTTTCATTAGCTTTTAAAATTTGCTTTGAGGAACTAAAATGTCTATAAAAGTTTCAAGAGACAACGGCAATTTCTGAATTCTGACACATTTGCAATTATAAGTGAAAATTTTTTTGTAAAGATGAAAAAAATACAATAAAAAATTCAAATCATACAGCCATGATCAAGTTTTGTCTTTTTGAACAGTAAATCAGTATGAATAAAAAAAGGAAATTGCAATTATGTTGCAACAAAATTAAAATATTTTTTGAAAGTAATTGGCACTAATCAAAAAAAAAAGAAATCGTATTTTTTATCATTTGTAGAATAATGCGGGAGAAACAATGTAGTTAAATGTACTTAAAAACCACTTTTGCTAGGTTTTTTTTTAATTTGTGTTTCTTGCAAATTATTAGCTGAATTTGTGGAATTGCCTGATATTTATTGTTGCTTACAGATAGGAATAAATATTTAAAAGCGTGAAAAATTATTTTACGTAAAATTGATCGCTCCCTTAAGTAAACTCTTACTCCTGTGTTGAAACAATTTTTGCAACACTCCGTAAGTTTTGCATGGCCTTTTAGTCAAAATCTGACCTAACGCATTATTTTAAACAAATAACAAAAACTTACGCGATTTCCGTAGTCAAACATGTCGTTTCCTCCATCCTGGATTTGATATTGGTAGGTACGTCGGTCATATCTGTAGCTATACCAACTAGGAACAGATCTTCTGATGTATGAAGTAACTTGTCTAACATTGCTCATCAAATTGCGCACATTAATTTCTACGATTTAAAATAATCAAAATCAATATTTTAAATGAAAAAAAATGGATCTTTGATTGGCAAAATTAAAAAAAGATCTTTGTCGTTTGATGCATTAAATGCACAAGATTCAAAACTGTTAAAAAAAGCTATTGTTTTATTTTTTTAGTAAAGTACAAAACAAAAACGGTTAAATGTGGAGAGTAGAGTGAGAAATAAAATTTTTAAATCATAAAGAATAACGTTCAAATACTGTTCTGAAATAACCGAAAAAGCGGCAGATTTCCACTTTCGTTCAAATAAGGTCAAGAGAAAATTGCTTACGTATGTGTTAAAACACATAGTTTACTTGTGTTAAAAAAAAGTAAACGAGAAAATTCATCTAATTCTGTAAAGTATTTATTATTTACCGGAGCAATTGATTGCGCCTTTGTAGCACAAACAAGAACTTGTATTGGAACATGTATTATTTCCTGTAAAAATTAAAATGTTATTTCATATAAAATAATAATATTAAAGTACATTGCTTAATAAACGAACAAAACTACTTTTAATCTAAAAAATAAAACGAAAGTTTATATTTTCTCCATTTTAAAAACGTGCTTTCGGTTATCGATATAATTAATTTATAAACGTAGATAAAAAGTAAATATGCGCCAAGAACTACGGGATGGGACGATTTGGCCGAGCCGTTTTGGCGCCAGCCATTGTGGCAGTGTGTTGTTTTCTTATTCGTAAAATCTTGAAAATGGTTAGGGTTTAGAGGTTAGGTTAGAGTTAGGTTGATAAATTATACTTTTTTATTTAAACCTTCCTGCTAGTTTCAAATAGACTGGTGCCAAAACGGCTTCGCCAAATAGCTTTCTACCCTAAGAACTATGAGAACACCAAGTTCTGAATTTTAATAATTTTTAAATAGTTTTTTGATTGAAAACAACTAAACAGGTCAATCAATCGTTTTGAAAATTCTATTTTTTATTTCATTAATGACCGCTACCGGAATTACAAATTATTTTGTTGTTATTTTTTGATATATTGTCATTATTGAATCTAAATTGGAAAAAATATTTTGTTTTGTCTGACAAAGCATTGTTTTTCTAAAGCAGTAATTCCCAAAGTGGATTTCAATCAAATTCCTAAAAAATTCCATAAGCTTCAGCTTATGATACATGCCAGGGGTGGGAAACACGTGGCCCGCAAGATTTTTCAATGCGGGTCTCGTTTAGTTGGGAAGTTGCAAAATATGACAAAGATTAAAATGAAAATCAAAAAGTCAGAGAAACGTTTTAAGTGTAACCTCTTTTTTTTAAAGATCACTTAATTTTGTGCTCGAAAATTAAGAATTCCAAGACAGTTTCAAAGTGAAATCCTATTTTAAAGCTTCATCGAATTTTCAGCGTATTAGGTGTTTCTTTTCAACTTTAAAACTTTTAAGGTGTTCCACTAACAAAAAATTTTGGAAACCACTGCTCTAAAGCACTAGTTTTTAGCTTTGAGTAGAAATCCCGCGGGGCTCGTGTAGCTATTTTTTGGAGAATATAGAGCATTTGATAAACCAGTGGTTTTTCACCTGGGGGTTGTTTGGTTATCTACTGAGGGTTACGAAACATTTGATAAACAAAATTTTTAATTTAAAGTGAAGACTGGTATTTGGAGATTACTAAAACGAGAAATTGGAGAGATTTCATGTGAAGACTTCCTTAAGGATTAACAGATTTTTACGCTAAAAATCGGGAAATAGATGAGATTGTTAACTTACCTTGGGTTGGACATGGGGTATGAAAAAAGTTGATTTATAGCCGTATGTGGCTTTTTAATATATCTGTTGTGGCACTCAGTGACTGCGGAAAATAAACAAGTATATAATTTCTCTCTATAATGTTAAAATCTATAAATTTGTTACGTTTTAACCATAATTGGCATTTGCAGGAAAAATTTTATGAAAAGGTTGCAAAAATTTTTGCGCCGCAGCTATTTTAACTATGATCAAAGCGCAAATTTAATTTAGCGCATATTTATAAAACTTCTAAAAATCTTAATTTGCTATAAATAGCTGTGTATGATACTTCATTACTAATAATTTTATATAACGATAAAGCTTATTCCCGTTAAAAGTGATTCGTAGTTTTATTATACAGTAAGATAATAATCGCGTCTCTTTGGAGCGCTGCTCTCGTATTATGTGACATGACGTCTGATTCGCTTTCTATTGCGTCTTGCATATATCTTTTTTTTTCTTTTCGCCCGACAGTAATAACGTAATATGTTTTTGTCCAAGCTTTGCTATAGCTCGCTAATTGTAGAATGTTCTGGCGCATTCAAACGTAGCGCTCTCTCTAGGGAATTCGAGCTAAACCTCGAATATACGAGAAAATTCGTCGGCACGTGACTTTATCTATATATATAACTTGCTCGATGGCAATGACACAGACGAAAAAGAGAAAGCGGAGACGACCACGAAAAAGAGAAGAAGTAGACGGGAGAGAGATGATTTGAGACAACTCGAGGGACGACTCGAGTAAAAATAGTTTGGTTTGGGCGCAGGACGTGGCCCGTTAGATTTTATATTGGTTGGCGAGTGTTGAATTTATTTTGCACCAGTGTTTTGGAGTTGTATTCTACGGAGGTAGAATCATTTGTGTTGATTGAATCAAGTTATAGCGTTGATTTCGCTATGCGGTTAGGCAAAAACGTGGAATAGAAATATCGTCGGTCGTGATTTTTTGTAACGCATTCGTTCTTATTAGAGACAGTGTTCCCTGTTTGTTGTAAAAAACAGTCTTCCACGAACCAATCCGAGCTTTCATTCAAACCAACTGTATAAAACCGTCAGGCTCATAGCAGACTTTTTCTAGAGCCAGAATAAAATAAAATTTAGACACAGCTTTGTTTCAGCGCAAGATATTCGGGTTACCTAGCTCAACTGGTCCTTTAGGATTCCCAAACAAAGTCTGTGACACTGTGTTTTTTGTTTTTCTTAGAAAAGCAGTTCTTTTTAATTATGCTTGTAGTAGTGAGTTATAAGTCGCGTCGTCTGATTCACGGCAAGATAATGCAATCTTACATTGAAGAGGAAATAAAAATAATAATCAGACAGATGGCAGTGTAGAGTACCATTTATGGCATTGTGCATCGTGCATGCCAAACCCAAGCTTACTACCCGACCATGGTTTTGAGTTTTAAACTTTTATTAGGGGCAATCTACCTACTCAGGTTTTAGTCGCAGAGCTGGTCATATAAAAAGAGAAAAATCTAAGATTTGTGGCTTCTACCCAATGCAAAATTGCAATGATACAAACGGTAGTTTGCCGTTAGCCGTTTCTATTAGTGTAGTCTTTCGGTCCCGTTTCTATCAGTAGTTTTAAGCAGAAAGTTGTTGAACATTTGCAGGTAACCTAGCAATCAATAAAAAAATTGCACAATATTTTGTAAGGCACTCAGCAAAAATGTATTTTCCTGGTGAGCTGATCAGAATCAGTTATAATAATTGAATTTTAGCTTTGAATAATAATAACTTTCAAAAGTTTAAAACTCATTTCTGAACACGTAAAACAAGAAAACCAGTAAATCTTTTTTATTCAAAATCATATTTTTTTTTTGTAAAACTTTGCTTTACATAATGTTTTTTAAAACAATTTTTTTACATCTTTTGATTTATTGCGCAAATAGAAACTAAGAATTTTTGTGATTGTACAAGATGGCGGCACAAAGAAGTGTTTGCGGCGGGCGTTTAAAGTTGTTAAAAAGAAAAACTTGGCCTTGACCAACGCTAGGACACAATAAAGTGTCCTCAGTATAATAGAACTCAAAATGGTTCTATACTTAAGTTCAAATTTTCATAATATTGAATCAACTAGAATGGTAAAACGCCACGACTGCGCAAAAAAAATCTATTGTTTTAAATATCTTGCTTCTGCCAACATAATTTAGGAATAGGCAACTTTTAACGCCGCCAACAGTACAAGTAAAAAAGTGATATTGAACGCTGCTTGTTACGTGTGTCAAGATGCTGACAGTGGCTGCGTGGAGCTTTGCCGCGTTTAGATTTTTTAAAAATTTATTCTCTTTGTTGTAACTTGCTTGTTAAAAATGCAAATTCTACATCCTCAGGCCATAATAAACAAAGACTAATCAATATTTGTGTTGGTTTACAAATCCCCGTGAACGTGAAAACTCAAGGACCCTGCGCACATAGAAAAGCAGTGTAAAAAATGTTTAAAGCATGGTGTTTTTTTGCATCTTTGGTGCTTGTTGAAATACTAAAAGTGATAGATCGTGTTTTTTCTGGTATTTATGTTGTTGTTTTTTAAAGTCATTTGGTTTTTTTGTCAAAGAAAGTGTTTTCACCAAAAAAATGTAGCAGGAAAATGTTTATGCAAAATATTAATTAGTGTTAACATTTTTGACCATTCCCGTACAGGAACAAAAAAATAAATTCCAAACTTATTATTTCAAAAAAAAAATTAAGCAAACAATGATCAACCAATGCATTTTAAGACTATTTTGTTATTAAAAAAATAAAAAAAAACATTTTCAAACTTTTGTGCTGACTCAGCATTTTTAAACAAATTGAAGACAATCCGCTTCGAAAAAAACAACTGTTTTTCTGTAAGCGTTTGAAACTGTAGTTAACGCGATAAAATTTTCGTTTTTTTGTAAAAACGTTTTTAGATCTAAGTTTTGGTCTGAAAATTATGCGGTTACAAATTAACCGACGAGTTTTTTAAGTCTCCGATTAAAACATTTCTCTACAGAAACAGTGTCCAAAAATTGTTTAAATTCTTTGAGTTCTATAATATTAAAATTTTCCGTGTTAAAATTTACTGTGACATAATTTATCAATCATTAATTTTTGAGCAAAAAATTTATTTTTAAGTGTTTCTGAAACACTTGGCAAGTGATAAAAAATGATACTATACTTTACCAAAAGCCCTGTAAAAGATGTTCATTGGTTTTTTTAGTATTTTCCCCCCTGCACTTACCCCCTTGTCACATACTAACCTTTTACCCCCGGGTTAAGGACCAAAATAAAACAATACTAGGGGTCATATTTTTAGAGGTTTGTGATGGGGTATGTGACCAGGAGGTAAATGGCCGGATATCGCTCATTTTTAGTGAGTCGATCAGATTCTACAAAAAATGATCGGTTTCAGGAATGATTACTACGATAAGTGATGATTACTTTAAAATTTTTGATGAATTTTTCGGTCCATGTAAAATAAAGACGATAGCAAGTTTTTGAATCTGAATTTGTGTCTGCTCTTCTTTCAATTATAAAAAAATCCTGCTTGTCATACTGTCATAGTGCTTGGTTTGACAATTTTTGCGCGTATTATTTTGTGCAGAATTTGCACACAGAAAGTTTAAAAATTCTCGGTTGTGACTAATACCTGAAAACCATAAAAGAAAATGTCACTTGCAACCGTGCAAAGTTGTTAAAAAAAAGGAACGTAGGTTTTTTATTACCACTCGGACAATTACCTATCCATAGTACGTTGCTCAATAAAAAATACTAATATTCATACTTGCAGTAGATTAAAATTTTAACTACATTAAATTCAGCAAATGGTTAAAATACGGAGCTAGCGCTACAAGATAAGTAGTTTAGCTTCTAGCAATACAATCAAGACATAGAAAGCGTCAATCTACAGGTCAAAAATGCAAGCGAAAAAGTGATATTGGCCGGTGTTTGTTGACTATGAGAAATTCTGACAGTGGCGTGCAGAGGCTTGTATTAACTTTTGAGCTTCGTCGCGTCTTTAAATTTTCTCAAATTTATTCGGTCACTTGTAGCTTGTTTATAAAAAAGACAAGTTTTGAATCCTTAAGTTTTAAAAGACAAAGAATTATGAGCAGTTTTATTTGTTTACACCACCCTGTGAACGGGGAAATATGTGTAAACCGCAATTTAAATTAAAAACTATACTATGCAGTGGCAACTCGAAGACTTTGTCGCTACTCTGGGTGGTGTTTGATACTGTTGTAACCAATAATACACTATAAATACACAGTGGATTATTACTGTAGGTTAAAGATAGTGGCTAAAATTTTTTAATAAATTAAAAGATATGGTGGCTAAAATATTCAACTACCGTATTCACTCGGGCTACTGATCATAAGTATTGTGTCTACTTGGATCTTATGATTTTCTTTAATTACTATAAGTCATAAAATCAGATTTATTTCTGTTATTTTTGTCCAATTTTAGTATAATGTTTTTGAGATTTTGTAAATAAAGAATTTTAAGTACAAGAAAAAACAATAAAATATTTTTATAAATAAATTAAAAATCGCTTTTTTTCCTTTTAGCAGTACACTTGAATAGTTCGACATGAATGAACCTATTTTTTCAAAACTGCTAGTGGTTTTAAATGGGTTGATTGATTAACTTTTACAAAAAACTAAGAAATAAATAACGAATACACTGTTAAATAATGATTACTTAAAATACTCAAAAAATTCAAAAATTGTTAAAAAACATAAAAATAACTTTGCAAAAATAATAGATACCTTTCATACCGGGACCGAATTTAAAAAACAGATCCGTGAATATTTTTATTTAGACGTGGATGGTTCGAGACTTAACTTTTCATTGTCAAAGTAATTTGCTTTGAAAAAAGTTTCATAAATGTTAGGTAAATAATTTTAGTCAACAGCAAAAAAAATAAATAAATAAACTTTTTGATAACTTTTAAAATTAATTTTTTAAGGTAGTTTTACAGAAAGCAACCATGTTTTGTAATTTTGCATTTGAAGTTTTTTGTTTTACTGAGAAAATTATAAAAATTGCTTTAATTCTATACTTTTTTTATAGCTTTGAAACTTATACTTTTTCCAAGCTTTGAAGTTTTGTGGAGTTTGGAATTTAATTACGATTATATTAAAAACATAACGCTAAGTGGAATTTAAATTTTGAAAACAAAATGATTGGTAAGCCTATGAAGGTTATATTTTAGAAATTTCTTATTATGCAAGGAATTATTGTTGTGCAATATAATTTATGTTATTAATGCGCATATAAAAAAGTAGAACATTAATGATGTAACTTGTTAATTAGTGTAAATGTTAGTTTTCATTTGAGTTAAATTATGAAAATAATGTTAAGTACTTATAAGGTTGTTTATAGACTTGTGTTGCTCTATGCCAGTAAATTTTAATCTTTGAAAAGACGTTTTAGAGATTTATGTATTTTTAAAAATTGTCTTGTTCTCGCAAGTTTTTCGAACTGTTTTAAAAGAATATAGTTTGCGGAAATGAAATCAAACAATGAAAATTACACATAAGTCTGTTACATTTAAAAACTATCATCAAATTTACTTCTGAAGTATTTAACCTCACAAAACGCGGATATATTAAAATTCTTCCGCCTTTTTTTTTTAAAAATTTTTAGACTTATAACAACACAAAATAATTAACTTTGTGAAAACTTCCAATGCTCTACGGTGACAATAACAAACCAAAATCCACAAGATATTTTTATTAAACCTTACATTTTGTTGGATAAAAATCAACTGACATCTTCAGAGATCTTAAACCGTTAACTTTAAAATGTTAACTTTTTTGTCAACACAGAGGTAAATGCAAGTTTCAGCTGAATTACACACTATCAAAAAATTCTGTGAATATTTAAAAGGAATAATAATAATTTTTTTCTTTTATTATCTTCATTATCTTCACCCTTATTTTTTTAAGGTCGTCGTCGTCGTCGTCGTCGTTTGAAGAGGTATCCACTCCAGGTCAGACACAAACAGGACTGGGGCCGAGGGTTTATCCTTTTATTACCCCAGACTGCTGTACTGCCTGGATCAGATGCTGGCAGTGATGTCATTAAGCCAGCATCGAGTTTTGTCATCCAAAACCGTCAAACCTCGTGCTCCATGTGGTGCCCGATGTATAGGGCATGCTGTTAGGTCCGCGGTTTGCTCAGAGGCGCCACACTCGCAATTCGGTGAAGGAGCAAGACTCCATTTGTGCATGGACGAATGGAATCGCCCAACACCAGTCCGCAGGCGGTTGAGGTTAACCCAAGCTGCTCGGGGTAAGCCCATCCCAACAGGCCTGGCACCGGTCTCGGGCACAAAAGCACGGAGCCTGGAAGCATTTTCAAAGTACTCCGTTTTCCATTTGTGATTTGTCCATTCAGAGGCGCGGATGCCAAGTCTGGCAAGGTTGTCCAAAAGATTCCGCGCAGCTGGCACAAACGGGCGTCTGGATCTTAGTCTCACTTGGTGAGTATCTGAGGACCCACTTAACAGACCATACAAAATATGATCGGGGTCCAGAGATCCACGGTAAGCCAAGGAGAGTGTCGCTCCCATTCGGCGAAGCTCAGCTGGCTGGATGCCTGAGAGTATAGATAGGTGGTCCGTTGGAGTGGGACGCAGGCATCCAGTAACTATGCGCAAGGCGTCATTCAAGACACTGTCAATGAGGCGAGTGTGAGCACTGCGACACCAGACTGGCGCACAGTACTCAGCTGTTGAGTAGACTAGAGACAAGGTGGCTATGCGTAGTGTTTTAGCACCAGCACCCTATCCCGAGCCCACGAGTCGCCTCAGCAGTGTGACGTGCGAGGATAGTTTTTTGCGCAATGCCACTAAATGGTGACGAAACGTGAGCGATCTGTCCAGTTTTACCCCAAGATAAGTAGGGGTTGGACAGAACGGTAAAAGTCTATCATTGTTGTAGACCTTTAGCTCACGTTTGGCCTCTCGGTTGTTTAAGTGAAAGGCTGTCATTACCGTCTTAGTGTGACTGAGCTTCAACCTCCAAGTCTGGAGATACGCTGACAGTGTGGACATATCTTGGCTTAAAGTCCCCTCCAAGTCCTTCCAGTTTCCAGAAGAGTGCAACAATGCTAGATCATCAGCATAAGCAAACTTTCTGGAAATCATGGAAAGAAGATCGTACGTATAGATGTTAAATAGGAGGGGAGCCAAGACCGATCCCTGAGGAACGCCGTTTTTAAGACGTCGTAGCCTGCTTTGCTTGCTGTCACCGGTGGTAAGGGTGAAACTTCGATTTTGGACAAGCTCCATGATCATTTTGACCATGTGCTTATCCGGAAGTAGTCTCAGCAGCTTGCAGGTAACGCCACGGTGCCAGACAGTGTCATAAGCAGTTGTCAGATTGATAAATACGGCACCGGCCTTCTTTTTAGCCTCAAAAGGATCCTCGATGTTCTGGGTTAGCAGAACAACTTGATCTACGGTTGACTTCCCGCGTCGGAACCCAGCTTGCTCTTTAGGGAGCAGTGGATCGATTAACGGTTCAACGCGGGCGTAGATAAGCCACTCGAGGATATTGTAGGGGACACAGAGCAGAGATATCGGTCGATAACTCTTTGGGTCCCCCACGGGCTTTCCTGGTTTGGGGATCGCGACTACAAGCGCTCTTCTCCAGATCTTGGGAATTTTGAGTCGGCGCAAACAGGAAGAAATGAAGTCACGTAACCAGGACTTCAAAGCAGCTGCGGCATGGAGTATAAGCTCGGGCCAGATGGAATCAAGTCCTGGAGCTTTACCTGGTTTTAAACGTTGAAGGGCAGCAGCAAATTCTCTCTGTGAAAAATTATCAGAGATATTTACTGCGTCTGGTGTTGTGGCCCTCCAAAGGTCAGACACTTCTTGAGAGACAAGTCGAGATGACTTGCGGTCAACAGCCTCGTATTTCCCATTTCTAACCAGCTGAGATGCAATAGCATCGGCTGAAACGGTACAGTGACGAGGAAAGTGTCGTGACCTACCAGTAAGGTTGTTCAAAATACTCCACGCTTTTCGACTAAAGTGTGAGAAGTCAATGCTTCGAACTGCTTCGGACCATCAATCCCTCCACTTTCTGTAAAGCTTGGCACGCAAAGCTGTAGCAGCCAAACTTGAGTCGTCTCCCTGAGGAGACTGCAGAAAGGTTTTATAGAGGGATTCACACTCTGCATTCCAACACGAAATATAGGTATTTCAATACCCGCGTGGGATAGTCTTTTTGGCTGCTTTCTTAATGGTGTTACAGAAGTCCTGGTAAGCCGCATCCGCATCAAGTGTATCAGGCGGCAACAAAGTCTTTGCGGATTTATTCGTCAAAGCAATGTAGTGACTCCATTTGGCCTTGCGGAAGTTCCATCGCTTAATAGGCATGCTTGGCACTGCCATAGCAAACCTTGGTGGTGTAATAAGCGAAGGTCGATGTTGTGACCTGGGGAACTTATTAAGGACACGTCTATCCGGTAAGCGACTGTTTTTTAAGGTAGTTTTTAGTTTAATAATATAAGGTTTATGATAAAACATTTTCATACTTTTATGCTGAGTCAACCTTTTATTTTAATTTGGAAAAAACTTTTTTTATGAACATATAAAACGGAAGTTAATACAAAAACTAAATTTTTTTAAAAAAAAATTGTAGTTCACTAAGCTAGGCTTCCAACAAAAAATTATGTCAATAAAAAGCAATATATTGGTTTTTCAAGTTTTAAACCAAATAATTCTTTTCAGGTAGACGATTCAAAATGGATTAATTTTATTGGTGTCAATAGTTGGTACGAAACAAAATTTAAAGATTTCAATAAGCTTACCCAAAAAAATAAAAACAAACTTTTTAAACTAGTTGCTAACTAATGCAGCTCTGGCGTAATCAAATGCATAAGGATACTTTGACTGAATTTAGTATTTATTTACAAGATTGAGAAAAAAAGCGGTTTAAAAACATTTAAAAGTGCAATAAAAGTAGACAAAATTACTGTATTTAAAACTGGATAGCTTTCAATCTGCTACAGAAATCTTGCATTGTTTTTTTGAATGTTAAAACGTCAAATTTTACAATTTGTTTTCATTTAAAAGAGAGTATTTTTAGATTTAAGAAACATTAAACAGCTTTCAAAATTACTTTAAATTTTTTCATTTATATCATATAATTTTAGGTCCTTACGTATTATCGGGAGGACCTTTGATTTTTACTTTTTCCTTTTTTTCACAGTACGTTGGTTAGTATGAAGATCTTTGATTTACCGCGCACTGAGGAAGAGGCTGTTGCCGGAATTACAAATGTAATGTTATTTTCTTGTTTTAACCGTTTCAATAAATAATTTACTTTAATTTTTGAGTCGTTTTTTTAAAGGTCCTCCCGATAATACGTAAGCACCTAATTTTAATATAAAATATTTTGAATGTGTAATTACGTTAAATATTAGAAACTAAACTTAATGTGTAGCCTATAAACTTTAAAGAAGATCTTGTTTAATCAACGTCTTCTTTGAAAAACAATAAAAAACAATTCAATTATGTACGTAGTACCGCAATAAAAGTAATCAGTTTGTTTTTTATAACTATTAAAATTTTTTTACTTACTTATTTGTCCTTGGCAGTGACCGCAAAGGTAAAGAAAAAGCACTAAAAGAAAAGTTTAAAACTTTAAATGTTTTTAATTACGCTTTATTATTGTTTTTAGGTGATTTCATTATAGTTTATAACTTTATAAATATGTTCATTATTGAAATAAAGTTTTAGCCTGCATTATTCAATTGATTTTGAACAATTTCTGCATTAATGATTTAAAAAAATACTTACCTGCAGCAAATAAAATTTCCTTGCGCATTAGGGAGCGCAAAATAAAAATCATTTTTAATAAAAAGGATACAACCCCAAATTCAAAAAAGTTTAAAATAACCTTTATTCAATAAAACTATAACAAAATTGCTTAAGTTTTACAAGATATCACATAATTTAAACATATATTTTTGTCAACCTATAGATACTTTATGGAAATTGCATAAGAAGTTGAAAAACATTAAGCTTCAAAATGGACATACTTGAATCTTTTAGGAAAAAATATTTCAACTCTCTTTTAAAATCACAAAAAAGTGTGTTTTATATCAAACTAATAAGTCTAATTGATAGTAAACAAAACTAACAAACCAAGTTGGCTCAGTTTTTAATGTCTGGTTTAATACAAATATAAATAACTAACTGTTTCGCAAATGTTTATATTTCAAATTAATATTTTTTTTAAAAA
This sequence comes from Diplosoma virens, assembly GCA_963680785.1. NCBI lineage: Eukaryota > Metazoa > Chordata > Ascidiacea > Aplousobranchia > Didemnidae > Diplosoma > Diplosoma virens. The sequence continues at coordinate 63,317,649 of OY796882.1, read as the reverse complement.
CGAGTTTTTTAAACAAGCTTGTTTAATGATTAGTTTTGCCTTTATTGCATCTTTTTTTTTAATTTACTCATTACAGCTGACTATGCTGTCTGTCATTACTTGAAAAGTAAAGAATTTTAAAAGTACGTATTAAAATCAATTCTTAGGTGAAAACTGTTAATTCCAAAACTAAAAATTTATTTAGTTCGCAATTGATATAATAAAGTTTTATTAACTTTGGAAGCACCAAAATCCAAACTATTATATATTTAAGATTAATGACTTTAAGTTTTTGGTTTCGTGATACAGCGTTCATGCAAGACTAAAAAACTCGAAATATTGGATTGCTCCGAAATTCCTTTTTTCGTGCTGCTTAATTTCGATCTATTAATTAAAAAAATCTAAAAGCATGCAAGCTACCAAAATTGCATGAAGCAAATGACAAAGACTTGTTCGGTTTTGTTTAGCATTTCAAAAAACCAAAAAGTTTTTGTCGTAATAATACATAAAATATCTCTCGGCACGAAAAAAAAATTTTTATACTCAGTTTTAATTTAAAAATCTACATTTTTTAATGTCATTTGAAGATTAGGCTACTGGCAATACACTTGATAAGTAATAGAAGAAAATATTTAATAAATCATGAACAAAAAATTTAAAAACATAATCAGTAAGGTCAATTTTTATGCAACTATTTTGCTTGTTTCACGTTCACTCAATTTATTTGTCCTTGGCAGTATTACTTGGCAGCATAACACCTTGGCAGCATAACAGCACTGTTTCACTGTAAATGGTTAAATATACAAATATAAACTTGTATAATATGTACTTGTACAAACGTTTTATGGCAATAGCTTTTCTTTGCTTAGCTTATAAGTGATGCTTTTAATTGTAAGTGCCTTTTCTGCAACTGTGTTTTTATGAGCCTAAAAATATACTTGTGAAAAACGGTTTCGGTTTTATAAAGTTTTGCAAAACATTTGATCTTACTGTCTCATTAGCAATACTTAATAGTCAGTCGTGCGTAAACCCAGTTTTTTTTAATTTTATAGGCGAAAGGCAAAAGAACCTTTGCGGTTTATTTTATTCCCTTTTCTACTGGTAAATTATATTATTTATCATCAAATGTATGATGTTTGCTTAGAATTTACTCCTACGCCTAAAACAAAATTAATCTTATTTTTACTTTACGTCTTTCATCGTATAAATATTCTTTTATTAATATAATTGGTACTTTTTATATCTATCTATGACAACAAAAAATAAGTCCTGTCACTAAATAACAAAATTTTGTTTGCATATACAGTATTATGTTAAAAACTTTTGTATTTCCAATTATATACAGGGTGGGCCATAAGTCGTGCACCAAAGAATTTCAAACAAATTAAAGGCAAATTAAAATTGAAGATAAACTTTGATTGGAATCAACCAAATCTGAAAGCTATAGTAACTGACACGTTCAAGGAAAAGAAAGGATATTTTATTTCGCTTTTTTTACATTGTTTCCACCACACTACTGTACAAGTAAGACTTTGGTGCGCGACTTACGGCCCACCCTATTTTTGATTTAGGGTATAATGAATATAATATACTCAAAAAGAGTATAATGATGATTATAAAAGAGTATAATGACAAACCTTGGTATTAATTTTGCAATTGTCTTGATGAAGTAGAAATAACATGGCATTAATCCTTACTTAATTATTTTGTAATTTTTTTGTGTATCTTTTAATCCTTAAAGCACCGCTGACTCGTTTTGCGACGATGCAGCAAAACCGCAACCAGAGCGAAATATGCTTTTTTTTACAAACTAAGGTTTTCAATATAATTTAGGAAGAGAGGTAATTTTTAAAATTCATTTAAAAATTATAGCAAGCAAAATTAAACATTTCATTTAGTTTGTAAAATTTTTTATTAAAAAAGCTGAACGTTTTCGACTATCATTAGTCCTTATCAAAGCATTTAAAATTGTTTAAAATCATCTAAAAATTTTTAACCATAAACGACAATTACAATCAATTAAAATATATAAAAAAACAACAATTTTCTCAAGTTTATGCTGTCACTGTTACAGCATAAACTCGAGAAAATTGTTGTTAAGGGAAACAAATCTAGGTTCAAAAGTAATGCTAAAACTCTCAAAGTCTTTTCAAAAAAGTGAAAGAAATATTACCAGCGATAACTTCTTTACAAATTTTGAATTGGGAAGAAAGCTTCTGATGCAAAATCTTACCATCGTGGAAACAATTCGAAAGAATAGAAAAGAGCTTTTTGCAAAATTTGTGTTCACGAAGGACCAAAAAGAATTTACGACTTTCTATGATTTTCAAAAAGAGGCGATGATTGCTTCTTATTGTCCCAAAAAAGGAATGGTGGTTACTCTTCTAAGTACCATGCATTTAGACAAGGGCACTGAATCGCCTGGTCCGGAAAAAAATCCAGAAGTCATTACTTACTACAACGCAACAAAAGGCGGTGTAGATACCATGGACCAAATGGTGAGATGGTTTACTACCAAAAGAAAAACTCGAAGATGGCCCATGATAATTTTTTATAATATGCTGGATATCAGCGCTCTAAACGCATTTTTTGTATGGATGTCCCTCAACAAAGAAAACTATACTACAAAACGTGGCAACAGATTGCGGCGGAGTCTACTAATTAGTTTGCCAAAGGAACTGGCTGGACTGCAGGACGAAAATGCAATTCAAATACCAGCTTCATCACCAAGAAATACAAGAAAGCGAAAGCGCTGCTCCATGTGTCCTCCAAAAGCCGATCGCAAAACAAAAACCCTTTGTGAAACATGCAATATCTATATTTGCAGTGATCATTCTGTCGCTATTTGCAGAAAGTGTTACAACTAATAATCATAAACTCTTTCGCATTTGTTTGCATAGCATTATTGTGAAACATACTTTCGTTTATCACGTCTTCTCTGCTGGAATAAACACCTATATGAATTATGTACAACGTACTTACCTGCTTAAATGTTAAATTTTTCGTAATCATGATTATAAAAATAAAGCATTTGCTTTTTATTACAACAATCATTGACTGGATACAATTATTCCTTTTTATAACACCAAAAGTGTCCTTTTCTAACAACATCCTCTAGCGTAATACATAGAAAACAATAGGAGGGTCAAAATGATCCGTATGGGAAGTAACACGACTCAAAAAGTCTGGGAGTATAAGGGTTAAAAAAGCCAAACAATGAATACTTCGACCAAAACAATGAAGCAAGCTTCCCGTGGCTTCTTCATTGTTTATCGTTGTTGTGCGCGTTGACGTCACTCTTTACGTCCAATTTTTAATTACGTTTACGACTGTTACAACAGCGAATCCGTTACAATCGCATTTCACGCTAGTTAAATGAGTGTCTAAACGTAAAAATTGTAGTGACCTTGCTAAATTGCAATTTTGCATACTTTATCAAATAAATTTTCAAAAACTTTTTAGCTCTAACAAAAGTTAAAAAAATAATCTTTACTCTGGTTAAATTTCATAAAGATAGCTTAAGTAGTTTTGGAGTTATAAATCGTTAAGTTGGTGGGCTTCTGAAGCCCGGCCGTTGAGGAGTCAATAGCTCGAAAAAGCTTGAGGAGAATAGGGTTAAATAATAACAATGTTCCAAAGTATTTTCATTTAGTATAGATGCTGAGCTCTATTTTTTACCATTTTCTTGTTTACACATGTTTGAATTGCTTTAGTTCTGCGATTTAACTTTTAATTTCACAAACAAGTCTAAGTCTTATCAAAGTAGTAAAGTTGAGACAGAAGGTAACTATTCCTTTGCCTAAGATAAGTATTTTTATACAATATAATTTAATTTTTTTTTCTGCTAATGACAACAAGATAATATGCTTTACAAACTACAGTGCATTGCTCAAAAAAGCTAACAATATTTTTTCTGTAGGTTTTGTGACACATTAGCCAACAGGGTATGCTAAAACATCACTAACTGATATAACACAGTATTTTACACCGTAAAAAAGCAATGTTTTGCGAAACAACCTTCAATTTATCTAAAGGCAAATGGACGAAAAATTTTTGAGAAAACCCGCTAGCGGGTAACTGTTGTAAACTAAACAAATAAATACAAATTGCAAAAAAATTCAGTGAGGAGTAGAACAATAAAGCATGCTCTGAAATGTAAATGCATTATTACAACTAACGTTGATATTTATAAACATTAAAGAAAAAGATGATTGGCAGCTTTAAAGAAATTATTTTTTTATTAATTAAATTGCTATTTTTTTAGGTGTAATTATCAAATTTTGTAATTTTCATACAATTTGCTTTAGACTACATCAATTGCGTAGAGAGGGTTTTTGAAAGGGATAGTAGGGTCATGCAACCATAATCAAATATGCTTATTAAAAAAATTTTTCAAGTAGTCATAAAAGGTCGTCTTTTTAAATCTGTCTCAATTTTGTCAATTTTTTGTCCCAAATACCTAGTAATCTTTAAAAAAAGATTTTCACCTTGAATCTGTTTCTGATTCCTCGTATTAGTGATCTTCAAGAGTGAGACTATTGCGCAATGGGCCTCTAAATCCGCTACTGAGCTACATATTTATTCTTCACACTTTTGAAGCTAAACTGATAAACTAAATATGCACGTTTTTCTTTAATTTATGGTTTACTTCGTTTTAAATACATCATAATTCTAAAACATTTAAGTCTTCGCAATTTAAGAAAAAAATTTTTTTGAAAAAATTTTAACGTTGATATATATATATTATTTTGCGTGCTAATATTTCTATTGGTTGCTGATTTATTAACAAAGTAATTTAAAAAACAAATTTTTTTTAAATTGTTTTATAATTATTTTACAACCAACTATTTCTAACAAAAAATCTTAACTAAATGCCACTCAATTTTTACAATTGTGTTTAATAAAACTTCTTCAAAAACTTATTCAAATTAAAACATTTAAAGAGTTTTACAACAAATTTGTTTTTATGACTTAATGAAAAAACATACAATTAAAAAAAATTAATATTTAGTAAATAAAGCAAAAATGAAATATTTTAAATCTATTGATTTATAACGTTTTATTAACTTGGTTTTAATTTATAAGCAACAAAAATAGAATTAACTGGCCATAAAAAATTGTGTAGAACATTAAAAATTAAGAAATTATTTACGCTTTTATCAAAAATACAAGTATATTGCTTTCATCGGGTAGAAATTCTAAACAAGTTTTTACTAATCTTCAACAAAAATAATCTTAAAAATATTATTTCCATGAACATTCCTGTGCCTTTTTTAAAATCAGCTTTTTCATGCAAGTAAATTTATTATCAACTGTCGTCAGTTCATTATCTTATTAAGCACACTGCAAGTTTGATTGTGAAAAAGCCACAAGGAGCAAAAAAGTGCCTAAGCAATAACGCACAATCAAGTACGCCTTTCATAACACAGCGATGTTTGTCTCTGAGGAACTAAATGACAAATATGATTAATGAGCTTAAGTCGGAATTAACAAATCCTTGATCAAATCTGGCATGTTTCAATTGAAATAAAGCCTTAAATAATCATTGATTCTGTTTTGCAATTAGCTTGATGAACGATTCTTATTTTGAAAGAAGTGAATTCATGATCGATTGTAATAACGCTTATTTGCCCGAAAAAAATTTTTGGCTAGTGAGGTTAAAAGGTTTTCGATGATTGCTCAATGATCTGCCAAAGTTTCAAAAAGTTTTTCTTATTCTTCTAGTAATATTAAAGTTTCAGTTGTTATCATTTAATTCATATTGATGCTACATATGTTTATAAATTTATTTGAAAATAGAGCTCAATATATGTCATATATATATATATATACTCGTATATACACATATGCAGTATAAAGTGGGGAGCAAAAACGTAAGACTTTTTTACTTTTTATCAATTTTTTAAAATAACTTTGTAAAAATTCAATTTTATTTCTTAAGTAATATATTAATTATTTTATCAACATTATAACTAAAATATATCAAAAATTGTCTTCTTTTTAATTATATTTTACTTGATAAATAAAAATTAGATTTTAACAAAAGAATCTTAAAAAATTTATAATTTATGAAAAAGTCTTACTTTTTTGCTTGCCACTATATACGTACATGTACAGCCTACAGTTGTAAACATTTAAGCAAAACCAACTTGATTAAAATGCTTAAAGTTCATGCTTCATGAAATCCAGTAAAAATGATAAGCACAATTTAAAAAAACAATTTACTTCTTCCCAGTCAAAAAAAAAGCACGGCAAAAGCACGGCCGTTTGATTGCCACGTACAAAACTCTTGGCAAATGCCGGGCAATTGCAGTACGTGCCTTGTATTTTCTTAAACTTTGAAATTTGTCTACTAAAATGCTTGGTATTTGCCTGGCGTTTAAAAGCTTTGCCGAGTATTTATTTAAAAACTATTTTCGACACGCAAAATGCTTGGCAAATGCAGGGCAGTCGCAAAGCATGCCTTGCATTTTCTTAAACTTTGAGTTTGTCAATTAAAATGCTTGGCTTTTGCCCGGCGTCCAAAAGCTTCGCCAAGTATTGTTGTAAACTCATTTCTTTTTTTTTAAACCAATGGCATTTGCGAAGCTTTTATAGCGTTTTCCCAATGTTTCTTCAATACACAGTTAAACTTGCGGCGTGTTCCAGCAAACATACACTTATTGGCCCAATACAGGCTTTGTAAAGGCAGGTATCGGCTGTATCGGAATAGTTTTCCCGGTATAGGTATTGTATTGGACCAGTACTGTTTTTCGATACTATGACGTTTAAGCAAAAAAATAGAATGTTATTATTTTTTGATGAATTTAATGTTTTTTGGCAGTAAGCCGACTGAAATTAAAATTTTGACTATTTTTTCTCATCTATTAAGTGTTTAAGCGTCAATGAATCCCAGTATTGGTCTTATATTGGGCCTGTACATACTTTTCAAAACTATAATGTTCGTGTAAAAAAATAGGTAGTTTTTTTGTTTTTGTTCAACATATAAGATTTTAAAGATTCTTACACTTTAGACCAACCGAAATTAAATTTTTTGGTAACTGCTTTTTATCTTACAATCTTTAGAAAATAACGAGCCGATATCTAGCCAATATTCTGCTGACCATTTGTTTCGAATTGGTTTTAACTTTTTTTTAGTTTGAGAAAACTGATTTACCAATTTTTAATCTTTTCTTTATTCTAAAAGAAATACATGATAAACATATAATTGCATTTATTTGTATATTCAGCCAGGCCAGACTGTAGTTCAGCAATGGATGCTTACGCTATTTTCAAAAAGAATAAATGGTCTATGTAAACAAAACTTATCTTGCAGTTCAATTGTACAAGTAGTCAACTGTCAGGCGATAGTAAAAGAACTTATTTAAGTTAACTTTCAATGGACAGTAATTGTTCCAGACGGTTGGTTTGCACCAATGTTTTGTTTGTGCTATTATTGTGACGTCATTGCCTTTCTTTTCTAAGCTGCTTGGCTATTGCCTTTGAGCATTCTATAGCGCACGTGTTTAAAAAGGAGTATGTTAAAAATTGAATTGTTTTTTTGCACTTTCTTCCTTGACTGTGTTAAATTTATTTCTTGTATGACGTAAGTCTCTTAGATGTTATTTTTCTCAAGTTTGATTTGGTTTTCTTTGTGACGTTCTCTGGCGGGAATGCCTGATATTTTCGTGCTTAGCTGTAGTAAAGTTTTAAAAGCTTCAGTTTTTAACTTTAGAAAATAATTTTTTTATTTTGATAGCATTTTTTTGTAGTGCAACCAGGTAAAGTCAAAGTTTTAACATTAAATTTATATACTATTTGAATAAGAATTAGTGTAATAATTGACCTAGTTTACTATAAAACTAATTCTAAACCTACTGTTTATATAAAGCTGTTCAAATACATAAACCTGCCATATGCAAAAGTGATGATCAAAAATTGAGACCAGCTCTCTTGTATTCAATTGGCAGTAAAATTGTTTTAATCTGAAAGCTTTTATAGTTTTAAGTAATAACATTTATGTTTATTTGTCTTGTTTGAAGCATTGTAAATTGCATATTATAACATTTTACATTGTTACTGATGTGTAATAGCTCAATTCCTAATCATCATGTCATACTGGACAAAACGTTGTAAAATTAATGAAGAGTTGGAAAGAATGAAACTTAAGTTATATCAGCAAAGTAGTGAAACAAAATTTGTTGAACATATGCAATCAAAATATTCAACTTCTTTTAATAAATCATTGTCTGATGATGGTGCTGTTGGTGTTGATGATGTGCCTTTTGAATCTTATACTGATAATGCCCCTCTTGAGCATTTTGATGAAAGTTCTTCTAGCAGCTAAAAAGCTGATGATAGCATTTTAATAGTAAAGTATATTTGTTACTGAGTTTAGAAGTATGGGCTATAGAATGCAACATTACTCATACCTCATTAGCTAAATTGCTGTGTATTTTAAAAAAGCTTCATCCATGTATACCAAAAAATCCTCAAACCTTGCTTTAAATCTTCTCAACTTTTTGGTATTACTGAACTTGCTGGTGGACATTATTATCATTTTGGTGTAAAGCATTGTGTTGAACAATGTTTAGCATGTGATCCAAAACTTCAACAACTGAATAAGCTTAATCTTCAAGTAAATATTGATGGCCTTTCACTATTTAAAAGCAGTTCAATGCAACTAGGGCCAATATTTGGGTTAATACAAGAATCTAGTGATTCAGCATTGCCATTCACAATTGGAATATATGCAGGACACCATAAACGAAACAATCCTGTAACTTACCTGAAACCATACATAGAAGATTTGAAAAAATTGCAAACAACAGGTATGGTTTATCACTCAAAAAATTATTTAGTTAATCTCACTTGTGTTGTATGTGATGCTCAAGCTTGAGTTTTTGTAAAACAAGTAAAATCATCTGCTGGTTATTTGGGCTGTGATAAGTGTATTCAGAGTGAGGTACATGATGGAAAAAAAACGACCTTTCCAGAAACTAATGCAACTCTTCGAACCGACGGTGCTTTTAAAGCCATGTCTGATGAAGATTATCACAGAGGACCTAATCCATTTTGTAAATTATCTATTGGCATGGTCAGTCAATTTCCAATTGACTATATGCACCTTGTGTGTCTTGGTGTCATAAAAAGGTTCATTTTGCTTTGTATATCTGGTCCACTGAAAGTTAGAATTGGAGGAAAAGTACAACAAAATATAACAGATTTTTTGCTAATTTTAAGAAAGTCTATGGAAGTTGCCAGAAAACCAAGAACAATTGCAGATGTAAGTTGATGGAAAGCCACGGAGTTCAGACAGTTTCTCCTGTATACTGGTCCTCTTGTTCTATGTGGTAAAATTGCTGATGAACTGTACAAAAACTTTCTATTATTTTCTGTTGATATTCGCATTTTAACAGATCCACACCAATGTATGACCATGTGTGAGTTTGCTCGAAGATTGTTAACTGCTTTTGTTAATCACTATTCACAACTATTTGGATCAAATTCTGTTGTTTACAATATTCATGGCCTAGTGCATTTGTGATTCAAAAATTTAACTATTGAAGTACCTTTTTTAATTTAAATATTCGAAATTATGTTGTAAATTTAAATAGATAAATATTGGGCTAGAAACATCGCTAAATTTAACGCATTTAACAACTTTAAATTAAAATTTTCGCTTTTATCAGCTGAACATTTACAATTGCCTTTTCAATTGCCTTTGTGACAGAACAAAATTTTTTTGCTGTCGCTTCAACGTTAGTGAAGGTAAATCATTTTTATTTATTTTTCCGCCAAATTGGCTCGCCGACAAATTGGTTCGCCGACAAATTGGCTTGCCGACAAATTGGCTCGCCGACAAATTGTCTCCCGCCAAATTGATTCCGCAAAATTGTCTTGCTTCGGATTTTATATGTAGCCCTTCCGTTAATTCACACTTTATCTTGACTAAACAAAGATTATTTATTTTTACTTTTGCTCCAAAATCTGAACTGGCATCTTGTGAAATTAAGCTACCTAATTTTTAAGTTGACCATAAGTTCGAATTGCTAATTTATTACAGACTTAACCTGTCTAAAAGTTTCATTGTTAAAAGCCTTAATTCTGAAAGCTACACAGTTTTGCTTTGTGATAGTTTGCGATAAATATTGTAAATGGTTTTTAGTGCTCTTTAAAAACAATGCATTTTTTGTTTGTAAAATTATAACTGTTGTTAACTTTGCAGCTTGATTAGTTTATATATCTTCTGGTTAACAATGTGCAACATAGTAGTTTTCACTAAAACAAATGAAGTGGAATGTGTTCCAAATAATTGATTTAAAAGTGAGACAGAAGTTTATTGGCCTAATTCTGTGTCACGAAATGCTCTCAGTAGAGAAATAAAACTCAGATCAAGGCCAGATCTTTCTTCATGGATGTTATACGATGTTCGGGTGCTTCCGGGTGGTCGTTCACAGTAAGTTTTATTTGTAATACGGCTATTTTTTGTATCTTCCACAAAAGATTGCAGATGCAATATACTCCTGACTTTAATACTACAATTTCAGGTTCGTATGAAGAAGCAAGAAAAAAAGCCAAAAAGGCTGAAGATACTTCTGATATACAAAGTGATTGCAACAAAATTTCAAAGTAAATGTTTCACTTTATAATAAAATAAGCAATACATTTCAAGATTCATAATTTAAATCAAACCTTAAATTTTTTTAAATTCTCTCTGTAAAATTAGTGTTACTGGGTCCGTCCCTCTCTGTAAAATTAGTGTTACTGGGTTTTGTATAAGCCTATTTTTTATCAGGAGAAAGCGCAAGAGAACATTAAAGTTTTTGGATGAAAGTAATAGTGAAGATGGAGAAGTTGAAATTATACCCAAAAAACCTAAGGGTGAGTATACTGTTGCAGTTATTTGATGTTTTTTCAAAACCTGTATTTTTTTTGAAACAGTGGTCGGCAACCTTTTTTTACGATGGCGCAAATTCTATCATTAGAAATTATTGAAGGCCCAGCAGCACACTTGAAACATCATAGGCGTACCAGCCCAAAAAAATTGAAGGGGGCAGTGAAGTTTTGCCCAAATTTTGTGACGTTTGCCCAAATAATGATTTTATTGTACATTACGGATATGACAAAAAAATTGTCTTGAGATTCTCGGACGAAAAACCAAAATCTTGTCCTAAAATCATGGTGATCTCTAAAAAAAAAAGGCCTTCGCATGAATTTAGTCTCCTAATTTTCAATTTTCGTTCCAAAATCAAGGTGTTCTTGAAAAAAAAAAGGTCTTCACCTAAATTTGGTGAATGAAAACGACAGACGTGGTTCATACTTTATTACAAAATGTATTATGCGGCCCAATACATTTTGCTAAAAGGCCCACAGGTTGCCGACCACTATTTTAGAAAACCAATATGGGAAACAAGCACAACTGTCACTCTCAGCTCCTCCTTGCTTGGATAGATTTAATAATCAAATTAATAACGATTTGCCCATAATTCAGGATAGAAATTGGTGGTCATTCGTGAAAGAAACTTGTTGGCGGGTGATGTCAGCTCTCATAAAAAATGAAATCTGCCAGTATTATAATTGGTCAGGCAAAATGTGGATACCAAACACTCTATAAATTCTAATTCAAATAAATTACAATGTATACTTTTTTAAATTATTATCGCAAGGTATAAAAATATTTTTAACTATCATTTTTCTTTTTTGAAGTTAGATTAAAAAATTTTCTAAATCCAATATTTAGCTTATTTTGGCTCCAATCTTACCTCGACAAAGTGCGATTGGAACTTTATGAGTATCTCCCTTTAAGCATTTTGCGAATATTTGAACGCCAAATGAAGATAATAAATTTATTTTATTTTATCTCTATATTTATCCTCCTGACTCGCAGGAAAGCGACGGAGGCGCCATACATAGGGCAAGCAGTTACCTCGACCTGCTTCCGGAGATGCCAAGACATTGCTGTCCGCTTGTAATTTAATAGAGATATGACATTAGTTTAGAACTGCTTGCCAGGACCACCAAGCAGGGGAAAGTGGCGTAAAGCGTCTTTCCCAAGGACACAACAAAATGGCGCGAGTAGGTTTTGAACCGAGAACATGTTGATTATGAGCACGGCGCTTTAACCAATCGACCACTCTGCCGACTATTTTTTTTAATGCGTTAACACCAGCATTTTTACTGTTAATATAAGATACGAAATTTTTTAAAGCGTTAACACAAGCATTTTTACTATTCGAAGAAGGCTTAAATTTATGCCCTGGTATGAATGCCTTTTTAGATACTATGGCTACAGCATTGTATTCTGTTTTACTCTAACTAGTCCTTGCAATGGACACCCCTCTCAAACTTCAATGCCACTCAACTTAAACAACTGACTCAAACACGGACACACTCTTTACATGACTTTAATTTTTACTTAAATTCGCCCAGAAATATGAATGTCACAATCATCTGAAAACCAGACTTAACACCTGAGGAATGTAGAGAAAACCTCAAACACATTCACACTACCAACACCTCACAATACCGTAGTTCTAGAAAAAATAACGAAGTTACTACCACCACACCCTATGACGTTCATTCATCAGAACAAACATCACCACGTCATATGCGTACAAAACTGGCACAGCTCAGAGCTAACAAATCACCACTCTTGCAAAGTTACCTACATACAGTGAACCCTAATACTTAAATGTCCACTATGCTTGTCCCAGACACATGACACTAATTCTTTAACTGCAGTCAACTACCAGCACAACACCACTAGTCTGTGGAAAAGGCCTTTAGAAGCAGCATAGGTAATCCAAGAGTGGGAATCTAGATTGGCTTTTTAGAGAGATTAAGGGATGGCTACTCCAAGATATCGGAGGTGGGGCAACAACAACTCTAACTAGTTTTATGTTTGTTACAGGAGCTGCGATGGCAAACCCTGTGCTAGTCGCGGCGGTCTCAGGAAAAAGCATTGAAAAGGAGATTAGCACCTGGATGAGGAATTGGCGGGACCGTGCTGGTGGAAAAAAATTGGAAGTGTTACCAAAGACTTTAAGATCGTTTGTCAATTTGTCTTTGCTTTTATAAAAATAAAATATATGTGTCATTGAAAGTGATTATGTGCAGTTATATGATAGATTGAGTAAGTAATAAATCTAAGTAAACAATTAAATACCCTCAAACATGAGGAATTTTTGGGTCTTGACTGCTATTCAAACGTATAATAATAAATATACTGCAAATTTTGTAATGATTTTGCACTCTGCTTATGCTTAAAAATGTATCGGAAAGTATAAGGTCATAACAGAAAACTTGCAGTTTGCCATTACTCTCCATATACGGTATATATATAAACCGTACTCGTCCTGTACATATAATATACAGGAAAAGTACAGGGAACTTGCAGTTTGCCTTTGCTGACCCTATGAACAAACCATACTCGCCCAATATTTATAATGTACAGGCAGAGTACTGGGTGAGTACAATTCAGACTGCATTGGGCCGATTCATTGCTCATGTGCAACATGTTATTTGATTTTAGTAGTAAAGTTTATAACTAGGTGATTCAGCTTATTTCAGTTTTCTTGATAACCTATGTATTTAAAATATATAAAGCAATGCTGGAATAGATGACGTAGTCAATTGCACATGGCATAGCACATACTTTTGCCCTATAACGCCCGGCAAGCACCAAGCTAAGCCATTACATTTCCCTGCATTTGCCGTGCTTCAACGGCAGTCAATTGCACTTGGCATAGCACGGTAAACGCTACGCCGCCCATGTTTTGCCCTGTAACGCCCGGCAAGCACCAAGCTAAGCCGTTACATTTTCCTGTATTTGTCACGAAACGACCGTCAATTGCACGTGGCAAAGCACGGTAAACGCTAGGCCGACCCTGCTTTCGCCCTGTTACGCCTTGCAGGCATCCTACTTGGCCTGTTTCATTTCCCTACATTTGCCCTGCAAAAATGCTTGGCAATTATCGGGCAAATGCTAGATAAGACTAGGCTCTAGACACACGGCATTGCTCTGCCGTGTGTTTGCCTTGCTTGGGCCGGGCAGGTTTTTTTTGACTGGGTTGTTGTTTAACCCAAAATAACTTAAGATCAGTCATCATCGTCATCATTGAAAAAATTATTCATTCTCCGTCAGACACAGTCAAGACGGGGACCAATTATTAATTCTTTTACTAGCCTACCTAATGCTGTTGAACTTCCCAGAAGCAAAGGTGTTGAGGCAGCATCAAGTACCGTAATCCTGAATTAACAGACTTCTGCTTCATGCGGTAGCCGATGTATTGGGCAAGCTAATATAAAATAGTCTGCTGTTTGCCCAAAGACTTCACACTCGCAACTAGCCGAAGGATTGAGATCCTATTTATGCATGATAAATGAGACCACCTAAGACCAAGTCTTAAGCGATCAAGTTTAAACGAAGCTGTTCTTGGTAAGCTCATTACAATGCACTGGTACTGCTACTGAAAATAAAAGCACAAGCGTGGTTGTACTCACAGTTCACAATGCTCCGTATTATATCTACCATTTATCCGCTAAGAAGCGCGTATACCTAATGTGTGAAGTTGTTTAATAGCTTCAGCGCAGGTTTCTCAAATATATGTGTATTGGCTGTATAAAAAGTTTTTAAATAAATAAAGGCTTTGAATACTTTACAAGAAAATTGTCCACCAGTAATAGGTTAATAGGGTTACAGATATAATCTAAATGGTTTTTTAAATACTGAATGCGATAAATCCAGAAAATTTTTTAGGTGAGAGCTAAACTTTTCGTTTGTTGCTTTTAACCGGGAGATGGGTGCGGTTGTCTTTGGAAACCTCAAAAAACTGCAAGAAAGACGTCAGATTTATACTATAATTGTAAATATTTTGTATTATATTTATATTATGTCATTATAGTACAAGTGTACTTACAGTCCATCTCTATCGCTTTATTTTTTTAACTTCAAGGAACTATTATTTTCTCGAATTAATTTTGCTTTTAAAAATTCAAATCATAATTTCAAGACTATTTAAATTTTACTTTTTTAATTGCATTGGCCAAAATACTTAGAAAAAAGATAAAATTAGAAATAAATTACAATAAAAAAAATGAATCACATTTTTACCTCATAAATGAATTTAAATATACAAGAAAGTTTACAAAAAAAATAAAAAGGATAAGCAAGTTGCTTACCTATATTAAGTTTTGTTTTATAAAAACAAGAGAGCTATAATACTTGCATAAAATACATTGAAACCTTTTGCTCTTAACTTAAGCATTGCAGTTTCAAATTCAAATTAAAATAAAAAGTAAACATGCTATAAACTAATAGCAAAACTGTTTATAGTTGTTTTTGCAAATATTCTAACTTTTTTAATTGTCTTAAAATTGTTTTAAAATCTTTATTGTTAATTTTAAAAGTTTTTCAAAGAAAAAGATGCTTTATTATTTTAATTTAGCATTTTTCCGCACGAAACTTGGCCCAAAATTTTATTTTTTGACAGGTTGGGAAATTTTTAAACATTCAATTAAGTATTGCTTAATTAATTAATTTCGTTCAATGTATGAAATAAATTTTCACGCGTGCAAAATTGACGGTAATATTGCAATTACAAAAGACTATAGCAAAGGCAGTCAAACAACGGTATGAGGCTTTTTTACTTCTTGATTGAGCTTCCTAAAAATTCTTAAGATAAATCAAAATTGTTTTTCCACTGTCTTAGCTTTTACCAGAAACCCGTAGGTGTGTATTGACAAACACTAAGCTTTAAATTAATTCTTAGCTGGTGTTTATGATTAAAGAACTGCTTTGTGAAAGACCGCCAAAACGTCAAATAGTTCTTGAACGCATTGTGAAACCATCAGGATGAGATGACGATAGTCGACATACCGCAGATACTCTAAGCCTGTTAAAGATAAAAAAATTATTTTAACGTCAAACGTTTGTTTTTTGTTGTTATCTTTGTTTTTGTTTGTTTGCTTAGATACTTGTTTAGTTTTGTTTATCTATGCTTACTCAGCGATATTTGGACGGGTAGCAGGTGGACTGTGTTTTATAGGCCGCCGGTTTTTAATTTAAATTGTGTAGTTTTAACTTAAGTTAAGCGCCACAAGTCTTTCATAAAGATGTTTTTTTTAAGTATTTAAAGGTCTGAGGTTTTAAAGTGCTTGCTGCCGGTATCAATAACAAATAACTGTTTTCTGAAATATGATTTTCTGTGAATATTCTTTTTTATGTAGTAACTTTGTAAAAGATAATTGATGCCAAAAAATAATAAGAAACAAAAGTATAATGAAAAAGAAGAAATTATAAAAAAGATTGAAAGGAAGATTACGTATTTACTGTGCTGGGAAATAAAACTTTTTTTTAATCTGTAAATATTGATAGCTTTTCAGCCACAACGAATACAGCAACGAGAACGCCAACATGAAATAACTGGCAAAAACTTTTCTTGTTATTATCCACCAAAATTAATTTCAATTAAGGATAAACAAAATTAGACGAATAGAAGTTTTTTCTTCATAATTAACAAAAATTTACGACAGCATTTGTAAGGAAGCTGATGTAGTGATTAAAGTCAGTTTTTTTATAGCAAGAAATATTCTCGAGCTAAACAAACACATTCTGATTACCTCATCTTAACAGAACTTAGATGATCCAACTAACGAACACTTAACAGAAATAGTTTGGATTGCTTTAACAATTTCTATTGCCTAATTTTTAGCGGCGTACAGATACCATATAAACCCGCATGACAACAGCATGATAGATTATTGATTTTATCTCTATCTTTATCGTCGCAAGAAGACTTGTTGGGCTGTTGCAGGTGTTATGAGTATAATTTACCTAGGACCATGATCTCGTATAAATCTGTGTGAGATAAATATATCTGTACTATGCAATTTTATTTGCGTACAGTGAGGGGTATTTAAGGGTCTCGTTTATTTTTCGTCGTTACTAACTTAGCAGCTGCAAAAAAACTTACAAATTTATCAAGTAAACATGGCAAATCTTGAGCCAGAACCGTAATTTATAGCCATATGAACAAAACAAAAATTTTATCTCTTCAGTAAATTTGACATGCACATTGCAATTTTAGTAAAAAAGCGATAACAAAAGGCAAAAATAATTTTTTTGTAAACTTTTATATATACACAGTAAAAACCAGTTAAGGACTGCTGTTTCAACAATGCCAACAATGACTGCTATTTCAACAATGCCAATGACATGCAGGAGTTGGCAGTGGCCCTTATCAAACCATGGGCAGAAAAGAGGTTAGTTAACACTTCAAAGATGTTAGGCTATGTAATCTAAAGAAGGTTATAATTACTGTATGCCACATCTTTCTACTTGCCACAGCTGATCTACAAGGCTGCATAGCGATGAATCACAGCAAAGCTTCCAAGATTCGCTGCTAATATTGTTCCAGGAATGAGGACTAATATACCCTGTATTGGTGCGCCGGCTATGGAAACCCAGTATACCTTCGCCACGTCTATGTATACTGAAGAGAATGTCAGCTCTTAGCAGTAAATACAGGTAAATGACAGTAAAAATAGACTATAATTTGCTCAAGCGTTGTAGTTGCAGTTTCAGAGCCTAAAACTACTGATTTATTATCATTTTTTGTGAACTAAAATTCACTTTTCTTATACAATGTGCTGCTCCCACGAGGCTGGAAATCTCAAAGCTAAGGCTTCTACAACCTGAGTGTATATAGGTCATCACTCAAGACTTCAGTTATAGTTTTTTATTTTTAATGAAATTTTGGCCCGGTAATATAGATTTTTGCTTCTTTTACTACTTATTTTAAATTGCAACTTATC
Organism: Diplosoma virens; assembly: GCA_963680785.1. Classification (NCBI taxonomy): domain Eukaryota; kingdom Metazoa; phylum Chordata; class Ascidiacea; order Aplousobranchia; family Didemnidae; genus Diplosoma; species Diplosoma virens. Next base: position 63,299,874 of record OY796882.1, on the reverse strand, counting down.
CACTTACTTTCCAACAATATTATCTATAATTACAGAAGAAATGAAAATAGAAACATTCTATTTTCTTGTACCTTTTCCAGATTTAATGAAGTTTTATTACAAGTATATTTTTCTTATTTTCAAAATAAGATTTGATATACCCCACGACCGTGTTAACATTACCATTTGTTACGACCGTGTATTAGGACTAATTTTTTTATGTGTATGAAACTATATCGGCCGCCTTATGAGTGTTTCAAAATGACTCTATGATTATCCAAATTTTAAATTTGATATTAATGGATTTTGAATATAATTTCTCCTCAGGCAATTTCTATTAATTTCAAATTCATTGAATAGCGATAAAAACTCAAAAGTCCGATTTTTAAAATCCCTTAGCCTGAACACCTAAATTTCTAGAGTTTACATTTTCAAAACTTCTAAAAGCGTATTTAATAATCAATTTTAAAAACTTCTAATAGCACACTTTCAATAAATACTTGTAAAATTATTTTAGTAAATCAATTTTTCATTTATCTTCCCCAATAATTTTTATTTCGTTTTATTTCATAAAAAGATTTTTTGTGGCACAAAATTTTAAAATAGCCTGAAATGTCGCTATAGACGTGGCCATCTATATAGACAAAACTCTTTGATAAAGAGAGGGGGTAGCCTTGAAAAAGGCTGTTTAAGAAAACTCAAACGTTTTCGTGTAGCTCTCATCAGGAGAAATCGCTACAATTAGTAAAGAACTGAAATGTCGAAATTATATTGAATAAGATTGTCGTTTCGCCGAGTAAGAAATTACACTGAAGCGCAGTTGATTAGAAGCATCAGCCACCAAGCGGTCGAAAAATGAAAAATTTTGTCGTTTCGTCGAGTTAGAAATGGAACAATTTTTATTGGACGGAATTTGAATGTTTAACTTGGCAAAATTATAGTTGTAATTTGAAGTCTGAAAAAGAATAAAATAAAACCAATATAATTATGTTGATAATTTAAGCCTATAAACGAACTCTTTTTGACGGCACAATGCAGGTTTGCTTGAGGTTATGTGGATGGATTCTAATACAGCAAGATGAAAATCAGATCTGGCTTTGGATAGAATTGAAAATTGATTATCATTGTAGTGAAGGGCGCAATTTGGATGTTTCAGAAGATGAGTGCCAATAGCCGAATCACAATTAGGTGTGGAAGAATTTATTTTACTTTTTCGCGTTGGCTGAATTCTTTCTTGATTGGTTATCAACATAATTATATTGGTTTTATTTTATTCTTTTTCAGACTTCAAATTACAACTATAATTTTGCCAAGTTAAACATTCAAATTCCGTCCAATAAAAATTGTTCCATTTCTAACTCGACGAAACGACAAAATTTTTCATTTTTCGACCGCTTGGTGGCTGATGCTTCTAATCAACTGCGCTTCAGTGTAATTTCTTACTCGGCGAAACGACAATCTTATTCAATATAATTTCGACATTTCAGTTCTTTACTAATTGTAGCGATTTCTCCTGATGAGAGCTACACGAAAACGTTTGAGTTTTCTTAAACAGCCTTTTTCAAGGCTACCCCCTCTCTTTATCAAAGAGTTTTGTCTATATAGATGGCCACGTCTATAGCGACATTTCAGGCTATTTTATTTCATATTTATTGTTCTGACGCGCAGGAAAGCAGAGGAGGTGCTAATACATAGGACAAACACTAACCCCGACCTGCATCCAGAGATGCCAAGATATTGCTGTAAGGTGGCAATTTTTTAGAGGTATGGCTGAAATTAAAAGAATGCTTGCTAAGACCACTGTTCCGTTCCTAAAAATGGACCAAATTATGTAGATTCACAATCTCATAAAAAATCTCTTTGATTTCGCGTTGGTCCGGCTCAAATAGCCGAAGAAATAACAGTTTTATAAGTAATTTAAATATTTTACATTTATTTATAAGAAAATGGCAACACTGCTTAATTTCACGAACTTTAAAGTAATTTCCAGAACTATCGGATTGACCTGTTTTGATTATGACGTAATAGTTGTGTTTGTGATTTGGATAATGTCAGAACATTCGAGTAACCTTACCAATGGTATAAATACGATTCGCTGAAAAGCAGTATTATTATAAAATTCGATGTTTCGTTGTGGTAACTTAAAATTAAAAAATTGTTAACTGTGTGAAGTCATAGTTTATTGGCCGCAAGTCTTTGGTGGTCTACGTGATTGTGAAGAATTAAGCTATTGAGCTTTAACCTGTTGCTTTGATTTATACTATTCGGGCTCCTAAGTGGATTGGAGCATATTTTTTAATAAAGAAGATATTGTGGTAGTCTGAGCTGTGATTTAGCTAGACTATATTTTTGCTGTCGCTGGTTCGAAGGTCAGATCCAGCAAGAAGATTAAGAATTTACCATTAGTAGACACCTAGATTGCGTTATCGGTGAGAGCCTTTCTTTACAGGCGCCGAAAAGGTAGACGATTAAATACGTGCTAAGTTACCGAATAAACTTTCCAAAATTTAAAAAACTAAAATTTGTGGAAGTAACAAAAATTCAAAAAACTTTTTAACATCGGAACAAAATTTCAAAAACTATTTACTAAATTCTACAACCACCAAGCAGGGTAAAGTGCCGTAAAATGCCTTTCCCAATGATGCAAATGAATGACGGTAGTAGGTTGTGAACTGAGACCATTTTAATTACAATTATGGCGCTCTACTCACTCGAACACGCTGCCTATGTAAAAGTAAAATGGTATTTCTTTGGGTTTTGCCCTATAAAAATTACAAATTTGGTATGGATAAAATAAGAAACAGCGTAAAATATTTAGTTTCAATTTTTTATTTTCATTATATTTTATAAATATCTACTGCAAAGTTTTTTAAATTTAAGCACAACTTAGAGTAAATTTAAGTAAAGAAGCACAGGAACAACTTAGACTGATGAAATAAAACCGTATAATTTACAAAAATACTTTGATATATCATAATTCAAAATTTATGGCGCAGTACTTTGTCTCATAGTTATTTTACATTGAAAAGCAATGCTTAAAAAATTAATGTAAAACCTTGATGCGATTATTAATTTCCGATAAAGCGAAATCTTATTTGGGAAGAGCGCATCAATTTTTCTGGAAAATATGTAGATAGTATAGAATGCCGTCAAAAACACTTTTTATTTTAGTGTTATTAGTTTTAAAATTACATAGGCTAATTATCCACTGGTGGGCTAGCTTTGTAGGTCCTTTGCTTAATACTTTAACTGTGGAGAGTTTGTGCTCCCCATGACTGCAAGTTTTGTTAACCAACAGACAAAAATACGATGAACAAGATTAGTGGATAAAAATACAAAGTATTAAAAAGTCCGTTTTTTGACAACATTAGAGATGTAAAATCACGATACCGCAACACCCCTAAAAGTATTGGCCCAGTAGTTTTAAAACTTTCATGGGCAGTGGCCCTTTTCAAGACACACTCAACAGCCGTGGCCTCCCGTTTTAGATAATTGTCTCAAAAGACTTTTGTCAAAAATAGATCTTAGTTTTGAAACTGTCCCTGATTTCTTTTTTTTCTTCCTCCAAAACTCGGAAAGATTAAAAAAGGTCAGCAGTGAAGATGTTTTCTCAAATTTCCCTATTAAGAAACCTTATATTGCATATTTTTTTACTATACTAGGTCGGCAAAGCCTCCACAAAAATAATTATTTAGTTTTAAAAAATCTTAAAGCTTTATTACTTTTTCTAATTTTACTAGTTGAATAAAGTGTTAGTACGAAATCATTTCGCTCAATCTTCATATTTCTATTTAACCCATATCCTCCTGAATCAAAATTTTTTTGTTCATTTCTCTCTTATAGCTTAGAAATGATGTAACTTGAAGGGAAAAAAACGCTCTTTTTGTGAAAAACCTTCTTTTTCATGAGACATGAATGATTTCACTTCCGTCAGTTTAAACTGACGCTAGGAGCAGGAGGGTACATGTAAAACAAAACACAAGATCGCTTTCTTTAATTTTTTTAATTTTGAACCAAATCAATTTTTGATAACAAGCAAGCCTACAAACAAATAACATCGTTAATAAACAAAAAACTTTAGTTCACAACCTTTTGTTCACATGTCGAACTACAAAACATTGTCTATTGGAAATAGTATTCTTCAAAACAATCAGGATGTACGTAGATAAACATTGCAGGCTTTGCAGGACTACCGGGAGGTTCTGAGCATTCTGGTTTGGCACATCGTCGTGGGTCCCCTTAACCAGTAATTGGCAGCACTGAAACATAATGTTCACATCGCTGTGACTTGGTTCCAGGAAATAGAACCTGTGACATATCTTTACTGTATTACAAGTGTCTGTATTAACGGACGGAATTGAACATAGCATCGCGACGGCTTTGCCTGTACCCACAGCTTAGGTAGCCAAACTTAATTGGTTCCCTTGAATACGATATAATTGTTTGGCTTCGTGCTTCTCAATGTATGGTACCATAGATTTATCAACACTTAGGTGTTGCTCGGGTTTGTAGTAAGCCACACACTGCTTGTTTACCGCATCAAACTGGTCTAAACAGGTCTAACTTTAGAAAATCTGTCAGTTTTGTCCAAGCTTTTATTATCAGCAAGATGAAGAAAGTGTTTGCTTTCTTCAAACTCATTCTTGATGATCAGCGCCGTGATCATTGGGTTCTGGCTGTCCTCCCTCCTCTGCCAATACATTTCTTTTCGTGGCAATTGATTATAACCGCTCATTACAAGGATGGCAATAAATTATTTCAACTTTTTTATGGTCATCATGAACGAGCATTGCTCTTGCAACGAGCATACTTATTTGATTCCAAATATATTCTTTCCATCTCATCAGTTATCAAGAATGTTTCAAATATTTCATGTGGCAAGATATGGTTTTCAAACGAAGGGTGTGTCAAGGTCCAGTTATCAAGAACTCCGTGCACATCCATTTTACCCTTCTTCCATTTCAGTATGGAAACAAGAAATTTCATCATTTTTTTCTAAAAAACACATTATAAAGTTGAATACCAACATGAAATACAAAATTATACAATATAAAAACATTTGGCGTTGTGTACCAAGTTCACATAATGCAAGCATTGCAGCAAGATTATATAAAACAGTTGAATGAAGATACTGTATATCATAGTATAGCAAGATTTATAAATTCATTGTTGAAATATGTATATATGCTACTTTTTTGTTAAGCATGGAACACAATATTGTTCTGACAGGAAAACATTTTTTGGTTGAAAGTCACCAGCAGGTAACCTAGTATTCTAGAAACAAGAGAAAATACAGAACCTTACCTGACCGCTTGCTAAAGCATGCGATTCATCAGTAATCAGTTTCGTGCCTCCTGTTTATTGCAAATCCTATACAGCATCTGATGGAAGTTGCCTTCCGCAAAGGTTGTCCAGAATACAATTATCATCATTTTTATAAACTTCATCAATGTCTATACCATCATTTTTTGGGAGGAAAATGATAACATTTGAGGTAGACACAGATTCACCAGCAATAAAGCTGTACTTAGACTACAAAGCTTCAAGTACTCCTAATGCTTTAAAAATGGTCATTTTTTTGTTTTCGTGCAAGAGCTTAGCCATAGCGGCCTAATGAATAAAGCCTAAGAATGCTAGGATTAGCAGTTGTAAATATCTCTTTTGTCGCTTATAAAAAACAACTCAAGCTATTCAATACTTGCGGTCAACTGCTTCGTTTAATTTATAGTGATTTTCAGTGTCAATAAACATACACAAGTAAACAATTAAATCCTAGGTTATTTAGCTCTAATTAACAACTTTAAAGTTAACACGATGCAATTGGATTTAAACTTGTTAGGCTGCCTGTTAAACAATAATCCCAGTAAAGTGTATTCGACCAAAATAAAAAAAAATTGTGTTTATTACTCTACCTCCTGGCAAGAGTTGCTCCCAGCGTGCTTTTTGTCATTGCGATCGTTTTATCAGGATTAAAGACTTTTGAAAAGCAAGACAGAAGTTTGATTATTAAAGTTGCTTTTAGTTTTAGAATCCTTCTGTTGTTCGATCAACTGTCGGGTCACGCTAATTTCTAACTCAATTTTGGTGGTAAACATGTAAATTTAATTAAATTCTAATTGTATTATCACCAAGGATTATTTTCCTTACCGTATAAAAAAAAGTATTGGTGATCACCAGCAATGCTAATAAATGATGATTATATAGAGTCACAGTAGAATAAAATTTAACTGTTAAATGGAAAACACAAAGCAGACGTGGCCAATAATGTTGTGCTTATCATTGAGCCAACTAAAAACTAACTACAGACATTTTTTAAAAGTATAAGCTCACCCTGAAATTTTTCGAGTTTTTCAAAACTATGATGAGGTAAATCAGTTCTACATCAAAAAAGAAAGTTTTATTGGCAACGAAACACAATTCGAATCACTTTAGTATTGCTTTTTAAAAAAGGGCTGTTTTTGTACATGTATTTTGTGTGTCCACCTTTTCCTAACACTACTGCAGAAAGACGGCTGGCCGTACTTTTTACTAAGGTTGCACAATACTTGGTGTTGATTTCTTTCTATTAAACTTTTTTATTGCAGTTAAAATCTTTTAGCACTATATGGTTGTTTTTTGCAACTTTATTCTTTATGTCAGGGTTCTTCAAACTGGGGGTCGCGGGATTTTAGATTTTAATTTTTGGAGATCACCATGATTTTGGGAGAAAAATAGCAAAATACAACAGCAAATTGAAGTGAAGACCCTTTTTTTTTTAGAGAACACCTTGATTTTGGGAGAAAAATAGCAGAATCAGAAATGGATTCTAGGTGAAGATCCCTGGTTATTGGTCGCGAAAAAATTTGCCTGTGCAAAATGGGTCTCGATGAAAAAAGAGTTTAAAGAACACTGCTTTATGTAACTCCACAAGTTTTCAATGGGATAAAGTCTGGACTGCTTGCAAGCAAGTCAAGAACTTCCACCTTGCTTTTTTGAAGATATTTTAAAATTACTTTCAATCTATGACATGATGCTTTATCGTGCATGACTATAGTGGTGTTATGCACCACCATGTGTATATTCATATTTTTCTAAAGCAGGTAAACATATTTCAGGGCATTTGTTGTGGTACCTGGTGCAAGAAAATACAACCCAGAAGTCCCATGTTTGCTCATGACCACTCAAAACCATATTGTTTTGGAGTGTTTTATTGTCCTCACGCTGATTTCGTGTTTGTTCTCTAAAATAATTTGCCGAACTTATCCGCTCTTTTTACTACCGTCATTTTCTCAAGCTTAACTTTTTGTATTTTTAATTTTCTCTCTACTCCCTAAACATTCATTGGTTGTTTGCAAAACTAGACCATTACTTTTCCTGGAAAAAGTCAGGCGTTATAAAAGAAAACAATAAACAAATTTTTTTCTGTTATATTTATCGACCACAGATGAAGCGCAGGAAGAGAGTTAACAACTTAAACAAATATTTATTGTTTTTCAAACTTGAAAAGTATAATTTTGTCTTTTTGAATATAAATTGAGACTCATTGCAATTAAAAAAGTTGAAATTTCCCTTGTGTGCCTAAATGAACTCGCTACAATCTTAACCTACTATCGGAGATGCTGAAGTAATGCTATTCATTTGAAATTTTCATTGGTTTCATTTGTGCTGCTTTTTTTGAGCTGCTTGCCAGCACTGCTAAGCAGGACAGTAAGGTGTCTTTGTAAAAACGCAAAAAACCGCGGAGTAGGTTTTGAATCGTGACTGTGTTGATTCTATTTGCCATCAATCAAAGCGCTCTTGACTACTTGACTAGCGACCAATTTTAATACAGTACAAGTAAAAATAGGGTAAAATAAGTTTTATAAACAATGTTGATAATTTTTTTGAATATACAAACCTGAAGTATATATGAATTAGAGCTTCTACTTGTTTGATCATCAATCCACATCAAAGCCGTAAAAGGATGAAAGGTTCTTGAATAAAAAGTGTATCCAGTGCGACTGCAAAATAAATATAATTACACAAAAAATGTTATAACAAAAATGACCAACCATTGTTTACACATAGCTTGCTTAGAGTGAAAAACATTTTGGTTCAAAAATGTAGAATCTATGGAATTTTTGTTTTGTCAATTTAAAATCTGTAGATTAAAATTAAAAACAAAAAATGGGTACAAAAATTGCAAAAATTTAAATTTAGTATTTTTTTCAAATGTTTTGTGTTGTGTTTGATATCGATTAAATCTAACAGTAGTCTATATCATGGAAAACATTTTTGTTACAAAAATTTGTATAGGTGTTTTTTTTACCGAGGCACATTTGACAAAAATACAAACGATTAACTTTTGATAATAATCCTGTTGTTGAATTGTTTAAAAAAGAATTTGTATTTTCAAATCTGTTTTCTGTATTTTCAAATCTGTAAAAAAGAATTTGTATCGTTTTTGTTAAAAAATCTTAGTAGCGAATCTAAATTACATTGGCTTTTCTTGATAAATAACTCAAGATAAGAAAGCTAGATAATATAGAGTACTGTACTATTATAATGATGAACATAAAAGGAAAAATAAAGCAAACAAAACAATTATATCATAACATTCGAAGCTAAAAAACGAGTGAGTTCTTGATGATTTCTTCCACTGCAATGCTTTTCAATCGGAGATTCTTGAAACACTTGCAGGATTCTGTAAGCTTTAGAAATTTCTCTTTAGTTCTTTAATCCAAGGATAGCAAGGAATAAAGTTGGGGGAGCCGTGCCAACTATTCAAATCAAATGAGAAAAGAAAATTGTGCAATAAAGTTGACTAGTTTTTATTTGAGTACAAGTGTCTAACAAAAACTTGTCAACTTTATTGCACAATTTTTTTTAAATTCTTATTTGAGGTTGAAATGGTTTTCCACAAAACTTGAAAATCGTTCATGGGCTCCAGGTTATAATAAAGTTGAAAAGCTTTGTTTTAACATAAAGCGTCTCCCTTTCTTTTACAAGTCAAAATGATAGGAATAGCAAGTAATTTGTCCGAAGATAATGCTAATGATAACGACTGTGGATAATGGCAATACTTTAAAGGTTCACGGCTTTGTTCTAATGAGTTTTACTGTCAAGTTATCTACATGAATCTTTCATGGAAATGAATAATCTTGAAAAAGTTGGGGCACGTTAGAAAACCTTTTTAAGAATGACGATATATTAATATCCCAAAGCAACTAAATTCAAAAAGCAAGGAAACTGATGTTTTCATCCGAAGTTGAAGTTATTATTCAGAATAGTGTGGCTTATAAAAAAAAAAGAATCAATTCATTTATAAAACAACTGCACTCAAGAGTAATAACACATTCAAAACTAAATAAATGAATGGTAAAAGCTTTTCGTGTTTATTTCATTTCATCTGTCCTACTAGACATTGAAGCAAACGAAAAGCAAAAATGATAATTTTGATATAATCTAAGGGTGTAAGAATATAAATAAATCGATTGTTTGATGATATGTTAAATCTTAAAAATTCATTTTTTTGAAAATGCATGTATGAAACAAAGTTAACAAAAATCTAAAAAAAGTTTTTTCATGTTACATTTTTAAAGACTTTAAAGTGAAACCTAATTTGATTATTAAAAGAGCCTTTTTTGTGCTTTAATACAGAATATTATAAATTTTAATTTTTATTATGCTCGATCAGAGAACGTTATTTTTTTTTAATTTTCTTCAAAAATCTAGAAATTAAAAAAGTAGATGATTTGTAATTTGTTTTTCTGAAATGTAAAATTTATTGAGATGGGATACAAAAGAATAAAAAACAAAAAAAACTTATTTTAAAGTTGGTTGTAGGTTGCTTGAGTTGTAACCGATAAGTTAGTCCCAAAATGAATCTGAAAAACCAGTTTTTTTGAATTTTAAGTTTTTGACAACACAACACTTTTTTCACAAACATTTTAAAAAAAAATTTGACAATAAAGATTTTTTTCATGACTGTACTCCTTGATATTTGAATAATTAGGAAAAATAATAAAAAAATTCCAGTTTAATATTTTAATTAAAATGAGAAAAGTTGTGACTACAAACGGATTAATTCTCTTTTTTTACATTGTAGTTTAAAAAAAATTATTCTTTAAATACTTTTCGGCAGCGATGACTTTAGTAGGGAGCGAGTGGTGCGGTTGCACCAGCCTTCCCTGAAAAACTTGAAAAACGTGAAAAGGTGCTTCTCGCAAGATATTGTTCTATTTTTTTATAGCTGTACCATAATGGTGGCACCTCTAAAGTGATAGCTTTTTTTTAGTGAGATCACTTTGTTTCGGAAATTACTTTGCTTTGGAGCACTAAATAGTGGCCCCCTAACATGAAGACCGTTTTTAAGAAATTACTTTGTTTTGGAACACAAAAAACGGCCCCTTATTTTTTTGCATCAGCCCCCTTTTTTGTGAGACCATCACTGCTTTTTCTTTAACAGTCATCAGAATAAATCGTTGTCACTGATTGAAAAGCAAGCTTGATATTCTATTTACTTAATGAACTTTGACAGAAAAAATTACTTTAAACACAGTTTTTATCAGCAAGAATACCGTATAGCAAAAGAGTATGAATCCGTCTGCAACTAAAGCTTTCTCAAGTTCTACACACATGATAACTGTTTTTATCAAAATATGTTTATATGTGACAAAAATGTAATCACGTCCAATGTTTTCATTTTGCGGTTTGTCAAACGTAAAAACTTAGTTCAATAGTTTCGTTTTTTAACTTAGGTTTTTAGTGAAATTTATCGGCCTGCCTTTTAAATAAACTACACAATTTGTTTCAACTTTGAAAAGCCATAAACAAGTAAAATTGCTGATCTATCACAACCTTTGATAAACCTTACAATCAAATATTATTTAACATTAATTATTTTTCAAATTTCTTGGACTTTTTCGGCATTTGAAAGTTAATTGTGTTCAATGGTGTTGATATATTGATGGTTATAACCCTATGTGCGCCAAAAATTACAGTGATAAAAATTTACTATTGTTTCATTTGGCCGTTCGTCTTTTAATTTATCTGCTTTAAAAGCCGTTTACATTAAATCATGAAAGCCAAATTAGTCGAGGTTAGGTTTTGAACTAAAGTTGTTTTTACCCCAATATTTTCAAACCGTATTTATACAAGTGTGCGTATTTACATGTCAACTTCACATATTGCGACAAGTCAATCTCGCAGCAATAAGTACTAAGAAACAACTTAATTAAATCCGATATTCTGTTTTGGAAAAGATTACATTTTTTAATTATTCTTTAAAGTAGCGACATCAAAACTTATCCTCATTTTGCTAACTGACAATTTTTGTTTCAAGTGCTTTCGATTTTAGACCTGATAAACAATAATAATAAACAGCTATCTTCGTAAAAATTGAGAAAAATTTTATGACTTTTATGTAGTCACTCTAAAACATTTATGTAGTCCTAACATAAACTCATTATACAGTCATTTGTGATACGTAACATGTCACTAGTTTGTGTGGCCTATCTTCGCAACACTTGCATAAAAACCTTTTATATGTTATCTATATACAAGAAAGACACCAAATTTTTAAAATTTCCAAGCTTGCACATGAAAAGAAGCTACTGAGATAATTACAAAAATCGATATTTTTCAGGTATTTTAGCTCGATTGTTTTTATTAAATTATATTACAGAAAAAAAAAAGAAGTTTATAATAGTCACAAAAAATAAAACCAATTTGCTCAAAAGTTGAAATGTACTGATTGAAGTTGATGCATGATGTAAACCGTTTTAAACCTTTAGAGTTTTGATTTTAAAGTTGAATTTTTGCTGTTAAATTGCTTGGCTGTGGATAGCAGCCTCACGTCATGGTAATACTTAAACACTAAACTTTGCAAATACGGCTGCTTTTGATTGATCTATTTCATTTTTATTGTTTCAATAACATGGTAGCTGGATTGAAAAAAAATCATTTCATATTCTAGACTTATATAGTTTAAACTAATGCAATATATTGAGTGCCCTAGTAAAAATATGAATAACTTTCTTTTATTGGTTGCTGAGCTAAAGATACTCTATCTAGAGTTTTTCAAAGTCAAACTAAAGGCTAAAAAAGTTAATATAATTGTGCTGGTTTTTCATTAGCTTTTAAAGGAACTAAAATGTCCATGAAAATTTCAAGAAACAATGGCAATTTCTGAATTATGACACATTTACAATTATAAGTGAAAATTTTCTTGTAAAAATGACAAAAAAATATAATACAAAATTCAAATCATCTAGCCATGATCAATTTTTTTTTTAGTTTGAACAGTGTACAAGTATGAAAAAAAAAATAAAATGCAATTATATTGCAGCAAAATCAAAATATTTTTTGAAAGTAATTGGCACTATTCAAAAGAAAATCGTATTCGTTATCAATTGTAAAATAATGCCGGAAAAACTATTGATGTAGTTAAAAACCACTTTTCTTGGTTTTTTTAAATTTGTGTTTCTTGCAAATTATTAGCTGATTTTGTGGCATTGCCTGGTATTTATCGTTGTTTACAGATAGGAATCAAAACCTGACCTAACGCATTATTTTAAACAAATAACAAAAACTTGTCGTTTCCTCCATCCTGGATTTGCGATGCGTTGATACCTTGATCATATCTGTAGCTATACTAACTAGGAACAGATCTTTTGATGTATAAAGTAATTTTCCTAACATTGCTTATCAAATTGCGCACATTAATTTCTGCAATTTAGAATAATCAAAATCAATATTTTAAATAAAAAAAAATGGATCTTTGATTGGCAAAATTAAAAAAAGATCTTTGTCGTTTGATGCATTAGATGCACAAGATTAAAAATTGTTAAAAATACTATTGTTTTATTTTTTTAGTAAAGTACAAAACAACTAGGGTTAAATGTGGAGAGTAGAGTGAGAAATAAAATTTTTAAATCATAAAAAATAATATTCAAATAGTGTTTTGAAATAACCGAAAAAGCGACAGATTTTCACTTTCGTCGAAATAAAGTCAAGAGAAAATTGCACTAAAAAATTCATCTAATTCTGTTAAAATATTTATTTACTAGAGCAATTGATTGCGCCTTCGTAGCACAAACAAGAACTTGTATTGCAACATGTATTATTTCCTGTAAAAATTAAAATGTTATTTTATATAAAATAATAATATTAAAGCACATTGCTTAATAAACGAACAAAACTACTTTTAGTCTAAAAAATAAGTTTACAAAAGTTTACATTTTTCTCTATTTTAAAAACGTGCTTTCAAGTTATCGATGTAATTAATTTGTAAACGTAGATAAAAATAAATATGCGCTAAGAACTATGGGATGGAACGATTTGGCCCAGCCGTTTTGGCAGTGTGTCGTTTTCTTAGTCGTAAAATCTTGAAAAAGGTTAGGGTTTAGGGTTAGGCATTAGTACTGCAGTGTGTCGTTTTCTTAGTCGTAAAATCTTGAAAAAGGTTAGGGTTTAGGGTTAGGGATTAGTATTTTTTTTATTCAAACCTTCCTGCTAGTTTTAAATCCTAAGAACTATAATTCTAATAATCAATCGTTTTGAAAATTTTATTTTTTATTCATTAATGACCGCTACCAGAATTTCAAATTATTTTGTAATTTTTTTGATATATTGTCATTATTAAATCTATTTTGGAAAAAAAGATTGCTCAAATTTCTAAAGGATTCCATAAGCTTTAGCTTTATGATATATCCCGGGGGTGGGAAACAGGTGTCCCGCAAGATTTTTCAATGCGGGTCTCGTATAGTTGGGAAGATGCAAAATATTTAAGTGTAAACCCTTTTTGTGCTCGAAAATTAAGATTTTCAAGATGTTTCGAAGTAAAATCTTTTCAAAGCTTCAGATTTTCAGCGTATTAGGTGTTGTTTCTTTTCAACTTTAAAACTTAAAAAATTTTGGGAACCACTGCTCTGAAGCAGTGGTTTTAAGCTTCGGGTTGCAATCCAGCGGGGCTCGTGTAGCTATCTTTTGGAGATCACGGAGTATTTGATAAACCGTAGTAGTTTTCCACCTGGGGTTTGTTTGGTTATTTACTGAAGGCTAGTTAACTTACCTTGGGTTGGACATGGGGGGTATGAAAAAAAGTATCATCATCATCATCAGATCAATTTTGTAGCCGTATGTGGCTCTTGGCACTCAGTGACTGCGGAAAATAAACAAGTATATAATTTACTCCCTACGGTTAAAATCACCAAACTTGTTACGTTTTAACCAGAATTGGCGTTTGCATGAAAATTTTTATGAAAAGGTCGCAAAAGCTCTTGCGCCGCTGCTATTTTAACTCTGATCAAAGCTCAAACGCAAATTTAATCTAGTGTATATTTATAAAACTTTTAAAAATCTTAATTTACTATAAATAGCTGTGTTTTTTTGGTTTTTTTAGAAAAGCAGTTCTTTTCAATTGTGCTTGTAGCAGTGAGTTATAAGTTACTGCAAGATAATGCAATCTTACATTGAAGAGGAAATAAAAATAATAATCAGACAGATGGCAGTGTAGAGTACCATTTATGGCATTGTGCATCGTGCATGCCAAACCAAACTTACTACCCGACCATGGTTTTGAGTTTTAAACTTTCCCTATCTATTTAAATAAGATCCGAGTCGTACCTTAGTAACAAATCTTCTTAACAAAGCCAAACACGGCTTAACAAAGTTACAAAATTTATTACTAATGGCTGAAGCCAGCAAGCCAGATACAAATAAATCAAAGCGTTTTCTGAAATAAAAGAAAACGTTACAATAGTGTGACTAGAACAATTAAAACAACCAATTCACTGCTTTCCACTCATCTGTCCAAACTTAAGATTCAAGAGATTATAAAGAAAGAATTCTACTGCAATGCACAACGCGCAACGCGCAATCACAATAGACAAAAGGGCGTTTATTACAATTATAGCTGGCTGCTAACAATCACGCGGCGGGTGCGTGATTGAAAGGAAAAGAGGAGGTTCGAAACCCACGGCGAGCGCTAACACTAAGATTTGCAGCTTCTATCAAATGCAAGACTGCAATGATACAAACTGCAGTTTGCCGTTAGCCGTTTCTATCAGTAATTTTGAGTAGAAAGTTGTTGAACATTTGCAGGTAATCTAGCAATCAATAAAAAAATGGCACAATATTTTGTAAGGCACTCTGCAAAATTTTATTTTCGTGGTGAGCTGATCAGATTCAGTTATAAAGTCAAATTCAGTTATAATGAATTTTAGCTTCGAGTAATAATAAGTTTCAGAAGTTTACGACTCATTTCAGAACACGTAAAACAAGAAAAATAGTACCCGTAAATCTTTTTTATTTAAAATCATATTTTTTTTTGTAAAAACTTTGCTTTACATCATGTTTTTTAGAACAATTTTTTACATCTTTTGATTTACTGTGCAAAAAGAAATTAAGAATTTTTGTGATTGTACAAGATGGAGGTACAAAGAAGTGTTTGCGGCGGCCGTTTAAAGTTGTTAAAAAGAAAAACTTGGCCTTGACCAACGCTAGGACACAATAAAGTGTCCTCAGTATAATAGAACTCAAAATGGTTCTATACTTAAGTTCAAATTTTGATAATATTGAATCAACTAGAATGCTGGAACGCCACGACTGCGCAAAAAAAATCTATTGTTTTCAATATCTTGCTTCTGCCAACATAATTTAAGGATAGGTAACTTTTAACATAGCCAATAGTACAAGCAAAAAAGTGATATTAAACGCTGCTTGTTACGTGTGTCGAGATGCTGACAGTGGCTGCGTGGAGCTTTGCCGCGTTTAGATTTTTTAAAATTTATTCTTTTTGTTGTAAATTGCTTGTTAAAAAAATGCAAATTCTACATCCTCAGGCCCTAATAAACAAAGACTAATCAATATTTGTGTTGGTTTACAAAACCCCGTGAACGCGAAAACTCAAGGACCCTGCGCACATAGAAAAGCAGTGTAAAAAATATTTAGCATAATTTTCTTTTGCATCTTTAAATACCAAAAGTGATAGATCGTGTTTGTTTTTTTCTGGTATTTATGTTGTTTTTTTAAAAGTCACTTGGCTTTTTTGCCAAAGAAAGTGTTTTCACCAAAAAAATGTAGCAGGAAAATGTTTTTGCAAAATATTAATTGGTGTTAGCGTTTTTTGCCATTCACGTACAATTCAAAAATTATTATTTGAAAAAAAAATTAAGCAAACAATGATGAACCAATGCATTTTTAAGATTATTTTGTTATAAAAAAAATAAAAAAAACATTTACAAACTTTTGTGCTGAGTCAGCAATTTTAAACAAATCAAAAAACAATCCGCTTCGAAAAAAAACTGTTTTTCTGTAAGCGTTTGAAACTGTAGCTAACGCGATAAAATTTTCTTTTTTTCGTAAAAACATTTTTAGATCAAAGTTTTGGTCTAAAAATTACGCGGCTACAAATTAACCGACGAGTTTTTTAAGTCTCCGATTAAAATATTTCTCTTTAGAAACAATGGCCAAAAATTGTTTAAATTCTTTGAGTTCTATAATATTAAAATTTTCCGTGGTAAAATTAACTGTGACATAATTTATTAATCACTAAATTTTGAGCAGAAAATCTATTTTTGAATGTTTCTGAAACACTTGGCAAGTGGTAAAACAATGATACTATACTTTATCGAAAGCTCTGTAAAAGATGTTCATTGGATTTTAAAATATTTACCCCCCTGCACTTACCTCTTTGTCACATTCTAACCCCTTAACCCCCGGTAAAAGACCAAAATAAAACAATACTAGAGGGTATATTTTTAGAGGGTTGTGATGGGGGTATGTGACCACGAGATAAATGGCCGGATACCGTTCATTTTTAGTGAGTCGATCAGATTCGAAGTTTTCGAAATTTTCTTTCTTGATTAGTACTGATTTATGATTGTTTCTTTTATGACAATGCCGGTACTTTCCATCTTTGCTACTCCTATTTAAATTTAAAATTGTAAATCTTTGGTTACAAATACAAATTTTCAAAAAAGTTGCTTCTTGGAATTCTTATCTTTTTCTGCTTAGTCTTTTCGGATGACTGTCTTAATTTAGTTGAAGAATAGTCTGACACCGTTCCTCTCAATAACTAGAGCCTAGTTTCTTGAATTATTTTCATACTTTTTGTTCACTAATTCTTTTGAAAACATTAGTTAGTTTTGTTGCACACTGTAAATATATTGACGGAATAACCTTAATGAAAGCTGTAAAGGTCATTCAAGCGGCTGAATATATTCGCCAAATATGCAAATTTGCTTATCCACATTTTATTGGATAAAAATTCTTTTAATGGGGAATGTTCATTCACGTAAAAATTGATTTGCTTCTTCCCTTAACTCAAAAAGACGTGCAAGAACGCGTCCTCTCGAAAGCCATATCACTTGTGCATGAAAGATGAGATGGCAATTTTGCGCAGCCATATTCACACGCACAGCCTCAGAAAGCCTTAAATGCCAAAACTCGGTCACGAGTAATTGATAATCTTAACTGGTCGGATCATAATGTCATTTAATTCAGGTGACAGATTCTGGGTAGCTATATGTTCACAGCAATATATGCAATGTGTAGACCAGTGCTCTTCAAACTTTTTTCATTGCGACCCATTTTGCACGGCCAAATTTATTCGAGACCCTTGGGACAAAAATAAAAAGATATTTTTATTATTGATTATAAATGTTTTTTATTTTGTACTATAAAATATATTTTATAAAATAAAAAGATATTTTTATTTTAGTCCAGTTTCTGCAAATAAAATTATGCATCCAATAGATTGGAAAGACCAAGACATCCATATAAAATATTTTTCTAATATTCAATTTGCAAATTTTTTTCAATTTTTTCACAATTTAGGTTTTGAATTTTTTTGATAGCATGACTGCTTTGCCCGGCTCTGCGACAAAGGGGTCATGCTATCAAAAAAATTATCAACTTGATTGGTTTGTAGTTCTTTTGTAGTTCCAAACCATTGCAATAAATTGTCAATTTTATCAGACCTAAGTACACTTAAGATTGGTATATAATTACTATACTTTTCTGCAAGTTAAAAAACAGTTAGCTGGTTAATTACTAACCAACTCAAAATCATCATTAACCAATTAACCTTACTCTCAAGTAAATTATATCAACCTTTACCGAATTTTATTGTAGTATAATACAACCATGATAAATCTATAGACAACTTTACTGCTAGTACTAGCTAGGATACTAGTATGATCGTTTTGCCCCAACAGCAGATGTCCGCTTTGCCCCATCACAGCATGTTTTAATTAAATACTAATTAAAAAAATATTGTATATAACGATATTGCCAAGCCGTACTGCCCCCCACCCCGAATGATTTTAATTTGACACTAAACTTAATTCATCCAACTACTTTCAGAAAACAAACAAGAACAAATTTCACATTGATCGAGAGGAAAATTGAACAAAATTAAATATTCGAATTCATTAAAACTGTCTGAACTGGCAGTTGTGTTTTTTTGTTTTAATTGCTATTTTGTTATTTTTTAATTCACCTGATTTTGTACAGCGATGTCTTGGTATAATAATGTTTGCTTAGTATTGTTTTAATCGCATATCAAGTTTTCTTGGTAATATTAGTTTTATTGGTTTTATTGGTCTTTTCTTGGTAATTCTTAAATACTTTTATAGTTAAACTTGTGGTTGATGCTGGGTTTCGAGGGAGGGTAACTTTTTTGAAAAATTTTTTCCGACAAAAATTTGATAATCTGGGCTAAAAAATGCGCTGATTTCATTTATCGATATTCCAGTTAATAAAAATCTTTTAAATGCTAAATTTTAATTAAAAAAGTACACCGATGTTTTTTAAAATTTATAAAATTAAAAGTTTTATTGATTATTTTATTTTATTAGTTATAACTTTGCTAAAAATTAAAATGGCTACAGCAGAGTTTAAATAGATTTAGGGTTCAGGTTCATGGAAATGGTGAATAAACAATTAGTTTGATATCGTTTCATACTTATAAAAATCAATGTATATCTTATAAAAATTAGTTAATAAATTAAAATTTAGCATTTATATCTTTTTCACAACCTCATATATGTTTTTTTAAATTAGCGCAATTTTTTACTATAAAGTGGTATTTTTGGTCAAAAGTTTCCCCCCTCTGAAACCCAGCATTAACCAAACTTGTTGGTTTGAAGTTACCGAGCAAAGATATAATTACCATTAACACTACAATGGATTATCCAAAAGGTGCAACGACAAGAGTACTAGACTAAGGTTGTGCTTTACTCCAGAATGTGCCAGCAGAGTCGTGAGACAGACAACGTTTAAAAAACTTAGCGTTATAGGGGAGGAATGAAGAGTAACAAAATGGGTTAAGGGAGGAATACATTAAAAAAGGTTGGGAACCACTGGTACAGGTTGTGACAAGAGAACCAGTAAAGGTTGTCACACTGTGACCACCAACCCCATGCTATACGAACTATTTAATCAACTTGTTTTGGTGTGTTTTAAAAAACATATCTCATCACGTTATGTCGAAATATTAAATTTATATAAGCTTAATTTGCCTAACAGTTGTTCATAATATAATTAAAATCAGAAATTAGACACCAATTAATTACAATAAGTGTAGGTCTACTTTGAAATCCCCACTTTTTAACGTTTGCAGCAAAACATTTTTTTGATTCTTGCGCTCCGTCTTTATTATTAAAATACTGTTTTATTTATTGAGAAACGTAGAAGCATATTTACAGCTTAAGAGATTTGAGTCATCAAATAAAATCTTGGTTATAAATAAATAATTCTTTTTTCTGGTTCAATAGTAAAATATAAGCCTACTAATGGTTAATGGTTAATCATAATCCCGCGTATTTATTCAACAAAAAGTAGATGAGACAATCCTAAACCCGATGAAATGTTGAGTGCAGTTCGACACATCAAAAGTACCGGAGAAAATATTAAAAAAAATTGCAAAGAATTTTGGTATCAACTGCAAAACACTTTTACGTCGTATAAAAAATTTTTCTTACGAAGAAATTAAAGGGAAGATTAATTTCAGACAACAACTGAGTGGTGCACCAGGAACAGGCAAGTGTTTACAAATGCAGAAAAAATAACGATAGTCGAGTAACTTTTAAGAGCATCGGATATTTATTTTGGATTATCACCAAAGGAATACGAAAACTTATGTACAAGTTTGCTGAAGCTAACCGTTCAAAACGTTGTAAACAGCTGAAACTTACGGTTGCTAAACCTAGTCATTGTAAACGGCTAACTGGAAGAGAAATACTTGTTATTTTTATATGACCTGTATATATAATATTTTTGTATTGTTTTTTTGTCAAGAAATGTTAGTATAATCTAGGTGTATAGCAAAATTAAGCAGCAACTGACTGAGTGTCGATTCACAAATAGCTGTGATGTATCACCCAATACTTGTGACAACCAGAATAGATTTGTTCAGCTTGTCTAACTTTTTTTGATTGTTTTACAGTAAAAGCTTTCAAATACATGTTTATTGTTGGTGAATAACCAAAAAAACACTCTAAACTTAGAAATGAAGGTTTTAACTAAAGAAAAAAACAAAAAAATTATGAAAATTGACCAACTGTTTACTAGATTATAAAGTTTGAAATTTATGACAACCAGACCCGTCTCTTCTATGTAGTGTCGGTATTGTGTCTTTGATGACTAAATAATAAGATTTATTTTTTTACATAAATAGGATTAAAGTAAATAATTTTGTAACAGAAACCACTAAAAAACTAAAAAATAGAAAAAAATCTTCACTTCGAGGTGGGGCTTATAGAAATAGTTTTATAAAGTATCTTCTTCTTTCGATCTTTTACTTTAATCAAGGGTTGCCACAGCGTATGATGCTATTTCACAGTGTCCTGTTTCCAATGTTTTTCTTCCTCACGCCAACTTACCCTATATTCTCCTTCACTACATCCAGAATTTTTCTCTTCGGCCTTCTCTTTTTTTCTTTTCCGGTAACTCCATTTTCATCACCCTTCTTATATAACTCCTGGTTTCTCCTCCTGACATGTCCATTTCACCTCAGCCTACCCTCGCTCAACTTCATAATTTCTATCTTAACTGTACCCCTGATGTACTCATTTCTAATCTTATCTTTTCTCGTCATTCCCATAGCAAACCTCAATATTTTCATCTCTGCAACATCTATCTCTTCTACTTGTTTCTTTGTAACCGCCACCGTCTCGAGACTAATTGCTGGTCTCACCACTAAACTGTACACTTTTCTTTTTACTCTCGCTGGTAACCTCCTGTCATAGATTATTCCTAATACTTTTCTCCATTCGTTTCATCCTGCCTGCACTCTCCCCTTTACATCCTTCTCACAACAAGCACTTTCTTGTACCGTTGATCTACTTACTTTCATCCCTCTTTTTTCCAACGCATATCTCCAGCATTCTAATCTCCATTCTACAGGTGTATTTCTCCCAGGGTCTCTGCACAAATCAGCAAACAACATCGTCTACCGTGGTTCTCTCCTTACTTCGTCCGTTCGCCTATCCATAATTACAGCAAACAGTAGCGGACTTAACCTTTATTTACCTAGGATGTTTTTTTCAGTTGACTACCTAAGGGGGGTCCTCGGAGGACTTAAGTTTACATGTCAAATACTTTTAACAGACAATACAGCTGTGCAGTTGATTTTTTGATATGTTGGAAAAAATTTATTCTAGTTTAGTCAAATGTCTTTACTTTTAATATATTTGCTATCAGTATTTTCTTATTTTGCATAAAATCGAAGGGCCTCGAATTTTTGTTGATTGCTTTGTTTTGCGACATAATTGGATTAGTCATGGTGTACTGCAAAAACAAATAACTACTACGTGACGCAGTAATCTTAAAAAACACAGCAAGACGTTCAAAACATTTTTTGATTTACTTCATAATTCTTGTACACAAAAAGTGTACGAAAATCATGAGATAAGTCAAAAAAATAACCCTACTGCACTAAAACTACCCATCGGATTTTCTCAAGTAAATACTAAAATATTCAGGAATAAATTTTAGGAAAATTCATAAAATTTTATGTTTTTATCGTCCAAACTTTACGAGTTATAACGTACCTAAGGGGGGTCGGTCCTTTGAGGATTTTTTTTATCATGTATATAAAAAGTAAATTTTTTAATAACTATACGCGCATTATTTTAACTTAAAAAAATTCTATGATAGTATCTCTCCTTTTGTTAAACAACTTCTAGGTAAATTCGTGACTTAAGAATAATAATTTTACAAATTTTATATTGAGAAACAAAAAATCTTGATATTAATGATCTGTACCAAAATTTATGAAGTCATTTTAAAAATCTAATTACAATGCTGTCATTTTGTCAAAATCGTTTAAGCAATGCAATATTTATACAGTTTACGCTATTGTTGTGCTATTTTATTAAATTGAAAGTTATTTTAATATTTGCTTATTTATCTGTTTCAAATATATTTTCCCGCTTATATGTGTATCCCAAATAAAATACATTTTTTTTACCTTAAAGCCAAGAAAACTACAGATTTAAATCAGAAGCTATATTATATTAGTTTTTTTGTTATATTAGTTTTTTTTACTTTATACCTTTAAAAAATCATTCAAAATACCAATTAGTCTATCTCTAAAGAGAAAAATGTTTTTGTTGCTGGCTTTGTTTGAAGAGCACTTTTACTTATCAAATACTATAATGGTACCTATTCTCAACCCATATTTTTACCTGCTTTTGCAATGCAACTAACACTGCTTTGTTCACTTTGTTGTCTTATTGATATTATTGGCCTGGTGTTGGAACAGAGAAATACAAAATAGTTGAAATTCCGACAATAAATTTTTGCATTTAAATTATCTTAAATCGATGTCCTAGTAATCGGTTTACGCCATTCATTGTCACTACAAATTTCCATTATTTTGATTGGTTTATTTAGATATGGTAAATTTATGGTAGGTATTGTCACGCTCTTCCTACTTAGTACCAAAATAACCACAAGATACTAGAGGCGAACCCTACGTTAATATCGCAGAAAATCACTAGCCTGTTGAAAGGAGCTTATGCGAGTGTTGAACTGGCGGGGCCTAGCGAATTAGAAGGACAGACAGGTATTAAAATCTGAATTAATTATATTGAAGAAACGAAGACAAAAAATTAAATGAAAATAAGAACAACCGCCAAAATTATACATGAGATGCTACAATTTATTAATAGATTAAACACATACAAATTACTTAACCGAATTTACAGAGCCGCAAAAGAATATAATGAATTTTATAAATTTTCCCGCTAACACTTAATATCAGCTTGCCGTCTCGACAGATACATTCACATACATAAAATATACACAGAATACGTTCATCATCTCGAATCCGCCTTTACATCTGCATCTACAATTGAATCTCACTTAATAAATGTCTTCTCGTTGCCGCCTCGTATATATACACCTTTTGTAGCGACCACATGTGAAGGAACGCTTTACACCTGTTCTTTTTCAACAACGAGAACAAAGCCACTTCACGGCGTAAATCCGTAATTCAAACAGCTGTCCACTGTCCAGGGCAACAGCGGTAAATAGTCACAAATAAATTCTAAATAATCGCGTCAACGTTAATGCGATTTACACAATTAATCTAAAAAGGTGTCGATTTAAACAATAAATTTAAAAAGGTCACGACCTGAATAATTAATCTAAAAAGGTTTCAATTTAAACAATTAATCCAAAAAGGTTTCAATCTAAACAATTAATCCAAAAAGGTGTCGATTTAATTACTTAATTTAAAAAGGTTCAATGTCTTTATTTGATAAAATTTAATCGTAGCGTGACAGGTATAAATAACTGTTTTTATCAATAGAATTCCATAATCTGGATTGCATCGATTGATGGAAGCGCTCTTTTATAAGTTTTCATTAAAATACAAATTTTCCTGAGATAAAGTAGTAAAAATAATCATTTTATTTTTTCAAGAAAAAGCCAAATAAACATTATGAGATTTATTAAATATAGTTTTTTGTTTTATTTTTCTAGAAATTTTTTACCCTGAATTTCTTTTCAAAGCAAATCAAATAGCTGTGTATTTTTTTAAAAATACCATAGTTTACACAAAAAAAATAGTGCGTTTATTTGATTTTCAAACTTTTCAACAAAAAAGGCTTTTCGTTCAAGTTTTTTATCTTGATTTACGGTTAAGCTTTTAAGTAATATGCTATTTTGTAAATTAACAATCTAAAATTTCTGTTTTACTTAGAAACTTGAATGTAAGTAATTCAACTACGAGTTATGATTTATGGATGTCATTTATATTATGCAGCTTTTACACTAATTAAATGATGCTATTTTAGATTTACACAAAACCAACTAGAGTTTCATTCAGCTTTTATAAAACAGTATCTTAAATTTCATCGGTTAAATCAACTTCCACCAAAAATTGTTGCAAAAAGGTACCTTTCTCTATTTTAATTTGTTTGAATTGTCCATACCCACCGATTTGACACCAGCATTTAATGTGTAGTTAAGCAAATTTGACATTTTGCCTTGTTTCAAACTCATTTTTTATGTAAACTTTAAACACTGTTTTTTCTTAGTTGCACTTTTACTGAAATTGTTCTCTTTTATGGTTTCATTATTTACATTGGTTGTTAGAAACATGAAACCGGTTTATTAATTATTTTGTGTAACTAGCTCGTGAATTTCAAGTTCTTCATTTATTTAAGGCAGTGGTTCTCAACTAGTGTGTCTAGAGGTCTCCAGGTGTGCCGCAAATGATTTCGAAAAAAAACTATTTAGGGACGTCGAATTTTTCGGTTTTTGTACGTGAGATTCGAAGGGAAAGAAAGAGCGTGAGTTTAGGCGGACACTTTGGTTTTTTTGAGATCATCATGATTTTGGGACGAAAATTAAGAAATCATTGACAAATCTTTAGTAAAGAACTTTTTTTTTAGAGATCACTATGATTTTGGAACAAAAGTTGAGAAATCTTAGGCAAATTTTCAGTGAAGATCTTTTTATTAATAGCCAATATAATGGGTGTGCCGCCCATATAAAAAAAGTTGGGAACCACTGATTTAGGGAAAAAAGTAAAGAGTCATAAACGCCGTGCACTGATTGACGCGTCTTTACTTTAAAATACCAAAACCAGTTTCTTTGATGAAAAAGCAAGTCTTGATTAATTACTTTAATTACAACGGTTTAGAAAAAATAATTCTCTAAATTTTTTTACAAATTAGCAGTTTAGGAGTGCAAATTTCATAGATCTTTTAATCAGCGTCAAGTTTTAGTTTTAGTTGAAAAATGATTATCATATCCAACTCAAGTTCGAGTTATTCATTTTGTATTCATGTTCAAGTTTGAAGCCCAGGCTATGCATGTCTTTGTTCATAAGCAAATTATGAACATAATAACAGACTGTTCTTGATTTCAATATAGATAAAGTAAATGTTAGGTTGAGATTTATATAAAACGAAACCCATGGAAGTGAGCTTTGGATACCAATGAACCAACAAACAATCTCTGTGTAATCAAAACCTACAATTCTTTTAACTTACCAATTCTGGCCGATGCTCAATGTCCTCAAAGACAATTGGACTGAAAGCAGTTTTAGAAGAAAAAAGAAAGTGTAACAAAAAGCAATATCGAACAGAAAAAGCTGAAGTTGAAACATTTCAATTTTTTAGCTTATTTAGACTGAAAGCAGTTGCTGAAAAGTAAGCGGAAAGTGTTTTTCATTGCGTCTCCTTTCAGGCTAAAACCTAGCCAATTTCAAATTCTCGCTACACCTCCATTCGTTTTAACAAATTTTCGATCCCAGTCATGGTTACTGAATCCGCCATTGATCAACACCTTTTAGATAACCCTATGTACGCCCAAAATTACAATGATAAAAATTTTAGTATTATTTTATTTGGCCGTTTGTCTTTTCATTTATCTGCTTCAGAAGCTGTTTATATCAAATCATGCAAGCAAAATTGATGTGCCAAAAAGAGTTTGTTTACAATTTAAAATCTTGTGTTGATTACGCGTTTTGACGCCTTTCTCAAACACCCAATTTATCTTTGTTAAAATTGGGCTACGTTTGTTTGTTTTATGAGTTTTTCTTTGTTTAATTTAAAAAAAAAAATTAACAACTAAATTTTGGTTTTTAATGTTATTTACAATTGCTGGGTGTAGTTGTAATTACATTCTCAAAAGGAAAAAATGATGTTTGGATTGCGTTAAATATTGTTTTAATTCAAAACCGTGAGTTAAAACTCTCAAATTAATACATAATTTGATTATTATTATTTTAAAACTTAATAAACGTGCAAGTGCATGTTTTTAAAAATGCTTTTACGCCCTGTAATTTTAAACTGCGGTT
This sequence comes from Diplosoma virens, assembly GCA_963680785.1. Classification (NCBI taxonomy): domain Eukaryota; kingdom Metazoa; phylum Chordata; class Ascidiacea; order Aplousobranchia; family Didemnidae; genus Diplosoma; species Diplosoma virens. The sequence goes on along the minus strand of OY796882.1, from coordinate 63,273,617 downwards.
ATAACAATACAAATCTATAAAGCAATGTTAATAGTCAAAATTTTGCTTCTTTTTTAAAAGTCAAACAAAAACATAAATATTGCGGCTATGTTTGCACGATTCATGCATTTTCTCATGATGATTCAAATCTTGCGTAAACTAAAGATTAGTCAAAACGGACGAGATTCATCCAACTTATACGTAAACGATACGATCGTTTCAAATTTTTCTTTTGGAGTCTTCACATGTTTAATGAATCCAGAGTATCGACTTTTTTCTTTTTAACAAAAAGAGTTCTAGAATTTTTACTTTCAACGCAGTTTGCTGGTTTCATATATTTTTATTTGTATTGAATTATTTTAAGAATCAGATATGTGAGCTGTCTCATGCATAACGCAGCTCTGTCCGGGATCAGCAAATTGCAGCTTTCAAACCATCGCCAATTACTATTGTGCAAAAACATTTTATTACTCTACTTTGGCTAAAAGCATTTTTTTGCAAAGAAAAACAAATAATATTAAAAGTGATAGTAGTTAGGCTCGGGTCATTTGGCGTACGTTACGGCGGTCCTGACGATGGTCCTAATGGTGGTCTTGACGGTGGTCGCACCACCGCGAAACGGTGGTGCTCCTTCTAGCAGATTTAGGTAAATCCAAGACGACGGAGGCTAAATCCGAGGAGGTTAAATCCAAAGAGGTTAAATCCGAGGAGGTTAAATCAAAGGAGATAAAATCCAAGAAGGTGAAAAGTGGAAGACTGTAATCAATATATTTGATAAATATCAAAGTTATGATATATAATGAATAACTCTTTAGCATCATCTAGCGTTGGTTAAAGATCTAGATGAAATTAGGTAATCAAGTTTGATTATCTAATTTCATCTAGAAACAGGTTCGATCCCTGAATGTAATGAATCAAAGATTTAGTTATTTTTCAATGAAATCTAAGCTCTAGCTAATCCGAGTTGGGTCCTTGGTCAATTAATTTTTGATTGAAGTATGTTGGATAATATATTTGAAAAGCTAAGACCAGTCAAAAAAATTGACCAAGAACATACTAGTATGACGATTAACTTTATATTCAACCTGTAAAGAGATTATTTAACTCTAAAGATGTTGTAATTGCAGTAAAAAAAAGCTTTCTAACAGATGGTTTTTTTCAAAGCCTTATAAAAGATTTAATTATGTTTAAAGACACGTGGCTAAAAAACAACAATGAACTTTCTAACAATTTTGTAACTAATTTAGAGTCTTATAAAAGGTTCAAAAACAAGTATAAAGAGTTACCTTGAAGAACTTGTTAGTAAAAACAATTAGCTTTCGAACCAGCGGTTGGAGCAAAGACAAACGAAGTCTTGTAAAAATACGTAGAAGTACATATTTTTAAACCGGAATTAGCTTTCTAACCAATGATTTTTTAACAAGTTCATAAGCAACTATCCTGAAAGGCATGTCTCTAAAAAACAATAATTAAATTTCTAACCAGTGATTTTTATCAAATTCACAAACAAGTATAAACAGTTATCTGGAAAGACACGTCACTAAAAACAACAGTTAACTTTCTGACAAATGTTTTACTTATTTAAACTAAGTCAAACGAATTCAAAGTCTTGTAATACTATAATCGGTTATTAAAAGAAAAAGCTTTCTAACAATTGATTTTAACAAAGGCAAACGAGTTTAAATTCTTGATTTTAATTTAAAACCTAAGATCTATTTGTTCAATTTTTTAAGGTTTTATTCTAAAACCTGTTATTCAAATAAATTAACCCTATTCTCCTCAACGGCCGGGCTTCTGAAGCCCGGCCCTTGCAAAAACGTTTGTAATTAATTCATCTTTTTAGATAAAATTCTGGAATTTCTTGACTTTTCCTAATTTGAAATGCTGAATAAGATGGTACTATTTTTAGGTGCCCCCGAGCAAGGGTTAACGGTTAAAATAGACGTTTTTTAGCAAATTTGTGAATTTTTGCTGGTTTTCGCAAGCAGAGCGTGGAATTTCAATTTCCCGCTTTTATTAAGTGACATGAATTTTACCAATAATCGGCTTTGCGTGTCGAAGCAAATTACGTTGTTTCCCGACTTCGATACGCCTTAGGCGATGTAGAACTTATTTCATGTAAATCGCATTTTCTTTTTTTGAGCTTTTGGCGATTGCTTGGAAACATTTTACACATATACAATATTTTGCGTAAACAATTGCTGTTGGACTGCTTGAATACCAATCAAGCGGACAAAATTCAATTTTTACAATAAGCATTTTTATAAAACTTTCTTTTTATTATTTATTTGTGGGAAAAAAATTAAATTAACTAGTTCATATTTTAGCTCTTATGCTGACGCCTTCTTATAATTAAACAACACCTGACTTTTTACAATTGCATTTCACGTTGTATTTGAAGTAACAGGCCGTTTTTTTGTTGAAATTTCCCTAACAATGAAAAATCGAACGTATTTTTTATATAAAAGTATACCTGTTTAAAAAAGTTTTGTGAAATAGTTTATAGCTTTTCGATGTGGGTTTTCCAAACAGAAAGCATAGAATAAAAACAAGACGTTTGAAACGATTGAATTTCAATAAAACAGACGTTTCTAACTTGTATAAATTTATGGCGGTTCTAAAGTCTGAGATTTACACAAATGACTTTTTCCTCCCAAAAAATTTTCAATAAACATTTGGTGGTACAGAATTTGAAGATTGCTTGAAGTAAAAGATTTTTCTTCCCAAAGCTTTTCATCTGACACTCTTCAGGGGAAATCGTCAGAATGAAGTAGAATTGAAACCGAACTAGTTTATAAAGGAAGAAAGTAGACTCTTTCAGCCAATGAGAACTCTACTTTCTTCCTTTATAAACTAGTTCGGTTTCAATTCTACTTCATTCTGACGATTTCCCCTGAAGAGTGTCAGATGAAAAGCTTTGGGAAGAAAAATCTTTTACTTCAAAAAATTTTCAAGCCAAAGTTTAAAAAAGTGTCCTTACTTATTGCAAACTGTTTAATAAATTTATTTTGAAAGTTAAATAAAAACTTAAAAAAGCTCTGTTCTGGAAATTTAAAAAGAACTTTTTATGTAAACGTAAAGACCATTTTTGGTCTTCATTTGCTTTTCGCCATAAATTTTATGTTTGAACTTAATAAGTCATTTAAAAAAGGTTGGTATAATTCCTGGTCTAATATGATTATCCTATTATATTCCGACGTCTTTTTAGTTTTAAAACACCCACTAATTCGAAACCTCTGAATAAAATCAACTTAGATATCTTAGTTAAGGATGACCTGGGCTGTTTACAAAGGTTTTTCCACGTAAAACCAGATAAAGCTTCGGGCCCCAATTTTATGTGCATGTTATATAAATTCATTAGGGCTCTAACCTCTTAGATTTACACAAATGACTTCTTTCGTCCCAAAAAATTTTCAAGCCAAAGTATAAAAAAATGGTCCTTACTTATTGCAAACTGTTTAATAAATTTATTGCAAAAATTAAATAAAAACCTAAAAAAGCTCCACTTTGAAAATTCAAAAAAAAATTTTTTTGTAAACGTAAAGACTATTTTTTGGTCTTCACTTGCCTTTCGCCATAAATTTTATGTTTGGACTCAAATTGTAATTTTTAAAAAAGTTTAATATAACTCTTGATCTAATATGATTATCCTATTATATTTTGACGTCTTCGCAGTTTTAAAATGACCTACTAATTTGAAACCTCTGAATAAAATTAACTTAAATTTTTACTTACGCCTGATCTAGGCTGTTTACAAGGGTTCTTCCACGTAAAACCAGATAAAACCCCCGGGCCCAGTTTTATGTGCACAGAGCTTATTATCCATGTCAGAGCTATTTCAAAATCTTAATTAAATCATTTTCCTTTTTCCTGCTTGCGTCAATTCTAATTTGGAAAATCTAAGGAAGAGCGCTTCGAGTCGCGATTTAAAAGACAAAGAAGGCTGTAGAGATCCAAACAGTTATTAACAAATTTATCAACTTTATGTCCCGTAGGAAAAATTTAAGACGTTTACGTACGCTCGCAACGAGCTAATTGATGATTTTGAAGCAAAAAGTCAACGGCGGATCAAGTCGTTCTGTTATCATAGAAATCATCGACGATTTTCTCAAGACTAAGAATAATGCCAGTGCTATTTGTCAATCTGAAACCTGCATATGACACTGTTATTTCATACAAACTTAATTCTAACTGCAAGTTACTGAGTTTTCTGCTGGATAAGAACATGGTTTAAATGATTATGAAACTAGTTCACAACAAAAGTTTTACTCTAACGGTGGCAGTAAGCAAAACAGTCTCGGGTGTCAGAGAAACATTGTTCCTCTAAAATCAATTGCGACTGATTTTTTTTTAACATCTCGAAGTATAATCTGCGTTCCACAATCTTCAGATTAAGAATATTGTTAGCAAAAATTTACAATAATCAACATTCATCATTGCGTTTAATTTCGACTTATCTTGAGGTAAAACTAAATAAATCACCCAAGTTTCGTCACCACCGTTTGCATTGCGCAAAAATTTTTCTTTGTGTGTCCCGGCGCTGAAGTAACCTGCGGTTTTAGGGCGGGAGCTGGTGCCAAAACCAGTGGTGGATATTGGGTGAGGCGAATGAGGCAGTTACCTCGGGCCCTTGCTTAAAAATATTGCATATAGTTTCATTTTGCTGTATATGCTTTTTTAGAGATCACCATTATTTTGGGAGAAAAATAGCGAAATATGAGATCAAATCGAAGTGAAGATCTTCTTTTTTTTAAAGATCACTATGATTTGGGAGAAAAATAGAAAAATGAGAGATCAAATCGAAGTGAAGACCTTTTTTTTAGAGATTACCATGAGTTTGGGAAAAATAAGGAAAATACGAGATCAAAGCTCTTTTTTTTAGAGAACATCAATTTTTGCGAATCCTTGCTTCGCGGCCCTATTTTTGAATATCCGTCACTGGCCAGAACATCAGAAATAACTCTCCTATTTTTGTCTATTCAATAGCCGAGTACTGGATCTTGTTTGTTTTTGCAGCGCACGTACTTGGTTTATATATAGTGTCTTCAATAATACTTTGTGCGTAGTCACTGAATGCCTCCGTCCCTCTCCAACGGACCACTTACCAGTTTTTACAGACATCCAGCCATCTGAGCTTTGACAACAAGAACCGATACTCTTTATGGCCAGAGATAGTACTCTAGACATGCTCTACTATTTTTTCAAACCTGTGGCACATTTTGTAAGGTTTCAAAAATTTGCGGAGCATCTGGACCAGGTAAAGAGCTAAATTTTCACCGCTTTCCGTTAACTGAAGTTTCCTTTGAATGCCATAGAAAGCCTAAAAATTTTAATCTGAACTCTAAAAATAAAGTAATGACTTTTTTCATCTGAAGTTACCAATTTGCGCATATCAAACACAATTCAGCCTGGGAGAAAATTGATCAAAAAAAAGCTATCAATTTATTTGTAAAGAGTTTTTATGTTCACTAAGTAAAGTTTCATATGAAAAAATGCGTTTAAAATTTAGTAAAGACCAAAAATAAGTCATGACATTTCACGATGAGATGTACTGTACAATGAATTTTTTAAGTTTATTGGTTGCTACTTCAAAAAACATAACTTTTTATCTATTAGCCGTTTTTCCACAGCTTACGAGTTACAAAGCATTGCTGTAGATCCTGGCTATGGTTTATTTATCGGTTATCAAAAACCTACCAATATACACGAAGGTCTAAAAGCTTGTTTAAACTTGCTTTGCAAAGATTTGAACTATCTTGCCCAATTAGGAACAATTATAACCCTGCAGCCCAGTACATGAATCATACATAGAACACAGAGTACTGTGGTAGTACATTCCGGCTCCATGCTTTTATTACCAGCGTTTTGAGTGTACTAGGCTCGTTCGAAATAGCGTTTTCAGAACAGTTTGAGTTATGCTTAAATGCCTGTGGACGGGTTTAGGACAACTGGCCTCAGCCGACTGGCCGCAGTTTAACTAACCAGTCGGCTGCGTCTAGCTGGATTGCGCCCAGTCGGTTGCGACCAGTTGGCCCATTCTGCCTGCGAACCAAACTTGCGTATTTTTATTTTTGCATAGACAAATGGGGTCTCTTTACTTTTTCTCATTGCAAATGCGGCGTCATTGCACAAAACAGAGATAAAGTTGTATAGGAGTGTCATATGAATTAGGCATTATAAGGAGCACAAATTTGGACAGTTTTAGATAAAAAAAACGGTTGTGGCTTGGTGCCTCACTAACAGTACTTAATCCAGGCGATACAATAGCAATTTGCAGTAAATAAATAAACCATGAGGGCCAGTCCTATTTATTTGCTTTGCTTGGAGTGGATACTTTTAAATACTACAACAATTTCGACATAGAATTCCCCTGTTTTATGTGAAGTTAAAAAAAGGCTTTTATAGATTAATGTTTCCTTCTCGAAGTTATCTTGGAGAGGTCTTGTGGTAATTAGCATCTTTTGAAGGTAATCAATCTAATCTTCCAAAGTGTAAAACAAAAAAACGTACTTTTAATTAAATATATTGGAACCAAAATGTGTTATTTTACCCGTATTCCATCCGAAACTTTTCATATTGCAAAATAAAAAAACAAATTTACTTTTTTTATCCAGATTTGCTTATTTTCTAGTTTTGCTTTTAGGTTTTCATTTGTTAATTACTTTTTTGCCTTATCGCAACTTTTTTCAAATGATTATTTTATTTTAATTTTTTTGTTATTTTAAATTATGCAATAAAAGTAACTGCTTGACCAAGACACCTTATGGTTATTTGCCAGTCACGTTGTCCTATATTTAATCTCAATTATATGTTATGCGAATATTTGTAATAGTTTAGTGACAAAATAAACAAATGTGAATTTCAAATCTTCATACATGCCACAATATTGTTGTTCAAAAATTTTTTTATTGGAAACTCTAATTTTTATTAACTGATATAATTATAATTTAGAGTTTCTAACAAAGACTTTTAAGCAGGGAAAGTGCCGTAAAATGTTTTTCTAATAAAATGTGACAAAAACGAACGTATACGATCCTGATCGGTTCCCATCAAATCGCCACTCCCAACTTCTTGCTATACTGTCGACAAATATATTATAAAATTGATTTTTTCCTCAATTTTATAGAAAGCAAAAAAAGTTTTTGTTAAATTTTATTGCCAAAAGATTTGGAAAATTTCTCACGTGCTGACATGAATAAACACACTGTTCCATAAGATCACTATTTCTAAGAAATTATTAATTAAAATCGCCCAGGTTGCGGCACTGCTTACAAATTTGCACTTCATGCTTTGAACGATGCCGAGATATGTTCCACGATTAATAGTCACAATTATATAGAGAAATATTGTTTTTCTCAATTGTTTTTTTTTAAGTAATGCAACGGTGTACTTCTATTTCAATAAATAAAAAACTCTTTTTGTGGCGGTGAAATACATTGCGAAAAAACAAAACAAGTGCATACAAACGATGATAATTATATAAAAGATAAAGGTTTGTTGGTTTTACAGCATTGGTATGTCGATATTCTAATGCTGCTAAATATTAAAATACAGCCTATTTCAAATTCTTTTACGTAAAAAAAAATTATTTTCATTATTTTATACTTTTTTTAAAAAAGCAGCAATAACTATTGGTAACTAAAAAAACATTTGGACAAATGCGTGAACCAGTAATTGAAACCAGTCTAAAATAAATTCCATACTTCGACCAAAACAATGAAGCAAGCTTCCCATAGCTTCTTCATTTTTTATAGTTGTCGTGCGCATTGATGTCACTCTTTACGTCCAATTTTTAATTAAGTTTACGACTGTTACAACAGCGAATCCGTTATAATCGCATTTTACGCTAGTTAAATGAGTGTCTAAACGTTAAAATTGTAGTGACCTTGCTAAATTGCAATTTTGCATACTTTATCAAATGAATTTTTAAAAACATTTTTGCTCTAACAAAAGTTAAATAAATGATCTTTACTCTGCTTAAATTTCATAAAGATAGCTTAAGTAGTTTTGGAGTTATGAATCGTTAAATTGGTGGGCTTCTGAAGCCCAGCCGTTGTTGAGTCAACAGCTCGAAAAAGCTTGAGGAGAATAGGGTTAACCCTAAGATCTGGCTAATCCAAGCTAAGTTTGATTCTTGGTCAACGAAGTTGTTTTTAAAGTTGCGCTTATCTTTGATTTTGATTTTTTTAAATGCTAAAGATTGCAGTTACCTTATTTAAAATACAGTCGCAGTCAAGTACAAGGATAAGTTTATTTCTTCACAGAATTAATTTCTTTAAAAAGTTTTTCAAAAATCTTAAAACGAATTTTGTCTTTGAATTAAAACATTTTTTTTCTAATTGAAAACAATTTAGTGTATTTTTTTCCTAGAACAATGTTAATTGCAGTATATTATTAACTTTTTATCAAAAAAAGCATAAAATTATAAGTCATGTAGTAGAGGTCTTGTTTTAACTCAAAGAGTTCAACAGTGTACTATATGTTCAGAAGTTTTTAAAAACAGACATTGTCATAACAGTACAAAGACACGTCAGTGAAATTCCTCAGATCTTACTCTAGCAATGCAATGAAGTTCAGGTATCTTTTTATGTTAACAAAACAACGTGTTGGAAGAATCCTTAAAAACCTTTATTAGTTTTAAAATAAATCAAAATTTTTAAGAAAATGACCTAATTAGGAAGCCGTAGCACAAACCTACAATCTATAAAAATATTAAGTCTTCTCTGATATGCAGTTCAAATCAAATGTAAGGACAAGTTTACTATTTTATTAATTTCTTTAAAAAGGCTTTGCAGTTTTTCTAATTAATTCGATATTTATAATGTACAACTTTAAGACTAAAAATTTGTATTTCAAATCTTGATTTATTTGTGAATATGAAATTTAAAGGTCCTGTGTTCAATTCTTGATCCATCTATAAACCGGGAGATCTTGCACTTAGTAATCTGTTGCAAAGGTTTATCGTATTGACATTTTAAACATATCTAAAAATAGGTTATATGAGTTTTTGGAAATGCTTGCATAATGTTAATAGCATCGTAAATCTTATAATAGAACATTATGCTTCAAAAATTAGCAAAACAATACGTTTTTCAAACAATTTTCAACACCTAGTTTATATCAGGCAAACTTCTCGGCATCATGTCTGATGGAAAAAATACATGGCGTTACCCACTTTATTTTTAGCACATACTTTCATCTTTAACTTAGATATTGTTTTGAAAAAACCTATGCTTCGTTATTCTAGAAATTATGATTCTAATTTTAGGAGATGTAGACGTATTAACGTAGAGGTGTAATTCCAACTACACCACACATTTCAACAAATTATTTTCTTTTCTTTACCTATCGGTGTCTTTTCTTTAAAAAATGCTTAACACATAAAACTTTCTTTTATCAAGATTTCTAGGTAAAATTTTATTTTTAGGTAAACTATTAAATAAAAGTTGTAATTTACAAAAAAACACAAATTTCTAAACTATATTTGTAGTGAATTTTACTGTTTTTATAACATAGTTAATTTGTGTAAAATCTTTAAAAAGTTTTCTGCTGACTACAGTTCGGCAAATATTTATCTAAAAAGACTACATAGTCTTTTACCAGTTCGAAATTTGTATAATCATAACACATTATTTCTATTTAAGATATGCGATATAGCGCACCCCAGTGATAGTTGAAAAACCATTACTTGCGTCACCACACCTCTTGAGTTTATTGAATTATTAAATTTGTTTTTCATTTCTAATTTACTGTTTTGGTTAAAAAGGCCAACGGAAAACTTCTGGTCAACTTTGTTTTTACATTTTATCAATTTGTTCAAACCAAATTAAAATTTAACACAAAACAAACAAATTTGCTGCAATGTTGTTGACATTTTTGCGAACCTTAATCAAAATTTTTGTAAATTATAATATTTAACACGAAAATGTAACCATTTTGTAATAACGTTTCTAAAACTAATACAGCTAATATTATAGACCATAGAGTATTTAATATTTACTTTTATTTTTTATTAAAAGGTCATTCACTTTTTTTGCTTTTTCTTCAATATTAATATAACAATATTAATTGTTTTTACATAGTTTTAAAAAGCACTAACACATTTTCTGAAAGATTGGTCAAAAAATATATTTCTCAATAAATCGTTGCAAAACAAGTTGAGACATTAGCTGTGAATTAAATCTATAAAGCAAATTTTTACAAATAACTTTCGAAGCAATTTTTACGAAGCAAATCGACATTGTTTGGCTTTCAAGATGATACAATGATAGCCTCTTATTGTCTAAAAAAGAACTGTGTTGTGCCGACGCTGTCAACTATGCATTTGCAACCAGATGTTGCTGCAACTTCTGAAAAAAGCCAGAAGTTATATTGTATTACAACTCTACCAAAGGAGGCGTTGACACCTTGGACAGGATGCTCGGCAGCGTGGTCGAGTGGTTAAAGCACCGTGCTTATGATCAACATGGTACCGGTTCGAAACATAGTCGTGCCATTCTGTTGTGTCCTTAGGAAAGACACTTTACGGCATCTTCCGCTGCTTGGTGGTCCAGGCAAGCAGTTCTAAATTACAGTCCTATCTCTGTTAAATTACAAGCGGACAGCTATATAGTATCTTGGGATCTCCGGAAGCAGGTCGGGGTAATTGCTCACCCTACGTATTAGGGTCTCCGTCGCTTTCCTGCGATTCAGGAGGATAAATATAAAGATAAAATAAAATAAATAAAATAAATAAAATGGTGAGGACATACACCTGCAAGAGAATACGAAGCAGATGGCTTGTTGCACTCTTCTACAATATGATTGATATCAGTGCTGTAAATAATTTTATTTTATGGCTTGAGTTAAATGTTGAAAGCCCCAACATCAGCATGAGGAAGCAAAGAAATTTTCTTCTACAGCTGCAAAACTAGATTGCTGGCGTAAACACCCAACCTGACCTCTCCCTAAGAGTTTCAATTTCTACCGGATCAGCGCAAAAACGAAAAAACGATGCTAATAATGACAAAGCTCCCAAATTAAAACGACAGTGATGTAGCCTTTGCGACAGAAACAAGGACAGAAAGAGCCGTTTTGTTTGCTTTGTGTGCAAGAAATATGTTTGTGGAAAACACTCCAATACAATTTGTCAGCAATGCTGCAGGTGCAGTTACACTGAACATTGATTATGGCAAGTGCTATTTGTTACTGTTGTTGATTTTTTGAATGTTGATTCATTCATTGTTGTTGCTGCTGTTTATTCGTGATTATGCGTTGTTTCGTTGGTAAATGCGATTATGATAGCTAAAACAGTATTTCATCTTTATAACAATCTTAACTGATTAAAATTAATAGAAAGATTTAATAGCTGCGAAATGAACAAACGTGCATTATATTGGCAAAAGCTTATGCCCAAAGTAATACAAAATGCTAGTTATTGCACCATTTAGCTATCCTGCATGAAATGCAAGCATAAAACTTCATAAATTACCGCAAATCTACATGGCGTCTAATAGACCCCACTGGTTCACAATATCAATTTTTTTTTGTGGTAGACGGAGAGTTAAACTGACTAAACGAAGTATAAAAAGATTATGATAATTTCTTATACTAATAAAGAAAAACACTTTTTAAGTTTCAAAATATGAAACAAATTTTTGTATTACAGATATTGATGAATGCGCATTAAACTCTGATGTTTGTCATTCTGATGCTAGTTGTACGAATATAAATGAAAGTTATATTTGCACGTGTGTTGATGGATATTCTGGAAATGGAAAGATTTGCTTGGGTAAATAATTGAATTTGTACTAGACTTTATAAAAAAAACATCACTAAGATGTTTATTAAACCTTCTATCATGTTTTTTTTTCTTATTTTAAGCTCAAGTAGCTGTTGGCATGCATGCATAGCAGAAAACACTAAAAAAATCAAAAATGTTTTTAAGTCATCAATGACACCATTTATGTCTTCAAATTGACAAAACAGAATATTGAAGTATGATAAAAATTCTCAACATTTAGTTTGGGATGTTTTTATGCTGCTTTGCAGTTGATTTACGTTTTTCATTTTATAGAGTTCAAATAACTGAATTTAATCTTTATTTCAAAACCTCTAAGCATTATCATTATTTATTTAACCTACTGTAATTTGAAGGACAACGTTGGTTACGTTAAACTTAAAACAACCGTCAAGCGATTAGCTGGACCTTCTAATTTTGGAAGTGCCCAGATATTTCTATTTAGATGGAATTTCCTTTTTTTATTAATTTTTAACTTTTATCTAGTAATATAGCTATTGTTGAAGTGAAAAACTTTAATGCTGAAGATTCTATTTGAACTTAGCAGAAAACTTACATTCAGAATCTCGCACGCCTTCTAAACTCACGACGTCAGCCCAGGAGAATGTATTGAAAACCAAAAAACAAACTAATGACGCGTGTTAAGAATTTATGTGGATATTAAAAACTGCTTTAGACTTTCCTGCAAAATAGAATATTAACTTAAAATGATAGCAAACTACAAATTGATATTGTATAAACTAACAATCAAATTTAGACGCGATTCACAACCCGAACTATATCACGAGAATTTGAAATGCGACAAACTGTGAAACTGCACGTTGGATGTAGCCGAAACCAAGAGAAAGCAGTAAGGTAGACTCAAAGCAGTCTTCAAAGAAAAAAGGTAATGAATTTACACGAGGCGAGATGCTTTTCACCTTAACAGCTGCGTTTTTTAATAGTTGTTTAGACCGCCCAGTAGAAGAAAGTTTTTTTCTCTAAGACAGTGCTCCCAATCTTTTTTTAGCCACGGATCATTTTTCAAAATTCATCCAGCCTAGGGATCCGTAAATTTTTACGACTGATCCTGACTAATAATTTTTCTGAACACCTGTACTAAGTACCAAATACAACGTGATGATATTTTTTTCTTTCCTTTTTTTTTTGTCTTCAACTTAATTTAAGGTAAAAATTTTAGTTTCGTGGAGCTAATTTCATATTTATTTCCTAAAAAAATAGTGAAAAACAAAAAAGAAGTTTTCGCGTTAATGGACCCGTATTTTCGACTTTAATATCAAAGTAAAGGCTTTGATTTTTTTGCTCTTTAGTATTTTTATACTACTCCAACATTTACATGTAGAATGCCTTAGGAAATGTTGTTTACAAATCGCCTATATTTTGTTATGGATCGTCAATTTGGTGTGTTTCTAAACTTTACGTTAATAATGAAATAGGTCGAAATAGGTAAAAAAAATACGATTTGCAAACTTTTATCTTTTTAACAACGATACAAAACTTTTTGTTGCTCGATTAGTTTTTTTTTTCATTAATTATTCAACGGCTTTTTGCTACTTTATTTGCTAAAATTTTTTTTAATAGAATCAGTCAAAATACAATGAGCAAATTTTTAGTTCAAAGTTAAAAACTAAAACTAACTAAAGATAATGAGAAGTTGATTTCAACCTATAAAGGTCATTAAGTGAAATAGAATATTAAGTTTTATCAAAGAATTTATTGCCATTTGACCAGAAGAATAAACTCTTCAATTTGACTTAGCTGAAAATATTACTAGATTTTTGTTAAAAAACTTTTAACATTTTTTTGTTTGTATAGATATCGATGAATGCGCTAATATATTACAAGCTTGCAACGAAAGAGCAACTTGTACAAATTCGATAGGAAGCTATGCGTGTTTGTGCTCTGATGAGCATACAGGAAATGGAAGAAATAGCATCGGTGAAAAACAAAAAGTTATGTTAGTTGATATAAAAGCAGAAAAACAGTTATATATAGGATTTAAAAATTTAATTGAAAAACTTTTATTGGTTCGAGTTTAATTTTCTCATATTTTTATTGCGTTCTCAACTCCTTATTTCATCGTTATGTAATAGTACTTTAAATTTTTTTTACAGAAATTGACCAACGCACTCAAGGACAACATAATTGTCATTCAAACGCTAGTGGCGTCAATACAATCGGAAGCCATTTTTGTTCTTGCAATGACGGTTTTACTGAAAATGGATTAGAATGTTTCGGTGGACAAAAAAAATTTAAAACTACCAGCATTTTAATGAACCGTTCGGTCTCAATTGTTTTGATAAACAGTTAACAATTTACTTTTTCTCGCTTTTGGCTGCTTTTTTCTCACGTTTTATTAAATAGTCCAAAAACTGGTGACTAGGTGTCAACAAACTACGTATTAATAACTCAAAAATTACTTGAGCGATTTTTTCAAAAATTGTACCAACTTTTAGATGAATAAAAATCAGGAAAAATCAAAAAATTTGAAAAAATTCGTGCTATTAGTTTTTGAGCAGCACACAGCATTTTAACACCACGGGCAGTTTCAGCCCCCCAGTCCTAATAGGGTTAAATCTAACTCAGATTTTGACAAATGCAGTTCTGAACTTCACAAATTCCATGTTTATGGAAACTGCACCAACACAATTGGAAGTTATAAGTGTTCATGTTGTAAAGGATATTTAGGAGAAGGATTTTTAAGTTCACGTATCACTAGTAAAAAACTTCAGACAAAATATTATATTTAAGTTTAAGATATTTGATAATTAAATAAATTCACAAATTTTAGATATAGACGAATGTTTGAGTGAATTACATAACTGCTTGGAAAACTCTACTTGCATATATACAATTCGCAGTTTTTCTTGCATCTGTCGTAGTGGTTTCATAAATGATGGAAGAAATTGTGTCGGTAAATAACAGGCTTGATAGTTTTATCCATTATTTGGCGAATTTCTTGCTGCAGCAGTTGACTCTGTTAAAATATTCAAAAAATTTAAAGATTTTAAAATAATTGTAAACTAGGTAATTTTGCAACTAAAATAAATTTTATAATTCGTGATCATTAAACTGGAAGTTAGATCAAACTCAAAATATGTGTTCTAAATTTTTAATTATACTATGTAAAAGCACATTTAACACCTATTATAATCGCGGTTGTCGCTTTTTCTGTTATATTACTATTGGTTGGTTTAGTATTTTATCAAAGGAAAAAAAATATCGAATATACCCGTGCCAAAAGTTTTTTATTCAAGTAATGTAAGCAACAAAAAGATTTAACATTTTGTTAGATATTACTGTGAAATATAATATTTTTGAAAATTTTGACCATGTATGACAGCTGCAACATAAAACATGAAATTGATTTGTTAAAATAGATTAAATATATAGTTATATGATAGCTCAAATTTTTATAGCTATAGCTCAATTTTCGTTAAAAAAACAGAACGTTCTGATTTTTAGTTTCATGCTGGTTATTTTTTAAAGAAGAATTTTGTTTGGTGCTGCACTTGAATGAATTACTTTTATTATGTTGTACCTAATGCATTATTTTTTCTTATCTTTGTTTAACATGTAAAAAAAAAAAAATTTTTTTAACAATTTTTTAAAGATGCTTTAAGGTTGTTCATTTAATTAACATTTTTGTGTGTTTCTGCAAATAATTTTAAAAAAACGATTAAACTTTTAAAAATTCTCAAGCAATTTGGCATTTGTAAATGAAAATAATTTACTAGATTAATACAATTAGTAATAAAGCATGAACGCAAAACAGGTTTATTAATTTGCAAAACTAATCTAAGTTTGATATTTCGGTGAACGTTTCAGTTTAAAAGCAAATCATAATATCGCTTTAAACAAAATCGATTTTATCGGAGACATAAACTTTTCATGACGCTTTCATCAGTGACAATTGCGTCAAAATGGGACGAACCAGAGAAAATCAAGGTATTTATAGTCTCAACAGTTGGGAGAAAGGTGTCGTAGTCTCGGAAAGGAGAAAGGCACAATTGCACCAAATCAAAGAAGTGTGGGCAATACAGTGTAATCTCGGAAAGGAGAAACGCACTATGTACAATTACTAAGGAGAAACACTGTTACTCGCAACATAGGTTATTTGAAAAGTTTTAATGTGTAAAAAAATTCCTTTTGTTTACATAAAACCGGATGTCTGGTTTTTATAAAAGTTGCCTCGAGTGGACACAGATGGAACGAGTTGCGTGCCACAGCAAGAATTTTAAAACGTTTGTATAGTTTGCAGCACATTGCTTGTTATCAAGCAAGTGTTGTCCTACAGCAGAGTCACAATCTGGGTTATTACGTTTAAGCTTACAGGATCTACCGGGTTGAGATCGTGTGGGCGCTTCGCTTGCTGTTGTAGCCATTTAGGAACATCTTGCTTGATTCTATCTTGTAGTCGCTGTGATGTTCGTTCTACGTACCTACTGTCACAGTGGCATTATTCGTGAATTAAATTCATTCTCGGTATGATTGCGCCTTCGCTATAACTAGGGACATAGCTGGGGCATGCAATGCCCCATTTTCTTTTCATGTGAAGCTACAATTTTGTGTATTTGTGAACCACACTTACAGCACGCATAACAAATTATCTCTTTGGCCTTGATACAGTCTTTCGGCAATGCAAACTTCCGCAATTAAAACATCTGAGAGTAGTCACACTTGTATTGTTTCTCGCAACTGCACCAACTTTAATCGAATAGCTTTTAAATATCTCAGTCATTAAAGCTCTAGACAAAAACACATTCAACGACTTATCATTTTTCCATTATCTAATTCGAAATTCATCGTTATGAAAAGTTTATGAATATCAAAAGTAGTCTTCAGTACTAACACAATTTTATCAGTATCTCATTTTTCCTCTTCTTTTAGTTGATCATAAACAGCAAATGCGTGGCCATCAAAAAAAAAGGGGAATGACAATTGCTAAATATTTTAATTTAAGCAGACTTTTGGCTAAATGCGATTGCTTAAGACAAACCGATACGTCACCATTGCCATTGAATTGGTTCAAGACGTCCGCGACTTTTAAACTCAACTTTTCTTAATATATTTGCAACTTGGACCTTGATAACTTAAAAAGTGTGACAAGTGTATCAAATAAAAAGATGAAAAGTAGAACAACAGGACTGCAAAGTTACAAAGACGTAACAACAAAATATTAGCTAAAACCAGCACTAATTAACTAGGGCTTCCCAAATTAGAGGCGCGACACCGATGTGGGTCGCACAAAAATATCTAGGGGTCACAAAAAATTTTTTTATTTATCAAATTGGTCACAATATTTATGAAAAAACGTCCCAACACTTACCATTCTACCGTCTACAAAGCTACTGATTACTTCATTGTTGGTACAATTTCTACAATGTTTCTAATCAAAATTTTGATTAAATCGTTTCATTTTACGTGAAATTCTTTAAAGCTGGAATCTTAAACTGGAGGGCGTTACTGAGAGCCTTAAACCTTTATTATGCTAATAAGCCAATGGAGTTTTTCAAATGCATTTTGAGAACATTAAAACAACAACGATAATTATTTGAAAACAAATTTCAGACTTCAGAAAAGTACACGAGAGCATCTTTAAGACTTTGCGGCTAATTGTAGAAACCAAGAAACCGTTCAAAATCGGTGAAAACATTTTTTTATCAGCAGCAGTTAAAATAAATAGAATTGTTCATGACAAAAAAGAAGCCGATAAAATGCCAAAAACTCCTTTATCAAACCATACTGCATCAAGGCGAATATCCACAATCAGCAATGTTCAACCGTTGCAGCTTACCATTAGATCTAAAGAAAGTTTCCATTCAGCTTCACGAATCAACTGATATCATCAGTATGAACAAATTGCTGGTTTATATCGGATGTATTTACAATTACGCATCAAAAAAAACTTATTATTTTGTCAACAACTGGATAAACGTATGACAGGAATGGATATTTTCCAAAAAGTAGATACTTTTTCACTGAGATGGCCTGCAATAGCAGGACTGTGATAGGGTATGTATAGACGGAGCCGCAGCATGACAAGACACACAAACGGTTTTTAAGGTACAGTGAAATCTGCAAGTGATGGCCTATAAATTTCACGCATTGTGATTCATTGAGAGGCTCTAGTAGCTAAAAAAACTGTCTCCAGTCCTTAATACAGTCACTCAGGAGACGCGCAGTAAAATACCAACTTTTTGCAAATTTATGTGATGAGATAGAATCGGACTGCAACACATTTTTACTGCATGCTGAAGTAAGGTGGCGGTCAAAAGAGAAAGCTTTAAAAAGACTACTGATGTTGTAAAGTGAGGTCATTAATTTTTTTATCTCCAAACAATTCAGACTTGGTATCATTTGATTAGAGTTGTTTCTGCAACTATATTACTAATCAGATGTACTTGAAAAACTTACTCAACTCAACTTGTCCCTTCAAGAAAAGAAAAGTAACTTTTTTACTAACATGAACTCTGTTTATAAGGTTGCCGAAAAAGTTTTGATTGTGCGTTGACCCATGACCTCCTAATGATTCAAAAGTTTTTCAGTGTTTCCTAATAAATTTCTTTTGGTGAAGTAAGAAACAACATCGTAGTATAAAAAAATTAAATCGGGGAGAAAAACTAAAAAGTAATTTCTTGAAATGAAAGATGAGACTTTTAATTCTAATGCATAGTTACTTGGAAACAAATAATATTATTGAATTTGGCAAAATATATAAATTGTTTAAAATAGGTAACTAAATCTCATTTTCTGAATTTTTTAAACTCCCTTCAAGAGAGGTGTGTCTTTTGTAAGAATTACTGGCTTAAATTAATTTAAAACTTAGTTTCCGACGATTGTCTAAAAATACAGTCAAACATTTTACATTTTCAAAAAGTTAGAAGAGCTATTGTCGTTCACAATGGCCATTGTTTTTTTAGTTTCAATTGTTTTCGCAATGGAAGTAAAAAATTTTGCAATCAGTTTTTACAAGTTTAGGTGAGATATAGTTAGCTAGAAATGTATGTTATAAATATAAAAATGTTATCGAAAATTGAGGTTCAAACACTAAATTATAAATATATCAAAATTGAATTGAAAGCTTAGTGTTAAAATTTTCTTAGTTTAGATACAAAATCATCTTCCATTGCTAAAATTTAAAGTAAACTTGTTGCTTGGTAGATGCACAAAGCTTGTATTTCGACTTGTTGCAAAAAAATTGATTTACCGGTATCTTGTTTTTGCAAATGTCAGCAGTAACATAAACTTTTTTCTCTAGAGGTCACTATTGCAGCATGCCTCAAATCTCTCTCATTTCAACAAATATTTTCACCAAAAGAGAAAAAATTATTTTATTTTTGTTTCTTTTTTTTCATCTGAAAGGAGGCAATCTTGGAAGCTGCCTCACTAGCGTGTATTAGCGATTTTTTGACAAGAATACTTGATGAAATGATTAAAATGCTGAAAATGCAACAATTAAATGGTCAAAAATTTGGCTTAAAGACCAAAACTTATTAAATTATTACAACTACTGTATAGTTTTAACAAATTTTTTTTCAACCAGTAGCAAGTTGCATTTATTTTACAAAGACTATGATTTCAATATTTTATTTCTGCTTTATTTCATTTTCATAGGTGAGGCACTGCCTCACTTGCCTTTACTGACGGCACATCCCGGATAAAAATTAAGTCAATTTTAGTGCACAATTTTTTATTCTTTTCTGATTACTTAGCTCAATGCGACTATTAGCTGCAAACTTATTTAATTTATAAAAGTAGTTATTACGTCACAAAAGAGAATGGTTTCGCAGACATAAACAGCGTTTATGATCAAATTTTTGACCTTAATTACACTGTAAAAGAAAAGCTGCAATAATTTGCTAAATGACCTAGTTTTTTAATTAACAGTTCCTTCAAAAACTTTGAATCAGTTGTTGCTGTTTGGTCTAAAATTATATCCATTTAATAGCAAAAAAGCCATCTAAACTATCTTCCTATTTTAATATTTATAATTTTGTAAAATTGAATTTTTAGCTTGGAAAGAAATCAAAAAAAGAAACTTTTAAGGATTGGTGACGAAATGAGTGTTTGTCAGAAAACGATGGAATTTTTGTGTGAACAGCAAAGAAGCTCTTTTCGTATTTGCAGCGCAGTTTTGTTTTAATCATATTTACTCTTAAATTCAGCTATACAATTTATACAAAAAAAGAGGAGGAAAGCGAGTGAAGAAGCAGCGAGAAGCATGGAAAGGAAGATGCTCACTCATTAGGGTGGGTACTTTAAATATTGGAACGATGACTGGAAGGGGAAGAGAGCTGGCAGATATGATGGAGCGAAGAAATGTAGACATATTGTGTCTACAGGAAACAAGGTGGAAATGGAGTAAAGCAAGAAACATTGGAGGTGGATGCAAACTATTCTACAATGGAGCTGATGGAAGAAAAAATGGGATAGGGATAGTGCTGAGGGAGAAGCTGGCTGAAAGTGTCCTGGAGGTGAAGAGGGTGTCAGACAGACTGATGGCCATGAAGCTGGAGGTAAATGGGTCCATCCTAAATATAGTAAGCGCATATGCTCCACAGGTTAACAACAGCATGGAGGAGAAAAATGATTTTTGGGAAGACCTGGATGGATTGATTGAAAGTATATCAAAAGAAGAGAGGATAGTTCTTGGTGCAGATCTTAATGGACATGTGGGCAAAGGAAACATCGGGGATGAGGAAATAATGGGGAGGTACGGTGGTGGAACAAGAAATAAGGAAGGATCAATGGTTGTGGATTTTGGGAAAAGGATGAATTTGGCGATTGTCAATACTTATTTCAAGAAGAAAGATGAACACAGAGTGACATATAAGAGTGGAGGAAAAAGTACCCAAGTAGATTATGTGATGTGCAGAAGGAGAAACTTGAAGGAAATGTGTGATTGTAAGGTAATATTGAATGAGTGTGTCGCAAAACAGCACCGTATGGTGGTATGCAAAATGGCTCTTATGGTGAAAAAGAAAAAGGCAGAGAAAGTAAAGCCAAAGATATGATGGTGGAAACTAAAAGAGACAAGCTGTCAAGAAGCGTTTAGACAAGAGGTGACCAGGATTTTGGGAGGCAAGGATGGGTTACCTGATGAGTGGGACAAAACGGCAGAAATGCTAAGAAAAACAGCTGAAACTGTACTGGGAGTGACATTCGGAAAACGAAAAGGAGACAGGGAGACTTGGTGGTGGAATGAGGAAGTTCAAAAAAGCATAAGAAAAGAAAGAGGCAAAGAAAGCATGGGACAAAATAAGAAATGAAAATACTAAAAAGGTATACAAAGAAAAGAAGAGTAAGGCAAAGAAGGCAGTTGCAATGGCAAAGGGACGTGCATATGACAATTTGTATGCTAGATTGAAAACAAAAGAAGGTGAAAAAGAGTTGTACAAATTGGCTAGGCAGAGAAACAGAGCAGGGAAAGATGTACAGCATGTGAGGGTTATAAAGGATGAAAATGGTAATGTTATGGTAAATTCGGAAGCAGGGTTAAAGAGATGGAAGGAGTACTTTGAGAAACTGATGAATGAGGAAAATAACAGAGACCCTAGGGACAGAGGAAGCAGAAGTGGTTAACGAAGAGGTAAATTGTGTCAGTAGAGAAGAAGTAAAAAATGCACTAAGAAGGATGAAAAAAGGTAAAGCAGTTGGGCCAGATAAATTGCCAGTAGAAGTTTGGAAGTGCATGGGAGAGATGGGAATAAAGTTTTTGACCAGACTGTTCAACAGACTATTAATGGGTGAACGGATGCCAGAAGAATGGAGAAGGAGTGTGCTTATCCCAATCTATAAAAACAAAGGGGACGCACAGTGCTGTGGAAACTACAGAGGAATAAAGCTAATGAGCCACACAATGAAGGTATGGGAAAGGATTATTGAAGCAAGGTTAAGAGATAGAGTGGAGATCAGCAAACAGCAATATGGATTTATTCCAGGAAAGGGAACCACCGATGCCATGTTTGCTCTAAGAATGTTGATGGAAAAGTACAGGGAAGGTCAAAGAGAGCTACATTGTGTATTCGTGGACCTAGAGAAAGCTTACGACAGGGTTCCACGGGAAGAGCTGTGGTACTGTATGAGAAAATCTGGAATAGTGGAAAAGTATGTACATCTAGTACAGGATATGTATGAGGGAAGCGAAACAGTGGTGAGGTGTGCAGTAGGAACTACAGAAAGTTTCAAGGTTAAGGTTGGACTGCACCAGGGATCAGCATTAAGTCCATTCCTGTTTTCAGTGATAATGGACAGACTAACGGATGAAGTAAGGAGAGAACCACCATGGACGATGCTGTTTGCTGATGATATTGTGATTTGTGAAGAGACCAGGGAAGAAGTGGAGCAGAGATTAGAATCCTGTAAGTATGCATTGGAAAGAAGAGGGATGAAAGTCAGTAGGTCAAAGACCGAATATCTTTGCATAAATGGAGGAAATGATGACGAAACAGTTAAGATGGAGGATGCAAAAGTGCCAAGAGTAAAAGAATTTAAGTATTTGGGATCAACAGTGCAAGAAAGTGGTGGTTGTGAGAGGGAGGTAAAGAAGAGAGTACAGGCAGGATGGAACGGATGGAGAAGAGTATCAGGAGTAATTTGCGACAGGAGGTTACCAGCTAGAGTAAAAGGAAAAGTGTACAGTTCAATGGTAAGACCAGCAATGGTGTATGGACTTGAGACAGTGGCAGTCACAAAAAAACAAGTAGAAGAGATGAAAATGCTGAGGTTTGCTATGGGAGTGACGAGAAAAGACAAGATTAGAAACGAGAACATCAGGAGTACTGTTAAGGTTGAACAGTTAGGAATGAAGATGAGGGAGGGCAGGCTGAGGTGGTATGGACATGTCATGAGGAGAGACCAAGAGTATATAGGAAGAAAAATGATGGAAATGGAGTTACCGGGAAAGAGAAGAGGGAGACCAAAGAGAAGATTTTTAGATGCAGTAAAGGAAGATATGCAGGAAGTTGGTGTGAAGGAAACGGATGTTGAAGACAGAAAGATGTGGAGAATGATGATACGCTGTGGCCACCCCTGACTGAAGGGAAAGGCTGAAAGGAGAAGACTCTTAAATTCAGCTATACAAATTGCAATAAATTTTTAAGTGAAATTATTCAAACAGCTTTTTTGTTTTTAGTCTACCAAATGTTCTGCAAAAAAAACTTTATAAAATCTTAATGGGCCGTGAACAAGGTTTGAAAAACACTGTTTGATTTTTACTTATTTTGTTCGTTTTTCTATATTTTTAGTCTGTTTTTTGAAGACCCGAAAGCCCAACCTAGTTGTTATAAAGCAAAGGTCCGTTTTTCTGTTTGGTGAGACTGTCGCAAGGATTTTATTTCAGTTTTAAAGTTTTACTTTTCTCGCGGCTACAGTATATTTTGCAATCAAAAATTATTGAACAAAATTTTGTTAAATATTAAGTTGTTTCAGATAATTAAATTCTGTTTATATTTTTTTGTAAGACTGACTTTTGAGATGCAATTGCATAACATCACAATCCAACCATCTTATTATGAACATTATAAGGATTTCTGAATTCGAAAAATAAAACAAAACATCTCTTTTTTACCACTTGTTCAATTAAACTATTAAAGACAAGTTTGATAACAACCTTTTAAAGATAGAAATGTTTTGTTAAAATACGCAATTCGTTGCTACCTGCTCTATTATTCTTGTTCATAACTGCGGAAACAATTAAATTATCAATTTCTCTCAAGCAAGCACAAGTTTGTCACTAAAACAAATAGTTTGAAAAAAAGATCAAAATGGTCAATTCGGTAATTGCAATAATACAATAAGTTGTTTTTAAACTTTGAAATTACTTTTAATGCTCAAAGTGAAACTATTGAAATTTTAAAATTTTTGATTTGCTATAAATTTGTAAAAGTTGCTTTATAAATTTCTTTATGTGTCTTCGACAATCGCCCAGAGAAAATTGGTATAATTAAAAACTTTGATAAATTAGTCTTATCTTTAAATAAAAAGCTTTTTAGAACAAATAAATTTTTGATCAAGAAAAGGCAACTGGTTTATTCACAACTTTTAAATGCAAAAGATAGATGCTAATATATTGACTATACACAATGTTAAATTCATAACGTAACTACGTTATAATAAAAACAAATTCTTTTTTTGGAAAAATAGTGCAAAATTGTTGTAAAAGTTACAAGTTTTTGAAATTTCTTGTAAAATTATTGTTAAAATGTTTGCTGCTATGTTAAATATGTAACATGATTGCTTCAGAAATATTACACAATTTAATATACTAAATTATTTTTTCTAAAATGTAAAAGTTTAACAATTTTTATTTCTTTTATAAATACATTGTCCACATTGTTTTGGGAAACGCAATCTACGAAGTAAAACTGGAGTCTCTATCAAAGGTTAGTAGTCACATAAAGAAAAAGGTTAAAAGCTTAACACTGAACTCAAAGCTAAATTGTCAATAAAACTTGAAAATTTGTTCAAAGGTGGTCGTCATGGAATTCGCCATGATCTGGTAAAATTGACATAGTCATATCACGTGAACTTGAGTTTCGGTAACAGAATTTTCTTCTTTTGTAATATGCAAAAAGAATCAATCCCATAATGACAGCAACTGCAATTATAGCAATAATTATCCAAACAACATGAGATGATGATGATACTCTCGAAATTTGGGGTTCTGCAGAAAAAGCACAATTACGATTAATCAGAACTTTTCTGTCTGTAAAAATACATAAAGAGTATTGAAAAAATTAAAAATAATTAAAAACTTAAAATTAAGTTGTTTATAGATTTCATAAATTAAGCTATTTGTTTATTTTAAATATAATTTCATGCTCATCTTAGAAATAAAAAAATATTAAAATACGTTATTATTTTTTAGAAAATTAAAAATTTAAAAAAATGAAATTTGGAATGCTAATTAGTAAACAAAACTGATGAACTTCGATTATTTTCCAAAATTGTTTTTTAATAAACTTCCGTTCAATAAACTTCATCATGACTTTTTATATGCGTGTGATGTGCCAAAAAAAAAACGATTCAAAATCCGAAGTTAGGTTAAAATAATTAGCATTCTTCTGTATTTATTTATTTTTTGATCCATAATGAAAACATGATACAGTAGAATTCGTTTAAAACGTCACATCCAAGGGATTAAAAAAAATTTGACGTTAAAAACATATTGTACAACCATACCATTCCACCTGATCATCCAGTTTATATCCAGTTGCGTCGAGTTGTTATATCTACATGCACAAGCAAATTCTTGTGCTTTTAATGATAACAGTTATCCACACATTGGAATTTTTTCATTTCTTACTCACTTAAACTATTTTAACAAAGGTTCATCGACATGAGCAAAGTTGTGCATGTGCTTTTCTTTTTATTCCTGCTTCGCACCCCGATTAAACTCACATATTATTTTGTCTCTATTCTGTAAGATTGTTTGCACTGATAAGCTTGGAATTTCTAATTCACACTTTTTTCTAAGTATTTCATATTTTTTCCAAAGTCAAAAATTTCTTCGTTTGTTGGGCTTTGGGTACAATGATCTCTTTCTAACTACTACAGCTTTTAGTTGTATCTGTACAAATAATAGTCGTTTTGATTTGAGGCTACAGCACAGGTCACTTGTCTACGAGTTTTCTTATGCCCAATTAAGTTGACTGCCAGCTGCGGGTAACGTTGTAAAGTAAATTAAGGAAAACACGCAGAAGGACTCGTAATAACATTTAAAGATAATGATTGATTGTGGCAGAATTAAAACCCGAAACTTAGTGCCGTTATAAGCAAACAAAATTCATCTGCGGAACAACTAAAGGGTGCCGTTCTACACGAACTGACGTTATAGGCAATACCGTTATAGAAAAACTCGATTTTACCCAAAAAATAGGACTTGTGCCGGGACCAAGAGAAATGTGACGTTATAAGTAAATTGACGTTATATACGATGTTGTTATAGACAAATTGTACTGTAGTAGGTTTCAGTAATGGTAGAAATGGTAGTTGCGGAGGTGATCTGATAAAAATTCTTCAATTATATCTACCGTCTAGTAATAATTGTTTACATAAAAAGTATTGTTCTCGGCAAAATATACTAATGATTAACAAAGTTTGAAGAACCTAAAATAAGGAAATTACATTTGTAGAAATCTGTGAAGGATTACGGAAAGAAAATGGCTTAGCCTATTATTGTCGGACATGACAGATCGGTTCAATTATTTAAGAATACAAAAACAATTAGAAAAAATCTAGAACAGGAACACAAAAATTGTTTTTTACCTTTACATTGTAGACCATTTCCTGTAAATCCGTTTTTACAAACGCAAGTAAAGTTTCCGAAAATATTTGTACAATTTGCATATTTATGACAATTATGTGTTCCATCAGAACATTCGTCAATATCTAAAAAAAGTATTTATATATATCATACAAATTTATCATTTTACTGTTTAAAATTAGAATATGGTTTTCATACCATAACATCTCTTTCCATCTCCATAGAAACCTTGAACACATAAACAAAAATAGCTTCCAACAGAATTGGTGCAATTGGCGTTCGAATGACAGTCATGTGTGTTACTGCTGCATTCTTCAATATCTTTTTAAAATAAATAACATACAGTAAATGTAGCATGTAAATTTAAAATTAAATTGACCCTTTGCCAAATAGTCGATGAAGATCTTAAAAAAAAAAGAAAAGCAGAAAATTCTAGGGAAAGTGTTGTAATTCGTGATACAAATTTTTTGTATTCAATTATTGCTTATTGTCACTGTACACTGCAGGCGCTTTCTAATAGGCCAAATAAAAAGTACTAAAAATCTGTAAATAATGTTCTGCATGCAAATCAAAATCAAAACAAACGAATGATGGATGGCTTAATGCAATGTTCAACTAGAAAAACCAACATTCTTTTCAGGACGCGGCAATGCAAATAAAAAATGTTTTTTGGTCATATTTCCAAAAAACGTCAAAAGCTCCCTTCTCTAGCTTAATTTCAAAAGTCTCACAAAAAACACGATCAAATAAAAAATACTTTTTTTGGCATATTTCCAAAAACGTCGAAAGCTCCCTTCTCTAGCTTAATTTCAAAAGTCTCACGAAAAACACGATCAAATAAAAAATGCTTTTTTGGTTATACTGTATTTCCAAAAACGTCAAAAACTCCCTTCTCTAGCTTAATTTCAAAAGTCTCAAGAAAAAAAGAAAAAACACGATCAACAATCTTAATCTCTTGCTTTACAACTTTAAGGAACTTATCACACTACAGGTGACTCAATGAACCATAACAAAGCAAAGTACTTTCAAGTTTTAATTTATCTAAAAACAGGATTTTGCTGAGTTTTACGTCAGTATCTATAAGCTCGTCACCCCAACTGTTAACATTTTAAATGAACCTACGCCGTCGATAGAACGAAGAGAGGTTTCTTGTTTGAATGGGCATGTGTTACTAACCTCGCAACCCTGTACAATTTTAAGCATAACACCCACTTTCATTCTTGCCATTAAAACACTACACTAAACAGGATCTAGCGCTCGCAAATATCCGACACTTGTCCTATGTGTCTTACAAAAGTTGCATCAAGTCTCTATATCAATCCAACGAAAGCTTACTCTGCCTGTCACTAGCATGCTTGCCTGGAAGCCGATAAGACTTGCGCAAGAAAAAATAAAACATTTAAGCTACATTACTTTACCGACATTATAACTCAAAAAAGGTTTGTTAACACCTGATTTAAATCACGTACTTCTAACGTACTAAACTTAAATAATACCAACTGTAAGTAGAGAAAAAGTTGCATATCATCCGATCCTCAAAACAACTACAGCTGTTTCTGTAGCAGTTGGCATAACTATTTAAATTCAAGGTGCAAACTTAACAAAAGTTACTGGGATTCGTTGAAAGTTTCTAGCTACGTATAAGTTCCTATATAATTTTATAATGTCCTAAACGTTCAATTTATTTAATTATTACAAAATTTTATAATACCTAAGCAAGATTTTCCATTGCCACTAAATCCAGATTGACACAAGCATGAAAAATTTCCCAGTAGATTAGAGCAAATAGCATTTTTATGGCAATCGTGGGTTTCACTGGCGCATTCATCAATATCTGACGAAAGAAATTCGTTGAATATATTTCAAACAGTTTTGTAAACAATAGTATTAATATATACCTGTACAACTCTGTCCATTTCCAGTAAAACCGCTATTACACGCACATCTATAACTTCCGAGAGTGTTTATGCAAATTGCATTTGAATGGCATTGACTTAAGTTTCTGTGGCATTCATTTATGTCTAAAATAAACAAAAACTTATGTAACAAATTTTAAAGTAGGAAAAATTGTAAGGCAATATGATTATTACATTGTATAAATTTAATTCGTATTACGTCCAGTCAGTTTAGAAATTTAAACTTTTCAAGTTTAAAGGTTTAAAACTCAGTTATAAAGTTTAAACTGACGCTAAAAAGTATAAACTTTAATCAGGCCAGCATACAAAAATATTCTAATTTTGATGTTTGTCAGTCAATAAAGCTCTAATCTCATTATATCAAAATGTTTTTTTATATTTTTTTATAAGTTTAAAAAAATATCTCTAAAACAAACAAAGCTTTTGAAATTTGATTGTCATTTTCTAACAAAGTAATTTTGTAATGCTTTTTATTAAAGGCTAAAATTAATAAATTCTCAATATAAAAAATACAACTGAAATTTTCTAAAACTAAAAAATGGAAAAATATACAGGTATTTACAAAAGTCGTTTTTTTTGTAATTGACTGCGTCAGTTTAAACGCATGTTGCCAAAGCAAAATATAGTGCAGATTAACACCAAAAAGTTGTATTTGTTTTAACGCTAAAATGCGAGTGTAATAAATCATTTGGTGTAGTTTTTGGTTTACCAAGAATGTGAGAAAGAAGTCCATGCGCTCTCAATTACGGCATTGAGTAAGAAGAAGTTGTTATTGCAAATCATAAAACGTTTTTTTAATTTAAAAGACTATTTTTCTTTATAAATTTTTGACCAGAAAGTTCTGCAACACAACTTAAACTTTTATTATGTCACTTGAAATTTTGATCCGGCATTTTACCTTCACACGTTCTCCCATTTCCCGAATAGCCACCATTGCACATACATCGATAACTTCCAGCAGTGTTTGTGCAATTGGCGTTGGAGTCACAATTATTAGAACTACTGCTGCATTCATTTATGTCTAAAAGACAAATACCTAATGATTACAATCAGCTTGTATCAAATCCAAACTAAACGAATTTTCGTTCGGTTTGTCTTCAACTGGTTTGACGTTTGAGTCGCACCAAAACTCCGGTCGAGTTCAGGCTTAAATTTCAATCGTTGTTTCACGTAAAAAAGTTCTACCAAAAGACATTCGAAACGGTACTGGCTAAGTATGAAGTCTTCTAACAAATTTTTGTTAAATATACGGTCTACCATCTGTTAAAAAAGCCTGTTGGTTAGTTTTTTTGAACTTCATTTTTTTTTGTATTATTGATGCTAAATCAAATAGTAGACCGCATAAGAATTTTAGACTGCATACTCAACCAGATGGTAGACTGCATATTTATACAGTACCTTTGAAACTTTGTTTCGTGTATATTTTTTGAATTAAAATTGAAGCACTTAATTAAAAAATTTAATTTTTTTTTAATGCAACTTATTTGTTTTAAATAGAACAGGAAATAATGAATTCCTGGAAAACTGTCTTGCACTTAGCTTGCTGTTACAATAAATTTTAAGAATGGTTTCCAGAAATGATGTTTTGAAGTTATTTAGGTTTTTTACCTGAGCAAAATGTTCCATTTCCTGTAAAGCCATTTTTACAAGAACAAGTGTAATTTCCATTTGTGTTTGTGCATGTTGCGTCTGCGTGGCATGTATGCAAACTGCTACCACATTCATTAATATCTGAATAATAAATAATTTTTTTTATAACCAAATGACCGGTAAATTCTTTTTGACATTATTTTTTTTCACAGTACTCTTTTTTAATTGAGTTTATAAGCATGCATTTTAACGATAAAAAATTTTAAAAAAATTAAGCTAAAATATTTTACTCAGTTGATCCAGAGTATTTTTTTTAACTTTCTAAGAACAAAGCAATAATACAACAAAATACAATTTTTTAAAACAATACTGAAAATATTAGAACAAGTTATTAAACTTTTCATTAAACATACTTTATTATATTTAAAAAATTTTTTTGCAAATATCTTACCATTACAAATTATCCCGTTTCCAGTGAAGCCGCTGATACAACTACACGTAAAATTTCCATCTGTATTGATACATGAGGCATTTGCATGACAATTATTTATATCGTTTCCACATTCATTCACGTCTAAAAAAAATATTTTCAACGTTAGTTTTGGAATCATCTATTAAACTTTAATTTTTTTGTCAAACCGCTTTCGACAGCTGTAACATTTTTACCTGTACAGAAATATCCGTCACCACTGTAGCCTTGTTTGCACGAGCAGCTGTAACCATTGCTCAAATTTGTACAAATTGCATTCGAACTGCAACTATGTAAACGTGATCGGCATAAGTCACCAGCTGTAATATAGTACCTAGTTTAGATCAATCATGTACTGTACCTGTGTTAACAAACCAAAAAAAGTATTGTTTTTTAGAAAAAACTTTAATCATATAAAAAACATTGTTGTGCTTTTAGATATCTGCATATGTTAAAAAAAAAATAAGTAAAAATTCTATGGACCTTTTATCACAGATTTAAAGTCATAAAAAACACAACAATGTTTCGTTAAAATTACTATTTTACTTAATAACTAAAAATGATGGTATCTAAAAATAGCCAGCAAAAGAAAAAACAAAAAATACTCTAAAGATTTGTTACAATTTTCACCCGTTAAAAAACTTTGGTTTTGACAAAATTAATCGACAATGACTGTCTATAAGATTCCATCTTATAAGTCTAAAAAAAATATTTAATTTTTAATATTTATATTTACCAAAATACTCCACTGATTGCAAACTTTTTAAAATTATTCTGAGAGTTTGGGTAATATCCGATTTATCAACGTTTTGAGAAGGATACCTATTAAAAAATAATAGTTTTAAAAAAATGTTTATGATGTTGTGTTAAAAATTATTAGTTTTCGAAACAATGCACAAAATTTAAAATAAATTGCAATAAACAAAAATACCCTACAAATTTTAATAATACGTACCTAACAAAATATTGCAAGAACATAAAAAAGATAATGTGAAATAACATAAAAAATATTCTTGCTGCAATAAAAGAAAAACTAATTTAAAAGTTTCTTATGATGATTCAAATTTCAAAAAAATTATAGAATTACCGAACCCCAAAAGTTCCACCAAGGTACATTTCAAATCTCTTTTTGGTAGCACTCCACAATGTATGAAAATTAAGGGTATAAAACAGTGGTCTCCAAACTTTTTGAGCAGGGGGCCGTATAGAAATTTTTTGGACCTCCTCGGGCCAAAGCTAGAGACTAAAAAAAAACAAAGGTCTTCACTTCGATTCGATCTCTGATTTCACTATTTTTCTCCCAAAATCATAGTGATCTCTAAAAAAAAGGTCTTCACTTCAATTCGATCTTTGATTTCACTATTTTTCTATCAAAATTCCCGACATAATTCTATCCAACTGTGGCTCAGAGTCAGTGCATATATTTTTCAAAAGAGCTCCGCGGGTCGGATAAAGAGTCTTCGTGGGCCGGATCTGGCCCGCAGGCTGTAGTTTTGGGACCACATTAACAGCCATCTAATTTTGTACAGGATAAGCCAAAACGTTTTTCACAATTAAATTTGAAAAAAATTGAAGTTGAGTTTGACAAAAACACCTACATCAACTTTTAGGTTATTTTTACTTTAACAGTAACAAAATCAACTTCACCTGGATAAAAGTGTGTAACCCAACAAAACTCTTTCAGGACTTCCTTGAAGCCTGACATAGGCATTGACTTGGTCAGTATTTCTACTTGATGACAAAAACGAAAAACGGTCTGCTGGTTTAGAACTCCAAGACTAAAACAAAACAAATTTGCTTTAAACCTAAAACTGTGCTATTAACTATAAACTTTAACAAAAATAAGAAAATTTTCTTAGCTCAGTGGTTCTCAATTTTTTGGCGCCTGTGGCACATATTGTGACTTTTCTAAATTTGCGGCACACTTGGACCAGATTGCAAATCTTGATTTTTGTCCCTAAAAATAGTGTTCTCTAAAAAAGTTTTCACTTTGAATATGTCTTGAATTTCTTGATTTTTGTCTCTAAAAAGTAGTGTCTACTAAAGAAAAGGTTGCAGAGCACTGGCCTAATGTTGTTTTATAAAGTTTTGCAGCACACTTGAAAATCTCTCGCAGCACACAGGTTGAAAACCACGGCTTTAGGCAATTCGCTTTAAAAAAAAAGTCTGTTAAATCAAAATTTGAATAGGTTGCGAACATCAACTAACTATTAAAGATACTTAAAAAATATTCAAAAGTCTATTTAAAAAAAAATCTAGATAACTCTATTTAAATTTTTCGTTTATTATTTTTTCTGATTGGATGGTGATCCGTTTATGATACAGGATTGTGGCCGGATAGTGTGTTATTTTACTAGCCCAGAATATGGCACGCTCCAGAATTAATGCTGAGAAAAATGTTGAAGCAGCGTTGAAATTTATATACCAGAGTCATAAAACCTCGTTTTTCTCGGGGTGTGAGGCATACTAAATTAAGCTGCAACTTGTAAGCAAGCGTCAAATTCAAGATTTCATAAAGGAGCAAGGCCTAAGTGTAAAATAGAAAACGCGCAACGCTAGAATATTGTCAGAAAATTTAAGATAAAAGCATTAGTGCTTTTATCTTAAATATCTTAAATTTATCTGAAGTGCTTTTATCTTAAAGCATTACTGCTTTTGAAACAAAAATACAAAGGCGAAACGGAGTTTTGCAGTACCTTGCAGTGTTCAATTTTAAATTGGTATAATAAACTTTGGAGATGCCATTGATTGGCATGTTTTTATGAGAGGGTATGGCTTCTTTTAAAACTGTTAAGCCTAGGGTTAATTGTTTTTCTCAGGCGCCGTCTCATAAAAATTGATTTATAATCTTTCTGAATAAGACTTTTTGGGACCTCACAGCAATCTCGACCTGAAATCAAATAAACTAAAAAAATTTTCTCGAGGCAAACATGAGAAATATTTAGAACTACCAATGAGCTAGGCTCATTTGTGATTGAAGTAACGGAGGTTCTAAAGTTTAGTTGAAAAGCTTAAAGTTTTCAACTTGTCTGATTAATTCTTTCATTTTTTTAAAACTCTACAAAAATCATTAACATCTAAAAGCAGGTTTTTTGTTATTTGTGAAAAGACAAAGATTAAAAATGTACTAAAAAAACTGTTAATTCTTGTCAATCTTTAAAGTTGTCAAGCTTAATAAATCTAGCGGTTACTTTTATTGCATTACTAATATATAATTTTTCAGTAATTTAATTTAAGCAGACAGATATTAACCCTTTCGCACCGAAAGGACTGTTTAGTCCCACACCATTATTTTTAAATTTTTTCTTTAATTCTATAAAACTTTATCAAAAATTTTTTTATTATTCTTTAGCAATATTTTGGCAACCCTACTAGTCAATTGTAACACGTTCAAAATCTTTTCTTTATGATTATCAAACCAACTAAATAAATAAAGTTTAGTTCAACTATATACAGTTTTAAAATTAATTTTGCAGATAAAATAATGTTTAATTTAAGAAAAGCTAGATAAAATTTACAATAAACAAGTCTAGGGGATGATATGAAACAAATTTGATTTTTTTGATAGTGTTTATGTTTAATTTATTTGCTTTTTAAACTTGGGACTATTTAGTCCCAACCGGCTTTATGCGTACTTTTTACTTGTTTTTTGTTAAATTTAGATGGCCCAGAAACAGACTAGATCAAGAGAATTTATAATTGATATAAATGAAGTAGTCTAATTAGTTACTGCTGATGAGTTTGATTCATCAGATAATGACCCTATAATGAATGATGAAGAAGAAGATGAATGTTTTTGGAGAAAGATGTAATATTTTTGGAGGAAGCAATGTCAGATACTGATGATACTGTAACAGTAACAATCAATGATGCCCATGCACAAAGCATTGAACCAAATATTGTGGAGCCTTTATCTCTTTTATTTCATTGGAGAAAGATTTATACTCCTTTTGATATTCCAAATTGCTCTTTATCTGGCACAGTCAATTTAAATTATGAAGATGGCCATGAGCCAATAGAAATCTTTTCAGACACCATAAAGCTGGAAACGCTTATGAATTTGGTTAGTGCACGGAGTAAGTCGTATATGCAGCAGAAAGGAATGGTTTTTAATGTAGAAATTAATAAGCTAAAAGCATTTATAGTTATAACTTCGTTCATGGGATATCATATCCTTCCTAGTATTCGTGATTATTGGAGTAGAGATCCTGGTCTTGGTGTAAAAGTTGTGTCAGACATAATGCCTCGAAATTGTTGTTTTTTTTTAATACGTACTGCACTGCATTTTGTAGAGAATGAAAAACCTCAAGACAAAAATGATAAGGCATGGAAAATACAATCAATTATAAATCATTTCAATCAAGCTTTTAGTCAAGCAATGGGTCCAAATAAGTGAACAAGCTATAGATGAACACATGATTAAATTTAAAGGAAACATTCGATGAAACAATATATGCCCCTAAAACCAATCAAAAGTGAACTTAAGATATGGTGCAGAAATGATTCGGCCACTGGTTACCTTTATCACTTTGATATTTATACGGAAAAAAAGGAAAACAGAGAAAGTGGACTAGGTGAAAATGTGGTCATGCAACTTTCCGGATCATTAATTGGCACAAATGTTAGGTTATATTTTGACAATTTTTTTACAACTCCTTCTTTAATATTTAAGCTGAAACAAAATCAAATATGCTCTTGTGGTACAGTTCGTCAAAACAAGAAAGGCATGCCCAAAAATTTTAAGAAAGATATAGAGATGAAAAAAGGAGAGCTCGATCGACGTCATTTAGAAGGAATTTATTTAGTAAAATGGATGAACACTAAAGGTGTCATTGTTCTGTCTACGATAGATTTTTCTATGCCAGTTGTACCTGGGCGACAAAGATTGAAGGAACAAAAAGAAAAGGTAACTATAGAGTGCCCTCTCATGGTAAAAACATACAACAATGGCATGAAAAGCACAGACTTCATGGATCAACTAAAAGCATCTTATGAGGTGGATCGCAGATAACCAAAAAAATTTTATCTTAGGGTATTTTTTGATCTTATGGACCTCAGCTATGTAAACGCATTCATTATTTACACAAAATATAAGCAAGATAAATTTCCTCACAGTGCGCGCTTGAAAACGTTAAAGGACTTCAAGCACAACGTTGTTATGAACTTGATTGGGGAATTTTCAAGCAGAAAACGAGCAAGAAGTTCCTCAACTGTAATTTCAAGATTTCTCTCAGACGGTTCCGATATTCATCAAGTTAGACGAGTTCTTTATTAAGACCGTGGTAGATACAAATTGTGTACCAAGCGAAAAATATACTCTCGTACTTGCACTCGTTGTGATGATTGTAATTTATTTCTTTGTCAAACAAGCAAAAAAAATTGTTTCAGGGAAAGACATTTCCGTATTGAGAGCAACATTTTAGTGTAAAATATGTGTGTGGATTACTTTAATTATTATGCTGTTTAATAAAGCAGAGTAAAATAATTATCATGTTGATTTTTGAAACGATGAAAGACCACTATGGCAGAAAATCGTCAATAGACCCAAATGCTCTTTAAATAATTATTGCCTAAATTCAAATGTTCAAAAAAACTAAAAGTTTTGATGATGTTATAAATATATCTATTTTTCTAGGACTCCAGATTCCTTAAAGTTACTCAAATCCATTGAATATGACAAAAAAATTAAAGCTGATATTTTGAAAAAAAAGTACGCTTTGAACCGATTGGGACTAAATAGTCCCAAATATTTAAATCCTCTATACTAATTTATAGATGCACCCCGACAAATTGTTTTTTGGGCAACGATATTTCGGCAACACATCCTTCAAAGAAATAACAAATTTACTATTTTATACAGTATAATAAAAATTCAATTCTGAAGGAGTTAACACTAAAATTACTGGTGTGGTCATTTTGATTGTTTTTAATTTTTCATTGCTGATATCTCTGCCAAACGTTAGAATATTGAAACTGTTTGACTTTTACTAAGTCTTTGTCAACTTTTAGCATGTTAATTTTTATTGCATTCCAATAAACACAGCGGATATTGGATAGCGATTTACCTTAAATTACCCCCATCAGTCATTTTGACCGAAAAACAACTTGTAATTTTTCTGCGAATAAAATTGCCTTGCAATAAAACTTTTTTTGTGTTATTGTTTCAAAACAATCATGCAACAATTAGTGCAGTATCTGGCAACAGTTAGTTACTAGCTAGTTTATAATATTGAGTCATTTCCAGAATGCCGAGATCAGAACGGGTTAGTAATATCCAAGCTCTAGCTAGGCTAAATGCGATTGAAGACGATGATTCGGAGAATGAAAGTGAAGGTGAAAATGTTTGTGAAAGCTTAGATCAGGGGTCGGCAAATTCAGAGCAAGTTCGACTTACATGGGAAGTGATTTTTTCAGATGGATCGGATTCAGATACTGATATTGATGACCTGGAGCAAACTGATTCTGCGTCATGTCAACTTTTAGCTCTGGCAGTGGTAGCACTAATACAAGTGCTGCAGCACAAGCGCAAGGGTGATGAGCTTACTCCAAACACCTTGGAAATTGGATTGGTTGCTAAGGACAGAACAAAATAGGAGCACATCGAATTTTCTTCAGAATCGAGGGGCAGGCTACAAGCTCAAAACATGCTAACAGAAGGCGAAGTCTAACGCGATATGACAATCGCATGTTAGATAGTCCGCTTAGTGCATTTGAGCTACGCGTCGACAATTAAATGCTTACCCATGTTCAACAATGTACAAAAGCTGAAGCCCACAGAGTAAAAAACAATAGCAAGTAGAAACTACCACCAATTTAGCTAAAAGCTTTTATTTTCTTTCTGTATGTAAGAGAAGCATAAAGTGGAAAGAACCGACCGATTCTTGAGTTTTGGAATAAAAACTGGGGAGTACCTTTTATTTCTAAAACTATGGATAAAAATTGCTTTTGCTAAATCATGAGGTTTCCTCAATTTGATATGCGGAGCACAAGACTATCTCAATTTCAAACGGATAAATTTGTTTTAATTTCTCCCGTCTGGGATAAGTTTTTTGAAAAGTGTATTGTTTACTACAAATCAGGACAAAATATTACCGTGGACAACAATTATTCTCAAATAAAGCCTGCTGCAGATTTACAAAATATATGGTCAATAAACTAAAAAAATTCGGTATCAAATTTTGGCTAGCTGTTGATGAAAAATTTAAATGTAGAACGCCATACCATATCTTAGCAAAGATGAAGCCAAACCAGCTACACAAAGATTTTCTGAGAGTGTGATAATAAAGATCCGTTCTTGGGCAAAGGAAGAAACCTCACAACTGGGTCATTTCATGTCAAGTGTCCTACAGCTCCCAGTTTGACCCTCTCCAAATTTTCTTAAATTTTGCTGAAATGTTGTATACCATGATTTAGGCATATTTTCAAAATTTTAGATCAATAGCTAGTGTATTTTTGAAAATACGTTGTTCCAAAGTTTTAGGTACCCCATATGAGAGTTGGCACCTGGCTATTTGGTAGCACTTTCACAACTGCATATCTTCATTTTCAATATTGGTAGAAAGCTAATTTTTAAAATATGGGTTAAACTTTTTGTTTGCTTTATATATGTCATACAACAATATAGTAATGTTTTGTTATGGGGGGTTAATGAACCGCCAAAGTTGCTACTTTTCTTCAAAAAAACAAATTTTGGGTCAATTTTAAATGTCTATGACTTTTAATTGAAAATAATTAAGAAGACCAAATTAAATAGAAATGATAGTTGCTTATTACACTGTAACTTGATGAAGTTTGAATAAAAATACCGCATTGTTGCGCAAAAGTTATCATGCATCAAAATATGGACCAAATGCTAAAATGGCAAAAAAGTGCTATCAATTTTGTCACAGCCACAAATAAATGAAGATTGCTTACAACCTGGCCAGTATGTTGCTTTCTTGTATAATAATCATTGGTATATTGGAGCAATAACACAACGCTCAGATATAAACAAAGATCTATATATTAAATTTATGAGAAGAAACCAGCAAATATTATCTTGGCCACAAGATCTTAAAAATGAATGTTGTATTCCATTTCAAGATATTATTTTCCTTATTTCAGCTCCAGAACTTCATGGACGAAGTGGTCAACAATATAAGCTTTCTGGCTATGCACACTTCTTGAATTGTCTTTATTTCTTTGAAATTCTACAATCTTCAATTTTAATTATAAATATTGGCATAATATGTGGTTCTCATTTTAATTTTAGCAATATTTTTGGAAGAAATTTCAAAATAAAAAAAACATTTAAAATCCACTGTGTTATAAAAATAAAAACAAAATCAACTTGCTACATGTGTTCAAGGTTATTGAAATTAATAATTGGTACACAAGAAAACATCAAAAAAGGTTTTTATTTTCTTTTGTACACAATCTTTCTTTAGTATCAAGCACTAACTTGCTAATATATAAACAAACCATACTTTTTTAGGTATATTTTGTAAACAAACTACGGTTTGTTTACAAAATACGTATGCCTAAAAAAAGCGTTTTGTCATAGTATCTAAAAAGTATTTTGTCACTCCAAATAGTTGTTTGCAATGAGTTACATTACTAGACATTGTTTCAATACTGTTACTTTATCAACCCCAAGTTGCATGACATGCTATAAATGCAATTTTTACCAAACCAAAAAAATTTTTTTTTCAGTTTGGGGGGTTAAATGCACCCCGCACCTTTGTAGTAACCCTTAGCAGTTGGGTCACAAAAACGAAAGTTACTGTGGATGCTTATGAAGATATGCTCTTTCACTGGTAAAAAAATCTTTTATGTGAATAAGTGCCCACGGGGGTTTTTTATGCCCAAAGATAGCACTTTTTTGCCATTTTAGCATTTGGTCCATATTTTGATGCATGATAACTTTTGCAACAATGCGGTATTTTTATTCAAACTTCATCAAGTTACAGTGTAATAAGCAACTATCATTTCTATTTAATTTGGTCTTCTTAATTATTTTCAATTAAAAGTCATAGACATTTAAAATTGACCCAAAATTGTTTTTTTGAAGAAAAGTAGCAACTTTGGCGGTTCATTAACCCCCCATAACAAAACATTACTATATTGTTGTATGACATATATAAAGCAAAAAAAAAGTTTAACCCATATTTTAAAAATTAGCTTTCTACCAATATTGAAAATGAAGATATGCAGTTGTGAAAGTGCTACCAAATAGCCGGGTGCCAACTCTCATATGGGGTACCTAAAACTTTGGAACAACGTATTTTCAAAAATACACTAGCTATTGATCTAAAATTTTGAAAATATGCCTAAATCATGGTATACAACATTTCAGCAAAATTTAAGAAAATTTGGAGAGGGTCAAACTGGGGACTTCAAAAATTTTGGGACGTTTGACATGGAATGACCCAACTGACAATTTTTTACTTCAACTCATCTTGCCATGAACTCACGAAAAAAAGACGTGACTTATCAGGACCCTGAACAAAATCCAAAAGAAAGTTCCGCCATTGGTAAAAGGTTTACAGCAGAGCAAATAATCCAGCAAACTCTTGGAAACAAAAGCGTTAACAACCAAGCCACAACCTTGACAGTTTACCAGTGCAAACAAAACAAGAACGTTTGTATTCTTAGCACACTCCACACATCTGTTATGATTGATAAAACAACAAAAAAAAACCGGAAGCATTTATATTCTACAATAAAACTAAATGTGGTGTTAATATTGCTGACCAGATGACACGACAATACACGGCAGTGACCGGTGGCTGTCTTTTACAATATTTTGGACCTTGCTTGCAGTAACACCTATATGTTGTACAAGAAGAAAACTGGAGTGCTATCTCGAGAAGAAATTTTATGTTTCAGCTCACCACTGAACTGAGAGAAGCACATAGTCAAGGAAAGACAGCTCCACTAGTCGCAGTTTTGCTTCCACTTTTCAACAATTCTTATCAAAATTTTATCGTTGATGGAAGCAGAAAGCAAAAGCAAAGCCAAGTTAATGTAAATTGTGAGCAAAACAAAACTGCAAAATTCTGTTGTGGATGCCGTAGATCAGTTTTCGAAAAGTGTACAGGTCATGTAACAGTTGTGTAAACTGCATAGAGTGCTGCAATTTTCTTTGTTTTTGTATGATTTTGAATAGCCGCTTGTGGTGTATGTAAACAGCAGCATGATGAAAAATAACCATTTCGTATTTTGTGCTTATTTTAAGATAAATTTTTTTCATTTAGTTTCAGACCTGATGTTTGTTGTAAATACAATAAAAACTTTAAGAAAATTTTAACTACGCAGCTAAGAAGCAGGTTGAAGGCCTTTAATGTAATTAGGAGATCAGGGCCTACGCAGTATATTTCAAAACATGATTTTAAAAAGAAGCCTACAACGCACCAAAATCACACATATAAAGATTAAAATTATTACTAGGTATACTACAAAAGTTAAAAAAACTTATAAGATAAAATAAAGCTAAATTATTACGTATTTTTCTCTTTATTAGACAAACGGTCATTTTGACCGCTTGCGGTAATTCTAGGCAGGTCAAAAACGTGGTAATTCTAGTGTTAAGTATATAGTCTGCTGCCTACTTTTAAAGAGAGTGCTCCTGGTAACTGGAGAAAAAAACTGAGGTTGAGTTTTTTAAAAATGAGATAGAATAAAAAAAATCAGTATTTACTTAAAATACGTAGTATGTGTTTGAAGAGCATTAGATTGCGTTCGTATTTTATTATGATTTGATAATACTTCGTATATAGGTATAATTCTCGCTAAATACCTTGATAAATTAGTTATAAAGTACAGCATTGCTGGGTAGACTACAATATAAAGGCATGGAAAAAAAT
Organism: Diplosoma virens; assembly: GCA_963680785.1. Taxonomy (NCBI): domain Eukaryota; kingdom Metazoa; phylum Chordata; class Ascidiacea; order Aplousobranchia; family Didemnidae; genus Diplosoma; species Diplosoma virens. The sequence continues at coordinate 63,232,771 of OY796882.1, read as the reverse complement.
TTTACTTTAAAAAACATAATGCTGTTTATACACACCAACCCTTTTTTAGCACGCAAACGAAAAATGTTTTGTTGCTTAGTTACAAAATGAAAAAAAAAAAATAGTGATCTTAATTTTCAGTATACATAAAGCAATCAAATTGGCAAAGCGACCAATTGTATATGAATAGTCGTAGATTATTAGGCCAATAGAAGTAGAGTTAATATTTCAGAGTTTGTCTCATATTGCCCAGCTCCATATAATGACTAAATTTTGACAATGTAACTAGTAGTAAATGTATTCACACTTTAAATATTTGTAAAGTAAATGCTAATTATAATTGTATATTTTTCAGCATGTAAAATGTGCAAACATTATTTTGTTATTTTGTGATTGCCTGTTCTAAAACTTATGTTTTTTGACCTCTTTAAAAATGCTAATGTTGAAATATTATAGTTTCATTTAAAACATTTTCTATTTTTGTTTAACTAGAAATTGCGTTTAAAAATAAAAACTAGAGAAAAAATTTCAATTAAAAGTTTAAGAAATGCATTTTATTATCATTCTTTGACAATGAGTTAAGTAATTTACTCGAAACGTTAACATTAATAAAACGATAACCGTAATATTGGCTTGCATTCAGTAATTAAAACAATTGAAAAGTTAAAGTGTCGATTGTTAAAATTTAGCTTTTTAGACTTGTCAAAACGTTATATAAATTTTCTAATTGTTGCAATAAAAAAAAGTATTCAAAATCAAAGCCTTCATAAAGCACTTTTTCAAACAAAACAGATTTAAAAAATTTCATTAACATGAAATTGAAAAAAAATTGGACTTGATTTGAAAAGAATTCAACAGAAATCCAGAGCATATATAGTTTTATGTTTTTATGAATTAAATGTATGCAATATTATTATTGCATTGCTTACTACTACATATAAATACTAAAGCTTCAACGTTTTATTATTTTTATAGAATAAATTACCCTTTGCGATTGAATGTAGAAAAAAAGATGACAAATAGAAGGATCTCTTGCTCCATAAATTTGATACACTTGATAGGTAACATTAAAATTAAATGCAGTTAAATTTCCTTTAGGATTAAAACTGTATGAACCTCTGTGATCTGCACCAGTGTTTCCAAGAACCTTTTGTTTAAAATAACAAGATTTAACCATAATATTGATTAAAATAACTTTATACTAACTATTGCAACGTCTTTAATTGAATAATCATATTAGTGATTTCTAATCTTAATATTAAAACAGTCTACTGGTTTTAGAAAGTGTTTATAAAAATATAATTACTATGATTATCTTTATGAGAGCCTATTAATCTCAATTTATATTTGCAAAAACATTCTAGTGTTTAAGAAACAAATTTTTATATCACAAAATTTTTTAATTTGTTGAAAAATAATTATATCCAAAATAATCAAGTTTGACAAAAATTTTTTTTTTTGCACGACTGGTTTTGTCCAACAGTTTTGAACAAAGGAAACTGATTTTGCAGAGCTTAAAATATGTGGAATACCTCCTTTCGTGTTTTTATCAAGTAGAATTACAATTATAAAAACAGGTTTGATGGAACTTGTGAAGATGCCATTTGGAATATGTAAACAAATTGTTGCTGTAAGTACTTGCATAGCAAATTTCTGAATCTTTATTAAAAGTTGGCTATTAAAATAAGTACTGGTAAGTATGCAAGCACATTATTCAAGAAAATTTTGGTTCTTTGATAATTGAGTTTAATAGAGCAAAATATTAGAATAAACTCTTGGTTACGCAGAATTTCAAAATAAACAATGGAGTGGATGGAACTATTAACTTTTTCAATTTTTGGTGATCTTAAAAAAGAAATACAATTTAGGGAGAGAGTATAACTTCATAAACCATACCACAATCACATACAGCAACACACAAATGTTCATATTAAAAAGACTGTTTTCTTGAGAATTTTTTCGGCCAACTTTTGTCATAAGAATTTGTTGGCAAATGACAAGCTGCAAGAAAACCATGGTTTATATAGCATTGGAAGACATCGAAAGTAACTTCACTTTTGATTGGTTGGGGAAACAATGTACGCGATTGGTTAAAATAAATTCTTTGGTTTTTACTTACGAATTAACAATTCACTGCCATTGAACAATTTAACAAAAAATTTATTACTTCAGTTTATAGAAAATCCACATGTACGGGGTAGTATACACGCTGGGATTCATTTGGGCCAATGAAGAGAAAAACTAATTTTATTGGCATGGTTTTTCACAAAACTTTTGAAATTTGCTCCCTGAAAAGTTCTCAAGTGAAGTCAACAAAATCAAAAATATTTTGCGACAGTATGGATACCAAGAAGAAGTTATTATTTCCGGAATTGAGAAAAAAATTTTAAATTTTTAAACTTCAACCAATTTGGCCCTGAAAAGTGCCTGGTATATTTGAATTTACTTTGGATTGGAAACATTTTCATTAAATATGAACAACAAACAAAATCAACAGTCAACAATTGTTTTGAATCAGTATTGGTAAGAATAGTTTTCTCTTCAAAAAAGATGTTGCCTTCTTTTCAAAAGGACCTTTTGCCTGCTCACTAGCATAGAAATATTGTATACAAATACTTGTGCCACTGTGATAGTGTCTACCTAGGTAGAACGTCTCAACGATTGAAAGAACAAATTCAACAACATGTTCCAAAATTTATCAGAAATAAAATGAAACATCAAAAAGTTCTCCTTAGACGTCAATGTAGATCCAATCAAAACGTATCTTGTCGAAACAAAAAGTCTCATTGTTAGAATTTAGATAGAATATAAGTATCATTGTTGGTAGAATTGCTCATTGTCTTCAACCAGTTTACTTTGTTCAGAAATTTTTAGATTATATTTTGTACTGATATAAGGTAGGAAAAAAATATATTTTGCATCTTTTAAGACTTAATTCATTCCAAACTAGCAAAATCGTCTGAATTGTGAATAACTTGTCAAACCAGCTGGGTTGAAATCAATTCGTGGTCAAGTTGGTTATGACAAGTTGATTTTTCAATCAGTAATTAAGAGTCTTACACATTACACTTGTTTCACGAGACTAAAGTTTCTTTGATACATCTTATTTTCTCACTCTTATTATAACAAATATTGAAATATTGATTGCCAGTAAATTGGCAAAACAAAAATTCAAACTATAGTTATTTTGAAGTTTAATCAATAAGTAATTAAAAAAAATTTGTAACAATATTTCCACAAAAATTTAAACGTTTGTCAACCTTTAAGAAAAATGAATTTGTAGTTAAATTTCCAGGTCTACTGCCTATCCACATCAGAGCTGTAAAAGGATGAACAGCTGCTGTGGAGAACTGATAGCCACTGCGTCTGCAAATAAAACAGCTCGTGATCTTTAAGTATTTAAAAAATTGATTTGCTATCTGGCCCTTTCAGTATAGAGTTATAGATAGATGGTTGATAAAAAGAAGGGGAGACAGATCCTTGACTTTACGGTGTTTCTTCCTTTTCTTGATCTTTATTAAGCATTTATAGTACGTACTATGCACAATATACTAATTTTTAAAATAAAGATTCTTCAATAAAGCATAAATAATAAAAATTAATTAGTCAATTTTGCTTAACTTCTTTAAAAAACTACAATTACAAAGCATAGAAAAGTTACTGACCTGTATGTTCGATTATATACGGCTCTTTTAAGCGAATTCAAAGAAGTTCCAAAAGAAACCTAAATACACAATATTTCAGAAAAAGTTTACTAAACTTAATATTCTTGAAAACCAACTTAAAGATGAACTCAACAATATTATCAATTGGATATCTGCAACAATTTAACGCTAAATTTAAAAAAATAGAAAATATTAATTATTTCACCAAACCTCAAGTCTTCCAATGTTGTTTTAAATATTCAAAGTCCAGCTGGTAAAATTAAAACTGTTTATAAGGCAAAATATTTGGGAATTATATTTGATAGTCAATTAAACTTTCAAGAGCATATAAAAATTCTTGAAACAAAAATAATTCGATCAATTGGAATTCTAAATAAACTGAAGTTTTTGTATCCAGCTTCGTACCTTACCATACCCAGTACCTTACGGCCTTGTTGTTTAGGGAAGCACTTATCCAACATATCTTAACAAACTAAAATTCCTTCAAAATAAAACTGTTACCTCTTCTCATAGGTCAACTAGCTCAAGGCCCAGATGGTAGGTGCTTTCACGCAGCCTAGACCGTGATTAAGTCTGTTTATTGATTTTAAAATGACAGACCGAAACCAAACCTACCAAAACGGAAGGGTATCCACCCATTCCGATGTTTAGTGTGGGTCTGCTAATCGGCAAACATCCTTTTCAGGACAAGGCAATGCCAGAATAAAACTGCCCTTTTCAGGGCACATTGCCAACAAGTTCCGAAGATCCACTATTTTTCAACTGAACATTGAAGGCTCACTGCAAGCAAGATGAACGTTCTTCATCACCTCGCTATGCAGTTTGAGGCACTTGTCATCCTACTGCACAAGACCCACTGCACTGATGCAGAGAAGTTGGTGCTACCAAACTACCAACTAGCTGGGTCTTCTTTAATCAGGAAGCATGGCCTTGACACGTTTGTCCACGAGCGCCTGAGATACACGCTTTTGGACCAATCTCCACCGACATCGGAGATCGAGTGGTTGTGTGTGGACATTGATGGCTACAAAATAGTCAACGTCTACAAACCACCGCCAACGCGATTGTGAACCCTGGATCTCCCAGTGTTTCCTCACCCCTGTCTTTATGCTGGCGATTTTAACTGTCGTCATGCTGACTGGGGCTACAATGACAACAGTCCGGACGTTGAGTGCTTGGCTGGCTGGGCAAGTATTAATATACCCAAAGAGTTATCGACCGATATCTCTGCTCTGTGTCCCCTACAAGATCCTCGAGAGGTTTATCTACGCCCGCGTTGAACCATTAATCGATCCACTGCTCCCTAAAGAGCAGGCTGGGTTCCGACGCAGGAAGTCAACCGTAGATCAAGTTGTTCTGCTAACCCAGAACATCGAGGATTCTTTCGAGGCCAAAAAGAAGGCCGGTGCTGTATTTATCAATCTGACAGCTACTTATGACACTGTCTTGACACCGTGGCCTTACCTGCAAGCTGCTGAGACTACTTCCGGATAAGCACATGGTCAAAATGATCATGGAGCTTGTTCAAAACCGACGTTTCACCTTTACCACCGGTGACAGCAAGCAAAGCAGGCTACGTCGTCTTAAAAATGGCGTTCCTCAGGGATCGGTCTTGGCTCCCCTCTTAGTTAACATCTATACGTACGATCTTCCTTCCATGATTTCCAGAAAGTTTGCTTATGCTGATGATTTAGCATTGTTGCATTCTTCTGGAAACTGAAAGGATTTGGAGGGGACTTTAAGCCAAGACATGTCTACACTTTCAGCATATCTCCAGACTTGGAGGTTGAAGCTCAGTCACACTAATACGGTGACGGCAGCCTTTCACTTAAATAACCGAGAGGCCAAACGTGAGCTAAAGGTCTACAACAATAGTGGACTTTTACTGTTCTGTCCAACTCCTACTTATCTTGGGGTAAAACTGGACAGATCGCTCACGTTTCGTCACCATTTAGTGGCATTGCTCAAAAAACTATCTTCGTGCGTCACACTGCTGAGGCGACTCGTGGGCTCGGGATGGGGTGCTGGTGCTAAAACACTACGCATAGCCACCTTGTCTCTAGTCTACTCAACAGCTGAGTACTGTGCGCCAGTTTGGTGTCGCAGTGCTCACACTCGTCTCATTGACAGTGTCCTGAATGACGCCTTGCACATAGTTACTGAATGCCTGCATCCCACTCCAACGGACCACCTACCTGTACTCTCAGGCATCCAACCAGCTGAGCTTCGCCGAATGGGAGCGACACTCTCCTTGGCTTACCGTGGATCTCTGGACCCCGACCATATCTTGCATGGTCTTTTAAGTGGGTCCTCAGATACTCGCCAAGTAAAACTAAGATCCAGACGCTCGTTTGTGCCAGGTGCGCGGAATCTCTTGGACAACCTTGCCAGACTTGGCATCCGCGCCTCTGAATGGACAAATCACAAATGGAAAACGGAGTACTGTGAAAATGCTTCCAGGCTTCATGTTTTTGTGCCCGAGACCGATGCCAGGCCTGTTGGGATGGGCTTACCCCGAACAGCTTGGGTTAGGCTCAACTGCCTGCGGACTGGTGTTCGGTGATTCCATTCGTCCATGCACAAATGGAGTCTCGCTCCTTCACCGAATTGCGAGTGTGGCGCCTCTGAGCAAACCGCAGACCATGTACTAACAGCGTGCCCTATACATCGGGCACCACATGGAGCACGAGGTCTGACGGTTTAGATGACCAAACTCGATGCTGACTTAATAAAACCATTGCCAGCATCTGATTCAGGCAATTCAGCAGTCTGGAGTAGTAAAAGGATAAACCCTCGGCCCCAGTCCTGTTTGTGTCTGGCCTGGAGTACTGTAGATACCCTTCAAACGATGACAACGACGATGAACTAGCTCAAAATGTTGATACATTAAAACCAATATTTTGCCCTTCCCTAAATTTTTTAAATTTGAAACAGCTAAATTTGTTTATTTTTATAAATTTAATTTGTTACCTAAGATTTTTGATAACTGCTTTTCATATGCTAAATCTTGCAATTCTCGCATTACAAGATTTTCACTAAAAATCACCTTACCATTCCTCTGTTCAAAAGTGATTGAACTCAAAGATCAATAAAATATATAGGACCAAAAATTTGGATCTCTATCAATCATAATCTGAGAACAATGACATTAAATAAATTTAAAAAACATTTTAAATCAGTTACATTTTTCAGTGATTAAATTCTCATAACTCTTACAATTTGTTTTACGTACCTTATTATATTTTTTCTTCATTGCTTGGTTTGTCTCTACTTATTCTTAACGTTATTTTGCTGTTTTGTTTTGTTTTGTTGTTGTTTTTCATTTTTTTGTATACATATACAATTTTTGTATTATCACTTTGGTTGTATATTTCCGTATTTTACAAGGTTATTGCTTGACCTCACAGTCCCTTCGCAATTACCTTGTCGCAATTTATGAATTTATACTAGTAATTATATTGCTGACTATATTTAGCCATTTTGTTTTTTGTTTTTTGGGATGAAATAAACTAAATTGATTAATTGATAGAGATTAAAATTGTTAAAAGTCTTTTAACGAAATCTTTGTTATTGTTTTTTTATTTATTTAACTTTACAATGCCTAATCGACTAATTTAACTTTTCACTTAGGCTGGACAGAAAAAGAAACAAAGTAAAATCTCATATAAATTACATAAATTTTTTGTAATCTATTTAGTGGTAAATTAGATAAATAACTATGAAATTATTTTTGCGCACAATTTAACCTCAGTTTAATACCTTAGAGGTCTTTAATATCTTTTTTGAGCTTTCATAAGGTGTAGAACCACAAACATAGTGTTCACAACTAATGGTGCAAACAAAATTATCAAAGAGCTTAAAATTGCTTTAGTTGAAAACTTTTTCCTTAAAAAGTTTTGGTACTTAAGAGACTCCATTAAAGATATATCCCAGGGATGTCCAACCTTTTTTCATAATGGGTCAAATTACGAGTACAAATTTTGAGCATATTTGGTGGACCGCAAAAATACACTTATATATAATTTCCTCTTTTTTTAATATTAGATGCCATGACCAAATTATGGAAATTAAAATATAAACTTAAAATTGAACTCTTTATTGCATTAATTTATTAACGTATACAAAAAAACTTAAAATTATGCTTAATGCATCTAAATAAATTTTAATTTGCTAAAAATTTTTAAAAAAATGAAAAATTGAGTAATTTTGTGGTTGTATTATATATTATACAAAATGTGTTTCGAAAAGATTTTGTACAAAATTTAGAATAAAAGTTTTTATTCATTAAAAAAAAGTCTTGCACAATTCTTTAAAAAAATGTGTATAAAGTAAAACTATTATAAAAACAGTAATTAGCATGGGGTAGATGTGTAACAGCGTGGCGTTTTTGGTGGCATGATTGCCGTGGCTACAGTTTAAAACCTACTTATGTCAATTTGTTATGTTTTTGGAAAAAGCTTTTTATAGCACTTTTCTGTGCTTGGCTTGACAGTTTTATGTAGCAGCTCTAAATTTTAATCCTACTTTTAAATAATAACTAAAAAATTTCAACCAGCAGCAATATATTAAGATGTTTAAAAGTAAGTTGGCTTAGTTGCTTGAAGTATAACAATAAATATTTATATTTCCTTTAAGTCAGGAAGATGAATGGATATGATGATAATAAAAATGCATTTTATAACATTGATATGACATTTTTCATTCAAGATTAAGCCAATAAGATCATGCTGAATTGAAGCAAACATTCACAGCTGACCAATGAGAAGTGTTTTCCCAGTTTTTTTCTTCCAAGATTTTTTTTGTTTTGTGAATAGTCTTCTTGTTTTATGCTTACGACTGCCTCAGATTTGCAAAGTTTCTAAAAAAATTGCTGATACACCAGATAGGTGATGCTATATAGCAGCCTAAGCTAAGTATAAATCTCTTTTTACTGTTTTGAAGACAGTTGTAAACAGTGTTTCCTCTAATTTTCTGTAGTCTGTGTGCGCAAAAATTTTGGTGTGTGCACACTTTTTTAGAAATGACTAGTATTTGTGCAACAACCCATGAAGAAGAAAATTTGGTTATTCAATAAGTTGTTTATAGTGTTGTTTTATAGATGCTGTAGTAAAGGCTACACATGTTGTCAGTATATAACAATGAACATGCATGGAAGATAATAAATGAGATTGTTTGTAACAAATGGTTTTATTTGAATTGAAAAAGAAAAGAAAATACAATTTGCGCAATGTTTTGCAAAACAAACGTTAGCTCGATTACATGTCTTAAAACAGCCTATAAAATATTGTTTTCAATTGCTAAATTTGGGAAACCACAGAGCACAGACCAAGGGCAAAACTCATTAACCAGTTGTAATAAAAGTACTGTTTATTTTTGAAAAAAGCAAAATGCGTCTTTTTAAAAATGAGAGTCTCCTTACGCGTTTCTGGGATAAGATAATAACTTTGAACAATTGTTTTGGCGGCAAAGGGGCGATAGAGATTTTGATGGAATGCCAGGGGGTGATTGGCTAAAAAAGGTTGAGAACCGATGTTTTACAGTATTTCATCACTGCCTTCGAACAACGTTTTCACGTCTATCCTTGCTGCTGACCCATTCTTCATAAACCTTCACCTTGTCTATAACACATCCATCACGTTCATAAGACTTGACCCTCATTATCATGTCTTCTCCCAACCTGTTCCTTAGCTTGGTTTTGATGGAATTCATCAAACTAAATCCGCGCTCACATTCAAAGCTGGATGCAAGGAAAGTTTCACCGATATCTACGAGCTTTGCCAAATCTCTAAACTGTTTATGCTGAAACACAAAGTTTATCAATCAGCAAAAGTGCTAACAACTCCAGCCTTAATTTTTTCAGCTATTGCATATTTAAAATCTGTGTATTGTTCAATTATTATATTTCGTTCTGGAAAAACAGACTGATATTTAGACCACAGGAGCTTCAATTTGGGTGATGCCAAAAGCAGAGCAAGGGGATTTTAATCCAGCACAATCGAATGCTACCCAGTCTTGCACTTCTCCTTCTGGGAATCTTTCTACCATATGATCACATAAAAGCCTTATAAAATCCAACAGTCCTTTAGTGTTAAAAGTGGCAGTTTCTTCTTGAAAGATCCTAGCTAACAAATTATCCACTCTTTCACCCCAAAATGTCGTGTCACCAAGATACTTCTGCCGTAGTTTATTTATTTTTGCATGTGCAAAATTCTGTGCATCTATAGGTGTCAATCCTTGTCTTTAAAAAATTTTGCACAAAGCAGTTAGTTCCTCAAAAACATCATTTAAAACTTCCAAAGCTATATGAACTCCATTATTTTTCAATTTCTTAAAACAATATTTAAAAATTGGGTCATTAAATTTCATCTCTTCAAAATATCCAATCAAGCTATCATAGTTTTAAATAATGGCCTGCAGAGCAAAGTGACGTGACAACCATCAAACTTCATTAAGTGGTTTAAAAGCAATCGCCTCGTTTTCACAAGTTGCAGCAATATCCTGAAATTTACAGCGGTTGGTTGTAGAATGAGAAAGCATAGAATAAATAGTTTGCATCAATGTTTCGATATCTTGCAACAGCTTCACTTCTTTCCATGTATCAGCTATGCCCAAATCTTCCCGATGTGCAACATAATGTTGTTGTACTAAATGTGGTATACGTTTTTTGAGTTTCACCGCTACACCGTTTCTTCTACCTAGCATTACTGCTACTCCATCAGATGTAAACATAACCATTTTATGCATCTCCAGCATATATTTTTTGTAAAACTCTTCAATTGCAGTGACAATAGATGAAGCTTCACATGACTTTAGTTGTATGATTCCCCCAAATCTAGTTTTATATTCAAAAGAGACTCTGCATTTAAAATATAAAATCATACATTTGCTTGTAGATATATCTGTACTTTCATCAACCGTTAGAGTGTGAAAATTGGCAGAAGCTATTTCTTTCATTATTTCCTGGCTAATAACAACATTAATGGATTCCAAAAATTTAAAAGCATAGTTTTTGCTTTGCCAATTTTCAGGTATTCTAACATACTCATGTGGTTGTTGATATCTTGCACAGAAAGTAAGGAATTGTTCATCTTTAATGCCAATAGAACATTGTCAATAAGAATTACAACCTCTTCCTTGCATGCACGCTTTCGATTACGTTCCTCTGGGGTTTCACTTGGCATTTTAAATATTCCACGGGCTGGTTATAAAGGGTTCTTGTTTATAAGTCGTTCTTACTTTTCAAATGCCGTTTTAAAAAGTCAAGCTTCCATACATCATTGCACCACTTTTTTCCACTTGAAAATTTTTCGGAAACCATAGCATCATGACAATAAACACATTTAATACCTTCATTTTCATCTTATACAAATACATTACGTAAATATACACTATGATCATCATGAGATGTGGGTGTTGCCGTTATCACTGTTTCATCCAGCCAATCTTTTTTGGAGAAGTTAGCAGTCCTTCTACGTTTTGGTTCGGCCGACATGCAGGGTAAAAAAGTTGGTCTTTACAGAATAACTAATAAAGCTGTATCAGTATATTGATCCTTATCTGAAACAAAAAGTAATATTCTGTGAAAAGGATTTAGTTATATAACAGATTCTTATTGGCTTCGCGGATAAAATACTGCTAATCTCAGTATCAAAGTGAATAAGTAGGAAAACATCTCACAGTGTTTTTTGATCAAAGTTGACATTTTGCTTTAAGTACTGCAATTAATGTGCAAAGTACAACACAATCGCATCAGTTCCAAAAAAAGTATAACAGAGGCTCAGAACTATTTACTTAGCCTCTTTTAAACGTAAGCTAGTCTTTTCTAGCCTATTCTGCTACAGTGTTTATGGTAACTAACAGTCTAAAACTAATCAGGTTGAAATATGGCTCAATGTGCTAAATGAAAAACGTACAAATTTACGGATCACGATGAACAACCTCGGACTACTTGTTATCTTAAGCTTATTTTAACCACAGCACAAGTAGATAAACATGCAAGAGACCTAGCAGCTAGATTATGGCAGGTGTTGAAAAGAAGTAGCTTAACTTATCTTGGTTATGTTGCTGGTACCTTCCTTGCACACGGTGCCGCCTTAACCTATGAAGAAATGCATTCTTTCAGCAAGTCCAAGAACAAATTTATCTGAATCTGCTGTCACAGACTTTGTTTTGGAATCCTAAAGAACCACAGTTGAACAAGGTAATTCGAATACTTGCACTGAAACAAATGTGTCTAATTTTATTTTATTCCGGCTCAAGAAGTAATTTGCTATGAGCCTAAAGCCTTTATTATGAAGCCTTTATATAGCCTGAAGTCTGAAGCCTAAAGACTTTATACAGTTAGCTTGAACCAAGCTCGGATTGTTTCGTCGAAGACTCTTCTCCATAAACAAACAGAGACCACTGTCTCTTACTAAAACGAATGTATTATAAAATTCTCGACTCACAACCGACGAAAAATTTTTTTCCACGCTTTGCCACTGCAAAGCGAAATCAACGCTACAATTTATTTCATCCAATACAAATAATTCTACCTCCGTAGAACTAATCTCCAAACACTGGCGCAAAACAATTACAACACTTGTCAATCCACGTAATACAATCACTGGGCCTCTGCCCTTGCTCTGCACTCAGATTACCACTCTCGGGAATTACTTTTATTGGAGTCTCTATTCTCGAGTCATCTCTCAAATTATCTCTCCCTCTGAATGCGATCGAGCAAGCGTATATATATAGATAAATGTCGCATGACGACAAATCGACTAGAAAACGCTAGACTCAACTCGAATCCCTTAGAGAAAACGCTTCGTTCCAATTTCGTTTCGAAGCTGGAATTGCCGCGTTTTTGAAAATTTTGAACAAAATTACAACGCTTAAACAAAAGTTAAGTCGTCGTCGTTGTTTGAAGGGTATTCACTCCAGGTCAGACACAAACAGGACTGGGGCCGAGGGTTTATCCTTTTACTACCCCAGACTGCTGTACTGCCTGGATCAGATGCTGGCAGTGATGTCATTAAGCCAGCATCGAGTTTCGTCATCCAAAACCGTCAGACCTCGTGCTCCATGTGGTGCCGATGTATAGGGCACGATGTATAGGGCTGTTAGTACATGGTCTGCGGTTTGCTCAGAGGTGCCACACTCGCAATTCGGTGAAGGAGCGAGACTCCATTTGTGCATGGATGAATGGAATCGCCCAACACCAGTCTGCAGGCGGTTGAGCCTAACCCAAGCTGTTCGGGGTAAGCCCATCCCAACAGGCCTGGCACTGATCTCGAGCACAAAAGCACGGAGCCTGGAAGCACCTTCACAGTGCTCCGTTTTCCATTTGTGATTTGTCCATTCAGAGGCGCGGATGCCAAGTCTGGCAAGGTTGTCCAAGAGATTCTGCGCAGCTGGCACAAACGAGCGTCTGGATCTTAGTTTTACTTGGCGAGTATCTGAGGACCCACTTAAAAGACCATACAAGATATGGTCGGGGTCCAGAGATCCACGGTGAGCCAAGGAGAGTGTCGCTCCCATTCGGCGAAGCTCAGCTGGTTGGATGCCTGAGAGTACAGGTAGGTGGTCCGTTGGAGTGGGATGCAGGCATCCAGTAACTATGCGCAAGGCGTCATTCAGGACACTGTCAATGAGACGAGTGTGAGCACTGCGACACCAGACTGGCGCACAGTACTCAGCTGTTGAGTAGACTAGAGACAAGGTGGCTATGCGTAGTGTTTTAGCACCAGCACCCTATCCTGAGCCCACGAGTCGCCTCAGCAGTGTGACGCGCGAAGATAGTTTTTTGAGCAATGCCACTAAATGGTGACGAAACGTGAGCGATCTGTCCAGTTTTACCCCAAGATAAGTAGGAGTTGGACAGAACAGTAAAAGTCTACCATTGTTGTAGACCTTTAGCTCACGTTTAGCCACTCGGATGTTTAAGTGAAAGGCTGCCGTCACCGTATTAGTGTGACTGAGCTTCAACCTCCAAGTCTGGAGATACGCTGAAAGTGTAGACATGTCTTGGCTTAAGGTCTCCTCCAAGTCCTTCATATTAAATAATTAAGAATATTAAATAATAGAAAAGTTAAGTAATTGCAATATATTAAATAATTGTCTTTAATTGTGCACGCACAGCTTAGAGGGAACATTGGTTGTAATCAAATTTGCTAAAACGGAAAAATGTTTTCCCATCCGGAGGTTCAACCAGTGTTTTCTAATGGAAAAACGAACGCTGTAGAATGAGGAAATGCATGGAGAAAATTTTTCTTATCAATGAATCATGTCAACAAGTTTCAAGGGTGGACCATGATCTAGCTAAACATTTAGCGCTGCACTGCAAGCAAGTTAAACATTCTTTATCATCTTTCTCAACAGCTGGATGCACTTGTAATCTTTCTACAGAAAACCCACTTTGCAGCAGAAAATTTAGTACTTCAGAGTTTCTTCTGATAAGCCATTCTGAAACATTCTGCATGAAATATTTTTATTGAATCGAGATATGTTTATGCTTGATAAAGGTTTTTATTTGATAAAAAAATTTTCCAACATTTTTTGAAAAAACCTTTATTATTCCTTTATTAAATGACTGTAGAGCCAAGCTGCCCCTTTTTCAAGCGAAGTCAGAATTGCACAAGCTGCACAACACTCCCTTGAAGAATTTATTGTAAGCATCTTTTCTAAATGAACAACGAAAATCTCGCCGATTGACTGAGCATCGAACTCGAGTCCTTGTGACTCAAGGTTACGTGTGATCAAACTGGGCTATCCTGTCGACTACTAGTAGACAATATTGATTTGCAATCTAAAACTTTTGAGTTTAATCTAGTATATATATTTTTTTCAGTTTAGTTTTCCCAGTCAAACAGCATTTTGTGTTTTACATTACAAGACATGATCTAGCACAGGGCTTTTCAAACTGTGGGTCGCGAAAAAAATTTTGGGGTTGCAAAACAATATGGCTTTTTGTGCTTTTGAAATTGATTTTTTTTACAATAATGTTTATTGACAATCATAAACTAGAAAAGGTAAAGTGTTGTTACACCATTGTTGCATCATAAAGTACTAAGTTGGCTGATCAGAAGGTGAGTCGTGTGGCGTATCAAGAAAACAGCAAGAAACAAAAGCAAAAAAATTACTTACTGAATCTAAAACTATGATTGATTTTCATAGATGAATGCAAAAAATTAACTTATTTATTTGTCTTGATAAGGTAGCTGTGAAAGAATATAGAGTAATTTTTCTATTCTATTAAGTATGCTTGATAATGTTTATTAAATAAAGTTTGTTTTTGTAATTTTATTAATTTGCTTTATGTTATTATTTTTATTTCTTGTTGTTATTACATGATTATTCATGCACACGCATGGTTTTCCATAACAAAAAATTAACATAAAATTAGCCTACACACACACATATTGGGATTGCACAAAATTTTTTTTAATGGGTTCGCAGAACTAAAAGTTTGAGAAGCCTGATCTAGCACATATTTTATTATATATGATACAACCATTCTTACACGTGTAGTTTGGTCAATTTACATTAAAAAAAAATAAAATCAGATTTCTAATAACTAACTATGCAGTTATACATAAAATATAATTTTTTTAGCAGGAAATTTAGATAAAAACTTAAAAAATGTCCAAGTTTGTTTCTATCAAAAGTAACTGTAGCTCAAAAACTATACTGTCGTTTATAAAATTTAATCAAAAATAAATCGCGCCCCTATTTAAAAAATAAAAAGTTTTAAAATAAAAAAAAATGCATTCTATTCGATTGGAAAACAAAATTAAAGAAAAATAACGCTTGTTCAAATAAAAATTAATTTAAAATTTGGTTAGTATCACGTACGATGCACCATGCAGTGAAGAGTTAAACAATTAAAGTCATTATGTAATCAATATTATATATAATCATGCAGCAGATGCTTTGAAGTCCTAATAATGCAACTTCCTTTCTTCCAGCTTGCGCCGACTCAATATATTTAAGATCTGGAAAAGAGTCCTTGTACTCGCGATCTTAAACGTCGCTAAAGCATGTAAAGGACCCAAAGAGTGATTGAACAATATTTTTGCTCTCTTTTCTTACAAAATGCTCGAGAGGTTTATCTAATCCTGTGTCAAACCAAATATTGATCTACTGCTTCCTAAAGAGCAGGCTGGGATTTGATGCGGGATGTCAGTACTGGATTAAGTTGTTTTATTGACACAAAGCATTAAAAATTTTTGAAGCTAAGAAGAAGGCTATTGCCGTATTTGTCAATCTGACAGTTATACATGTTACTTTCTGGAACTGTGGCCTTACCTGCAAGCTGCTGAGACTTCTGCAGCAAAAGCGAATGTTCAGAATGATCATGAAGCTTGGCCGAAACCGAAGTTTCACTCTTACTACCACTGACAAAAAGCAAAAAGCAAATCACGCTACACCTTCTGAAAAATGGCGATGCTCAAGGATCAGTCTTGGCTACTTCCTTTTCTACATGTATGCATACTCGTGCCCTCAAGATTTCCAGAATATATACTTATGCAGACAATCTAGCATTTTTTTTCAATGCCACTAGATGGTGACGGAATGAGAGCCATCAGTCCAGTTTTACCTCAAGATATGTAGATGTTGGACAAAATGATAAAATTCTATTGCTTTTTGGGACTTTTAGGTCTCGTTCTGCCTCTTAGTTATTTGAATGAAAGACTGCCGTCATTGTCTTAATGTGACTGAACTTCAGCTTCCAAGTCTGGAGATACGCTAAAAGTGTGGTAATGTTTTGACTTAAAGTCTCCTCCATGTCCTTCCAGTTTCCTGAAAAGTGCAACAATTGCAAAAAAACTATCTTTGTGTGTCACACAGCTGAAGCGACTTGTAGATTTAGTACGAAGTACTGGTGTCTTTAGTTAACACAATTCAACTGGATTTAAACTTGTTAGGTTGCCTGTTAAAATAACAATCTCAGTAAAGTGTATCCGACAAAAATAAAACTTTGTGTATATTACTCTACCTCCTGGCAAGGGTTGTTCCCACCGTGCTTTCTGTCTAGATAAGCAAATAACAAGAAACTTGACTTATCAGCTTGTTACCGACTAGTCCTGTATCAGTTCTCAATTACTAATGAACTAAAGAAGTATTTGCAAATACTTGAAAATCACAACCATTTTGTGACATCACAATGAAACGATATAATTCTATCAGGTTTTCACATTCGATAAAAGAAATCGTGTTTAACGTCTGAGTGTACCCTCCTGCTCCCAACGTCAGTTTAAACTGACGGAAGTAAATCAATTGCAAAACTTTTACAAGCCTGTTTTTATTACAACTTCAATAATATATGTTTTAGCTATCTTTAGTAATTTTTCAATTTATTTTCAATTCACAGCCGTTTGATGGCAGTTACTTCTTTTTGCAATATAAAAAATGATTTTTTAAAATTAGGCTGTTGTAAATAACGCGATAGTTTTTTATTTATAAATTAAAACGTTTAGACAATTAGCTTGATTCCTCATTGTCAATTTAATTTAAAAACTGGAGTCCTACAAGTATCAATAAGCTTAAAATCCACCTTTTTGCGCCGTCAGTTTGAACTGACGCTAGGAGGATATGGGTTAATACCTTTAAAAAGCAAATCGGATATGGTTTTCTTACAAGAGCTTGTTGGGGACCAAGCTACAGCGCGCTTTATGGAAGTATCATCTCGAGAGGTTGTTTTTCTGGGTCTATTACTTTTCTTTCGATTGCCATAAATTTTTTTATTTTTAAATTTAATTATCGCTCTTTGAATGGATGACTTGCTAACGCTTAGCTGTTTGAATATTGGGCGCTGTGTTAGTCCGTTTGTGTGAAGAGCAACAATTTGAGCACGTTCTATTTCAATGTGACATGAATTTTTGGTCATTTTTTGCAAAACTCTAAAATAAATAAATAAACTGTGAGTGAATGAAAAATAAACTTACTACACTGAACTTTAAAAAAAAACTGACAATTCTGGAATGTGTAAATGTGCTTTGTCAATGTCGATAATGCAATAATTAGCTTAAGTTGCCAAATAGACATATTTTTGAGATGGCCTGATACTTTTGCAAATGACTGTATATTTATATTTCTAAAATCAGAGTGCCTTCCAAATGAAATACAAGCATCAGACATGTTCTAAGTGGTCAGTGTACCCAGAATCTTCGAAAATAAAATAATTCTTTTTTGACCCTTTGTATCAACATGTTCCCTTTTTTATTCCTTGCAGCATCACTGACACTGATGTAATCTTGAAGGAATTAGGAATTTTTGGTTTTGCAAACTAATTCCAACACAGTATAACAAAACTTATTCAAATAAAATTCATTGAATTTATTAATCAAATATAATTAAACAATTTCTCTGCTGACCCAGAGTAACGCTATCATTGTATACATAATTTCGTCGCCTGTCTAATGAATGGTACAGCCATCTCAGTTTACATAGTGAGCATGACCGAATGTACTAATCACTAACCGTGGGACACAGAAACACCGTCGCACAAAATTTCGCACTACAAACATTATAGGAAGTGAAGCCCGATTGACAACAAAATAAGCACAAGCCGAGCATGCGGCAAGCTGGCATGCCTCATACAAGAATCACGACTTCTTATTTCAAATTACTACGAATTATTTAAAATTTACTCTTTATTAACACTAAAGTCATTGACTAACTATAACTTGCTATTGTAAAAAATGTTTAAAAATAACAAAATTAATTCAATCGCAAAACAATTCGTGAATAATGAAAATGTGTTTAAGGCAAGTGTCTTTATGACAAGGTCCACTCACAAAAGTTCATTGGTAAGGTATTGGACGTCACTTGACGTCTGCACTCAAGTAATGTACTCACTTTGTACCCCTATAGATTGCTATAACAGCAGTGGCATCAAATTCTATACATTTATGCATAGCTAAAAAATTTGAGTTAGCAGTGGGTCACATAAAACATTAAACGGGACGCAGGTTGGATATCTCTGGTATAGCCGTAAAAACATATCAAGAATAATAAACATTACAGCTTCTTGTTTTCAAGCACTCTAAAGAAGATGTGAAATCAAAAAATTGCTCGTATTCAAATTTATTGATATATAATTTCAAAAAGCAAAATGACTATAGCATGCATAGAACCTTGTAGTAAACTTATTTTAAAATTTTGTATCAGATTGAAAAATTTTCAGATGTTACCGCAAAAGTCTGCATAGCGCATTACAAAGGTGTCTTACATATAGGACGTTAGGCATATACGAGGTATGAGCTAATAAAGATTTGCATTAGTATTTCGCAATTTTTATTTATGGATATAACTGTAATAAATATAGCTAAGTGTTATGACTTTAATTATAGAGTATTAAAAAAATATCTTACAATGTTTCCAGAATCATACATGTCAAGTCCACCATCTCTAATAGAATATGCTTCACTTGATCGAACATCATAACGGTATCTGTACCAGTTTTTGAAGTTTGAAGTAATTTGATGTGAAACTTGTTTGATATTTCTCAACAAACCAACAACGTTCACCGCTAGAAAATAATATGCTTTTAAAAGATGCAAACCTTTGCAAAACCTGTATCTTAAACAAAAAAGGGGTCCAGATGGCAGTTGCTGTTTCGCAGCCTGGGTGGTAAGTCTGTTCCTGTTACTACACACAAAAGACCAAAACCAAAACTGCCAAAACGGAAAGCTATTTAACTATCCCAATGTTTAGCGAGGGTCTGCTAATTATAAAATGCTTTCTCGGGAAAGAGCAGTCTCTGGAAAAACTGCCCTTTTCTAGGCCAATTGCCAGTAAGTTTCGAAAACTCACTATTTTCAAGCTGAACATTGAATGCCCTACTGCAAGCAAGATATACGTTTTTTATCATCTTTTTTTACAGTTTGAGGCAGTCGTCATCCTACTACTGGAGACCAACTGCACTAATACAGAGAAGCTGGTACTTTCAAGCTTTCAACTAGCTGTTTCTTTCTTGAGTGGAAAGCATGATCTTGCCACTTTTGTGCACGAGTGAGTAAGGTATACAGTACGCTTTTGGACCAATCTTCACCCACATCATAGATTAGGTGGTTGTACGTGGATGTTTGTGGTTATAAAATAGTCAACGTCTACTAGCCTCTACCAACGCGATTGCAATCTCTAAATCCATAGCTAGCTTTTACTCCAGCCGCTGGAAAATTGGCACCAATCTAGATCTAGCTTTTACTAGCGTAGTTCCTTACAGTCGCTTACCGGATAGACGTGTTTTGAAAACATTTCACGATACAACATCAACCTTCGCTTATCACACCACCAAGGTTTATTTTGCCAGTACCAAGCATACCTGCTAAGCAATAGAACTTTCGCTATAGATTCACTACATTGTTTTGAGAACCAAATTCGCAAAGTCTTTGCTGCCTGTGATTTATTTGATGCAATTCAGGACTTCCTTAAAATCATCAAGAAAAAAGCCAAAAAGACTATCCCACGCGGTTATCGAAACAACTACGTATATTCCGAGTTAGGATGGGGAGTGTGAATCCTTTTATAAAACTTTCCTGCAGTCTCCTCAGGGAGAAGATTCAAGTTTAGCTGCTACAGTTTTACTTGCCAAACTTGACAGGAAGCGAAGGGATCGATGGTCCAAAGCAGTTTGGAACATCAACTTTCCACACTCTAGTCGTAAAGCCTAAAGTAAATTAAACAATGTTACTTGTAGGTTACGACACTCTTCTCATCACTGTTCTGTTTTAGCTGATGTTACTGCGTCTCGCTAGACAGAAATGGGATAAACGAGTTTGTTAATTGGAAGTTATCTCAACTTGTTTCTTAAGTGTCTGATCTTTGGAAAACCACAGCACCAGACCTAGTGAATATCTCAGAACTTTTCAGAGAGAATTCACTGGTGCGCTTCAACACTTAAAACCAGGTAAAACTTTGGTCCCTAATTCCATCTTTCCAGAGCTATAATTTATGCTGTGTCCTGGTTACGCGACTTGGTTTCTTTTTGCTTGCGCCTGCTCAAAATTCCCAAGATCTGTAAAAGAGCGTTTATAGTTGTGATCCCAAAATCTATGAAACCTGTTGAAGATCAATTTTTTCTGTTGATCCAAAACATTAAAAATTCTTTCACGGCTAAAAGGAAGGCTAGTGCCTCATTTGTCAATCTGACAGCGACATATAACATTGTCCGCCACTGTGGCTTACCTGCAAGCTGCTGACGCTTCTTCTGGAAAGTATATGGTCAGAATGATTATGGAGCTTGTCCAAAACCAAAGTTTCACCCTTACTACTGTTGAAACAAGCAAAGCAGGCTACGTCGTCTGAAAAACGGGGTTCCTCAATGATTGATCTAAGTTCCTCTTCTTTTTTATTTCTATACGTGCGACCTACTCTCCACGATTGCCAGAAAGTTTGCTTATGCAAACAATTTAGCATTGTTGCATTTTTTTGGAAACTGGAAGGACGTGTAGGGGACTTAAGTCAAACAAGACTACACTTTTAAAATATCTTCAAACTTAAAGGTTGAAACTCAGTCACATTAAGACGGTAACGCGCAGTACTAAGTTGAGTGCTGCGTACCAGTCTGGTGTCGCAGCGCTCATACTTGCCTTATAGACGGTGTCCTAAATGACGCCTTGTACATAATGACAAGATGCCTGTGTCTCCCTCCATTGAACCATCTTTTCATAGTTTAGGCATTCAGCCAGCTGAGCTTTGCCGACTAAGAGGGAATTTTTTCTTGGTTTATTGTCGATTTCTGGACCCTGATCACATGCTGCATAGTTTTTAATTGTGTCAACAGATGCTCGCCAAGAGAGACAGAGATCTAGGCACTCGTTTGTGCCAAGTTGCTCGGAATTTTATTGATAATTTTCTTGGACTTGGCATCCGAGCTTCTCAATAGATGAATTACAGATGAAGCGTAGTGTACTGTGAGAATACATACAGGTTCCATGTTTTCATACCATGGACTAGTGGAACGCTTGGTGGCAATAGGCTTTCCTGGAACAGCTTTGTTTAAGCTCAATCACCTACGAAGTAGTGTTGGATGATTCCATTAGGATATGCACAAATAGCACCTCGCTTCTCCAAATCGCAAGTGCTGCGCCATTAAACAAACTGCATACCATGTTTTAATAACTAGGTCTGACAGTTTCGGATGACAAAACTTGGTGCTGGCTTAACACCATTACTGCCAGCATCTGATCTGGGTAGTACAGCAACCTGGAATAGCAAAAAGATAAACCCTTGGCCTCAGTCCTGTTTGTGTCTCACCTGGAATGGATGTCCTTTGTGCGACAATGACGATTGACAAAAAGCGTGTATATTTTAAACTTACCAGCAATGAGGACTAATTTTGAATTATATATGCACAGATTTGGTTTTAAACTAGCAAAATCAACCATTAAAAGCCTTCACAAGTTTTCAGTACCTTTTTATGTAATGCTTGAGCAATAACGGTTTTTTGTGATTATTTTTAAGAGTATAAAAAAAATCTGTAAATCTTTTTCTTTTGGTGTATTTACTTGTTTTTTATTTAAAAGGACATCAGTCACGTGATCAAATACAAATCTCTTGCATTTCAGCAGATGCTCCTTTTTTTGCGGTCAAAAATTATCATTTTTTTGAGCAGGATTATTTAAAATTTTCTGTGTGAACAAATAGCGACCGCATTAACTTAGTTTTTTAAATTAATTTGTCAAAGTTGAAGAGATCCGGAGATACTCCATTAAGCAAAATAACATAGAATTGGGTGAAATTTAAACATAAAATGACCCAGCATTAATCCGAGACTCAAAATTTTTTTGTTTTCTACACTATTTGCTAATCTGTGATCTGTAAGCATAATGCACTCAATAAATACAGTATAACCATCATATGATAAGAAGAAAAAATGGAATAAGTAACTTATTTTGAATATACAGCAATAATCTGTAACAATACGTTTGTAATGCTTGCACTTTCTCCATTTTATTTGCAGTGATATAACACAAAGCAATGAATATGTAATTGTATATCTGAAATTGTATATCAAAGCAATGAATATGTAAATGTATATCAATGACCTTCAAAATTGTTTGAAAAGTATCCCTAGACTCTTTGCTGATGACACTGGCTTGTTAATTAATGCTTCCAATATAACTGAACTCGAAATCAAAATAAACGATGAATTGTCTAGAGTTTCCCAGTGGATGAATAAAAATTGTCTTACTATTAATCCCTCCAAGTCGCAAGCTATAATAATACCGCCTTTGCTATCACAAGTAGTTTCGCCGAGCAATATTAATATTAAACTTAATTCTAGTATAATTGCGATTTCAGACAGTATTAATTATTTAGGCGTCCTAATTGATTCCAAATTATTGTTTCATGATCATATTCATAAAATTCGTAGCAAACTCTCTCGTGCAGTTGGTATTTTATGCAAACTAAAAAATTTATTTCCTTCTTGTATCTTAAAAAAACTTTGCTTTCTTTCATTCACAGTTACTATACTGTCTTACAATATGGAGTTCTACATATAAAACTTATCTCGAACCATTAAGAAAATTGCAAAATAAAACTATGCGAGTCATCAATAATATGCAATGGTCATCAAATTGTGATCCTTTGTTTAGAAAAAACAAAATTTTAAAATTAGATGACTTAATCAAGATTGAAACTTCAAAATTAATGTTTAATTTAGACAGATGTAAATTACCGACTTCTTTTACAAAATATTTCAAAAAGGAATCTCAAATTCATTTCCGTGTAACCCGTTCATCAGTCAATAATAAGTTATACTTACCAAGATATCGATCCAATCGTTTGCAAAGATCTCTTAAATATAGAGGAGTTAAAGTTTGGAATGAAGTTCCTTGTAATTTAAAAAAAAATTGCTACTCCATATATAATTTTGGCTACATGTATAAACGTTATATCTTAAATTCTTATCCTTAAATCCATTAATATTTCAAATCAAACTTATATCTACAGTGGTCCATTTTTTATCTTTTTCTATAACATACATTTATTTTTATAACTTTAATTAATCGGTGGCTGCTCGACTTGAAGACCAATTAATTATTTTTTGGTCACTTCGCAGTCTCCGCATACATTCGATATAATTATTACCTTTTTTTTTCGTGTAACAAATTACATCAATTAAACGCACTCATTTTCTTCATTATAATTATTTTTACTGTTATTGTTTTGTGTGCATTATATATTAATACGGAATTGTATGAAATAAACTTGTCTGTCTGTCTGCCTGTCTGTACGTCACACTTTATACATTTTTTTGTCTAAACGCATTATTTTTGCTTATTTTTTTTTTTTTTCTGACATTCAACTTGCGGTCATGTTAACTTCACCTTTACTAAATTTGGGTTTGTGGTGTGTGCACATCACTACATGTGCTGGACCCGACATCTGCCTATTGAAGAAGTAATTCACATTATAAAAGCTATTTTCATCGTAGCTATCTTCGTCTGAGAGTGTTGTCAACTTTAAAATAAATCTGAGGAAAATTCATCCTCTAACATCGCGAAAGATTTATTAACCAAATATGCAATTCGCAGCTTTGGTATTATGGAGTAACTTGGTATTTGTGTTTAAAAAATTATAATTATTCAAGATTCAATTTTGCCACATAAAATAATTTTTTCAGTGATTGTAAAAACAGCCCGATTCAAAATTTCAAACGCAGGCTTCACCAAACTACGGTAGTGTTACAAGACGAAATCTAAATATTATACTTGTATTTTGCTTATCTTGAAACTCTAATTCCATTCATCGACCCCTAACTATGCATGCCAACCTTACCCGCAAATCGTTACACCCCAATTCAATAACCTAAAAACAAACAAATGAAGCATTACACTGAAACAAGATTACCATTGACAAGACTGAGGAAGATGAATACTGAAGCAATAAAAATAATTTCTTTATTAAGAAAACATTGGCCGTAAATAGCATAAACTTCATACTTCCAAAATAAAACTTTACCTGAGCAGTTTACTCCTCCACCAGACAATTCACCATAGCACATACATGTGTAACTACCATTTAAGTTTGTACATTCTGAGTCTAAGCGACACCGATGCAATCCACTGCTACATTCGTCTATATCTGAAATTAAAAAAAAACGCCTTTCTTATCAAAAAGTTTTTATTAAGCAAAAGTTAAATTAGTTGAATTTTTTGAAATTGATTCTATATTTAGTGCACTTGGAATCAATAAACTTCATAAGGGTCAGAAAATATTATATTTTATATGCTTTTACAATAATATTATGTGGAAATAATTTTCCGACTGCTCACCACAATTTGGTAATATATTAATATTTCCCACTGCTTAATGCAAGAATTTTTCGGTCGGCAAACTTTTATTTAAATTTTTTTGTTTGTTATTGCAGATCCTTAAATGTTCTCAATTTGAAAACAACTTCTGATCACAATCTCAAATATAAAATCAAAAAGTTAGAAACATTTAAAATTCGAAACAAGAAGTAACCCGCTAACAAACATGCATAATGTATGCTCTAAAGTTTAAAACATGATCTAGGTGTATGAAATTCTTTAAAGCAATACGTATATTGCACATAAAGGTACTTTGCATGCCAAATAAATAAGTTTTTAAACGCTTGTTTTTATTGTGAATTCAAGCAAAGTTGGCAACTACAAGTGCAATGGCACTAAGATACAGCATTCCAATATTTATGCTAAATGCAAACATTTCACTAGCAGCAGCAGCAAACCATGGTTATTTTTGTGCTGTTGTACCCACTGCACAGACACTAGCAAAATTATGTAGAAATAAGGTGGTGTTAGTGCTGTTGTACCCACTGCACAGACACTAGCAAAATTATGTAGAAAACTTTTCAATCATTCTTTATTACTATTTTTCTTGGCCCAGATGGTAGGTGCTTTCATGCAGCCTGGGCCGTGAGTAAGTCTGTTCATTGATTTTAAAATGACAGACCGAAACCAAACCTACCAAAACGGAAGGGTATCCACCCATTCCGATGTTCAGTGTGGGTCTGCTAATCGGCAAACGTCCTTTTCAGGACGGGGCAATGCTAGGATAAAACTGCCCTTTTCAGGGCACATTGCCAACAAGTTCCGAAGAACCACTATTCTTCAGCTGAACATCGAAGGCCTCACTGCAAACAAGATGAACGTTCTTCATCATCTCGCTATGCAGTCTGAGGCACTCGTCATCCTATTGCAGGAGACCCACTGCACTGATGCAGAGAAGTTGGTACTACCAAACTACCAACTAGCTGGGTCTTCTTTAAGCAGGAAGCATGGTCTTGCTACGTTTGTCCACGAGCGACTGAGATACACGCTTTTGGACCAATTTCCACCGACATCGGAGATCGAGTGGTTGTGTGTGGACGTTGATGGTTGTAAAATAGTCAACGTCTACAAACCACAGCCAACGCGATTGCGAACCCTGGATCTCCCAGTGTTTCCTCACCCCTGTCTGTACGCTGGCGATTTTAACTGTCGTCATGCTGACTGGGGTTACGACGACAACAGTCCAGACGGTGAGTGCTTGGCTGGATGGGCAAGTGTTAATTGTCTTGGCCTCCTATATAATGCCAAGGACACTGCCAGTTTTTATTCCGGCCGCTGGAACACTGGTACCAATCCGGATCTAGCTTTCCCCAGCGTAGGTCCAAACAGTCGCTTACCGGATAGACGTGTCCTTGACAAGTTCCCCAGGTCACAACATCGACCTTTGCTTATTACACCACCAAGGTTTGCTATGGCAGTGCCAAGCATGCCTGTTAAGCGATGGAACTTCCGCAAGGCCAAATGGAGTCATTACATTGCTTTGACGAATAAATTCGCAAAGACTTTGTTGCCGCCTGATTCACTTGATGTGGATGCGGCTTACCAGGACTTCTGTAACACCATTAAGAAAGCAGCCAAAAAGATTATCCCACGCGGTATTGAAATACCTACATTCCGTGTTGGGATGCAGAGTGTGAATCCCTCTATAAAACCGTTTTGCAGTCTCCTCAGGGAGACGACTCAAGTTTGGCTGCTACAGCTCTACTTGCCAAGCTTGACAGAAAGCAGAGGGATCGATGGTCCAAGGCAGTTCGGAGCATTGACTTCTCACACTCTAGTCGAAAAGCATGGAGTATTTTGAACAACCTTACTGGTAGGTCACGACACTCTCCTCGTCACTGTCCCGTTTCAGCTGATGCTATTGCATCTCAGTTGGTTAGAAATGGGAAATACGAGGCTGTTGACCGCAAGTCATCTCGACTTGTCTTTCAAGAAGTGTCTGACCTTTGGAGGGCCACAACACCAGACGCAGTAAATATCTCTGACAATTTTTCACAGAGAGAATTTGCTGCTACCCTCCAACATTTAAAACCAGGTAAAGCTCCGGGACCTGATTCCATCTGCCCCAAGCTTATACTCCATGCTGGAGCTGCTTTGAAGTCCTGGTTACGTGACTTCCTTTCTTCCTGTTTGCGCCGACTCAAAATTCCCAAGATTTGGAGAAGAGCGCTTGTGGTCGCGATCCCAAAACCAGCAAAGCCCGTGGGGGACCCAAAAAGTTATCGACCGATATCTCTGCTCTGTGTCCCCTACAAGATCCTCGAGAGGTTTATCTACGCCTGCGTTGAACCATTAATCGATCCGCTGCTCCCTAAAGAGCAGGCTGGGTTCCAACGCGGGAAGTCAACCGTAGATCAAGTTGTTCTGCTAACCCAGAACATCGAGGATTCTTTCGAGGCTAAAAAGAAGGCCGGTGCTGTATTTATCGATCTGACAGCTGCTTATGACACTGTCTGGCACCGTGGCCTTACCTGCAAGCTGCTGAGACTACTTCCGGATAAGCACATGGTCAAAATGATCATGGAGCTTGTCCGAAATCGAAGTTTCACCCTTACCACCGGTGACAGCAAGCAAAGCAGGCTACGCCGTCTTAAAAACGGCCTTCCTTAGGGATCGGTCTTGGCTCCCCTCCTATTTAACATCTATATGTACGATCTGCCTTCCATGATTTCCAGAAAGTTTGCTTATGCTGATGATTTAGCATTGTTGCATTCTTCTGGAAACTGGAAGTACTTGAAGGGGACCTTAAGCCAAGACATGTCCACACTTTCAGCGTATCTCCAGACTTGGAGGTTGAAGCTTAGTCACACTAAGATGGTGACGACAGCCTTTCATTTAAACAACCGAGAGGCCAAACATAAGCTAAAGGTCTACAACAACGGTGGACTTTTACTATTCTGTCCAACCCTTACTTACCTTGGGGTAAAACTGGACAGATCGCTCACATTTCGTCACCATTTAGTGGCATTGCGCAAAAAACTATCTTCACGCGTCACACTGCTGAGGCGACTCGTGGGCTCGGGATGGGGTGCTGGTGCTAAAACACTACGCATAGCCACCTTGTCTCTAGTCTACTCAACAGCTGAGTACTGTGCGCCAGTCTGGTGTTGCAGTGCTCACACTCGCCTCATTGACAGTGTCTTGAATGACGCCTTGCGCATAGTTACTGGATGCCTGCGTCCCACTCCAACGGACCACCTACCTATACTCTCAGGCATCCAGCCAGCTGAGTTTTGCCGAATGGGAGCGACACTCTCCTTGGCTTACCGTGGATCTCTGGACCCCGATCATATTTTGCATGGTTTTTTAAGTGGGTCCTTAGATACTGGCCAAGTAAAACTAAGATCCAGACGCCTGTTTGTGCCAGCTGCGCGGAATCTCTTGGACAACCTTGCCAGACTTGGCATCCGCGCCTCTGCATGGACAAATCTTAAATGGAAAACGGAGCACTGTGAAGGTGCTTCCAGGCTCCGTGGTTTTGTGCTCGAGATCAGTGCCAGGCCTATTGGGATGGGCTTACCCCGAGCAGCTTGAGTTTGGCTCAACCGCCTGCAGACTGGTGTTGGGCGATTCCATTTGTCCATGCACAAATGGGGTCTCGCTCCTTCACCGAATTGCGAGTGTGGCGCCTCTGAGCAAACCGCAGACCATGTGTTAACAGCGTGCCCTACTGTATACATCGGGCACCACATGGAGCACGAGGTCTGACGGTTTTGGATGACGAAACTCGATGCTGGCTTAATGACATCACTGCCAGTGTCTGATCCAGGCAGTGCAGCAGTCTGGGGTAGTAAAAGGATAAACCCTTGGCCCCAGTCCTGTTTGTGTCTGACCTGGAATGGATACCTCTTCAAACGACGACGACGACTATTTTTCTTTCTAAAAACTCTTTAAACTTTTTAGAGTCCTTTTTAGAGTCCCATCTCATTTATAAAAAATAAAACATCTCCCTTATTTCACCAGTTGAGGTAAGCAAAACCTTCAACACATCAAAACACAAATTTTTCGGAAGTCAATTAATTATTAAGAGTTTTTATCTTAAATATGATTATTCATCTCTCTTAAACAAGCATTTTTTGGCAACCTGTTTAGCAAAACCTTTTAAAAGAGATAAAGATTTCAGTTTTTAAGCTAAACACTCAAAAACTTGCTAATTGCTCGTACAAACTAAATTACACAACTCTTAATCAATCAAAGACAGTAATAAGAGTTTAAGTTTTGATATAGTTGATAACTTTATTATACTAAAAAAATATAATTAAAAAAGTCAAAGTGAGTTTTGCGTTGACAAAATGCTGTTGCTGTTAATAAAAATATGTATTAAATAAATATTTCTGATTAACAATTAATTTAATAACTAAGCATAAATACCAAAAAATTGATTGATTTACCATTACAAATGTATCCATCTCCCGTAAAACCGCTTTGACAAACACAGCTATAATTTCCTAGAGTGTTTATGCAAGCAGCATTTCTTCCACATAAATTGCTATTTTGTGCGCATTCGTCAATATCTGTCAAACAGATAACTTATATTTTGATTTCGTATTAAGACCTGGTACATTTGTGAACAAAAAAAGTCTTGTGCTTTTGTACACATTCTACATGGGCTACCATAAACCGCTGGGTGCATAATAGTACTCTTGTGGATAACATACAAATTTTAGATTCTATTTACATTAGTTTTGCAGCAAAGCTTTGCAAGAAAATATTCCTCTAAATAGGCTGGTGGAAAATATCACTGTTTTTCATAAGGCGTTCCTTGCAATGCTAGAAGCAATTCACGCTTAAATTTAATATCGATAAATAGTATTATATGAAGCATATTTAGCAAAATTGCAATGTAGAAAAAAGAAAAAGCAAAGCCAATATACTGTAAAACGTAGTTCATTAGAGGAAGTTTTACAATTGTAACTCATTCCATCATCAACTGCATTAAACAAATTCAGTTTTATGTTTAATTGTAATGCAGTTGATGATGAAACGGGTTATAATTTCGAAACGTCCTCTAGTAAATTATTTTTCGCAATATATTGGCTTACCTTTTATTTTGAAAAAAAATTATAACTTATGTATATTTTTTTTTAGTGGTACACAAAAGTACCGCTAGGCTTGCATAGAAAGTTCCGATTGGAACTTGATACTATTGCTTGTGATTGTAGCTTATTTAATGTTGCTTAGGTTTAAAAAATAATTAAATACTTCTTAAAATATCAAAATATAAAGTTTGCAAGTATTGTGACCCTCTAGTCTGCAGATACTTTTAATTGTTTAAGCTATGTTTTTTCAATCGCAAAGCATGTCAGTACAATCGCAAAAGTAACCCTTTCTGAAAATCGCTGTTGATTATTGTATCTATCAAACAATTTTATTTGTGCAGTTAATGTCTGACTAACAAAATATTTTTAAGATAAAACTATGTAAGTTTTAAAGGGTAAATATTGCAGTTTTAAATTTGTAATAAAACTGTTTACATCATTCAGAATAAATTATAATGCTAAAAATTGTCTTTTACCTTGACAAAAACGGCCACTTCCCCTAAAACCAGAAAGACAATTACATCGAAAACTGCCTATCAAATTTGTACAGTTAGCATATCTATTGCAAACTCGAGTTGTTTGGTTGCATTCATTCAAATCTGAAAAAAAAGTAAATAAGTCGATTATTTGCAGTTGTCAAAAAGTTTTGTTAACCCTTATTTACCTAGGCTGTTTTTTCTGTTGACTACCTAAGGGGGGGTCCTCGGAGGACCCTAACTTTACATGTCCAATACTCTTAACAGACAATAGCTGGGCAGTTAATTTTTTGATATGTTGGAGAAAATTTATTCGAGTTTAGTGAAATTTTTTTACTTTTAATATATTTGCTATTAGTTTTTTCTTATTTTGCATAAAGTTGAAGGTCCTCAAATTTTCGTTGATTGCTTTGTTTTGCAACATAGTCCGATTAGTCACAGTCTGCTGCAAAAATAAATAACTACTACGTGACGTAGTAATCTTGACAAACACAGCAAGACGTTTAAAACGTTTTTTGACTTATCTC
Organism: Diplosoma virens; assembly: GCA_963680785.1. NCBI lineage: Eukaryota > Metazoa > Chordata > Ascidiacea > Aplousobranchia > Didemnidae > Diplosoma > Diplosoma virens. Next base: position 63,201,780 of record OY796882.1, on the reverse strand, counting down.
ATGATTTTTGCACACAAAAAGCATACGAAAATCAATAGGTAAGTTAAAAAAATAGCCTGCCACACTAAAACTAGTCATCAGATTTGCTCAAGTAAAATACCAAAATATTCAGGAGTAAATTTTAGGAAAAGTCATAAAATGTTAGGTTTTTATCATGCAAACTTTACGAGTTATATCGTTTTTTATAAGGAGGGGGGGTCCTCAAAAGACCCCCTCAAAAATGACCCTCAAAAGAATATAATTAGGGTTAAGTTTTAAGTTTTGAAGTGTTTTTAAGAAAACTTTTAAGTTTTAATTTAAGTCGAACCCTTTCAGGCTGAAATTTTGAGAAAAATTAATGATTAACATTTTGCGTATTGCATGATAACATGTTTTTTTATACAAGTAGTACAAATGCTAGATAAAACGAATATGACAATCTGAAAGTAATGGATATTAATTTAGTGCCGACACATAAGAATACTTTGAGAATCCCTTACATTTTTATAATTCGTTCAAAAAATTTAAAAACTGGAATGCCTTTTTTACCAATAATCAATAAATACAATCTTTTTCAAGGTCTACCTGAATCACAAAACTTGATAAAATCTCAGACATCACTTAATAAAATCGTATTTCGTTAAAAAATTGCACGAAATTGCAAGTTGCTTTAAACTAAAAAGTAACTTTTAAAATATTACCAAAAGACGTAAAAAATTGTAATATTTTGTTAAAAAATGCCATGTCTAAACCTTCAATTTAATTGTTCTAAATGTTATGAAGAATAATGCATTTGTACAAAAAGTAGGGCAGATACCAAAGTGATTATAATTTGGATACTTTTTGTACTTTAGCAATGACTTTTTAGCATAAAAACTAAGTGTACCAACATTCTAACTCATAGAGAAAAAACTAGTTTGCTACTTAGTTTATCTGAGTGATTTTTGTTGTGCACTTGGCAAAAGGATTTTAAAACCAATTTTTAAATAATGCCGCGCTGCTCAGCTACCATGGCAACTCGGTTTAAAACATGAAGCATAAACCAGATCAAAACCAATATAAAATTTAAATATAAACAGTTTAATTGCATTAGCCCTAGGTATAAAAAATTTACTTTATTAAATCATTGCAAATTTTTTTAGAGCTTGTTTTACCTGTACAATTAAATCCATTTCCAGTGAAACCGTTTCTGCACTGGCAAGTGTAATTATTAATCGTGTTTATGCAAAGTGCATTGCTATCACAAGAATGATTTCCACGTTCACACTCATTAATATCTATAAATTAAAAAACAATTCTATTTAGAAATCAAAAAAAAAAAACTTTAATTTGGAGTGATTAAAAAAAATCTTTATCAAATCGTTATTCCAAGAATTAAAATTAAAAATTAATATAATCTGTTATGTAAAACTTTTTATCAAAAGCTCAAAGATATAAGAAAATTCCCTAAGTAAAACCATGGCGCAAATTTAAAAAGAAAAAAAAATTTTTCCAAGTATTTCAGTCATAAAAGCTTCGGTTAAAAATAACAGTATTATAAACATTTTTTATTCACTTTCTCTTTGAACCACATATAAATAGAAAAACAGTTTGTGAAGATGCACAACAAAATGTTATTTAAGGGCTTTTAAAAATTATTTGACATTAAAGTTGTATCAACTTTCAAAAATACAACTCGTTTCTTTGGCTAAAAAGCTCTGGTTGCACAACCTCGTGGCACTGCTTTTATCTATTTCTACACCAATAATGAGCCGTGGCAAAGATCGCCCGCCTGCAAATCCACTTCTCCAGCGCCGAAATTAAAATCACAAAAATTACTTTATAGATAAAATTGTCTGGATCTCATAAAAATCTAACAATTATTTTCATAAAAAGATTTGCGTTTTGTTGATATTGATAAAGTTGCTCGTCACTCACCAATGTATTCAACGGACTGTAAGCTGGTAACCAATGCTAAAAGAGCTTTTTTGACATTTGCCTCACTAATATGCGATAATTGTGAGATCCGGACTCGCCTGAAAATTTTGATGATAATTTCAGTTAAAAAAAAAATGAAAAAATTTTTACAAACTTCAATAAAAGTCAAAAGCGTTTTGTGTATAAAGAAAAATCTATTTCTTCTTATGATTTATCTGTAAATACAAATTTTTTTTGGAATTCAACAAGACACGTTGGGGTCAAAAGTTTATGCTAAAATATTTAAAATAAAAATCAAACAAGCAATTTAATCAACATATTTCTGTAATATGTGTTGTATACTAAAGGTGCTTTGTTATAATTATAAAATATTTGTTGATTTTTAATTTAAAAAAAAGTAATTATTTTTTAAATATTTAAATTTTGTTGATGAAAGCTTACTTTGACAAAAGCATGTACCCTAAGAGAACACGCTGAGGTTTTCCAGAAATAATAATTTGGTTGTTGATTGCATCAGTATTAGAACTACCATGTACTAACGTAAATGATTGTGCTGGAACCGAACTCCAAAACTTTAAAACAAATAAAACAGTTTCAATAAATCAAATAGAGAAAGAACTTTCCAAAAAAAGCACAAAACAACGTCTAATTTTTAGGTTAAAAATAAACAGTAAGCTACTAAAAAAAGCATAAAAATTGCAAAAGCCTTGTGAAAAAAAATTTTTTGAATAAAACGTTGAAAAACAAAACATTTATATTTTTAATTTAATATTTTTTATCAATTTTATTTGTTCATCATATCATCCGTACAGTGGTTAGACAAGTAAGAAAGTAAAAGTATTGTGAGCTTACTGGTAAAAGTTGGTCGCTATTCATCTGTTCTCTTTTTTGCTTAAATTCATAAGAAATGTGTATTTAGAAAAATTTATAAACCACTATTTAGTAGATATTTACTTTCATAAGAAACATTTATCTTATTTTTGTAAAAGAAGGCTTTAAAAAATGTACCTCTGCTGAATAAATGTAGAAATAAACTTCGCATATAGTCGGGTCCCTTGAAGCGTATATTTGCCTAATGGCAAAGGTAACATTGAAACCATGATAATCAAATGTTCCTTTCTGCACAGTTCTTAAGCTTCCAGAAAAGTCTGCTCCAGCGTTTCCTGTAACCTTTTCAACAAATTGAGGAGCTAAGTTATACTATTGTTGCAAGAATTTACGAGTATTATTGTTTTATCGAATTCCGAAAATACTTTTCTTCTGTTTTTTTTATGCTACTCGTACATATGTCTATTTATATACCATACTATTATTAAAGAAAAAAAACAATAGAATGTCTATAAAACTGTAAAAAACCTAAAGCAAAATCTAAGAAATTTAAAAAAATTTAAAGACTAAAATTATTAAAAAAGCTGCTTAAAATTTTTTAAAAAGTAACCGAGAAATATTTCCATAAAAAAATTATTGATATTTTGCAAATCCACCCTTTTTTTATCGGCGTTGACGTACACAGATTTGCTACAACAGTGTCACACTTCATTCTTAATTTTAATCGTAACGATATATTTATCCCCGTTAATGGTAATTCGTAGTGCTGTAGCGTTCGCTTACTAAACACACTATCTGACTTCGCGATACATGACCCGTTTCTAACAATGCACTTTTAATAATGAAAGCTCGAACAAAGACCGTGCGTACAAAATCATAGTAAGCGTTTTCACGCATGCTTGCACACCGACGTCTCTTGTCATATGAGTCTTTCGTGCGCGCCAGCTGATTGGTCGCCACATAGCTCCCCCCAGCGTTGTTGTACGACTCTTGTATACCAGCGATATAGTCTTTGACAATATGTGGCGGTCGTCGAACTGATCGTCCACTGCGTGTAGTTGTGATGCCTGGAGATTTATTAGGGAGCGGCGATGAAGAGGAAGGCGTCGAAATGTCTTCTTCTTGGTTGTTGAGTTGTGGTGGATATCTTCCTGTGGCCAGGTATGCTGTTTTGAGACGGTCAACTGAAATGTTTTCTGTTCGTCCATTTACATCGAGGGTGAAAAATTTCTCAGATGTGGAGATAATTCTGTATGGTCCTTCATAAGGTCGTTGCAGGGGTGTCTTGTGTTTATCGATTCGTACGTAAACGAAACCTGTATGGCCAAGAGAGGGTGGGTAATAGGATGTAAGAGATGAGTGGTGTGTCGGGGGTGGTGGAAGGGTTTCATGCATCGATTTTTGCAGGTTGCGAAGAAATGTGGTTGAAGGTTGTAGAGAAAGGGGTGGGGTGGGATCAATGAATTCGTCGGGGATGCGTAGAGTAGATCCGTACACTAATTCGGCGGGAGAACATCCCGGTTCTCATGCCAAGTTGTTCGTAAACCAAGGAGTGTGAAAGGTAGGTGTTCCATCCAATGTGGAGATGTAGTGCGGGCTTTGAGGGAATCTTTGAGTTGTCGATGCAAGCGTTCTACCATGCCATTAGCTTGTGGATGGTAAGCTGTGGTGTGTTGTTGTTTAATGCCTAACATTTTATTTAAGTTTGACCATAAAGATGAAGTAAATTGTGGACCTCGGTCTGATGTGATATCTGCCGGTACTCCAAACCGGGAGATCCATCCTCGTATGAGAGCATTTGTGCAGGTAGGTGTTTTTGCGTCGGGGAGGGGAATGGCCTCGGGCCATTGGGTAAATCGGTCGATAATGGTGAAGAGGTATGTCATTCCTTCGCTCGGAGGAAGTGGACCGACTAAATCTACGTGGATGCTGTGAAAGCGCCCTGTTGGTTGAGACCTATGAGAGAGTGGGGCTCGGATGTGGCGATGCACTTTGGCTGCTTGGCAACTCTGGCATTCTCAGCACCATCTGCGAATGTCTCGTTTAAGGCCGTGCCATACATAGCGGTCTGCAATTGCCCGTTGAGTGGGGCGTGGTCCGGCGTGAGCTAAAGAGTGTATAGCTTGGAAAACTCTGTAGGTCCATTCCTTTGAAAGAACAGGACGAGGTTTCCCAAGTGACATGTCGCAAAGGAGGGAGACGTCGCCGAATGGTATATATTGAAGCAAAAGGTTGGTTATTGAGGTTCAATACGCTGCAATTTCTTGTGAAACTGCTTGGTCGTTTGCTAGTTGTTGAAAGTCAATGGGAGGCTCTGTGATAGTGTTGATTCTTGAGAGTGTATCGGCTACCACGTTAAACTTTCCTTTCACATGTCGTATGTCAGAGGTGAACTCGGCTATAAACGACAGGTGGCGGGATTGACGGGGCGAGCGGTCAGCATTGTTGGACAATGCGAATGTTAATGGCTTGTGGTCGGTGTACAAGGTAAAGGGCTTGCCTTCTGCGAAATGCCGAAAGTGGCGTACAGCCTGGTACGCTGCCAGTAGTTCTCTATCGAAGGTACTGTATTTCTTTTCTGCAGACGACAATTTTCGGGAAAAGAAAGCGATGGGTACCCAGTAACCATTGTGCAATTGGTCAAGTTGTGCTCCAATGGCCAAGTCAGATGCATCTACAGTTATGCTGGTACGTGCGTTTGCCTTAGGATGGTGTAGTAAAGTAGCATGTGCCAGCGCTGCCTTGGCGTTTTCGAAGGCCTTCTGACATTCTGTAGTCCACGTAAGTTCTTTTCCTCGGCCAGACGATGCGGCATGCAGAGGCGCAAGCTGCGAGGCGATTGTGGGGAGGAAACGGTGGTAGAAATTTATCATGCCCAAGAAACGTTAAAGAGAAGAACGAGAATCTGGCGTGGGAAAATTGCGGATAATATCAATGCGGCTCGGGAGAGGTCTAACACCTTCGACTGTGATAAGATGTCCTAAATATTCGAGTTCTTGAACGCCAAAAATACATTTGGATTTTTGAATCATTAATCCGTTTGAGGACAACAGTGTAAAAATCTGTCTAAGGTGATTGTAGTGTTCCACCGGTGATTTACTAGCAACCAAAATATCATCTAGGTAGACGAAAACAAAATCTAAGTGTTGGAAAATGCTGTCCATGAGTCGTTGAAAGGTTTGTGCTGCGTTTTTTAACCCGAAAAGCATCCGAAGAAATTCCCAGAGGCCAAAACTAGTGGCGATTGCGGTCTTGGCAATTCAATCTTCGGCCATAGGAATTTGGTGATAACCACGAATGAGGTCTATTTTGGAAAAAATCTTTGCTCTCGCCAGTCGTGTGTTGAAATCGTGAATATGGGGTAGTGGATAACGATCGTCGGTGGTAATTTGGTTAAGGCGGCGATAATCGCCGCACGGTCTCCATCCCCCAGAGGGTTTAGGCACCATGTGCAGGGGGGTGGACCAAGGTGAATTGGAACGGCGAATTATGCCTGCCCGCTCTAATTGTTGGAATTCGGCTTGGGCTAGAGCTAGTTTTGGGGCAGTTAAACGCCGAGGTCGTGAATGAACTGGTGGGCCGCTGGTGACAATATGGTGTTCGACACCATGTTTACTCACCTGATTTTGTAGACTGGGGGCTAAAATTTGCGGAAATTGTAGCAATAGTTGATTAAAGCGGCTAGGTGCGCCCAAAACTAAACCACAGTGACTGTTCGGTGTGCGCTCTGTATGTGCAGCGAAAATATGGCCGTGATTTAAATCGACAAGTCGGCGTCCGCGTAAATTGATGGCAATGTTATTGGCCGTAAAAAAATTGGCGCCTAGTATAGGGCGAGCGACGTCGGCTAAATAAAATTTCTGACGATATCGCTTTCCTTGTCCGAGAATAAAAGTAATAACACGTTGTCCCCATGTGTTGATTTCGGAACCGTTGGCCGCTGTGAGGTTTTCTGTAGGGGTACGTTTGCGCTTGTCGTTTGGGGAAGCAGAAAAAACGCAAACGTCAGCGCCGGTATCTACTAAGAAAGATGTCCCTGTGGCGCCATCCCACACTGACAAGGTGTTAGTTTTGATTAAGCCGACCGCCGCGGTCATTGGCGGCCGGCTTGCCCGTTTTCCTGCACGGTGATTGACGATGACGTTGCCACTGGGAGTAAGCTCGCAAAGGGGCAGCCGGGTCTGCAGGTACGTGCGTTAGGGCCGAATTTTTTATGGTAGTAGCAGATAATGTGATGGGTGGAGGGATTAGGCTTGGGTTTGTGTTTTGGTTGTAAGTTCTTAAGATGTCTGGGGCTTAACGCCGATATCGAGTTGATAGGGAGTAACTCGTTAGCTTCGATAATACGGTCTGCAGCTAAAGCTAATTCCTGTAGATTTGGAAATTCTTGGGCCGCTAGAATTGCACGAACCTGTGAAGGATGTTGTGCTAAAAAAAATGCTCGCCGAAGGGTGTCGGCGTCATTGTTGAGGGACTCGAGATAGCGTAGAAATGCGGAGGGCTTCTTGTCCCCAAGCCCTGAAATATTAATGAGCTCAGCGTCTTTTTGTAGTTGAGATTTACCAAACGCGTTGAGTAAAGCTGTTTTTAAAGCATTATATTTTCCTTGCTCCGGTGGGTTTAGAAGAACTGCTTTAACTTCTGCGGCTGCCCGATTGTCTAATGCTGTAATTATGTAGTCGAATTTAGTTTGATCAATAATTATAGATTTAGATCTAAATTGTGCTTCGGCTCGAAGAAACCAAATCTCCGGGTCGTCTGTCCAAAACTCTGGGAGTTTAACTGCTACTGCTTGAATCTTAGTCGTTGACAAGGCGTTGTTTGTTAACTTGATGACTGTTTCAGTTAACTGCGTTAAAATTTCACTGTCTGCTGACATATCAATGTTTAACAAAGTTATTTCAGCTTATTTTCTGCTATTAGAAAATTTTGGGCGTATTCGACTTCCGGGGTCACCAATGTAGCGTTCGCTTACTAAACACACTATCTGACTTCGCGATACATGACCCGTTTCTAACAATGCACTTTTAATAATGAAAGCTCGAACAAAGACCGCGCGTACAAAATCATAGTAAGCGTTTTCACGCATGCTTGCGCACCGACGTCTCTTGTCACATGAGTCTTTCGCGCGCGCCAGCTGATTGGTCGCCACAGTGCCATTATAAGAGAATAAATGCGGCTGTTTGAGCTCTGTTTGAGATATACGTCCAATTTGTTCTATTGCTCGTTACATGTATCTTCTTTTCTCTCTGCACCGACAGCATGACGTAATATGTTTTGTTCAAGCTTTACTATTTCGAAGATAGTAGAATTTTTGCGTATATGCTACTTGATTCGAGCGTAACGATCTCTCCAGGAAGTTCTAGCTAAATCTCGAATTTACGAGAAAGTTTACGTCACGTGATTTTGGTTTCTATATAAAGCCGATGCGTAGCGAATTGTTATGATGAGATGTGATTTTGGAGACGACTCGAGTGGAAGTAATTGGTTGGGCGTGGAAGGCCCGTTAATTTTTGTATTGGTCGTCGAGTGTTGAATTTGTTTTGTGCCAGTGGTTGGGAGCTGTATTCTACAGAAGTAGAATTATTTGTGTTGATTGAGTCGAGTTATAGTGTTGATTTCGCTTTGCAGTTTGGCAAAGCGTGGAAAAGAAGTTTCGTCGGTCGTAAATTTTTGTAATACATACGTTCTTATTAGAGACAGTGGTCTCTGTTTGTTGTGAAGAAGAGTCTTCAACGAAACCAATCCGAAACAAAAGCTTCAGGCTCATAGCGAGACTACTTCTTGAGCCAGAATAAAATAAAATTTAGACACAGCTTTGTTTCAGCGCAGGTATTCGGGTTACCTAGCTCAACTGGTCCTTTGGGATTCCCGAACAAAGTTTGTGATAAACAGCTTTTATTTATGTACAATAGTTTAATAACAAACACAGTTTTTTTGCAATTAATTGAGTTATATTTTAATGTAATGTAACTAAACACTGTTATCAGCAATAATACTTAATTTAAAATTCATAAGTTCTTCTGGTATAAATCCGTGGTCAGTTCAACTTCAATAAATATAATAAAATCCCAAAGGCGTTATATATAAAGTTTAAAGTTGTACAAGTTTTGCTTTAAAACATGTATACTACGTTTTTTATTGCATTTATTGAAGTTAAACTGAGTTCTGATTTATAGCAGAAAAACATTACAATTGACTATTTTACAGCTTGTTTTTTCTTGGAAATGTTACGTTGTCAAATCCAAGTAGTTATCTAAAGAATAGGATGTGTTAAAAGAGCATTAGTTTGAAAAGTAGATTGTTAGTGGTAATCAGACTATATTTCTTTTTTCTATTGTAAGCATTTTGATTAGTTATGACACAATATGCAGCCAAAAACTTAAACTTGAATATTACTTAGTGTATTATTTTGAATTTTTTTGTTGCCTATCGGCAACAGTCGTAAGTTAGGTGTGTGATCTTTAGCAGTGTAGTGACATTTGATGAATTTTATTTAGTTTGATGCATTGCAACCATTCTGTATCTTGTACATTATTTTTGCTTTTTATAACTATTATTTTGTAATGGATGACAAATAAGAGAGATTGATTAAGCGATTAATTACATTTTGATCCCTAGTGAAATTGATTGAGACCCGAAAAATAACGGTTCGATAAAAATTTACGGTACTTTCTTCTGCTTGACAGTCTTGGCAAACGGCTCTAAACTTTAGCATTTTTTTAAACAAAAAACTAAAAAATCTAATGAAACATGTTATCCGAACAGCAATATTTTGAAATTTTCTAAACCAATAAAAAAAATCGCTTCATGCTTTTATTTAGTATAAAACTTCCAAAGTGGTTATGCAAATTAGAATAATAAATAATGAAGAAAAAAATGCGCAAAATACAATTAAAATTATTTCTGTAACAAATAATTGCTGATTTTTATACTAGAACTTCAAATGTTATCGTGATTTTCTAAAACGCCGTTTCTATAATAACCAACATAAGAGAATTTCTTTTTGAATTTTGATAAAAAGAGGGTAAAAATAGTTTATGCCGTAAACTTCAGAAGTTTACAGTCATATTTTGAGCAATTGCGATTCATAAACAAAAGAAGTTTTTGATTAGTTTTTGATATTTGTTTGATTTTTGACAGCAGTTTTTGTGTGATCATTTTACAGAACATTACCTCAACTCTATTTCAACTCATGTAATCAGAGATGGAATTAGTTGATCAATGGCTAGTTTCTAATAAATTGTCAATAAATATTGAAAAAACTAAATTTATGCTTTTTAGTACTCCAAACTCAAATGTTGGAGGTAAACATTCTTTGTAAATAAGAAATAGACAAATTAATCAGGTAAATTCTCTAAAATTTCTGGGTGTATTTATTCACAATAATCTTTCCCGGAGTCTACACACCTGAAATACTTGATTTCAAAGCTAAGAAGCTGTTATGGTGTAGTGTGCAAAATAAAATCTCTTGTAAACAAGGATTCATTACTCCTTCTGTATCATTCTCTAATTAACAGTCACCTCCATTATTGCATTTCAAATTGGTGTTTTGGTAATTCAACTCTAATTACAAAGCTTCAGCAAATTTGTAACAAATTCTTGAGAATGGTATTCGAATTGCCCTATTGTTTCAAAATAAATGGCATTATGAAACAATGAAACATTTTAAAAATAAATCAATTATATAAATTGGAAACTGCATCCCTTATGTTCAAACAAATACAAGGTGGAAACAAATCTCCTGCTTATAGTTGTAATTTGCATTCAAACCCATGCAAATACAATACAAGAAACAAAGCTCAATATATAACACAACATTGTAAAACAACTGTTGCACAACAATCTTTTTCTTATCAAGGCCCTTTCATTTGGAATTCTCTCCCAGTCAATTTAAAAATTAGCAACCAGACTTTCAAATGTTTTAAAAACATTCTTAAAAAATTCCTACTCAATGAATCAATATAAATAAGGATTAATAAAAGATTTTATAAATTAAGTTATAAAACTATGACCACGTCTTAATGGCGCTTTGTCTTTTCGGCGCCATAACTTGACAGTGCATGAAGGTATTGCCGGCTTTATGCAACGTTTGTTGTGGCGTGGGATTACAGTAGTGCATCGCTGTGAGCCAGTTTTTGGGCCTGTGAACAAATGACATAAATGATTAGATAAAATACATAAACGCTTCGTCCGATAATCCATGAATTGCATTTGTTTTTATGTGTAGAGTGCCAATGAACGCCGGTGAGACTTCATATTCTTAGAGTGTATCATATTTATGGAAGTGTTTCCTTTAGGGTAATTTGGCTGGTGTCAATGATATAGCTTCTAAAAATCCAAGACCGTTCTCAATATTTTTATTCATCTGTAAACTAGAAATAGTGTATAATTAAATATTCAATAAGATAAAATTTAATGATTTCAGTGAGCTACTTACTGCGGGAAAGCATTTCTAATTCAGATAAAAATAAATTCAGGAAATTCAAGCACATGTCTTTCTAAGGAGCAATTATCAACATTGGTTCTCTTATTAATTTTCAATCAGGCCACAATCTTCAAAACAGTTTCAATCTCTATCAAAAAAGAATGTATGCTACGCAAGAGAATCGGAATCAATTGATATAACAAATTGAAACCGCTGAATGGACAATTAACCTTATTTTTAACTGATTATTCAAATCAACTTACACAGTTGGCATGTTCTATTCTTTTCTAAACTTTATACTTTTTTATTCCCTCTTCGAAATGTGTGTATATATATAAGTATATTTTGTTTTATTTTCATGTTTGTGTATTTGCAGTGCATCCAGAAAACGTTTCCGGACCTGGTGAGGTTTTCTTTACTCACCATGCTCAGTTGAGCTGAATTCATAGTTAGCAATATAGGGCGGTTGTGCCTCCCAATGATTTACATTTTTTAACTATTAATATTTAGTTTGAATTAAAGGTAACGCGGCCGTGCTTCTCGTTTTTTCTCTTTCTCAACTCTCTCTCTATACTTTCTGCATGTTCAACGTTCGTCGTTGTGTCGCGTTTCCTTTTCATGCTTTATAGTACATTGCATATTACTTAATAATGTTACTAAGCATGAATAAAATATCATCATCAACATTTGTATGTAACTATTTTCGAAGAGCACTGATTGCAAAGTGAAAGTTGATTAAAAGTAGCAGCAATAAATTTCGAAAAAACATTTAAAAAGTAGAGAAACTATTATTGCGTATTGTTTTAATTAGAATTTAGAATTATCTTTAATATTTTTATTTTTATTGTTACTTCTTTTGACCTCTGTTAAAACTCAGCTACGCAGGTTTTTTCCTTCAAAAATTTTTTTCTTTTTTTCACTCTCTTCTAGGTGTACTTCGGGCACTGTCGCTTAAACAAAAAAATTCGTCTCAGCTCATTTTATTTGAATGATTTCCGTGGGGGCTTTTGAAAACAGCTTCAAAAAAAATTTCTAAAATGTGTCGTACTACTTATCATAGCGTAAAACTAAAAGCAACAGTAAAATTTAGTAGGCCATTCAAAAAACATTTTAATGTGCAATTTAGTCCCAGCTTAGTCCATTTAAGTGATCTCGGTTGTTACTCTTGAAAAAAACTTAACACTAAATGTGTCTTACTACTTATCTACAATATAACAACGTTTGCATTTGAAAGCAGGAAACTAGTCCATTTCAGAATGACACGCAAAAGTACAACATGAGTGAAGTTACAATGATAAAATTAAGTGTTCTTTTTGTTTTTTAATAAAGAAAAAGGGCTTTGGACAATTTGGTTTAATGGATCTTTATTTCCACGTCGGAAAAATTATCCTATTTTTGGATAAGTGAAATGGTATTAGGACAAGTTTTTCAAAAAGAAATTTAAAAACATTTTTTTTATTTTCTCGTGAAAAAGTTTTGGAAAACAGTTTTTAAATTTTCCTTTGTTACTGTGTTAACTTACCGAAATCTTTTAGCTTTACATAAAACCACAACTATTGATAATATATTTACCTTTATCTTATATTGTCGTGTGAAATTACTTGTACTGTTTATCCACATAAGGCCAACAAACGGATGGATAGATCTGGTTGCAAACTCAAATTCCTTGTTACTAAACACAATCAAAGATTTGTGTTAGGTCGTAAAAGCGAACAAATTTTTTGTTTAATTTTTGGTATTTCTTAATTGCAATAAAAAGATCTTATTATCACTTTTGTTGTAAAGGTCAAACATTTTTAGCTTACTACATTAAATATGAAAACGCTTACCTATAAGTTTGGTTATAATTGGCAGTTTCAAATCCTCGAAAACTGCTTCCGAACATCACCTATTATTTTTAAAAATATGAGATATTTTACATCAAAATTGAATTTTTAAAACTTGTTGATCAAAAGTTTAAAAAAACATTGGCTATTTGTTTGTATTTCTAAATATTTCAAACGTGGTCCAAACCTTGATATCAATTTTGAACATAGTTAAAACCGTGTTGCAGACCTCAAAGTTGCAGATTCAAACTTTAATACTAATTTTGAACGTGGTCCAAACCTCGATACAAATTTTGAGCCTGGTCAGTTTAAGCTTGGATGTAAAACTTAACACAATCAAAGCATTGCTTTCTTAATAATCACTAAAGTCACACACAACTTACGGTATTTCCATTATCGAACATGTCATGTCCTCCATCTCGTATGTTATTCGCAGTGCCATCGTATCGGTAACTGTACCAATTTGGAATAGTCTTGGTAATATGATTGGAAACAGCTTCAATGTTGTTCAAAAACTGAGAGGTTGAAATTTCTAACAAGTGTGTATAAACTTATTTAATAAACAAAATTTTGGTAATTTTTTTGTTGATTAACCTGAACAATTAATTGGACCACCCGGTTGACCATTGTAGCAAACACAAGTGTAACTTCCAGGTAAATTTGTGCATTCACTTTGCATTTGACAGAAATTATTTCCAGATGTGCATTCATCAATATCTGAATTTGTTTCATGTTGTTAAAACAAAATAAAAAACAACTGATAGTTTTTAATTGCAATACCTTCACAGAAAGTACCATTTCCACTATATCCACTTTGACATCTACATGTATAATTGCCATAATTGTTTACACAAACTGATTGTGAAGGGCATCGATGTGTTCCAGCAGTGCATTCATCAACATCTATAATCATAGATGATATTAATCTTATAAGTAAAAAAATGAATTCAATAAGACTTTAGTTTAAACTATTTTAAAATGTGAATACGTATATGAATAAATCGGTTTTGCTTCAAAAGCATATTTAGAGAAAAATTTAAATTTTTCATGGATTTTAAATCAAAGTTTTAGTTTTATATTATTAACTTTGAAGTAAAATGGTTTTATTTATTAAAGATATCTTACTCGAGCCAACTTTTTTTGTAAGATTTATTCATGGTTAAAAAACTTGTCAGAAGTTTTGTCAAATAAAATTTTGCTCTTATTGTTTGGATTAAAAATATTTAATTCTATTACTATTAAAATTATTAATTACTAATTGCTATAAAGCACTCTTTAACTATCATATATGCATTATAAATTAAAATATATTTAATGTGTAAATATGAAAGTTTAAAATAAGTCCAAAGAATTAAAAACTTCAAATTTGCTTTTTTTCAATCAGCTACATGTAAAAAAAGTTTTCATTGACGAAGACCAATCGCAATAATTTTTTATCAAATTGATACACTTGAATTTTATTACTAACCAAAGCAATTTCTTCCACTTCCAAAAAAACCATCCGTACAATTGCACAAGTAACTTCCAAACGTGTTGATGCAATTTGCTCTTGAATGGCAACTATCAGTTCCTCTTGTACATTCATTTATATCTAAGTCATAACAACAAAGAAATATAAGTAATGTAAAAGCAATGCTTAGAATTTTTATCTGTTATTGTTAATTAAGTTTGACCATTTCAACAGTCGCCGAGCAAAATGAGAGAATTAAATAAATATTGCGTGCTTAGAATTAGATATGTCTTACATCGCTAACTTCGTATCAATAATTGAGCAGTTACTTCTTTGTAAGTCATGCTGCGCTTTTATACAATACATGGCTTTAAAACCAGCAAGTTTGTTAACATATAACGGTTTTTTGATGCTAAGTATAAATCTGCAAGCAATAGTAAACCATATTTGGGATAGAATCCTGCACACAATTCTGCTCATTGCCTTCATGCAATATCGTCTCGGCTAATAAACCTGTATTTCAAGAAAGGCTGCAATGTAAGCAGAGACAATAATTTTGCAAGCGTGGGTTTGGCAGAGCAATTAAAATTTGAAAAAAAATATCATTGTTAGGACCATTAAAAAGCAAGAAAGGTTTTTGATGTTGATGCTGTTAGGAAGTCGAAGACGCTGTACTCATCAGAAAAATAAATATAAAAATCTGATTGCCCAGTTCCTGTTTACAAAGGAAAGAAGACTATGATTTCTTACTTTTTCAATTTTATCCATATATCCTTTCATATTGATGAAGAACACGACAAAAAGTTACTAGACATAGTAAAGTATAGTGATGCCGGCCAAGTAGGAGTCAGTATTCCAAGGTATAACACATGCAAAAGTAATACTCGGGGATGGCAGTTTTTTCAAAGTATTTGATTTAGCTTGCATCATCATTTATATCGTTTAAAAACTACCTTGTGGGCATTTTCTTCTAGAACTTATCAAAAGTTTACATACAAAAAAGGCAAATCTTTGCAGAGTTGAACTTCAATATTTCCAAGAGTCGGACAAAAACCCACAGCAGTAACAACATCAATTTCAAGCAAAGGAATACAAAAACAACTCAATTTATTAATGTGTTGTGGGCATGAAAGTCCAGCATAGATATTTTACTATTTTTAGTTGTGGCGCACATATCGCTTCTTATGTTACAAACGTAAAATGCTGTTGCTATATGAATTTACTCTGCACTGTGCATTGTTTTGCATTTAAATTGGGGATAAATGATTGTAACAAAAAAGCGTTGCTTATATCTACATATCTTAAACTAGATCAACAAATTTCATAGTCAGCGTAGCAAATGGGAAAAGTTTGAGTCAAGTTTTGAATTGAAATCCCAGATACAAAAGAAACCAGGGTGTCGAACTAAACCTGTACCGGATCCATAAGCCCCCATTGGCCCAGACAATAGGTGGTTTCACGCAGCCTGGTGAGTAAGTCTGTTTATTGCTGTTAAGTGAGTAAGTCTGTTTATTGCTGTTAAAATAACAGACCAAAACTGAACCTGCCAAAACGGAAGGGTATCCACCCATTCCGATGTTCAGTATGGGTCTGCTAAACGGCAAACGTCCTTCTCAGAACGGGGCAATGTCAGGACGAAACTGCCCTTTTCAGGGCACATTGCCAACAAGTTCCGAAGACCCACTATTCTTGAGCTGAACATCGAAGGCCTCACTGCAAACAAGATGAACGTTCTTCATCATCTCGCTATGCAGTTTGAGGCACTCGTCATCCTATTGCAGGAGACCCACTGCACTGATGCAGAGAAGTTGGTACTTCCAAACTACCAACTAGCTGGGTCTTCTTTAAGCAGTAAGCATGGCCTTGCCACGTTTGTCCACGAGCGACTGAGATACACGCTTTTGGACCAATCTCCATCAACATCGGAGATCGAGTGGCTGTGTGTGGACGTTGATGGCTGTAAAATAGTCAACGTCTACAAACCACAGCCAACGCGATTGCGAACCCTGGATCTCCCAGTGTTTCCTCACCCCTGTCTGTACGCTGGCGATTTTAACTGTCGTCATGCTGACTGGGGTTACGACGACAACAGTCCGGACGGTGAGTGCTTGGCTGGCTGGGAAAAGTATTAATTGTCTTGCCCTCCTATATAATGCCAAGGACGTTGCCAGTTTTTATTCCGGCCGGTGGAACACTGGCACCAATCCGGATCTAGCTTTCGCCAGCGTAGGTCCAAACAGTCGCTTACCAGATAGACGTGTCCTTGAAAAGTTCCTCAGGTTACAACATCTACTTTCGCTTATCACACCACCAAGGTTTGCTCTGGCGGTGCCAAGCATGCATGTTAAGCGATGGAGCTTCCGCAAGGCCAAATGAAGTCACTATATTGCTTTGGCGAATAAACTCGCAAAGACTTTGTTGCTGGCTGATTCACTTAATGTGGATGCGGCTTACCAGGACTTCTGTAACACCATAAGAAAGCAGCCAAAAAGATTATCCCACACAGGTATCGAAATAACTATATTCCATGTTGGGATGCAGAGTGTGAATCCCTCTATAAAACCTTTCTGTAGTCTCCTCAAAAAGACGACTCGACCTTGGCTGCTACAGCTCGTACTTGCCAAGCTTGACAGAAAGCGGAGGGATCGATGGTCCAAGGCAGTTCGGAGCATCGACTTTTCACACTCTAGTCGAAAAGCATGGAGTATTTTGAACAACCTTACTGGTAGGTCACGACACTCTCCTTGTCGCTGTTCTGTTTCAGTCGATGCTATTGCATTTCAGCGGGTTAGAAATGGGAAATACGAGGCTGTTGATTGCAAGTCATCTCGACTTGTCTTTCAAGAAGTGTCTGACCTTTGGAGGGCCACAACATCAGACGCAGTAAATATCTCTGACAATTTTTCACAGAGAGAATTTGCTGCTGCCCTTCAACATTTAAAACCAGGTAAAGCTTGGGGTCCTGATTCCATCTGCCCCAAACTTATACTCCATGCCGGAGCTGCTTTGAAGTCCTGGTTACGTGACTTCCTGTCTTCCTGTTTGCGCCGACTCAAAATTCCCAAGATTTGGAGAAGAGCGCTTGTGGTCGCGATCCCCAAACCAGCAAAGCCCGTGGGGGAGCAAAAGAGTTATTGACCGATATCTCTGCTCTGTGTCCCCTACAAGATCCTCGAGAGGTTTATCTACGCCCGCGTTGAACCGTTAATCGATCCGCTGCTCCCTAAAGAGCAGGCTGGGTTCCGACGCGACAAGTCAACCGTAGATCAAGTTGTTCTGCCAAACCAGAACATCGAGGATTCTTTCGAGGCTAAAAAGAAGGCCGGTGCCGTATTTGTCAATCTGACAGCTGCTTATGACACTGTCTGGCACCGTGGCCTTACCTGCAAGCTGCTGAGACTACTTCCGGATAAGCACATGGTCAAAATGATCATGGAGCTTGTCCGAAATCGAAGTTTCACCCTTACCACCGGTGACAGCAAGCAAAGCAGGCTACGCCGTCTTAAAAGCGGCCTTCCTTAGGGATCGGTCTTGGCTTCCCTCTTATTTAACATCTATACGTACGATCTTCCTTCCATGATTTCCAGAAAGTTTGCTTATGCTGATGATTTAGCATTGTTGCATTTATCTGGAAACTGGAAGGACTTGGAGGGGACTTTGAGCCAAGACATGTCTACACTTTCAGCGTATCTCCAGACTTGGAGGTTGAAGCTCAGTCACACTAAGACGGTGACGGCAGCCTTTCACTTAAATAACTGAGAGGCCAAACGTGAGCTAAAGGTCTACAACAATGGTAGACTTTTACCGTTCTGTCCAACCCTTACTTATCTTGGGATAAAACTGGACAGATCGCTCACGTTTCGTCACCATTTAGTGGCATTGCTCAAAAAACTATCATCGTGCGTCACACTGCTGAGGCGACTCGTGGGCTCGGAATGGGGTGCTGGTGCTAAAACACTACGCATAGCCACCTTGTCTCTAGTCTACTTAACAGCTGAGTACTGTGCACCAGTCTGGTGTTGCAGTGCTCACACTCGCCTCATTGACAGTGTCTTGAATGACGCTTTGCGCATAGTTACTGAATGCCTGCGTCCCACTCCAACGGACCACTTATTTATACTTTCAGGCATCCAGCCAGCTGAGCTTTGCCGAATGGGAGCGACACTCTCCTTGGCTTACCGTGGATCTCTGGACCCCAATCATATCTTGCATGGTCTTTTAGTGGGTCCTCAGATACTCGCCAAGTGAAACTAAGATCCAGATGCCCGTTTGTGCCAGTTGCGCGGAATCTTTTGAACAACCTTGCCAGACTTGGCATCCGCGCCTCTGAATGGACAAATCACAAACGCAACACGGAATACTGTGAAAATGCTTCCAGGCTCCGTGTTTTTGTGCCCGAGACCGATGCCAGGCCTGTTGGGATGGGCTTAACCCGAGCAGCTTGGGTTAAGCTCAACCGCCTGCGGACTGGTGTTGGGCGATTCCATTCGTCCATGCACAAATGGGGTCTCGCTCCTTCACCGAATTGCGAGTGTGGCGCCTCTGAGCAAACCGCAGACCATGTACTAACAGCGTGCCCTATACATCGGGCACCACATGGAGCACGAGGTCTGACGGTTTTAGATGACCAAACTCGATGCTGACTTAATAACACCACTGCCAGCATCTGATTCAGGCAGTTCAGCAGTCTGGAGTAGTAAAAAGATAAGCCCTCGGCCCCAGTCCTGTTTGTGTCTGACCTGGAGTGGATGCCCTTCAAACGATGACGAAGCCCCCATTAACTGTTATTATTCTTTAAACCTAAACTGGAATTAAACCCAAAACAAAAAAATTTGCTGAACATGAACCGCAACTGAAGGCGTAAAAATAAATTTTGATAAGCTTGACCCTAAACTAGAATTTTAGTTTCAACGGTTCCCGTTCAACGTTCTGATTTTAATTTTTTATTAATTTAATATGCTTATATGAATAAAAATTTTGCATTTAAATTTACCAAAATTGGTTTCATTTTCTTTTTGTATGGCAAAATATATAATACTCTCCTCTAGTGTTGAAACCACAACAGTTATTTTTGTCAACGTAAATCTTTGGACAAAAACACGGCAATGATTGTTTGTTGTGCATAACACTTTTAAATTGATTTTTTAGGCGCCACAAATTTTAGATATATAACAAAGTTAATGTATTCTGCTCAATTATGTTTGTTAGGTTGGTCTTTTTGGTAAAATTGTGCAAAATTTTGATTTAAAAAAAATGTTTTGCCCGCTTTTTTCAAATCCGTTGGTCTGGGTCTGGGTTCTGGGTCTGGATTCAAAATAGTTGATCTGGTTCAAATCCATTGGTCCAGTCAAATTTCAAATCTGTTATTGTTTATTTTAATTAAGAGCTTTTGCTCTAAAAATTTTTTATGTTTAATAAAATTTGGTTTACTTCATCTTACAGTGATGCACAATTTCTTAAAATATTTGTTTAAAAAATTATTGTGTGTTTTTGATTTTTCATCCTAGAATTATCATGGTGTCCTATATTACAAAAGTATTTTATAATTTATTGGCAATTTAACTTTAAATTCAGGTTCCAATTTTTTTCTCTATCAAGCTGGCGGTCAAAGCTAACTTATTATAACATTATTTTATTTTTTCCATGGCAAATCAATAAGTTATTCTGATTAGTAGCATTTGTAAAATTGCTTAAAGCAAGTCTTTCTGTTTAGGTTTTAAATACTTTTTAGTAATATAGCATGGAGACAGTGATGTACAATTAAATGTGCTTGATACAGAATGAGATTAGCAACAAGAATATTGTTTGAAAAGTCTATGGTATTAGTAATAGTAGAAGCTATTGCCTTATTGCATTCGCAAAAATCTAACATGAACTTAATTCATTTTATTTTATTTTTTATACAATTAAATTGCAGTAGTAATAGCTGGAAAATTATTGATTATTATTTTCTTTTTTCTACGCTTTGTTTTATACAATTTGGTTTTAATGATATAAAATTTTATACAAGTTTTAAATCATATTGGCGCATTGCTTATTTGTTCTTAAGTAGTATTTTTTGCTGTATTGACACTTTTAATGTTAAAAAAATTGTTTTATTCTCATAAACATTAACATATTTTTAATATGACTATTAAAGCAATAAGCAAAGTTCCATATAGAACATTTAAAATATTATATATTTACTTTGTTCTGGTAATAGCACCAGAAAAATATTTGGTTAAAAAATCAAAGTTAAAAAACAACAAATTAGGTTTAATTTAAATTGAACAGCTTTACCTGTGCAGTTAAAACCGTCGCCTGTGAAACCATTGTTGCATTTACATGAGTAATTAAATGGTAAGTTGATGCAGCGAGCATTGGGGTCGCAAGTATAATTTCCGGAAGCGCATTCATTAACATCTAAAAGTTGCATAACGGTTTGTCTCTAGTTAGGTAGGAGCTACGTTTTGTAATAGTCTTGAATATTATCATAATACTATGCAACAAAAAGGCAGCAAACAATAGTTTAAAATTAGAATTGCTATTTTATATTTACAATTAAAAATCTTATGTTTAAAATTAGAAATTATTTAGTAAGAAGTTAGAAATAAGAAAAATTCAGTCACTGTTTCAAATTCTACAATAAAGTAATAATTTAAAGATAATAGAAGAATTATAATAGAAGAATTTATAGAATTCATAATAGAAGAATTAATAGAAGAATTCGAAGAATAGAAAACGACGTAGTAATAAAACATTATTTATTTTTTTAATAGGATTTTTTCAATTAGTAATTAAGTCATATGATCAATTAATGCATATTTTTTAAAAACAAATTAAAATTCACAAATGTTTTCGCACCGATAAAACGAACAAACTCTAGACTCCTGACTAATGACGAAAGGACTTCAACAACATCTTCGTCGCTAACCGCATAAGAAAACGTTCTCCCTGTGTATCTAAATTTAATAAAAATTCAAATTTATTTCTGTTTTAAAGTAGAAACTTTACTGTAAGTACTGCAATTAAAAATATAAATCAACTTTGAAATTGTTATTTAACTTTATAATTAAGCAGAAGAAAATTTAAGCAAGTGATTGAGACATTCAGAATAATTATGCAATAATACCGGGACAAAAGCATGTATCCCAAAACAACACGGGCGGGTCTACCAGATAAAAAAACATCTGTATTAATCACATCAGTATCCGAACTGCGTGATCTAAGTCTAAATCGTTGAGCGGGAACAGAATTCCATACCTAAATATCAGATTAAAAGTTTTTATTGTTTAAATAAACTTTTTTTCAATTTAATACTTGATAAAAAAATTGGATGTATTCATGATAAGTTTTTAACAAAGTAAAATAAAACCAAAATTATACATTCTTGTGCACAATGTTTAGAGTGGTGGAAAAAATTGACCGAAAAATTAAGAAGCGAATTACAAAAATCAGTTTCATTAAATTTTTAATGATTTAATCTATGCAATCGTAGGTTAGATAAAACTTTGGGTGTAAGTAACAAAGAAAAAGTACAAAAAAAGAACATTTAAATATTTGCTTGGTTAATTAATTAACTTGGCAACTTTAGGTTTTAATGTACGTTTAAAAAATTGTTAACTTAAAAGATCCCGAATAAAAAAAAATAGGTGTATTTTTGATACGAAGGCATTAGGAATCAAGAAATATTATGTTTTATTAAAATGTGTTTGTCAAAAAAACTAACAATTCGCAAATCTGGCTAAATCATAAATATTTTTTTGTTTTTGCATCTTAATGACTAGAATTAAAATTTTAAAAATAATTGATTGAATCAAAAAAAATTAAAATATAAGCAACACACTTGCAAATTTCTTTTCACATACCAGTGTTCGGCGACTTACAAGTTTGTTACTATTGTAGAATTTGCATAAGCTGCCACTTCAAAGGGAACAGGAAAAGTGGCGACTTAGGCAAACAACAGATTATATATGCATTGGCCTACACAAAATTAGTGTGCCTTTGTTTCTGCAAATGCTAAACATTTGAGAAATAAAGAACACAAGCAAAAAGCACTTATTGGACTTATTTCATATATTTTAATAAGCTGATAGCTTTTGTAACAGTCATATTTAGGCTGCTTTACATATCAGTAAGATGCAAGGTTGCCAGATTATTTTAATCAAACGTATCCAAAAAAATAGCCACTAGAATTTTTGATAGCCCAATATTTTAAAATGGTTTATGGGCCGAAAAACCTTCTCTTGGGAATTTTGGCGATAAGTCTCCCAATCTGGCAACACTAGTAAGATGGTTAATTGAAGTAAACTAAAATTGATGAAAATCATTTAAAATGCTGAAACGATGGGATTATAAAGGAAATTGTGATGCACAGTGCGATTGTGTTACATAAGTAAGGGTCGATATGTGAAATAACTATTGTGTTGTGGTAGCAGACTAAATGTTTAAAATGTAATCACGCTGGCAGCTGCATATGGTAAGCAAAAACGGTGTCAAGTTAGGCAAAGAAAACTTAGCCAAACTTGATAATATAAAAAACAATAGGTTCTCAGATGGGATCAAGTGCTATGTGGCAACTTAGCCGAAGGCCACTTGGGCAAGTTCTACTGTGAAAGATGTACAATTAAATAAAATGTTGGAAAAAAAATGTGTATATATACGAGGGGCGTTTAGAAAGTAATGTAACTGATTTAATTTCTTGCAGTTAGCAGTTAATGTAACTGACTGATTTAAATTCATTTGACTAATATCTTTTTTTTTACAGATTATATATTGGTAACTAAGGTTTACAGATTTTGTAAAAAAATAAGGGTTTGATTTACTGCAATCTGCAATTCAAATTTTAAGCAATCCCTCTATGTCTTTTTTGTTAAAAGGTAAAACTGGCATGATTGCCCTAAAGCAATCTCGGCAGAAGAAAAGAGTTGTTATTGAATTTCTACAGTCGGAGGGAGAAACAGCTGAGAACATAAGCAGAAGGCTAAAGCAAGTGTCTGGTGACGGTGCGATAGACTACAGCACAGTGACAAGGTAGGTGAAGCGAATCAATAAACAGACGCATCACTATTAATGAGCTTGCTGAGTCATTAGGAGTAAGTGCAGAGAGTGCTGTAAAGATTATGGATACCCTCGGATATTCAAAAGTGTATGCAAGGTGGGTCCCAAGGCAGCTCACAGAGGCTTATAAACAATTCCGCCTAGAAGCTTGTTCTGAACTTCTGGAGTATTGCCATAGTGGCAAAACTTTTTTGCAGCGAATAGTGACCGGAGATAAGACTTGGTTTCACCATTTTGAACCAGAGTCAAAGAGAGCATCAATGGAGTGCACCATCCCACCTCACTACGCTCGAAAAAGTTCAAATCTCAGCAGTCTGCAGGAAAAGTGATGGTGACTGTGTTTTGGGATAGTGTTGGTACGATACTGGCAGACTTCATGTCGGAAAGGTTTCTGCAGTTGCATGGTGAATTTTTGTCGTTGGTGTGGGGGTGTAGGAGTTTCTTATTGTGATTATTGATGATACTCATCATGTTTGGCATAAAACTGTAGCTTAACTTTAAGGTAAACCCAAACGACTACCCTTTATATATCAACAACCAATCCAACCACCCACCATCAATCAGAAAATAACTACCAGACCTGATCAACAACAGGATCACAAAATTGTTGCACAACCAAGACTCATTCAACCAAGCATCTCCTTTATACGCCGAAGCTCTAAAGAATAGTGGTTACAAAGTCAGCATGAAGTACAACAAAGCAGCTTTGGTAGAATTGAAAAACGACAAAAAAAGAAAAAAATGCACAAATAAAAATAAGAGATATAGAAAAAGAAACGTTATTTGGTTCAAACCTCCCTACAAAGAAGTACAGACCAACATCGGAAAAGTATTTTTCAACCTTATAAACAAACACTTTCCCGCACCCCACTAACTCCACAAAATACGTAACAAATTTAACGTCAAGCTGCAGTTGTATGCCAAACATAATGAGCATCATCAATAATCACAATAAGAAACTCCTACACCCCCACACCAACGACAAAAATTCACCATGCAACTGCAGAAACCTTCCCGACTGCCCACTCAATGGAAAGTGCCGAGCAAAGTCCATCATCTACCAAGCATCCATCAGTATCCCCAACTCACCCGCCCAACATTATTTTGGCTGCTGTGAAACTGAATTCAAGACCCGTTTTTATAACCATAGACAATCTTTTAATTATCGAGACAAAGCAAACGTTACAGGACTTTCCAAAACAGTACGGAAATATAAAGAGAAAGAAATCAAACCACAAATAACTTGGTCTATTATTTGCAAACCATTTGCATACACCAGCGGGGTTGAACACTGCAACATCTGATTAGCAGAGAAACTCGCCATCTTACAAGCCGACCAAGCAGGCTCTGCACCAACGACAAGCCACCTCAACGTGGTGGTGCAGTCCCCTTCCCTGCACTGGGGAGGGTCGAAATGGCTTGTCAATTCCCCGAGGGTCTCATCCTCGGGCGATTCTCCCTTGGACAACTCTTATCATTTTTTATCCCTGCTGTCCAATGCGCGGTCACATGTGGACAGCTCTCTTAAACCCAATTGACCGCCCCCCTACCCCTTCTATTCCCTCTCGGATATCTCTTCCTCGTCCCTCCTTCCACCCCAAACCTCTTCATTACTCATCCCACTCACCGCTGATTCTTATCTCTATTCTTCTTCTTATCAGCGGTGACATTCACCCCAACCCTGGCCCTATAGACCCCTGCTCTGTCTGCTCCCGTAGAGTCACCTGGGGAAACAGATCAATACAATGTACCGGCTGTTCTCTCTGGGTACACCTCTCCTGCTCTGGTCTTTCTCCCGCTGACTTCCGCAAAATCTCCCCAGGACACTCTTGGACTTGCCCAATGTGTCCATCCTCTTCTCAACCCCCCCCCTCCCTCTCACACTCCAATCCCATATCCTCATTCTTTTCTGCATCTCCATCCTCTCACACTCCAAATCCCCCACCTTCACTCACAATCAACCACAAAACCATATCTTCAAAAACTAAACCCTCACCCAAAACAACCTTGAATAATCCCACCTATCTTCCTAATCACCCCCAACTAATTTATACTTACCCTCCCTCAGCATTGGCTACTCCATCTCCTCAAACCCAACAAACCATCTCTCCTCTCACACAATCCTCATTTCATCCTTCCTCTCCCTCTCGAAACAACCTCCGAATCCTACAGTGGAATGCTAATGGGATTCGCCCGCGTCGTACTGAACTCCTACACTTTCTCTCTCATAATCAGTACGATCTCATCTTCATACAAGAGTCACACCTCTCCTCTGACTCCACCTTCCGCATACCAGGCTACAAAACCCTCCAAAAGAACCGTTTTATGACGAGGAGAGGAACCACCAACTCTACGGGAAACCTAGGAGGAGGTGTTCTGATACTTGTCAAAAATGGTCTATCTTACACTTCACTCTCCACACAATCCCTCTCCTCCCTCGACCCCAGCTCCGATTATTTAGCTATTGCAGTTAAAATAAAAGGAGCCGCCCCCATACATCTTTTCAACGTCTATGTCCCTCCAATCCGCTCCTCTTCCTCTGACTCCCGCCCAAAATCCTTCTCACCCTTTCTCCTACCATCATCTCCTACCACTTACATCTTTGGCGACTTTAATAGCCATCATTCATCCTGGGACTCCCACTCACCGGAAGACCATTCAGGCAAAGATTTGTTTGATTGGCTCCTCTCCTCTGATCTTTTACCTCTTAATAACCCCGAACACCACACCCTATTACACCGTGCCACTGGAAACCGCTCTTCCCCGGATCTTTCCCTAGTTCCTGCCCGATTAGCCTCTAAATGCACATGGCAGACCCTTCCGGACCTCGGCTCAGATCATCTTCCTATCTCCATCACTATTCCCACTTCCCCTATAATTAACTCTTTCCACCGCCCCCCCTCATTTAACTATAATAAAGCTCGCTGGGATGAATACCTTACTTATATTGATACCCACTGCCCCACTCCTTCTAACTTTACAACACTCTCTCTTTCTGAAGCCACCCACACCTTTACCAAACTCCTCAATGATGCTGCCACCTCTGCCATTCCTTTCGGCAGCATCAACCGTCCTGCTAAAGCCTGGTGGTCTCCTGAAGTCGCAGATGCCGTCGCAAAACGCCGAAAGGCATTTGCGAAGGCACACTGTTCCGAAGAAGACCGCCAGCACTATATCGCTACATCCAGATATACCTCCACTGTGATTAATAAGGCCATGGCAGAATACTTGCTCTAGCCTTTCTCCTAAAACCCGTCCCAGCGAAGTCTTTTCTCTACTTCGCTCCATCTCTGGTTCCCCCTCCCCAACTACTTCTGACCTTCCCAATTTCTCAAATTGCCATACCCCTGTAGATTGTGCCAACCATCTCTCCTCACACCTACAGTCCCATTTCTCTACCCAAACCCCAAAACCTTTTCGAAGCACCGAGAAAGCCCAAATGAAGCAAATTAGAACTGCACACTGCAACACCCTGCATTCCACTTTCTGTTCACCATTCTCCTCAATTGAACTCTCTACAGCTATCTCTCAACTCTCAACCTCAACCTCCTCCGGCCCTGATCAAATTACCTACCCTCTTCTATCCCACCTACCACAATCTGCGTTACATTTTCTTCTATACATCTTCAACCTTTCCTGATCAACACACACCTTCCCGTCTGCTTGGAAACAATCAACAATCATCCCCATTCTCAAACCCGGAAAACCCTCTGACTCACCTTCTTCATATAGACCCATTTCTCTCACTTCATGTACCTCCAAACTCTTCGAAAGAATGGTACTAGGACGACTAACCTATTTTCTCGAACTACATGACATACTCTCACCCGTGCAAGCTGGTTTTAGACCTGGTAGATCGACTGTAGACCAGGTTCTCCTTCTCTCACAGTCAATCGCAGATTCCTTCCACCAATCTAAGCCAGGCGCACGTACAGTCCTTGCCACTGTGGATTTTGCGAAAGCTTTTGACTCAGTTTGGCACTCTGCCCTACTATCTAAACTCCTCTCATTAGATCTTCCTCTTTGCTTTGTCGAATGGATACGATCCTACCTCTCAGATCGCCGTTCGAAAGTCCGTATCTGTAATTCATACAGTCGTCCTTTCCGTCTCCGAAGAGGAGTTCCCCAAGGTTCGGTTCTAGGACCAGTTCTCTTTTCTATATATATCAATGACCTTCCCACTTTCCTTCCTGCATCTGTTAAGACCTCTCTCTACGCAGATGACCTAGCCATCTGGGCCTCCTCCCCGAGTGTTGAGTGTGCAACCGCTGTAGTACAAGCTGCCCTCAACAGACTGGTGGAATGGTCCTCAAAATGGCGCCTTCCTCTCAACCCCCTTAAATGTGAAACATCCTTCTTCAGCTTAGACCCCTACCAATCACGTATACAACCCTCTCTGCACATTCTTAACACCCCTCTCAAATTCAACCCTCATCCAACCTTTCTCGGTGTAACCTTCGACCGCACTCTCTCTTTCAAATATCACGTCTTATCCTTACGGAAAAAGTTTCACAGCCGATTCCGTGCTTTCCGCTCCATTGCCTCTGCCTCCTGGGGTCCATCAAAAGAATCCTTATGTACCCTATACAAAGCCTTCATTCGCCCCATCCTCACCTATGCTTCCCCAGGCTGGTTTCCCTTCTCGTCTCCTACTCACATCACCTCCGTGGAGAGGATGCATAGATCTTCCTGTAGAGTAATCACAGGTTGTCTATCGTCCACTCCCATTCCTCTACTTCATATAGAAGCACTTCTACCTCCACTTCGAGTCACCCTCACTCACCAATCCCTTTCCTTCTTTGAACAAGCCCTCCGTCTACCTACCACCTTTCCTATAGCCTGTCTTGCGAACTCTAACCCCCGTACTCGTCTCAAAAAGAGCTCATGGAGATCCTTCTCCAGATCACATAACCTTACCCCTAACCTACATCTCACCCGTGAACCACTAATCCTCTGCCCTCCTAAACCCCCCTGGTCTGCCCCATCTACTTACACAATCTCACTCCACCTCTCATCCCCATGCTCTCGCAAAGACCCCCCCTCCCTTCGCAACACTGCAGCTACCTCCCATCTTTCCACTCTATCTCACAGCGATATCTCTGCCTGGACTGACGGTTCGGTACCTGGCGGGCTGGGACAGGGTGGTGCAGGGATACACATCAAGTGTACAAAGTGTGTCACTGCTACCTCGCTTTCCTTCTCGGCTGGTCTCTGGGCTACCAGTTATAGTGCTGAAACCTTCGCTCTCCTACATGCTCTTGAGTGGTGTATCTCTCATTCCTAGACATGTAATTTCGACTCTATCACCTTCTTTTCCGACTCTTTATCTGTCCTTTCAACTCTCTCCACCCCCCTACCATATCTAACCCCTAAATCCCTATCCAATACCCAATCTCTTCTTAACTCTCTATCTCAATCCAAGGTTGTCCATCTTCAATGGATACCTGGTCACTCTTCCCTCCCAGGCAACGACTTAGCTGACTCTCTAGCTAAAGCCGGTGCCTCTCTCGATCCCTCCAGTATCTCAGTATCCCTCACACCCCTTATCTCCTCCCAACGGCTATCCCTCTACACCAGTTGGAGACGCAGTGTCCAATCTGGTTTCTTCCAACACCAAATCCCTACAGTATCTCCCGAGGAGCTTACTCTCCCTCGCTCCGCTCGCTGTGCTCTCTCCCGTTTACGCTGCAACGGGCACAGCACTCTCCTCAACTCTTATCTCCACAGGGTTGGTAGAGCCGAGACTCCTTCTTGCAGCAACTGTGGTTCTGAACCACAGGATCTATCACATCTCGTGCTCGACTGCCCTGTACTAGACCCTCTGCGTCGGGCCATTTTCGGCCACACCCCTTCTCTTCTGGACCTCTGGTCCCGTCCGTGGGGAGTCGCCCGACTATTGGGATTCCGCGGAATTGATCCGCGCCCCCATCCCTAGGAATGGGTCGGGTAAAACCACCACCACCACCACCACCAAGCAGGCTCTTGAACAAGTGATCCGAGTTTGTCTCCAAATGCCGACACCGAAATAAATTTAAACTAAAGAAAGTCTAGCCCAATTTAATATTTTCAAAAAATTTCTAATTTTAATTTCAATTTGAATTTTCGATTTTTAAATTTGCAATCCCCTAAACCCCCGTTTACACCGTGCTTGCTCATCGTTGTCGTGTTCCCACTATATCTACTTCTGTATTTCCCTAATCTCCTCTACAGCCATTTCCTCGCTTTCCGTTCACGCCTCGCTACTTCCTTCTTTTACAATTTTCTTTCTCTCCCATTACCTATCGCGAGTCTGTAATTTGATCGCCAGTCAGTTCTTGCAGCTTAGATACGTAAATGAAAATGCTTAGCTGGATAACAAAATTTTGAATTTTAAATTTAAAGCTTTAAATTTCTTAGCTTGTTTGCTCAAAAATTAAAAAAAAATTTTTTTAATTTTATTTTATTTGTTTAATAATTACTTTTGACTCTTAACTAATTAGTTTTTTTTCGTGCGTTTTATCATCTTAACTATGTACTTTTCGTCTGTGTTTAGAATCACCTCCTGATGAGCCGAAACACGAAACAGACTGTTGAGATTTAAAAAATTTTTTTACGTGGCTTCTGTAATTTAACTTATATATATATATGTTTATATAAGAGATAGAGCAAACCAAACATTGATAGTCTGTTGTAATCTACTTATTTATATCAGCACAGTGGACTATCATCTACGACTTTTTAAATAGGTAATGTCGTAAAGAAAAATCGTACTTGTGCACTGCAAACAGCACATTTGTGCGTTGGTTTACATTCAATGCGTAACTTACATTTCAAATCATGTTTTAAATAAGATTTTATAAAATTTCAATTTTCAAGTTTTTTTATTCATGGCCTTTACCTCTGCTGATTGTATATAAAAGAACAATTCACAGATAGTCGGATCACTTGTTCCGTAAATTTGAAATACACTATAGGTCACATTGAATTGTCCAATCATAATGCTTCTTGCATTATTAATTGCAATCGAACCTCCTCCGTCTGCTCCAGAATTTCCAGTAACCTTTTTTTTAAACGAAATTGGTTAGAAAATGTCTAGAATATAACCTTAAATATCAACCAACCTTTATAAAATAACTGTTATAATTTACTTTTCCATTAATCCACATTATCGAAGTGAAGGGATAAAACATTTTGCTATAAAATGTGTATCCGGTTCGTCTAAAATATATATTAAAAAAGGTTAGAAGCTGTTTAAATTGCAATTTAAAAAAAAATGTAAACACTAATTTTTTATTGAAAAGCAAAAACTTTTAATTGAAGAGCGTCAACTAGAAACAAATGAAATTTTTAAGTTTTAAGTTTGCATTTCAACCACGAACTGTCGAGTTATTTTTTTCTTTTTTGTCTAATAGAAACTCTGATGTAAAAAAAGTTTGATTTTCTTTTTTTTTTTGGAAATTAGAATCACTGCAGCAACGCAAGTGCAGCGGTTAAGCTTTAAGAAAAGTTATTTTACTTTGTCTGCATTCAGCACTTTTACCAAGCAAAATATGATTATTAAATAAAAAAGCAGGGACAAATGCAATTAAATTAATGTAAAGATTGCTCATTAGTGATTAAGGTAGAATTACAGCCAGTAGGTTTGAATCCAAGCAATATGTCGTAGTTTAAGGTAAAAGTTGTTTTTTTTATTTGTAGTAAGCCTCTGCGCAAAGTAGATGAATCGAGACTTAATCTTTATTTTACTGCTTATAGTTTCGCTGGTCGGATTTTTATGAATTTTACGTATTTCGCCATTGTTGTGATAAATAACCTTTTTGCAAAGTTTTAGGTTCGTAACAAGTTTTTACCGGAAGTTACATCATGTTCCCTTTGTGAAACATTGGAGGTTTCTTGTACAAGTTTTTTCAGTTTTTACTGTATATTTCTGTACTAACTTATAACTAGGTTTTTCCGTTAAAGGCTACAGAAATACTCACGTTGTGTGAAAAGTATGTTTTATTTGTGTCTACGCATTAGCAATGAGTATGATAAGTTTTGATACAAGTCTTGCCACGCTCCCCATGGAGACAAATTTTGCATTTTGTGCACATACTTCTTGTATTTTTTTGCACACTTTACATCAACCTTAAGTTGTTGCAGGTCCAAGGAAGTGATTTACTCTATGGAAGCGTACATTCAGTGGTAGTTCAGCAGCAACACTACTTTCTATTTCACGGTGTTGTTGAACTTTGAGTAGGCACAGCGTCACTTGCCTTCTAAAATCGATGTAGGTTATTTTTTTATCTCCAATCTGACAGTGAATCTTCCATGCAGCGACAACCGTAGTATTGAGAAGATTGACAAAAAGTAGCCAGTATTCTTTTTTACCACGTATTGTTGGGCAGTAAGCTTTCAACAAGCGATCCATTAGATCGACGCCCCATCCCTTTATCATAAGATTTTATGAGATGTGGCTGTGGTACTTCTTTTACACCTCCCTTTACCGGGCGTCTAACATTGTGAACTGGCGTGTAACTTTTCCAGTTGCTTGCAATCGTCTCAACTGAACAGTCTCATCATAGCAATATTCAAAACATCCACGCTCCTGTTTTTGAAGTTGTTTTGAGCTGATCATCTTTTGATTGGCGCCTGCTGTTCTGTTTTCTCTTATCGTGCCAGTCGCTCTAACATCAATCTTCGCTAAATCAGACATCAAACTATATTAAATCTCTCAAATTATATATCAAATTATAACTTGTAAAAAATTTATCAAAGTATGACTCATGCAGCAAAGCACTGGAATTTGCAGTGATAACATCAACCATGTTGTTGATTACGCGAGATCCCAAAGGTTGATCTTGCAACTTTTTCCTCTTTCCTTGATATATCTTCATGTTGTATGGATAACCATCGCTGCCGCATAAGCACCAAATCTTAATACAAAAGCGAATAGGTTTTGCTCTAATGAACATTTTCACTGTGTGGACCAAAATAAGGTACCATAGATTTGTCCACATTTAAAAGTTTGTTATATATGCCAAAGTGAATTAGGTTTCGATTTAACAATTCATAAAGTGGCGCAATTTTACTCATTTTTTCCCCTTCTGTTAAGTTTTGGTTGTCAGCAAAGTGGATCAGCAAATAGGCCTACTTCTTTATTTCGTGATACCTGTTCCTGCTCATTGTATTGGACACAATTGCTACGCCTAAATCTTGTTGCCTAGATCAATAATGGTGCTCTTCAGGTAAAGAATGACACCCTGAAAGTAAGAGTATACCTAAAATCTTGCGGATTTCTTCGTTTGTAAAATAAAAATTAGAATTATTTTTATCTCGATTTCTATACCATTTTTAGTTTACCTACATTTTTCCAATTCTAGTTGATGGTAGAGCCGTTTCTAATTCTTCATCACTCTCTAAGTCTTTCTTCACTTTAAGTTTCCCAGATAACTCAAAAATTTCTTCCATACTGTCAGTAACATCTTCAACATCGCTTTTCCGGCTACCAAAGTCTTCTGCCTCAGGCGGCAATACAACAACATTGACTACGTTTTTGCGTTTTCTGTAGTTTTGTTGACTTCTGCCAACGTTGATACATGGGCTACTTTTCTGGTATCCATGTTTGACCCAATTTTCTAAACTTTGCTGCTACTGTGCTTGAAACAAACTGTTGATAAACGTGTTTATTTACTCGCTGAGAGTTGAAAAATAAAGCAACACCATTGCATTATTTCTCAATAATCTGCTCTGTGACGTCACAAAATAGAACAATGAACTTAATCCTAAAACAAATAAAATTTCGGTCGACTGCATTGAAATCACAGCTGGATAGTTTTATATGAAAACTGCTACCTTCCAAGCGTAAGACAAACGCCGATGTATTTCAAGACATTACGATTTGAAAATCAGAAAATTATTTCCGAAAAAGCGCCATGTTCCACAAAGGGAACAAAAATTTTTCAGATAAGTTTTATCCTACCCAATATCTATATTTTGGATTGCTTTTTAAATGGGGATATGACCGATGGTGTCTACTAAATATGATAGCACGCTAGAAGCATTTTGAACGCAACAAAAATTTTTATAGATTCGTAAGTATGCCTTACAACGAAAACGCAATTTTTATAAAAATGGCGATCACACAAATATTCATATGCGCAAAGTAATTTTCAGTAAGTTGGTCAATATGGTAAAACAACTCCTTACACAACACACAAACAACATTACACTATCTATAATTAATAGTAAGGGTGTTAACACAGCTCTGAAAAATTTGTTCCTTTTGTGGAACAATGGTAAGAAAAAGGTTAATGTAACTCACAGAAAAACAAGCCTGACTATGGCACTGCCTACAAGTAACGGCAAATTTTGAGAACAATTTGGTAGCATCCTGTTAACAAAAGAATACTCTAAAAATTTTGATATTGGAAACGTGATAAAAATATGTCTATTATCTAAACGGGCAGAGAAGTTAGACTGCTCTATCAGTAGTTGCAGTAACTTGCTATGAAAAACGATTTGAACATTTTTGTGAAAAATGATACAAAAAATTGCTTCAACATGATCAAAATGTTCTTTTGCTCGATTATTAAAAAGTCACGATCCCGATTTGTACAATTTGAGAGGAATAAGGTTTTCATATTTTTAAAGGTTTTGAGAAAGTAGGAGTCTTTGCCAGTGCGTTTTTATGCAAAGAAAGTTCAATTTTGTCTGCAGCATTTGAGTAAACTTTTCGTTTTTATCAAAACTGTCTGTTCCGTTCCTAAAAATCGCCCAAATTATGTAGATTCACAATCTCATAAAAAATATCTTTGATTTCGCTTTGGTCCGGCTCAAATAGCCGAAGAAATAACAGTTTTATAAGTAATTTAAATATTTTACATTTATTTATAAGAAAATGGCAACACTGCTTAATTTCACGAACTTTAAAGTAATTTCCAGAACTATCCAGTTGACCTGTTTTGATTATGACGTAATAGTTGTTTGTGATTTGGATAATGTCAGAACATTCGAGTAACCTTACCGAATGGTATAAATAAGGTTCGCTGAAAAGCATTAATTAATTTGATGTTTCGTTGTGGTAACTTAGAATTGGAAAATTGTTAACTGTGTGAAGTCATAGTTTTTTGGCCGCAAGTCTTTGGTTGTCTACGTGATTGTGAAGAATTAAGCTGCTGATCCTGTATTTACTGTTGATTTATACTATTCGGGCTCCTAAGTGGATTGGAGCATATTTTTTTAATAAAGAAGATATTGTGGTAGTCTGAGCTGTGATTTAGCTAGACTATATTTTTGCTGTCGCTGGTTCGAAGGTCAGATCCAGCAAGAAGATTAAGAATTTTATCGTTCAGTAGACACCGAGATTGTGTTATTGGCGAGGCCTTCTTTATAGGCGCCAAAAAAGGTAGACGATTAAATAACGTACTAAGTTACCAAATAAATTTGCTACAAAATTTTAAAAACTTTCCAAAATTAAGAAAACTAAAATTTGTGGAAGTAATAAAATTCCAAAAACTTTTTAACATCGGAACACTGTCTTTTATCTAAAATTCTTTATCACTCACAATAAATGGAGTAAAATCTACTTTTACACCAGTGGCTTGAACTTGGGGATGGCGATTTCCGAGTGGGTTGTTCGACTATTTTTGAGGGATCACAAGAACATTTGATAAACAATATTAAAAGCAAAATGTTTATACAAAATAATATTTGTCGTCGTCATCGTTTGGAAAGGTATCCACTCCAGGTCAGACACGAACAGACTGGGGCCGAGGGTTTATCCTTTTACTACCCCAAGCTGCTGTACTGCCTGAATCAGATGCTGGCAGTGATGTTGTTAAGCCAGAATCGGGTTTCATCATCCAAAACCGTCAGACCTCGTGTTCCATGCGGTGCCCGATGTATAGGGCACGCTGCTAGAACATGGTCTTCAGTTTGTTTAATTCTACACCACACTCGCAATTTGGTGAAGGAGCGAGACCTCATCTGCATGGACGAATGGAATCGCCCAACACCAGTCAGCAGGCGGTTGAGCTTAACCCAAGCTGCTCGGGGTAAGCCCATCCCAACAGATCTGGCACTGGTCCCGGGCACAAAAACACGGAGCCTGAAAGCATTTTCACAGTACTCCGCATTCCATTTATGATTTGTCCATTCACAAGCGCGGATGCCAAGTCTGGCAAGATTGTCCAAAAGATTCCGCGCAGCTGACACAAACGGGCGTCTGGATCTTAGTCTCACTTGCGAGTATCTGAGGGTCCACTTAAAAGACCATACAAGATACGATCATGGTCTAAAGATCCACGGTGATCCAAGGAGAGTGTCGCTCCCATTCGGAAAAGCTCAGCTGGCTGGATGCCTGAAATTATGAGTAAGTGGTCCGTTGGAGTGGGACGCAGGCATCCAGTAACTATGCGCAAGGCGTCGTTCAAGGCATTGTCGATGAGGTGAGTGTAAGCACTGCGACACCAGACTGGGGCGCAATACTCAGCTGTTTAGTAGATTAGAGATAAGGTGGCTATGCGTAGTGTTTTAGCACCAGCACCTCATCCCGAGCCACAAGTCGCCTCAGCAGTGTGATGCGCGAGGATAGTTTTTTGCGCAATGCCACTAGATGAAGAAACGTGAGCAATCTCTTCAGTTTTACCCCAAGATAAGTAGGGGTTGGACAGAATGGTAAAAGTTTATCGTTGGTGTAGACTTTTAGCTCACGTTTGGCCTCTCGGTTATCATAATATTGATATTGATATTTTAATTTAAATTCTTTTTCGGTATTTGATAGATGGCTACAATAATAAAACCACCGATAAATTCCTACTATAATCTTTTTTTGTGGACTATTATAAACATTACCATTTAAAGTAAATTGCTTATTATCATTCAAGAAAATAGGTTTAATGTAATTTTTACTGAGCGGTGTGGGCAAATAACCCTCAAAATAGGCGCCAAAATTGTTAAGTAGGCACAAGAAAAAAGGAAAAAAAAAGTATTACTAGTGCTGACAAAGCATGAAGTTTGTAGGCTATTAAAAATAAATAAAATATGTTACAGTTTCAAAAAATTTTTATGTAATCACATTGTTAAATTATGAGTAGATGATGTTTGTTAAGCAATTTATTGTTTTATTAGTTAAAAGAAAAAAAATATGCAATCGAGGTACCTTAGCTAAGAAAGTTTAAATACTTCTATTGTAAAAGTACGTAAAAAAGTTTTTATATCATAAACCAAAGGTGGGGAACCTGCCGCCTCCATGACAATTTAAAAAGTAATGCAATTATCGTAGACCTCGTTTAATCCGGATTCGGTTAAGACGAAATTTAGTTTAATTCAGATAAAACTGAAATTACCAATGATTTCTTATAAAGTCTTAATAAAAAGCTTCGGATTATCCGGATTATTTAATCCAAATCTTTGCCTATTTTGGATAGAAAATGCTTTTTTTTTTTATTTGCAATTAGGATTTTCCCGCTTTACCATTGGCCTAGAGTAGGGGTGTCAAACTCAAATGCGCAGTGGGCCAAAACTTAAAACTTAGACAAAGTGGCGGGCCAACATTGATATTTATTGAAAAAATTTTCTCGAGATATAACAATGAACCTCTCCATACAATCCTAAACAAGTTTTGCTCAAACACTAAATATGCAATGAGTAAATCTTAACTGTACATTATATAACGTAATATTGCGAACGTAAAATTTAATAACAAGTAAAAATAGCCTTTATGGCATTTATTTTCTTAATTTACGATAAAAATTGTACGGTATACCTCTTTTTTGGAGCCTTCTGAATGACATTTTAACAGTAACCTTTTCCACGGGTTAATAATAAATCTCAACATGAAATACAATAATAAACTAATTAAACATTATCTTTTAATTAATGCACAAAACTAAGAAGTTATCTGTAGCTTAGTTAGGAGACACTGTTTATTCTGACGTGTCCAAACCAAATACTTGGCATCTCTCTTGGATGCAATTTCACCAATGTTTGGGCTCAGACTTTAAGTTAAGGAAATCCTCATGATGAAGCAAAGATGCTATTAGACAGACGTTTCCAGTGAAATGTTTTGGTCAGCTTCAATGAAGAGAATAGCTGTGAAACAGATACATGCTTTTGAACATGGAGAGCATTTGAACAGCTTCGGATTTGTGTCAAGGACGAAATTTGAACATTGTGCAGTGGCTAAAGTATCATGTTTTGACTTTAGCGTGTCACTACATTTGAGTTTAATCAGCTCCATTCAGAGGTTAGTTAGTGCGCTTTTCACTACAACTGTGAACGAATTGCTGGGTAGTTTAAACCTGATTTTCTGGACGTCAAAGTCGGTAAATCGCCGGTTAAACTCAGCGCTGAGTACGCTAAGTTTTCCCGTAAACTGTGCACATGGGAACAAGGCAGAGATCTGCGTTTTCATTGTGTGGTAGCAGAAAAAATGGCCTACGTTACCTTGCAGCATGTTTTCCTTGCACAGGCTTAATTTACATTTAAAACGTATCCTACATTTCTGTGATGATAAGCCATCGCTCTTGAAGCTGTACGTTCAGGGAATTGAGATATTTGGTGATGTCACATATAATTGCCAGCTTACTCAAAAAATTTTGCTCCCGGAGCTCTGCTGCGTCTTTTCCTTTGCTATTCAGAAACAGAAATATTTTTTCATGCAGCTTGAAAAACTTGTTTAGTTCTTTTCCTCGTCTTACACATCTCACCTCTGTATGATACGGCACGTGTGTGTATTCCAAACTAGACATCTCTAGAAAAGATTTGAACTGGCGATGATTCAAGCCTTTGACTCTTACAAAGCTAACTGCTTGTGTTGCTGTGGTCGCAACATATTCGAACCCGAAAGCTGTGTCATACAATGATTTTTGATGGTTGACGCAGTAATAAACAATCAGTTCACCTGTACAGTTCCTTCTCCTTAACCCTGCCCATCACTCCACTCTGTTAACCACACATTGCTAGCGCACCATCTGTTGTTAATTCTACGAGCTTATTCAACAACAACTTCGTTTCAGTTACTAATTTGGAAACTTCTTCAAAGATTTGTTTTTCTGTGGTTGTGCCACACATCGATTTTAGTCCCAAAAATGTCTCTGTAACACACAGGTTTGAGTCCACTCCGTGGATGAAGACTGCCAGTTAGGCAGTTTCAGCTCGGTCGTTGCTCACATCAACAGCAATCAAGAGTGCAATAAAATCTTTTCCTTTTTTGATCAGCTAATTATATAGATTTGCGGCAAACTGACATGTACAATTAGCAGCTATGCTTCGGCTCAGGTTCACATTTAAAAATGATTGCTTTTTTTTCGGAACACACAAAGTCACAAACTTTTATCACGCATCTTTTCACAAACTATCCCACATTGAAAAGCTGGAATGATTTTGCGATCTCTGCTGCCACAACAAAACTAGCCTTTACAAAAGCCTCACTTTGTGATATAGCTTTTTTGAACATATGTTATAAAATCAAATTTTTTTTCCACTCCTCTACTTTCTGTTACTTTTCAGTCATGTCCAGGCCTTTGTGCTTGTCCTGATGTTTTGTTTGATAGTGTCTTCTAATGTTGTACTCTTTGGTTACAGTCACGTTGGCTCCACATACAAGACAAATCAGTCTGTCTATGACATATATGAACAGATATTCTGCTTGCCACCTGTACAGAAAAGTCTTGTTTTTTCTTTTTTTCGCCATTTAAAAAAAAAATTATTTAAACAAACAATTAATAAAGCATAGCTTAACACAATAAATTAATTGCAAAACATACCTAACCCTAATATAACTACACAAAACTAGTACATTTTAAACGTAAGTACGACATTAATCTAAACCTAATCTAGCTTAACTCATTTAACCACGCTTTTTAAACGAGTAAATTAAATCTGATAAGAAGAATTATGAGGTATTTTAAAACGGTACAGACGCACCAAAACTCCAGCAGAGCATTCTAAGATTTGTAGTATTAGCAGCACATGCTCTGTATGATAGCGGCGGGCCAGCTCTATTAGTCATCCAGTATTGCCTCGCAAGCCAAATATGACTTTACGATTGGCCAAAGTTTGACATCTCTGACCTAGATTCTCTCATTTCTAAATCACAATCTTTATTTTATATTACAATTACAGTAAAAGCGTTTGTTATGTGACTTAATTATAAGTGCGCTATACGGTTAACTTAACTTGATGACTTTAAAGTTTTCTTTCAGTGATAGATTTCGGTTTTCTTTGTGCATAATAATTGACAACTGTGTGATGTTTAATGAGAATCAAATTAAAGTCAAGGAAAACCTAATCTTAAAATTGAGTGACGTTTACGCAGACATGAGAACGTTGTAGCATTATGAGCTTTGTTGTTCATGCTTGGCATGGAGATTATTGATTTTTAACTAAAATAAATACTTAATGACCAGTTGCTGAAATGCCTGCTACAATCAAAATTGCTGATTTTTTTCCAGCAAAGTGCTTTTGATTTGTGTCTTGGAGTAAATGAGTATTGTTCGGTTATTCTGCATCAAAAAACTGTTTATTTCAAAATAATTCAATTATTCGATCGTCACAAGTTCAATTAAGGTGATTTTTATTGATATGCTACAACTTTAGACAACTAAAAAATAAAAAAAAATTGTCTTTGAATAATCCGGATCTTTGCCTAAGTCCGATGATTTTGTCTGTCAAATCGAATCCAGGTTAACCTAGGTCTACGTTGGTGTCAATAAAGGCTGCTGATAGTAAAAAACTTTTTTTCCTTTAACGTAGAGAGATTACAGTATTTTAGCAAGAGTAGGAATACCGTCTGAAAATTTATTTTAAATTTTGTGTCCGGAAAGAATTAAAAACACCCAAATGTCCAAAATTTTAGTACCAACTAAAAACAAAAGCAAGTTTTTTGGAGAACACCATGATTTTGAGACAAAATAACGAATTCCCAGACAGATTTAAAATGAAGAGCTTTTTTTTTGGTCTTCGTCCTAGTTTCGTAAGCAAATATATTTTGTTCGCTCCTTCAAAAATTTTTTTCGTTGGTGCGCCTATATCTGTCCGGAATTTCGCCTATTCAAATATGACAACCCTCAGCAGAGAGATCAAGAAAATGGGGCAAAATCAAGGCGAAAACCCTTTTTTATTTTTTTTTTAGAGATCAATACCTTTTGGCGTTAAAAATCCAAAAACAGGATAGATTCAAAGTGATTGCTCTATTTTTTTTAGATATTTCAACTTATGCAGTCTTCTTTGTTAAAATTTTTAAAATCTGGCGTCCAACAAACAAAAGGTTCCCCACCTCTGCCGTAAAGCTGTCATTGAAAAACAATTGGCCCTCTAGCGGCAAAAAATGTGGTTGATTGGGCTAATTGAATTTTTAATACTTGAGTTAAAATTTTCAAAAATCTACTCAAAAGTAGAGAAATCAATCGCATCGTCCTTTAAAAACAAAAACAGTTTTATCTTTGCTGTTGGACTTACGGATACGTTAAATTGTAGGTAGCTCTTCGAAGACTGTAATAACGGGTTCCAAACTGCACCTAGAACAAAACAAAAGCATGGGTTTCAAACGTAGTTAATACCCAACAAAATTAGTTTTTTTTTTCACTTCAATTACAAACTCAATACACATGTTATAATAATTTTAAAATTTAGTTGAAAAAATATAGCTGCTACATTACGCATATTCCGTAACTTTTGTCTGGTAATTGATACCTTACGAACAGGTGTATATTGTTTTATCTTTTTTCGTTTTGGTTTTCGCTCAGGTTGTAGAAAACCTGGCTTGGAAAACCGGTTTGATTTAGTATTTATTTATAGTTTAAGCGTTGACAGTACTGTGTCAAATTAAGCAGCATCGCAAGTTTAGTCCAAACCTTGGGTGCAGATCAAAACAATGATAACTAGTGCAATAACAAAACTGCTTGCTCAATAAAATTCTTTCAAATACAAAAGAAACTAATCAAATGTAATTGCATTCAACTCACTATGTTTCCATTGTCAAACATATCATTGCCTCCATCTACAATGCTGTATGAATATCGACTTGAAGGATAACGATACTTGTACCAATTCGTAACTGAATTTGTAATATGCAGAGAGACAGCCTCAATATTGTTCAAAAGTCTTGCTGCTGTTATTTCTAAATACATCGTTTTAAAAATTCGCGACTGAAAAATTGTAATTTAAAAAAATTTAACCAACTTATCCAATTTTTTGACAAAACTTGTCAAAATGAAATGTACTATTAATTAAAAACTTATATCAATATTGCAATGATTGAATTACTGCTCTGTTTGAAAATAGAGTTATGCATTTTAGAAAAGGTAGATTTTTAAAAATTATAAAAAATTTGTTAATAAAAAATGGCTTAGACGATCCTTGTAATGCTTCCGTGAATTTGTACTAAAATGAGCTACTTCAAAAACCGGTGTTCCGCAAGACAATGCTAGCTTTGCCGCAAGATAACTGCAATCTGAACATACTTTTTTTTTAATAAAAACTTTAATTTTTTGGAAATTTAATCTTTACAATTTCTAGACAAATTGTTAAATCTAACTTTAGGAAAACTTGAAATGTGCATTACACATTTTTTATACATTAATTTGTCGGCAGCATGGCGGATTAATTAAGAGCACCGTTTGATGGCACACGCAGTGGACTTTAATACAGTTTAAAACATATACACATAATGTAGTAATAACATCTTTCCCCATCCATAACCATCCAAATGAAGCTCATGCTCTCTCAGATGTTAACAAGAGTCGGGTGATCTCGCTGACGGATACATGTCCGACCATTTTGTGGACCCTCCAGCTCCCATTTTCCCCAAACGAAGAAGAAAATCATTTAGTTGTGTTCATCAAAAAGAAGCTTTACGGCACTTTTTCTGCTTGGTAGTCTTAGAAATCAGCTTTAAGTTTCTGTCACATCTCACAACAAAAAAAAATTTAAAAAATTTTAATTGGACACCAATATCTTAGTATGTTTAGAAACAGATCAGTGTAATCGCTTGACAGTTTTTAGTCTAGCACTTCCGACATTTTTCTGCATGTCAGAAAAATAAAAAGAGATGAAAGAAATATGATGTATTTGTGATGTTACAAATAAATCGTAGTTTTTTTCAAGCTTTGCTATTTAAAACATTATAAGCCTGACGTACAACAATTATATTTCAAAATAATTGCAACAAAGTTATTTTTGTATTTGAATTAAATAGAATTTTTTAAATAATGTGCCGCGAGTGAAAAGAGGTTGCAAAACATTGATATATCCGTAACATGACGTAAAAACTTAAGATCGTAAAATATAATCGTAACAACGAATGAAGCTTTAAAAATACAAAAAATTATCCTTCTTATATAAATTTTATCGATTTATTCTAAATGCCTTTCCAGTCATAATACCAAACCAAACTTAACAAGTACTATATTTTTAATACGACTAATATTTTACCAATCAGAATTGAATAGAAATATTTGGGAATAGACGTCAAAAAAGCGAATGAGAAAACACTCTAATTTCTCGACATGGTGTAAACCTGCCTGAGATTAGATCTACCTTAAGTACTATTTTCGGAGATATCTTTAATCTTCAAAAATATGTATCTACCTTCAGAGATATACTGTAGATTTACTTTCAGAGATATCTTCAACTTACATGCGTCCGAGTGCTTGTGACGCACCAATATCAAAGCATTAAAAGCGCCCAAATAAAATATGATAAAATATGTATATATTCTTAATACCGATGGAAAAAAGAACAGTAGCGAATTGATAAAAAAAAAAAAAAAGACAAAGCAATTGTTTGGCAAAAAGAAGAAATAGGCAGATTAACAAAAATTTGGCATAGAAGATTTAACAAATTTGTAAAGGCAAAGAGAACTTGATAAAAATAGAACGGTTTTGGCGAATATATTGAAAAGCTGGTTTCGCAATTTAAAATTGTTTTTGCTCACTACTGAAAATCAAATCATGTCTTAAATAATAAAAATAATAAATTCAAACAAATACTTTCTTGCCGTCATAACTTTTAAATAAATAGCAATAAACAGTCCCGAGTGTGAGCGGCGCAAACAAGGTGATGCTAACTATAATTTTATCACGTTAAGAATGGCCATGTAGCGATTGAGGCTAAAATAAAGAAAAAAGAGCAAAGGATGCAAATAAAACACGACAGACAAAAGTGAAAAAAAAGAGTATATAACAATATATACTACATACTTAATGTTTTCACCTCACAAAACATTATAACCAATAATTGGACAAAAATGTTTAAGAACTTCGCTCGGTTCAGAATATTTTTCGTTAAAACAAAAGTTTTCATACAATTATTTTACAAATAAACATCTTTATTTTTTTGTTTAAATTTTTAACGTTCTAGGTAATTATATTGTTTTCGCA
The DNA here is from genome assembly GCA_963680785.1 of Diplosoma virens. Classification (NCBI taxonomy): domain Eukaryota; kingdom Metazoa; phylum Chordata; class Ascidiacea; order Aplousobranchia; family Didemnidae; genus Diplosoma; species Diplosoma virens. The sequence goes on along the minus strand of OY796882.1, from coordinate 63,157,971 downwards.
TTTGTTTTTTTCAACACAGATGTTCGGCTTTCAATAGAAGTTTGTTGGTTTCTTGTTTATTACATTAGTTTGCTTTTACTTAAATAACACGTTTGCAATCAATCGGAAAGCTTTTCAATTTTCGACGCTCGTTGTAGCACTATGGGTGATTCAAGCAAGGTTTTAAGCAGTTATTATAGTTATACAAAATTACTGTATAATACACATGTTTAAACAGAAATTTTGATTAAATCAATAAAGCAACTATTTAGATGAAAACATATTGCTGATATTTTTTTGTAAGATAATTGGAATATCATTACAATAAATTATTAAGATATTGTACAGCAGTTCTGAAAAAGCAAAAACATGTTTAAACTATTTGTTTGTTTATTCCAGTGATTCTCAACCTTTTGCTAGCATGTACCATCTAAAAACTTTTTTTACGTTCGGTATCACTAAATTCATTGAAAAATTATTATTAATATTAACTTAAATAAGGATACTAAGATTTAGTGTAATGATTGTATTTGTTTTTCCTGCAAACTTTGCTTTATGCTCAGACCCATTGCACTAACTGCACATTGAAAGTCAGGGAAGAGCGATAAAAAGAGATTTTGAGTTTTATTTCTAATACTCATTTTTGCAAAAAAGCAATACCTACATTTTTATGTGATGGGGAATAAATGGTGCCAATTGAGGAATAATTTTTTGGGTCGTAATTGATAATTAGAGGCTATTGTTTAGCCAAATATTGATGGCAGAGCATTTTTTATACTTAATTTTAGCTGTTTCATCACATTGGATATCAATATGTCTTTGTTCTGCTGTTCCTTTAAGTAGGTCAGATGATAAATATGAATAGACTAAAAATATCAGGATAACTATCTATGCTTGAAACATAAGGCATAAACACCGTTTTAAACAGATTTCGATGGCAGCCAATTTTTTGAAATGAGTTTTCGTTGAGTTTTTACAATGAGAAAAGGTGTGTAAACATTCGATACTGTTTGGGTCCTCTGTTCATTGGGTATAAGTTTAGTTTCTGTACAGAAGCTTTTACTGCAGAAACAAAATATGCAACAGGCCTTTTGGATCTTAGCAAGCAAATTCTTAAGTTTGCGAGTATCAAAATGTCCAATAAGTAGCTTTTTACATAAAAAGAATCAAATAGTGTTATTTTTGTGTAAAATTCGAGCAGCCCTTTTTAATTCAAATATTCTTCATAATATCTTTCCTTGTGAAAGCCAAAGTAGATTTGTATAGAGAAAGAATCATTTGGCTTTCAAAATAATCATAGCATCGTTTTACACTCAAACATAAGCAATGAAAATGCAGCAATTTTATGACAGACATTATGTGTCAAAATAAACTTGCGCTTGCGCTTTAAAAATCGCTTTAAAAATTTGGACCAAATGTTTATGCAACTTTTCCAACAATTTAACGCCGAAACACAGACTCTGATTATTGCGACCATGTTATAATTTATGAAAAGAAAAAATTTGACTCAAATGTAGTATTTATTACAATAAAACCAATGAATATCTAGAACAGGGATGTCCAACCTCCGGCCCGTGGGCCGCATTGCAGCTCACTTAATGCTTTTAAGCAGGCCACTGCTTACTCAAATTTTTAGTTATATTTTCATAACTTCATCGAATTCGATGTCACTGCTACATTAGTAACGTATATTGTAGAGAAACACTGTAAATACATCAGTTCTGCGGTTTGTGACGTTCAATAAACTGATCAATAAAAAGTTTGTGGGCAGAGTTTATCATAAAGACGCTTGTAAGCAACATTTTTAGTATTCATATTGTTTTGCAACAAAATTAATACTAAATATGTCATTTTAAAACATTTTTTACACCATTAAGTTGTATTTGTTAATCACTTTAGTGGTAGTAAAAAGACTAACTTTGAATAGTTGCGGTGTGGTTTGATATAAGATTACTATAGTAGCAACGATGCTGCTTGCGGTAAAAAAGAAAATCATGTAGAATTTTTAGGAGAGTGGAAAGAAAATCAAACAATTTTGAAAATCCTAGGTCCAATCTAAGATTTTAACATATGGTCAGGGTCCAGGTTGCACGGTAGCCAAGAAGAGTGTCGTTCTCAGTCGGCAAATCCCAGCTGGTTGGATGCTTAAAAGTATTGGTAGGCTGTAAATTGGAGTGTGACGCAGGTATTCAGTAATAATCCGCAAAACGTCACCTAGGACATTGTCTATAAAGCAAACGTGAAGACTACAACACCAGACTGGTGCGCAGTACTCAACTGTTGAGTACAACAGAGGTAAGACAGCTGTGCGCAGTATTTTTGCACCAGTACCCAATCCTGAGCCTGTAAGTTGCCTTGGCGGTGTGACGCGCTAATATAATTTTTTGCGCTATGCCACGAATTGGTAACGGAATGTGAGCAATCTTTCAACAAAATAAGTGGAGTTGGATAAAATGGTAAGTCTAATGCTGTTGTAAACATTTAGCACACATTTGGCTTCTTCGTTATTTAAATTAAAGGCTGCCTTCAACGTCTTAGTGTGATTAAGCTCCTCAAATGCTTTTCAGTTTTCAGAGGAGTGTAACAATCGTAAATTGTGTGCGTAGGTAAACTTTTAGAAAATCGTGGAGGGTGGATGTAAACGTAAATATCTAATATAAAGAAATTAAAAAGGAGGAAAGCCCAGATTAATCGCTTAGGAAAACTGTTTTTGAGCCGGCGAATCTTGCTTTGCTTGATGACAGCGGTAGTAAGGGTGAAACTTGTCCAAAGCCGAAGTTTCGGTCAAGCTCCATGATCATTCTAACTATGTGCTTATCTTGCAGCGGGCCGCGATGCCATACAAAGTCATATGCAGCCGTCACATCGACAAAAAAATCCTCGTAGTTTTCGGTCAATAAAATGCTGGATCTACGGTTGACTTTTCGCCATTGAATTTGAGCCTGCTCTCTAGGAAGCAATGGATTCATAATTGGTTCGACGCGAGTGTAGATAATCCTCTCAAGGATCTTGTAGGAGACACAAAGCATAAAGTTGGTTGATATGGTTTTGGGTCCCCTTCTGGCTTCATCAGCTTTGGGATTGCAATTTCAAGCGCTCTTCTTTAGATCGTAAGAATTTTGAGTCAGTGCAAGCAGGAAGTAAGGAACTCACCTAACCAGGACTTCAAAGCAGCTTCCGCATGGACATTTTTAACATTAATTACGTAATTATTTTAATAGTTTCATATTTCACTTAGATTTCTATTTAGTTAATTAATTTTATGTTTTAATACTAATTTTGGTTATGGCATTAGTTACTATAATATAAAGATAAAATTTCATAAACATTTAATTTTGCGGCCAGCTGAATGCACTTATATTTATAATTTGGCCCATTATGATAAAAGTTTAGATATTCCTGATCTAAAAAATACAATTTAATTTGAGTAAGAATCTAAAAACCATTCGCGTACCACTTTAAAAAAGTGTCAGTACCCCTAGTGGTATGTGTACCACAGGTTGAGAACCACTGATTAATTCAATACCTGAGCAGTTTATTGAACCTCCTGTCGATCCATTATAACACAAGCAATCGTAGCTACCATTTAAGTTTCTGCAAAGTGAATTTGAGAAACAGGTATTATTTCCGGTGGTACATTCATCAATGTCTAAAATTAAAAAAATAAATATATGCATTATAATTTTTAAATTTTTAATATTTTTTTCAAAATCTTACAAATATTAGACTAAAAAAATCTCTGATTGTGAATGGAAGGATGAAACTTTAATTCTAAACAAAAAAAAAACTTCGAAAAAAATTTTTGTCTAAACATTTGTTTATAAACGTTCATCAAATATTGCTTTTTGCAGTACAGTAAATACCCTCAGTAAACAACACATATTAAATTAATTAAATTTTTGTTTTTATCAGCAATATTAGTCTAAAAATTTATGAATATAAAAGGGAAAGTGTTACTATTTACAATGATAAATACAACTTGGCATACTTATTTGCAACTCTTGCCACTACCAAATTAAAATCAAATACAGTTTTCAAAAACCTTATTTGCAGTTAATTTAAAAATTGTACATTGCTAGATGGTTAGAAAATGAGTATCTATTGGATTGGGTAATTTCCATACTTGTAAAATACAACAAAAAAAACTGTAAGCCTAAAATAATGCTTTTTTAAAAAAAAACTTTTCCAGACCGATGCATGAATATCCGTCTCCTGTATATCCTTTTCTGCATGTACAAGTATAATTTCCAACGGTGTTTCTGCAAGTTGCCTTTGAATCGCAACGATCTGTTCGACGTCGGCATTCATTAATGTCTGAGAAAAAAAAAGTTATTAAAGTTAATTTTTTTAAGCCATAATTTTTGCATAGCACTACCAACCATAACATTGTTTTCCACTACCGTAGAATCCATTGGAGCAATTACAAGAGTAACTACCAAAAGTGTTTATACAAACTGCATTCTGGTGACACAAATCACTATCAACAGCACATTCATCTTTATCTGGAACAAAGAAAGAAAACATCAAAGCATCAAAAAAACTATACAAGCCTTAGCTTTTATAAAAGTGCCGGCAGCGTGGTCGAGTGGTTATAGCGCCGGGCTCGTGATCAACACGGTCTCGGTTCAAAACCCACTTGCGCAATTCTGTTGCTCCTTGGGAAAGACCCTTTACGGCACATTCCCCTGCTTGGTGGTCCTGGCAAGCAGTTCTAAATAGCAGTGATATCTCTATTACAGTCATGAAGAAAAGTTTAAGACCACTATGCAAAGTGACCATTTTCAACATTTAGCATGTGATTGCATCAGCCATATTTTATTGTTACATAATAAGTTGTTTTCTTCGTTGTGTTTCATTTCGCGCCAATTCTTACTTCTGTCCACATTTCCTGGTTGATTTTTTTGCTATTTAGTGATTTTTTGGTGCCTAAAATGAGCAAGAAAAAGTCTCTAAGCAAGGTTCAGAGGGCTCAGATAGTTGCCTTACACGGCCAAAATCTATCTGAAAGGCAAATATCTGCTCAAATGTGGTGCAGCAAGACAGCAATGCCTCAAACGATTGCGAAATATCAACAGGATGGCTCCTATATCGATAAGAAAAGGACTGGAAGACCGCGTGTCATTACTGCACGAGAAGACAACGTGATGAAAAGGATAGTTGTGAGGTCACCCACAAGTTCAATGAAGAAAATTCGGGCCGAATTGTTGCGCAGAGGTCGTCGAATTAGTCATATGACCGTTTCCAGGCGTTTATCCAAAGAATTTAATCTAAAGTCATACAAACCGACCAAAAAACCAAGGCTTACTGCGGCTATGAAAGCCAGCGTCTACAATTTGCTGACAATCATCAACATTGGACCGCCGAGCAATGAGAAAAAGTGCTTTTTTCCGACGAATCAACCTTCCAACAGTTTGTGGTTCGAAAGAGGCACGTCCGTAGACCAACTGGAAAACGTTTTGATGAGAGATACACCATACCAACAGTGAAACACCCTCCTAGTCAGATGGTTTGGGGGGCTATGTACAGAAATGGTGTCGCTGCTCTCAGTTTGCTGCCTCTAGGAACCACTATAAATGGGACAAAATACGTGCAAATGCTCTCAGAGAAGCTAAAACTTCACCTGCAAGTTCACAATTGTCAAATATTTATGCAGGATAGCGCCCCTTGCCACCGTTCCAAAGTTGCAAAAAATTTTCTGGATAGCAACAACATCGACCTTCTCGAGTGGCCAGGAAACAGTCCGGATTTAAATTCCATTGAGAATTTGTGGACCAACATGAAAAATTAAGTGTCGGAAAAGCAACCATTAAGTGGCACAGAGTTGGTAAAAGCAATAAAGTAAGTCTGGGTAAAAGAAATATCCAAGGAGTACTGCCAAAGTTTGATCGAAAGTATGCTAAGAAGAATCAAAGCTGTGATCAAAAACAGAAAAGGCCACACAAAATATTGAGAATCAGAACATTTTTTTGTATACGATTGTTTAGACTGTATCGCACTGTCTTCCATGTGTTTATGATTGATTAGGTGCGAAATAAAACAATTTGCCAAATGTAAATAAAGTGTTATACTACCTTGTGCTTAGAAACTCGTAATAATTTCAAGTGGTCTTAAACTTTCGTTCATGACTGTAAATTACAAGCGGACAGCAATATCTTGGTATCTCTGGAGCAGGTTGGGGTAATTGCCTATCCCATGTATAGTGCCTCCGTCGCTTTCCTGCGAGTCAGAAGAATAAATATAAAGATAAAATAAATAAATAAAAAATAAGATATTTTTAGTTTAAATTATTAGTTAAAAAATGCATAATGCTATCGCATGTCTACAATAAATTTGTAGTAAAAAAGCACAAACATGATTAACTCATCTAATGCAAATTCACTCGTCCCTACGAAAACATACAAAATAGTAAGTTAAAATAAAATCCTTATTATTTTTTGAATTAATAAAAATTTACATATTCTTATGCAGAAAAATTTTTATCAAGATTTTTAATTTTCAATTTCAATATGGGAAAAACCCAGCCATCGGAGACATATTTCTGTGTTTCTTGATGCCGGTCCCAAGCCCGGATAAATGAGGAGGGTTGCAGCAAGAAGGGCATCTGGCGTAAAACGTATTTGCCAGATTATACAAATGTGTTACAATCATCAATCCATACCGGATCGGTCGCGGTCCGGGTTACCAACGACCGCCTCAGGTGTTGCAGAGCAGGGCACCTGTGGAAATTATGCTACTGCTAAGTATAGTGAAAATAAGAGCAGAAAGAGAGGAGGAAGGCGAGTAAAAAGGCAGCGGGAAGTGTGGAAAGAAAAACACTCACTCATAAGGGTGGGAACCTTAAATATTGGAACAATGACTGGAAGGGGAAGAGAGCTGGCAGATATGATGGAGCAAAGGAATGTAAACATATTCTGCCTACAGAAAACAAAGTGGAAAGAGAGTAAAGCAAGGAACATTGGAGGTGGATGCAAACTATTTTACAACGGAGCTGATGGAAGAAGAAATGAGATAGACATAGTGGTGAGGGAGGAGCTGGTTGAAAGTGTCCTGGAGGTGAAGAGGGTGTCAGACAGACTAATGGCTATAAAGCTGGAGGTAAAAGGCTCCATCTTAAATATAGTAAGCACGTATGCTCCACAGGTTAACAACAGCATGGAGAAAAATGATTTTGGGAAGACCTGGATGGATTGATAGAAAGTGTATCAAAAGAGAGGATAGTTTTTGGTGCAGACATTAATGGACATGTGGGCAAAGAAAACATAAGGCAGGGGTGGGCAACCCCTGGCACGCGTACCGAACTTGGCACACGTACACTTTTATCCAGCATGCGAGCGAGGCCTCAGAGACGAGATCCTTCCTCTTTCAAATGAAAAAAATAATAACTTACAAGTCGCAGTACCACTGAATGAAGGATTGGAATTTTCAAGTTTATTGATCATATTTTTATTAACCATAAGACAATTATTGCAAAAACTCTTGCATTTTGATTTAATTAATTATTATAACAGTAAAAGAAAAAAAAAAATACAGCTAAAGGTTTTTGATTTACAATAAACCTTTTTCTAAGCATCATCTAAAATTTTTTATATAATAATTTTTTGCACTGAAGAAATTTTTAAAGTATAAACAATTAAGTCATCTAAATTTAATAAATAGATCATTGATTGATTAAATTAACATGTGAAGTTGATGGAATTAAATTTTTATAAAATATTCTTTGCAGATTTTTGTGAACATCTGAATGAACTAAATGTTAAATTGCAGGGTAGTGGTAAGGCACTTGATGTTACGTTTGGATACATAAAAGCTTTTAAAAAAAACTAGAAGTCTTTTCAAACCTCAAGAGACATATTAATGATCTCCAAAACAATGAAAGAACAGATTTTCAAAGCCTTCAGAAGCTATTTTTAAACATTATCAAGTCAGTTGGTGAGCAGTTCTTCTCAAGATTTTCGAAATTCAGAAAACTAGAAGAGACAGCAAATTTTATGGGGTTCCAGATTCTATTTGAATAAGGTTTTGAATAAGGTGTTAAAAGTTGATTTTAAGTAAACATAATTTTGAAAATATTTACTTAATTGTTTAATATACAATAAATTTTATGAATATTCTTACTTCCAATATAATGTAAAATGCCTTTATCAAAAGAAATTACCAATTTAATAAAGGAAATGAAAAATAACCTGAAGGATACTATACATAAATCATTAAAGAAACAAGAAAAATTATTTACTGACAAATTAGACCAAATTTCAAGTAACTTAAAACTTCAAGAAGAAAAAATCGAAAGCATTATTGAAAGCCAGAAATTTCTAAATGCAGAATTTGAAATGATTAAACAAAATGTGTCATAACTAAAAAAATTAAAAATTTCCAATAAAATTGAGTCTTTGGAAAATAAAATAGAAAGTCTAAGAAATAATCTAAATGAGCAAGGAAATTGCCAAGATGATTTAGAACAAGTTCAAAGAAAAAAAAATTTAGAGTTTCACGGAATTCCTCAAATTCAAAATGAAAATACTAACTTTATCATAAAAAACATGACAAAAAATTAAATATTGATCTGAACAATGAAGATATTTCAACTTCTCATTGCTTGCCAAGTACTTCCAATAACCATCCCACTAGTCTACACAATTTTGGAAACAAAGTAGAAAATATATGCCCTTGGCTAACTTTGGGATGCTGATTTCAAATCTGATGTTCATTTTTTTGTATCAGCCTTAATTTTTCAGTAATCTTGCACTAACTTTTCCCCAAAAAGCTTTAAAATGCTATATAGCATACACCAACTCTTTGCAGTTTTTAAAAGCTGCATCCACAAATCTGTTGGCTGATAAGTTTTGTAAATCGTCCACAACAACATTTTTTATTAGAACGCAACATTTTACCTACCTATGTGCTGCATCATCCTGTGTTTTGCTCTGTTTGGCATTTCCATGATGTGATACTTTTCACCTTATTACTGTGCTGTATTTCTTCTTTTCTCTTGTTGCTTTTATCACTCTTTCCCATCTGAATATTACATTGTTTTGCTACAAATATTCTCCCTTCTATAGACTTGCAGCTGTGATAAGGATATCCTTTCTGAAATTTCTTGGTTTGCATTGGTTCAATAGAAGCTGAGGTGGTAACATAACTTGATGAGTTTGACTGCTATTGGAAGTGTTAGTGCAGTTACCACAAGGCATTTATTTGAAACTCACAAGGTGACGAGTTTCATGTTTTTTAGGGCATTTATAAACTTAGAATCTAGAGATAGTGTTTTGTTAGTTAGTTAGAAAGTCTTGCTGAACTTTGGAATTTAATGCCACAAATTTTTTTGCAGAAATTTATTAAAAAAGTTTATTCTAGTATTTGAGTAATTAAACATGTCAACATTATGATGCAGAGGGTGTATAAATGATCCTGACAGTTTCTGTTACATCTGAGTCGATTCACAAGAAAGAAAGACAGACAAAATATTATTCAATTCATAAAGAATGCTTACTATGCTTTCTTTGATGTGAAACTGGTAGACCAAGACAAGTCTTGGACCTCACATAAAGTATGTATAACTTGTATGTTGACATTCAGCTTGTAGATGAAAGGAAAAAAACATTTCTAATTTGGAGTTCTAATGGTATGGCAAGAGCCACAGAATCATCTTAGTGACTGTTACTTTTGTGCTGTCAAAACTACTGGTTTAACATTTAAAACAAGGTCTTCTGTAGAATATCCCGATTTACCATATGCAATTCAACCAGTTCCTCATAAGTGTTGAACTTTCTATATCAACATTCTATGGTTTTCAGCTCAGTGAAAGTGAATCTATATCTTCAAGTGAGAAGAGTGAACTATATGAAGATTTTGTAGTTTCCCATAAGAATATGAGCCGCAACTGTTTGCACAAGTAGAGTTGAATGACTTAGTGAGGAAACTTGATCTTCCAAATTGTTTTGCTGAACTGCTAGGACCACAACTGAAGGAAAAAAACATGTTAGTTTCTGAAAACAAAATCAGCTTTTACTGTTACAGGAAAAACAGTCCAATAAAATTCTTCAAAGTGGAGGAAAATTTGCTGTTTCGTGACAACATAGAAGGACTGATAACTACTATGGGAACATCTTACATTCTATTAGAATGGAGACTATTCATAGATAGTTCCAAAAGAAGCACAAAATGTGTTCTGTTACACAATTGCAATAAACTTGCTTTCATACCGATTGGACATTCAATACAAATGAAGGAAACATATGAAAATATAAAAACTATTCTCGACAGAATCAAATATTTGAAACGTGAATGGATAATATATGGAGACTTAAACATATTATCCATGCTTCTTGGATAACAAGGTGGGAACACAAAAAACCCTTGTTTTTTGTGCCTGTGGGATAGCAGAGCAAAGCAAGATCACTAGATAAAAAAGGAATGGCCAAGTAGAGAGGTATTTGTACTTGGAGAGAAGAATATAAAGAACGTTTCATTGGTGAATAGAGAAAAAGTACTGTTACCACCATTTCACATCAAGTTGGGATTAATTAAGAAGTTTGTGAAAAATTTGGACAAAGTGGGAGAGTGCTTCAAATACTTTTCTACAAAGTTTCCACGGCTTTCATATGAAAAAATCAAAGCAGGTATTTTCAATGAACCCCAAATGCGGCTTTTGCAGAAAGACCAGGCGTTTATTTCTACCATGAACAAGAGTTCAATGCATGGAAAGCATTCTCTAATGTAGTGAAAAACATCCAGGGGAATATAAAATTTCCAAATTTCAGTAAACTTGTTGAAATCTTATTACAAGCTTTTCATAACTTACACTGTAACATGAGTGTTAAAGTACATTTCCTGCATAGCCATCTGGAGTATTTTTCAAAAAACTTACGGGCATTCAGTGAGGAATAGGGTGAAAGATTTTACCAAGATATAAAAATGATGAAAAAAAGGTATCAGGAAAAATGGAATGTCAGTATGATAGCAGAGTATTGTTGGGGTTCGATACATGAATGTTCAGATTCTCTTCTAAGATCATCTCTCGTCAATTTAAAAGAAGGAAAGTTTTGCAATAAAATTTTATTCAATCCATTTATTTTCTCCTTTGTGCTAAGTACATTTGTATTCACAAGTACATGTGTATGTGCTTTTGTATTCACAGCTTCACATTAATTAATGCTTTTCAGTGTGCAGCACTAAAATTTAAAATTGTATTTTCAGAAAAAATTTGACCTGCTACAGCAAAATTGATGGCAGATTTGAAATCAGCACCCTCAAATTAGCTAAAAAGCATAGTTTTCATTCTTGTTTCTGATACTCCATCAAATTTTGTAGACCTGTGTTATAGTTGCTAGATTCACCAGCAAAGACATCAGAAATAATATATACTGTACCAAAAAAGAAAAAATTTAATAGGTGTAAGAAATTTTAAAATTGCTGGAATGGAGAAACTTTATACGTATAAATGAAAACTTGACTCCAAGAAGAAAACTATTTTCAATGGCTTATAAAAAAAAACAGAATTAAAATATAGTTTTCTTTGGACAAAAAATGGCAATATCTTTATGAGAAAAAACAATGCAAGTGAAAAGATTAAAATCTCTTCTGAAGATGACATTGACAAACTTAACTAAAGCAACTGAACCTTGTTATATGTTTTGCTTTTATTGAATGTACTTTTTTATTTCTTAATGTTTAATTGTTTAATTTAGATGTGAATTATTTAAAAATGTTTAATTTAAATGAAACTATTTGTAAACCTAATGTAAGTGTGACTGATTTTGCAAAATTATTAGATAAATTTCTTCTTCATCTTAATGTCAGAAGTCTTAATAAAAATGTAAATAAAATAGATGAATTACTAATAACTTTACTTTACTCTTCACATGTCATCATAATTAGTGAAACAAAGCTAAAGAAGAAAAATTATAACACTACTTTCATAAAAAATTATTGTTTTCACTCAATTGATTCTATTACAAATAGTGGCGGCATTGGCATATATTTACATAATTCTCTAAATTACAAAATCCGGCCTGATCTGAGACTAAACAAAAACTTGGTTGAGGACATCTGGGTGGAAATTAAATCAGACAACGACAATAAATCTTATATTGTGGGAGAAATATATTTTCATACCCATTTATCAATAACAACTTTCCAACTTAAATTGGAACAAACAATTGATAAAATAAATTCAAAAAGGCTGAAGGATTTTATATTGGGAGATTTTAATATTAATTTACTGTGTGATAATTCTACAATTGTTAAATACAAAAAATCTCTTGAATCATTTGGTGTTCAGTCTTATAAATTGCCTGACAAGATTCATGAATAAGCAAACTCTATCTTTATTAGACCACATTTACTGCAATGATAACTCAAGTAATATCATTTCTGGAATTGTTTCTTTTGACATAAGTGACCATAATCCTACTTTTGTCTTAGCACCAAAAAAAACAAGTTAAGCCATTATCAAGAAAAGTAAATCATCTTAAAATATTTAAAAGAAACTTTTCTATGTTCTCTGAATGTGACTTCTTGAAAACTTGGAAAAAAAATTTAACTAATAACACTTTGGGCAAAAACAAGTTAGATCCTGACAAAGATTTTTTAAATTTTTTAATTACTTTTTTAAATTGTTTAGAGACCCATACTCCAACCCAAAAACTTACACGAAAGGAAACCAAATTTTATTTTAAACCCTGGTTAACAAAAAGCATGCAAAACAGTATAAAAAAGAAAAATAAATTATATCAATTATCCTCCCAACATGCACATTCTGAACCATATTATAAAAAATACAAACAATATAACAACACATTAACAAAAGTTAAACAGTCAAAGCAAAACTATTTTCAACATCACTTGCAATTGAGCAAAAACAACACCAAGGAAACTTGGAAAACAATAAATCAAATAATACGTAAGCCAATTCATCATACAACTTTTACAAAGATTAAATGCATAGATACAAATATTGATTTATATGATCCTAAACACATATCGTCATGCTTCAACAAATATTTTTCAAGTGTAAGGTTCTAATTTGGCGCATGCTTTTCCAAAAGCAAGTTTTTCAAATTCTACGAAATCTGTATCTTCTATCTGCTCTTTTATGTGTATTAAACAAGTGTACATTGAAGACATTATTAATGAAATAAATCAATTAGATGTGATGATACTAATAAATGTGATGATACTTATGACATTCCTGTAAAAATTATCAAACTAAGTAAAGTTATAATTGCTCCCATACTGTGTAACCTGATAAATAACTGTATCAATAAAGGCATATTTCCAAGTATTCTAAAAATAGCAAAAGTAATATCTATTTATAAAAGTGGTAAAAAAAAGACATTGTCTCCAATTATACACTAATTTCTATATTACCTCATTTCTCCAAAATTTTTGAAAAAATTCTAAAAGAAAACATTGTGAACTTCTTAAATAAACATAATGTACTTTCTGAAAGTCAATTTGGTTTTCAACAAAAAAAAAAGTACCAATGAAGCACTAATTGAATTGGAAAACTACCTTAAATATCAGCAAGCCAATAATCAAATAACATGTGGCATTTTTTTTAGAGCTAAAAAAAGCTTTTGATACTGTTGACCACAATATTTTGAAGAAAAAACTAAAAATTAAAGGTATTCGAGGTCTATCCTATGACTTGATCTCATTTTATTTGGCAAATAGATATCAATTTACCAGTGTAAATTCACAAAAATCTGATGAAAATATAATAGATTATGGTGTTCCTCAAGGCAGCATATTAGGTCCTATTCTATTTCTTTTATATATTAATGACTTACCTAAATCATCAAACTTAAAAACCCTTCTTTTTGCAGACGATACTGCACTTTTTGCTTCTAGCAATAATTATGTCTCATTAGAAAAAATTGTCAATGTAGAAGTCAAAAAAATTGAAAATTGGTTACTTGAAAATAAACTTAGCCTAAATTTAAAAAAGTCATATACTATAATATTTGGTGAAAAACCACTAAGCATTTTTATAAATAACACAAAAATTTCTAAGCAAAATACTATAAAATATTTAGGAGTTACTATCAACAAACACTTAAAATGGAAACCCCACATAGATGAATTAACAAGTAATGTTTATAAGTCTATAAGTATACTTTGTTACTTACAAAAATATCTTTCCACTGCCAATTTAAAATTAGTTTATCATGCTCTTGTTAAAAGCAAACTGCATTATGGAATACTTTTATGGGGAAATGCTTATAAAACAACCTTATTAAATCTTAATAAAATTCATAACAGAGCATTACATTACATTACAAAATTACCATATAGAACAAACATAGATTAACTGTTTGCAAATGCTAATCTTCTAAAAATTAATGAACTGTACAAATTTACTGCATCAAAATATATGTTTAAATTATTATATAACAATGGCCCAAAAAATGATATGCAATTATTAAGTGAAATTCATACTCATTACCCGTCAACCAAAAAACAAAAATGTATTTGTTTCTAATTTATTATCCAGTAATTTATCAAAAAGTGTTACTATAAGTTGCTCTAAAACAGTGGTTCTCAAACTTTTTGCAGCACACTTTGCTACCTTTCCAAACTTCGCGGCACACTTGGACCAGAGTGTAGATCTTTTTTGGTCTGCACTGAGTTTTCCACTTTTTCCTTTACTTGATGCATTATAGTGTATTACATAAAGGACTAGAATTTTTATGTAACTTTCTATAAATAAAGTAAAAACTTCTTTTATTATTCTTTACTAGATTTTGTACTGTTTGTTTTCATATTTTGTACTGATTTTGTAATGTTTGTATTCTATTTGAATAAGGTTGATGCTGGTGTAAGGTGTGTAGTAGTGGTTTAAGGTAATTATTTTAAATTATTAAGCTATTAACTACTGCTAATTTTGATAACTTCTTGTCTGAGCCATGGAAAAGTTGGAAGAATTAGAAAGAAAATTGGATAAAATATCAAAAAAACAAGCTGAGTATGAATCCACATTTAATGCTCAAGAGTTAGATACTGCCAAAAAAATATTTCTATTTCAAAAACAACATCAAAATCTGAACAGCAAAACTTCCTTCAACAGATGTCCAAGGATATTCAATTGTTGCAAAAAGAGTTGGAAAGTTTAAAGAAGTGGCAAGAAGTTCAAGATTTAAAACTGGATGAGCTGGAGCAATACAGTCGATCAAATTGTTTAATACTACATGGGAACCCAATCGATAATAAGATAAGTAATTCAGAGGTTGAGATGTATATAGTTAATACTATTAATTCTAGATTAGAGCTGCCTTCTAAAATATGTGCAGCTGATATTGATATTTGCCACCCTCTGCCCTCAAAAAAAACAACTAAACCTATCATTATAAAATTTGTTCGCAGATCATTTAGAAATATGATCTTTGCCAATAAGAAAAATTTCAAAGTGACCAAAGGACCAAAACTCTCAATGACTGAGTCTTATTGGACTTTATTGGACCAAAAGAAGACTGAAAATAGTAGAAGCCCAAAAATACTTCAACTTTGAAAATGTCTGGACTCAGAAAGGTAATGTATACTGTTCTTTTAAAGGCAAAACACATGCTATTCATCACCTTTCAGACATTCATAGAATTAGAACTTCTTAAACAGATGTGTTTATATAACTGCTTAACTTTTTTAAAATAGCCCAAAATTAGTTATGCCAAAATTTACCTTATACCACACAATGAAAAAAAATCTTAGTTTACTTTATTTAAACAATAATAAAAAAAAAAAGTTTTTTTTTTCTGTTTTTTCTTTTCTCTTATCTTACTAGTTTTATTTTTTGTGCATTTTATTGTCTCTTTTGTTTGATTCCTTTTATTTATTTTTTTCTCTTAGTTTAGATTGACTTTTGTTTTTGTTAACTATTTTAATTTGTAGTTGCTCATAAGTTGTTAGTGTGTATCTTAACAGATGGAAAATTCATCATCTAAAAGCAAACTTACATGCTATTATTGCAATAAAACAATTCGTAAAGATTTTATTCCTATTAATTGCATTAAATGCCATAAATCATTTCATAAAAAATGTGCTAAATCAATCAACAATTGGGAAAACCACTTAACATGCATTACATGTCAAAACTTAAACTCTGGTAACTCAAAAAAAAAATGTATCACTCACCACATTCACTCCCACATGCTGAACATCTGAACACAATTTTTCAAGATACCATAAACACTGATGATAACAGTTTAAACTATCCCAGTTTTTACAATTTCCACGAAAAATATATTGATATCAGCTCAGTTGAATCACTAACATTTAATGGTAATGAATTTTTAATTATATGTGTGAACATGAGATCTATTGTCAATTTATTAAACTTCAGCAAAGTTGAAGCATTTATTCAGAATTTAGAACCAAAACCAGACATAATAGCAGTCACAGAAATATGGATTCAATCAAATGCCCCTGGCCCATACTATAATCTAAGTGGTTACTTGTTTGTTTCTAATAGCAGAAAGTCTCACAGAGGAGGAGGAGTTGGTGTATATATAAAAAATATACATAATTTTACTGTAGTTGAAGAACTAACAATTATGAATGAAAAAATTTTTGAATTCATATTCATAAAAATTGACATACAAAATATTGATGTATTGTGTGGAAGCATTTATAGATCACCATCTAATAATATTCATTCAAATGAAGTATTTATAAGCACTCTTCATAACTGCCTAGATATTATTGGGCCAAATAAAAAGTGTTTTATTGTAGGAGACTTAAATTATACCGGTAACCTGGCAAATCATGACAATTCTCATGTTTCAAATTTTACTGAATTAATGCTAGAAAAATCATATTTTTTGGTTATTAATCTACCTTCACGTATATCTGATTCTAATGCATCAGTTTTAGACCATATATGGACAAATCTATATAGCAATCAAATTAAATCAGGAATTATTTTACATTCCGTTTCTGATCACCTACCTACTTTTGCTTGTGTAAATAGGAATAAATCATTACTTTGCCCAGAAACAAAATGATTATTAACTCAGCAAAACATCAAAAAATTTAACCAATCACTGAATAAAATTGACATTACTCCTATACTAAATGAACATAATCTTGACTACGCCTTTGAATTACTAATGGATACATACAGCAAAGCTTTCAATGCCAATTTTCCCTTAGTTTCTTGCACGAAAAATAAAACTAACCATCAACCATGGTTTGATACAGACTTATATGAGTATTCAGAGAAAAAAATAAAGCTTTTAAAAAATACCTTAAGAAAAAAACATTTTAATACAAGATTAAGTTTAATAAAATTAGGAATAAATACAACCGAGAACTGCTAAAAAAGAAGGAAAATTTTTATATTAAAACATTTGAAAAACACAAACATAACATAAAAGAAACCTGGAAAATTATTAATAATTTTTTAGGCAATGTTAAAACACCATTGTGCTCCTCTTTATTAATAAATGGTCAGAGTGTTCAGAATCTTTCTAAAATAACCTATCATTTCAATGAATACTTTGTAGGTGTGGCAAAAGAGCTGGTATCCAATTTACCACAAAACTTATCAAATACCCGGTATCAAGTCTGCCCCCATCAACAACCCAATCGATTTATCTTTCCCCAGCAAGTCCTTTTGAAATAAAAAAACTATCGGCCAATTTTAAACCCAAAAATAGTAGTGGTATGGATGAAATTCCAATGACAGTCTTGAAAACCACTCCTGACAATATATTATATGCTCTTACTCATGTATTTAATCTTTCAATGTTAAATGGAAAGTTTATCACAAGTTTCAAAACAGCAAAAGTCATACCAATTTTTAAAAAAGGAAACCGGACAATTGTAAGCAACTATCGACCAATAAGTCTACTACCGGTACCAACTATGTCCAAAGTCCTGGAAAAGATAATGTATTACCAAGTAATTTCATTTCTTAACAAACTAGATTTTTTCTACAAACACCAATATGGGTTCAGGAAAAAATACTCCACATGTCATGCTACCTCTGTTTTAGCAGAAAGTATAGGGACTTATTTCAAGTGATGATTTTTTGTTTTTTGGAGAACAACATGATTATAGGATAAATCACCAATATTCGGTAACTATTTTTCGTTTAGATCATCTTCTTTTAAACTAAGGTCACAATCGCTCTCACACATATCGTTTTAATAAAATTTTCTTTGAAAGAAAAAGTTCTTTTGCTGTGAATAGCAATACAAGCGTAAAAGAAAAAGCTCATTTGTAAAGCCGAATATATGAAGATTCTGTTGTGTATGTTTCTTTAGCAATAGAATAATATGTAAAATGTTTGTTCCAACAGTGCGCCAGGGGGCGCAGTGTTAGGTGCTACTGAGTGGCGCACTTAGGAACACCTGCCATTTTGACTTTAACTCTTGATTTCAGAGAAAAGCTACAATAATCGATTATTATCTTTTACCAGGCTTTACTTTACGCTATGGAGAAATTGATGTCATTTTGACTTAATTCCTAGTGCTTTTATGCAATGAAAAAAAACAATTTTTTTTATCAGCAAAAACTAACTTTACTTCCATAAAAATTGAAAAACCTTTTTAAAAAATTTTCTGTTTTTTTAGCATTTCTGAAAATACAAAGAGAAATTGATATTTTAATACAAATTTTGATAATGCAATTACGATGTTATTTTACGCAACAATAAAAAAATAAAACGCAAAGGCGCACTGCATTTGCACCGGCGCACTGTTGGAGGCTCTCCCCTACATGGAATACATTATAAAGGCAGTGTAAAAAACGCAAGGTATATAAATGGTCTAATGACAGTAGAACAAATACAACAACTGGAGACTCCTGTTTCATGTTTAAATATTCAAAAAATCTGCTTCCTAATAGCTTTGCCAACTTCTTTTCAAACAATCTCGTTGACCCTAACAACAAAATAAAGATAAAAAGCAACTCCGCTTATTTTCCATCGTTTTGTAGACTAACTGTTACACAACAATGCCTTAAATACAGAGGACCAGTTGTCTGAATCAAAATTCCATTAAAAATTAAAGAATTAAAAACTTACAAAAAATTTCGAAAAGAGCTGAAACGTCATATCTTACACTCTTAGTACGTGGCCTCCATAGATCTACTATACTTTTTGTTGTTGCTTTATGTCATATAAATTAGTGTTCTGTGGTTTCTGCTGGTTTTCTTTGTTGTTGCAGATTTGAAAGTACATCCGAATCTAATTCTAAAACCAAGCATAAGAAGAGTGGCAAGAACCTCGAAATCAATTAAACTATGCTTTGATTTTTTGATTCTATTTAATCAGAGTTTTGACAAGTGATAATTTTCTTGTGTATTGATACATCCTACCAACTTAGAGTTATACCCAGGTCACCAGTTACTGAAATGGTCTTTGACCAGGGCTGCGAACTCGAAGCATTTTTAATCGAGTTCAAGTTCGAGTTCGAGTTCACAAAAAAATTGCAAGTTCAAGTTCGAGTTTGGTTTTAAATAATTTAATTAATTATTTTACACGTATCAGAATTTCTAGCCTGGTTAAGCACGAAGTTATTACAATTTACAACATTCTGGGGCGTACATTAATTAATTTATTCTACACGTATCAGATTTTCTATCCTGGTTAAGAACAAAGTTATTACAATTTACCACATTCTGCAGCGTACGTTAATTAAATTATTTTACGCATATCAGAATTTCTTGTCTGGTTAAGTACGAAGTTTTTATAATTTACAACATTCGTAGGCGTACGTTAATTTATTTTACATATATCAGATTTTCTAGCCTGGTAAATGCAAATTATTTTGTTGCCCCCTGGCCACGATTAAAGTGAAGTGACGGTTTCAATTCCATTCTATATAGACAAATGTCACATGAAGTCCCATGATTTCAGGTTATGTGTGTCTTGTGCAATCTTATGGCCATCCCGCGATCCCGTGACAGTGGCGTAAATCAAATTTATAAGAAGAATCGTAAGTTGTCGTACCAATTCGAAGGATCCAATCACATTGTCAGTTCACCTAACAATGGCAACGCTGTCAACTAACTTTTATTTAACATACAAAGACAATAAACTATTTAACATTTATTAACTGTGACAGAACAATTGTTGTTAAATTTAGAATTTACACGAATCATCAACCCTATTACGACTGGGGGAGGGGGCGGAAAAGTACTACACCTAACTAATTTAACAAGCCGTACAACAATTAAAAATTAAATATTTACTTTGGAAAACGTTAACAAAATTTTAATAAACAAGTATTTTATTAATGAATTGGCGTACTTCACCAAAAGAAGAAAACATTCGAAATAAAAAAGATTTCTGTAAAATTAAAAAAATCGCTGTAATCAAAAGCAATCAACTCTAAACAAATTAGTCAAGTCGAAATACTTTTTTAATAGTGAAAAAAATTAAGGTGAGTTTTCTGCGATTTGGAACTACAAACATAATTTTTTGTGTAATAATTTGCCTTTTTTTTTATGTATGAAGTTTCTTGCCTAAATTGTTTACAAAAGTAAGTGAATTTAAAAAATCATTTGATAAATCGCAAAGATCGAAGCGTTGTAAACACTAATAAAACCAGCTTTTAGCAGATTTGCGGGGGTGAAGAATTTCTTTCTCTGAAACAGTAGGGTAGACTGGGGTAAAGAGCCTACCCTAAGAACAAATGCCCATAATTTTTTACATGGTTTATGTATTCCAGAACATTATGCCTCAAAATGTGTAAAAGAATCTAATCAAGACAAAAAACAGTGTTACAGCACTAATATTTATAATACTAAGCAATTAATAAAAAAATAAAAAAAAATTAAAATTGAGCGTTTTACCCCTTGTAATGGGCAAAGAGCCCATAGGTGGGCTTTATACCCCATGAAAACTGCAAGTAATTAAGAAAATCTTTTTATTCCAAATATTTCAAACTTAACCCTTTATGACCCAATTTATTTCATCGTTGCAACCGAATAAGGCACTTTCTTGTTGTCATCTAAATTAAATAACACGTGACAGGTGATTGAGCGAAATATCATTCAAATCTATGATCATACAGCATTAAATAGGATCTTTACTGTATACTTTTACTCAAAAATTAAGCGAATCTTTTTGGATATAATAATTTGAACCCATTCATTTCTAATTTCCTTTATGAAGGACAATGGGTCATATAGGGTTAACTTAAGAATTTGTGATACAAACAAGAAATATTTTCAAACGTGATTAGTGCATTAGCAAAAGAAAAATGTGAGAAATCAACATTATGCGAAAAGTCACAAAACTGCAGACAAAGAAACAAAGTGATTGCATGCGTTACCCAAAACAGCCGACCCCACCATCATTAAATTGCAGCAAAACAAAAGCCATGAATCAGCAAGCACAAAAATTATATCATAATTTCAATCTTCTTTCTCACAAGCAGTATTTAAATCATCTTAAATGCAGTTTTGGCATGTATAAAACAGTTCTCCAGGTGTGCATTCCTCGTGGGCCCATTGCTTGCAAGAACTACACTGGACCCATTTTTCTCTTGGTCTGCTGTTGGCGTATGGCTCACAACACACTAAACAAGTCCATTCTTCATTGTGAAAATCGTAAAACAATTTTCTTGGCTTTTTTTTTTGGAAATTTAGATGGAATCTTTTTCTTATTTGCTGTGAGCTTTTTCTTTTTCAAAACTACTTTATACGGCGATGATGTAATGTGTTGCGATCGTTCAGATGAACGTTTCTGCAATTGCTTTTTGGTTGGGTTTACACTGTTAGAACGGCACAGCTCCTTTAAAACACTTTTTGCAGTTTCGATATCTTTTTTCATCAACAATGTTTCGACAGATATTGAAGTCGATGGCACATCCTTCTGATTGCTGACACTGCTGTTTGCCGTTGGAACTTGTGAGTGGACTCTTATAGGCCTGAGGGTGGAGTTACTAATGTCATTTTCATTCATAGATTGGTTAACTTCTTCTGCAGGCTTCTGTCTTTTTTTAATAGACGGAAATTTTTCTGGACAAAGGGTGCCTAAACCACTAGCTAAAGCATCAGCTGCTGCAAAATCTTCATCAGAAAAAACCGCATCATTGTAAGGCCATAGTCCACATGCTCGAAATCCATTTACAGATTTTCAACAGATGCTGTTTTATTGTAAGCAGTGGCAAAAATTTCTGCAACGTCATAAAAACTTATTCGTTTACCATAGTTAGCAATCAACCAAGTGTCGGCTGCTGCATTATAAGCACTTTTTAAGGGCTTAAAAAATGCCCGATCCAATGGCTGCATTCGATGGGTGCAGTGGAGAGGCAGTGTGAGTAGTTCAATGCCATTTAATTGAGTATATTTAACAGCTTCAAGCGTTTTGTGACTGTGATGACCGCCTAAAATAATAATGTGCTTTTCTTCTTTTGAAGGTTTAGCAATGGTGGTAAAGTGCTTCAGCCATTTCAAGAAGCTTTGTTCGTCAGTCCACCCACTTTCAGTGCAATGGCCAAGAGCCCCAGTGGGAGCATTGTGCATTAGTAACTCCACCATACGCTTTCTTGGAAAAATAAACATAGGTGGTATATAAGTGCCCACCGCATTTGTTGCACATATTACAGTGACAGTTTTACCTTTTTCGCCACTGGTCATTTTACCGACTGCTTTAGCACCTCTAGTGGCAATGATATTAGCTGGTTTATGAACATTAGATATTTCTGTTTCATCCATGTTCCATACTCTTATGGGACTGTAACTTTGGCTGGTTAAAATGCTTTGGAAAATTTTAAAAAAGTGTTCAACTTGTTCTTTGTTGAAACCAACAGCCCGTGCTATGTTAGTTGGCTGTGGCTTGCGAATAGATAATTGCGGATGACGTGAAAGAAACCCTTGAAGCCAATCAGGACCAGCCATTTTCATGTTAGTATTAAATCTATGTTTTATATTCATTTGAGTTGCAAAATCAAAAGCAAGACGTCGAACATCTTTAGTGGTCAAACCAAACAATTTTTTTTCCATGTCTTGAATTATTGAAACAAGTTGGGCTTCATACTCTGCATTAATGTCAGGCCGAAATCTACCTAATTGTACATGTCCTGGATTTGCCACTTGATTATTTTTATGTCTTCTCAGCGTTCTTGCTGCTATGCCATATTTTTTTGCTGTTGGCAATAAAGCAGCCCCACTTTTAACGTCAGCAATAGCTCTTTTTAAGTCATCAGAAGTATATGATGCTCGGCTAGTTTTACAAATGTAGAAACGAGGCATTGCAAAAAATTATTTTAAACAATCACAATTAAAATTTTAAAATGCTACACATAACAAAATATTAAAATGAAAAAAAGAATGTATACAGCCATTTGTTTGCTAAAAATTGTAGTTAAATGCTATCACTTAACTTATAGATTATGTCACTATAGCCTTCTTAAAGCCTTATAGCTGTGAAAGGGTTGATTGGATATGAATATAAAAGTGGTAAAACATAAAAAGAATCTAAATTATTCAACAAAAAAATCAAGAAATAATTAAGCCACAAAAATATGTATTTTTACGGTTTGCTTATTTTAGCAGCCTATAGCTTAGAAAAATTCAGTAGAGCATCTTTTTAAAACTTCTTGGCATTACCAATATACGTAATCTAAACAGAATTTCATTACAATATGCTTTGTTGACATTTTTTGATAATTGGGGCAAAAAGCCTAGGGCGAGCATTTTACCCCATATACAAAGTAGGCTTTTTACCCAGAAGGTGGACATTTTGAAAATTTAAAATTTTTCTCAAGTCTTACTTGTAAGCAAAAAACTAAAGTTACCATATCCTCTAGAAACTACTATCTTCGAAAAAAATATATTGTTCACAAATATCTTTTTCTATAAATCCTGCTATGCTCTCATCAGCAATAAAAAAAATTATAATGAAACCTATGAAAACACAAACTACTTTTGAAACTTCTACTACACGAGTTGGGCTTAATCTAATTAGTGGTTTAAGATTACCCACAATGCTTGTCACCACATGGTGAAAGTATTTTTTTATTTTTTAGAAGCTTTTCAATTTTAAAACAAAAAGTCTTTTTACCCCAGTCGGCTTCTTTACCCCAGTCTACCCTAATAATCTTGCCAAGTGGATTTCAACTGCCACCATTTCTACTTCTAATTTTGCGGATTAATGACGTTCGACAAACAGCCGAAGTCATTGATTCTCTCAAATCGCTCTCTTCGTTTTCCAAGCCAATTTACGAAAATTGACCTTTAATTCCAAATAATGTTTAAATGCCACATTTAAGTATTTATATTATTATAAAAGACTATGAAATTTCTTGTCTATGCAAACTTGAATGACAATTGTAGCGTTAGTAATTGTCGATAAAAAGCAAGAAAAGAGCGCGGGCATTTAACCCTCCCCCCAGTCGTACAAAGTTTCCAAAAATCCCAGTCGGAATAGAGTTAAGAGGATAATTCAACCGTGAAAAACTGAGCACATGATAAAATTGCTTTGTCATCAACGTTACCAATTTTAATCTATTATTTAACAAAATAAAAGAGGGTAGCAAATTACACTGGTCAACACACAATTTGGTGCCTCAAGTATTAAAACTGTTTTGGGGTATATTTGGGGCGCTGATTCCAAAAATGACATCAGTTTTTTCGCATCAGCTCTGGTTTTTGAGTTACGGCATACCCCTATAATTTTGACTTTTATCTGTTATACATCGATCTTAAGCAACAAAGAATTTGTTTAAGATTGTTTAAAGGTATGTCAAATGCGCAATAGCAAAGTAACTACGTGTTTGACGTATTTTCAACAACACAAAATAATAAAATACCCCGATGAAAGCAATAGACATTGAAAAATGCAAGACTTTATTCTAGTAATTACATAACATCTAAAAAGTGTCTTTTGTAGCACTTTCTGGAGTGTTTAGTATCAGGACAGTGCCTTTGCAAACTCCAACAATAATCAGCTAGCATCGTTTCATCTCATCTTCCTTGGTACCGCTCCTCCATTACTCTTATATCCTGGTGAAACCTTTCACCGTGCTCCTCGCTTAGGTCACCAAGATTTTTTGAAAAATGGTCTAAATGGCTATGAAGATAATGGACTTTAATGCTCATGTTGCAGCCAAGATCTTTAAAGCTGCTTAACATATTGGTTACAAGCTCTACATAGTTGCTTGCCTTGTAATTTCCCAAAAAGTTTTTAATAATCAGGACAAATACGGTCCAAGCAGCTGATTCGTGTTTGGTCATATGCCTAGCAAATTGCGAATCTTTTATAAGCTGCCTGATCTGTGTACCATTAAAAATTCCTGCTTTAATCTTTTCCATACTCATCCCTGGGAATGCACTGCACAAATATCGAAAGCATGCTCCATCTGTATTCAATGCCGTGACGAATTGCTTCATAAGACCAAGTTTTATATGCAACGGTGGGAGAATGATCTTTTCTGTGGTAATCAAGGGTTGATGAATGATGTTTTTCTCGCCTGCAATCATTTCTTTCCTCAAAGGCCACTCTTTTCTTGTCCAGTGTTCACTTTTTGCTCTGCTATCCCACATACAGAGAAAACAAGGATACTTTGTATAACCGTTTTGCTGGCCCAGAAGAAAGTTTACCATTTTTAGGTCTACACATATTTTCCACTGATACTTAAGGTATGCTACCTTTTCCAGAATTTGTTTAATCGAATCATATTCTTCTCTCATACTAATTGAATGGCCTATTGGAATGGAAGCATACTTGTTGCCATTATGGAGTAGAACGCATTTTAAACTTCTTACAAAACTGTCAATAAAAAGGCGCCATTCTTGTGGATTGTATTCTGCTAGTCCCATTTTTTGTAGAAGCCCCCCCAACATCATTGCAGAAAACCAGATTGTTTTCCTTCGAAAATTAGGGCAGTAAATCTTTTTCTCTTCTACGATAAAACGTAATGTTAGTACCAGGCTGAAGAAGATTTTTCTCATTTAGCCTGGATGCGAGGATTTCCGATGTCTCTTTTGAAAGATTGAGGTCTCTGACCAGGTCATTCAGCTCGAACTGATTAAATCGCAGCGGTGTAGCAACTGCGCCCTGAAACTCACTTTCACTGCTACAGGTCACTGCTGCATCAACAGAACTAATTCATCAGAGCTTTCTATTAGTTCTGTTAGGTGGTCAAACAAGAAATTTTGAATGTTAAGACATAGGTACGGTGACCATGCACAATTTTTTGTGCATGTTATAACGTATATCGTTTAGTTGCCGTCTCCCTATTTGCAACCTTTGCTCTATTTTGTCTTCAATTATTGTCAATTGTTTCTTTTGGGTGCGAATAAAAACAAACTACTACTACTACTACATATAAAGTATTTAGATTCTGCATATCGTGTACGACAGGCATGTCAAACTCGCCCGGCTATGTGGGCCAGAGTTGTAAACGGGCCGACAATTCAAGCCCGAAAAAGCCCGAAAATTAAATTTAATCAAAAACACGTTTGAGTTTTGTGTTTTTGTGTCTTTGATTCAACATTTTTGTGTTTTTCATTGAATCACTGGAACTTCCAGTGTTGCAACAGTGAAACTCTGCATCGGTGAAATTTTAGCCTAAAATTTTGCTTCTGGCCGCAATCTAGTTACAAAAGAAATAGAAGGCCAATAAAAAAAGTCTTCACTTGTATTGTTTGGCTGATCCCGGTTATTCTTTTAAATTTTACGTTGAAATCAAGGTGAGGAACAAAGAAAAGGTCTTCACTTAATTGGTTGGTTAATTTCGCTTGAAAAATCAAGTTCTTGCTAATAAACCTTGTCACTTTAATTATTTAAATTTAGTTCTGAATTTATGATTAATTTGATTTCGTATTGAGCATCTGATCAAAAAATTCGTTGAAAGACTTGGCGGGCCGCGAGTTTGAAATGCCTGGTGTACCGAAACTAGCCTGGAAGACAACTGATCACCAAAACTTTACGTAATGGGAATTACAATTAAAATTTTTAAGCTTTCTGGTCGCAGCCCATAAAAAAACATACTTTTCCTCTGTTATAGAGTGTGTTTACGTTGCTGTTGCGGAGCATGGATAAATGTATTTTAAAAAGTTTCGCGGCACACTTAGAAATCTCTCACGGCACAGTAGTGTGCCGCGGCACACAGTTTGAGAAACACTGCTCTAAAATATGGAACAATTTGCCGAATAATATAAAAGCTGAAAAAAGACCAAAATTTTTTAATAAGTTAGTTTATGACCATTTTTTAAATCATTACAGAACTTAAACCAAATTTTACTTAGGCTATTTCCACTTTTATTTTTTTAATTCTTTTTGTTTTTGTACTACTATATTTATCATATATTTTACTAGTATTTTAACATTGACACTTCTTTCACACATATCATAATACTGCACAATTTATTTTTTCAATCGATATTCTTCACGTTCTATTTTTAGTTATTTTGAGTTATTTTTATCAATTTATTTACAATTGGCTAATTTACTTGACTTTTCAACGATTAATTGCCTATGTAAACCCTTCTTAAGACATAAAAGGGAAAAGAAAAAAAAATTTTGTGTGAACAAAACGTTCTGGACAAATTATGCATTTTTTCCCCGCCTTATTTTGAAATCACATTCATACGGGGGTAGTGATTAAATGACGATTGTCTCTTCCTACCTCCCGTATCACGCTTTTGTATTGTGTTGTTTTGTTTTGCAATTGTATTCACTTGTTTTGTTATTTTTTGCATTTTTTTATTGGCAGCATTTTTTGCAATGTTTGAGATAATTTATTGTTTTTCTTTTTTTAAAGAAAATTGTGATTTGTGATGCAAATAAAATAAATTTCTCTCAATTTTCTCTCTCCAGAAAGCATAAAAATGGAGAAACTAAACCTACAAAAGTTTTCATGGATGAACATAGATAAATTTAAAATGGAGTTGATTGAATTTTAGAGTAGCTCAATTTGGAAACAAAAGTTTATTGATCTTAGAATTCACTTGGAAAACATTGAAAAAAGGCGATTAGAGACGGGAATACTTGAGAGAAATGCAGAAAACAAACTATTGCTGGTTTGGAATGCCATTTCTAAAAATGTTTCGTGCTTAAAAAGCTTTGCAACAGCATTACTCTCTATGTTTTATTTACACATGCTTGTGAATCTTTGTTCTCAGTTATGAACTTTATCAAGTCCCTTAATAGGAGTAGCTTGACTGATGAAACTAGTAGTTCGTGTATATCTCTGAAGGTCACAAAATATAAAACCAATGTAAAATCCCTGTCAGCGGTAATGCAGCAGCAGAAGTCTCACTTATATAGTAAAAAAAAAGTAATCAAAGTTTTTTGCCAGACTGATATTTTCTTTGAAAAGTCACTTAACCTTGTTTAAAATTTATTGTGCATGTTTTATTTTCAAAAAGGCAAAACATTGTTTTTGTTTGGGCGTTGTTTTCATGGTGAATAAATGTAATTTTGGTTATACTATGCTTTAAGAGTTTGGGTGAATTTTTATTATTTCTTCAAGGCTCTTCACATACACCTTTAAGGATGTCAAGTAGTATGTTCTCACAAATTTAGGTTGGCACGTGGAAAAATTATATTAGATGTTTAGCCAATTTTGGCACGCAAACCAAAAAAGGTTGCCCACTCCTGACATAGAAAATAAGGAAATAATGGGAAGGTACGGTTCTGGAACAAAAAATAAGGAAAGATCAATGGTTGTGGATTTTGCAAAAAGGATGGATTTGGCAATTGTCACTACTTATTTCAAGAAGAAAGATGAACACATGATGACGTATAAAAGTGGCAAAAAAAGTACCCAAGTAGATTATTTGATGTGCAGAAGGAGGAATTTGAAGGAAATGTGTGATTGTAAGGTAATAGTGAATGAGTGTGTCGCCATGCAGCATCGTAAGGTGGTATGAAAAATGGCTTTTATGGTGAATAAAAAAAAAACAAAAAAAGTAAAGCCAAAGATACGATGTTGGAAACTGAGGGAGACAAGCTGTCCAGAAGCGTTTAGACAAGAGGTGACCAGGATTCTGGGAGGCAAGGATGATTACTTAATGAGTGGGACAAAACAGCAAAAATGCTAAGAAAAACAGCTGAAACTGTACTAGGAGTGACATTTGGGAAACGAAAAGAAGACAAGGAGACATGGTGGTGGAATGATAAAGTTCAGGAGAGCATAAAAGAAAAGAAAAAGGCAAAGAAAGCAAGGGACTAAATAAGAGATGGAAACACTAAAAAGATCTGTCGTGATTCGTGTATGCCGAATGCGTGGTTGCGGCATGCTCGGCTTATGCTTTGTTTTATCGGTCGTGCCCCGCTTCTCATGATATTCATCTTGTGAAATTATGTGTGAAGGCGTTTCTATGTCTCACGGTCGGTGATGTGTGCATTCAGTCATGCTCACTATATATAGTAACGTGGCTGTACGATTTAGGAGACAGGTGACGAAATAATACATAACGTGATAGCGCTATAATAAATAAAGTTTATTTGATATAAGTTTTGGTTGTACTATGTTAGGGTTAGTTTAAAACCAAATTCCTAATCCTAACAGATCTACAAAGAAAAAAAGAGTAAGGCAAAGAAGGAAGTCGCGATGGCGAAGGGACGTGCGTATGACAATTTGTACGCTAGATTGAAAACAAAAGAAGGTGAAAAGGAGTTGTACAGATTGGCTAGGCAGAGAGACAGAGCAGGGAAAGATGTAGCCTACAGCACTTGAGGGTTATAAAGGATGAAAACGATAATGTTATGGTAAATTCGGAGGCAGTGTTAAAGAGATGGAAGGAGTACTTTGAGAAACTGATGAACCAGGAAAATGACAGAAACCCTAGGACAGAGGAAGCAGAAGTGGTTAGGAAAGAGGTAAATTGTGTCAGTAGAGAAAAAGTGAAGAACGCAATAAGAAGGATGAAAAAAGGTAAAGCGGTTGGACCAGATGAGTTGCCAATAGAAGTTTGGAAGTGCATGGGAGAAATGGAAATAAAATTTTTGACCAGACTGTTCAACAGACTATTAATGGGCAAACGGATGTCAGAAGAATGGAGAAGAAGTGTGCTTATCTCAATATATACAAACAAAAGGGACGCACAGTGCTGTGAAAACTACAGAGGAATAAAGCTAATTAGCCACACAATGAAGGTATGGGAAATAATTATTGAAACCAGGCTAAGGTATAGAGTAGAGATCAGCAAACAGCAATATGGATTTATGCCAGGAAAGGGAACCACCGATGCCATGTTTGCCTTAAGAATGTTGATGGAAAAGTACAGGGAATGTCAAAAAGAGCTACATTGTGTATTTGTGGACCTAGAGAAAGCTTACGACAGGGTTCCACGGGAAGAGCTGTGGTACTGCATGAGAAAATCCGGAATAGTGGAATTGTATGTGCGACTTGTACAGGATATGTATAAGGGAAGCGAAACGGTGGTGAGGTGTGCAGCAGAAACTACAGAAAGTTTCAAGGTCAAGGTTGCACTGCACCAGGGATCAGCGTTAAATCCGTTCCTGTTTGCAATGATGATGTACAGGCTAACGGATGAAGTAAGGAGAGAACCACCAAGGACGATGCTGCTTGCTGATGATATTGTGATTTGAGAAGAGACCAGGGAAGAAGTGGAATTAGAATCCTGGAAGTATGCATTGGAAAGAAGAGGGATGAAAGTAAGTACGTCAAAGACCGAATATCTGTGCATAAATGGAGGAAATGATGACGAAACAGTAGAGACAGAGGATACAAAAGTGCCAAGAGTAAAGAAATTTAAGTATTTGGGATCAACGGTGCAAGAAAGTGGTGGTTGTGAAAGAGAGGTAAAGAAGAGAGTACAGGCAGGATGGAACGGATGAAAAAGAGTATCGGGAGTAATCTGCGACAGGAGGTTACCAGCTAGAGTAAAAGATAAAAGTGTACAGTTCAGTGGTAAGACAAGCAATGGCGTATTGACTTGAGACAGTGGTAGTCGCAAAGAAACAAATAAAAGAGATGGAAGTCGCAGAGATGAAAATGTTGAGGTTTTCTATGGAAGTGACGAGAAAAGACAAGATTAGAAACGAATACATCAGTAGTACCGTTAAGGTAGAACGGTAAGGAATGAAGATGAGGGAGGGCATGCTGAGGTGGTACGGACATGTTATGAGGAGAGACCAAGAGTATGTAGGAAGAAAGATGATGGAAATGGAAGTACTGGGAAAAAGGAAAAGAGGAAGACCAAAGAGAAGATTTTTAGATGTAGTGAAAAAAGATATGGGGGAAGTTGGTGTGAAGGAGACGGATGTTGAAGACAGGAAGGTTTGGAGAATGATGATACGCTGTGGCTACTCCTGACTGAAGGGAAAAGCCGAAAGGAGAAAAAGAATAAGAGTTTCATTATGGGAAATAATTAAGCAAGAAGATTGATAAGGTAATTTAAAATTGCTTGCCAAGACCACCAAGCCGGACAAACTGCCGTTAACTGTCTTTCGCAAGGACACAATAGAATGGCACGAGTAGGTTTTGAACCAAAACAATGTCAATCACAATCCCGGTGCACAATCCTCGACTAGGCTGCCGACAATTATAAAATAAAAACTATCAAATTTTAGACATATAGATAAAGTTAAGTAAATACTGGTATGCGAGAAGAGGTTCAGAAATCGGATCAGGGATAGCGTAAAACCTATTAGTCTTTTTAAACTGCATCCATTTCTCACGGCACAGCATCAGCAAGGAAAAAAAGTAGCTTTAAATCTCTTATTAAAATTGCGTATACGACATTAAAGTAAGATTTTACTACATTTCACGACAATAACATTTTTTATTACTTTTTTTTAGTAGCCTTATTTTTTCAAGTATCAATTAAAATTTTTACGATTCTTTTTTCACTTCTTACAAAACTCTAAAACTTGCAAAACCGCAATAGTTTGTGAATTTATTTATAGACTAATCTATGACCAGGCTATGGGCAATGCTCAGACAATTGCCATAAAATTAACTTAATTTCGCTTGAGAAAATTTCTAATGTAAATTGTTGGGCGCATAACTTAATTTTAAAGTATTGTAACGCGCATTTTTTAACGTACAAAATGCAATTTATCAGCCCCTGTCCGTGACCCTTGAAATAACTCTGCCAACTTTTTAAAAAAAAGAGCTTTGCCGACTATATCAAGTTTTGATTTCTTTAGAGAAAAAATAGCTCTGCCAACTTTATAAAGTTTTAATTTTTAATTTAAAGACAAACTAATTGAAATTTATGGGCATTTTGTAAACATTTTCCATTACGGAAATTCATAAATTGCTGAAGACTTAAGACTTAAGACTTAAACTTAACGTCTGATTTTACTTTTTGCTATTGTGATATTAACTGAAATAAGTTAAATAAAGAAACAATAATTTGAGCTTTATAATATTTTAGTAATTATTTTAATTTAATTTAGCAATGTTGTTTAAATTTCTATGATGAATATTACCAGTACAGTTGAAACCGTTTCCGGTCAATCCTCGGTCACAAATACAAGTGTAGTTCAATGCTGTTCTGTGACAGGTAGCGTTTGGACTACAAGAATGGGATCCATTTACACATTCATCAACTCCTAATAATAGACATTCAATCATTAACTTCATGTAACAAAAAGAAAAAAGTTTTTTTAATTTTTTTTAACATTTGAATTTTTTTGTGTCACTTTGTGTACAATTACTACCAATTGTGACGCTTTTATATTGTTTAACATCAATTTAATATTTAATTAATTGCAAAAATCATTTGAAAAATTAAATAGCTAAACATTTTTTTAATGAAAGCTTTTAGGCTATTTATCATCAGTGTCCAAAAATTACGACTTATTAGGTTTAATAATTATAAGTTATTTAAACTACTTTAAATTTTGCAATTCTGATTTAAAACCTTTTAAATATCGTCAGCTGAATATGGCCATTTTTTTATAAAAAAACTTACAATGAAAACATAGCCTACGACTTTCAAAGTAGAAGTTCAGAAAAAACAAGATCTAGTTAAATATTTTATATTAGCCTACACTTAGCCCACCCCGTCCGGAAGGCAAAAGCGTTTACGTTGTGGGAACTGTAAGTAGACAATTCAAATCATAAATAGTCAAAGCCGATCTTGCCAAAATGAAAAATCATCCACCTTTTCCAATGTTCATCTGCAACTGCTAATAGGTAATCTCTGCAATTATCTCAGCCTTCTTCCCGAAATGCCAAGATATTGCGGTCCCGTTGAAGTTTAATAAAGATATGACTAAAATTTCGAACTGCTTGCCGAGACCCAAAGCAGAGCAAAGTGCGTTAAGTGTCTTTCTCAAGGACACAACAGAATGGCGAGAGTAGGTTTTGAAGCGAGACCATGTCAATTACAATCCCGGCGCTCTAACCACTCGACAACTCTTAATAGGTATTAATGCAAAAACCAAATTATTCAAAGATAGAAAAGTATGGTACTACAACATTTATAATAGTATTAAATTATTATTTATTTATTGATTAATTTCAGCTAGTAAGCGTAGAAGATGAAGGCTACAAGAGTACTTTATCAAAAGGCAATGAGCACATATTTGCTATAGGCTATTTTAATTTTTCCCATGTAATCAAATGGGAAAAACTCTCAAAACATATTTACAAAAATTAACTGAAATTGATTATGTTGTGATGTTTATATAATTACTAACAAGAATATAAATACGCACTAAAAACAAACAAACAAAATGCAACTATATTATTTGAAACAAGAATGTAAGTATTTTATTCTTTTCTACTAAATATGTTGACAGGGACGCGTAAATTGTTAATATTTGTAAATTAAACTCACAAAATAGTTTGGTCGTCTGCCTAATTTTGGTTTTAATTTAAACTATGTAAAATTGGATTTAAATGAATTTTAAAAGCAAAATTATTGAGAACTACAGTGCAGACTAAAATATGGTAAAAATTTTTTTTTTTATATAATAACTACAGTTTAGGCTACGATTATAAGCAAAGTCCAGATTAATAATTGCGAGAAATTAGTTTTCATTACAAAACTAACAGATTGTAAAATTTAAACTAGTTTTATAGTACCAACTCAAATTCAAATCACCGAAGTAAGCTATCAGCTTCATGACTTAGCTTTTAAAACAAATTAGATAAAACCAAAGCTAGCTCGGGTTAGTAACGGTTGCCATGTCGACTGCTTAGCTGGAAAAAGATCTGTTATCCAAATAAAATAATCCGTCGTTCATTGTTAATGTTTGTATTTATTAGTAAGAATTATTTTCTCAACTATGCCGTTTCGTGCCAGTAGCAGACTATAATAGTTGTAAATTTTGACATTTTGTAGATTTAAATTTAGTTTTGTTTTTGAAGCCTAAAAAGTGTCAAAAAGGCTTAAGTGTACATTAATAACGATCTCCAAAAACAATTTCCAAAAAGACGACTAATTGCTTGCAAAATAATTGGCACGAAGAACTAGGTTTTTGTAGCTTGAAAGTAAATATTTTAGCTTTTAATATTTTTTTATTTTCTTTTTTAAAAGCTTGATTTCTTTTTTAAAAGAAAGATTTTAAAAGCTTGATTATTTTTTTTATTTCCTTTTTTAAAAGCTCGATTTCTTTGACTTTTTATCAAATTTTAATGCAATGAATTATTTCGACATGTTATCAGTTCCAAATTTACAGCGGATTTTCTACTTGTAATTGTAATTACATATACCTGATGAGATTAAACAAGATCAAGACAGGCGCTTGTCGTATATTATTACAATGTTGAATTTAAATTGAAATTGTGAATATTATGTTTCATTGATTAGGTGCCTTCACCAATAAGGCATTTAGATCCGTGTTAAACCAAATAATTTTGTATACTTTTTTAAAAGCTATTTAAATTACCATTGAACACCTTTTGAAGGTCTTTTGCCCAATATATCCTTAATAGATGCCGTCAATTTAACCTTATTCTCCTTAAAGGCCAGGCTTCAGAGCCCGGCCTTAACAAAAAACGTTTATATTACATTATTATTTTTGGATAAAATTTTAGAATTTTTTGAGTTTTCTAAATTTCAAATCCTGAATAAGATGGCACTATTTTTAGTTGGTTTCGACCAAAAGTTAACGACTAAAGTAGACATTTTTTTTATAAAATTTGTATATTTTTGGTATGTATATAAGGCGCATCATTTTATATAATAATTTAACCTTTCTTGGCATCACTGGGCTTTGACTTTACTGTGGCTTAAAAACCTCAAGTAAAAGATTAACCACAAGGTTGAAATAGGTGAGCCTTTTTATTTCCCAGCATTGCTTCACTGCACTAATAAAACACAAAAGATAAAAACAATGCTGTCTGCAGTTACATTTATATCATAAGCAGAGTGCAACTGCCATTCGTCCTTGTTAGGTGGTGTCGGTCATCTTCAATTCAACCAATCATCGTTTGTTGCCTTATTGTTTACTGCAATCACCAGCACTTTAATTTTCACGCACAATGACAGTTAATTGTTTGATTTGCACTAAACGCATCAGGTTTTCTTTTAGTACCACTTTGGACGTCGAATGGATTGCTTAACTCAAATTTATTAACGTGGGCAGTTGAATTGTAGCTAGTTTAGGTTTAGGAAGTATTTTACTTATATTTTAATGCGCTAGTTAATTAGCTAGATTAGGGTTGGATTGTGTTTGTACTTAAGAATGTATTTAGAGTTATGTGTATTTATTATTTCTTTGGATTCTATTTGAATAAGATTTAAATTAACGTCGTTTGTTTAATAAGCTATAAATTTTGTTTTAAACGACGCCTATCATTTCTGGATCAATAAATAAAAGCAAAACAAGATTTGTGAAGTGTTGGAGTCCGTTTGACATACGATAGCACTTCATAGATCTTGTCTTGCTTTTATTTGTTGATCCAGAAATGATAGACGTCGTTTAAAACAAAATTTATAGCTTATTAAACAAACGACGTTAATTTAAATCTTATTCAAATAGAATCCAAAGAAATAATAAATACACATAACTCTAAATACATTCTTAAGTACAAACACAATCCTAACCCCAATCTAGCTAATTAACTAGCGCATTAAAATATAAGTAAAACTCGTACTTCCTAAACCTAAACTAGCTACAATTCAACTGCCCACGTTAATAAATTTGAGTTAAGCAATCTATTCAACGTCCAAAGTGGTACTAAAAGAAAACCTGATGCGCTTAGTGCAAATCAAACAATTAACTGTCATTGTGCGAGAAAATTAAAGCGCTCTAGGTAATTATGGTGAACAAAAAGGCAACAAACGTTGATTGGTTAAATTAAAGATGACCGGGCACCACCTAACGAGAACGAATGGCAGTTACACAGAGCGTGGAATTTTAATTTCACATTTTTATTAATTATTATTATGTAACATTATTTTTATCGATTCATTGTTTTTGCGTGAGTACGAGAATTATGTCGATTGTCAAACGTTGACGTGTCAGAGACGATAAAGTATTTATTTCACCTAAACTGGCAATTTCATTTTTAAGTTTTTAGGGCATTGATTTAATACAGTCTCACAGCTTTTCAATGTAAGATTTCGAAAAAGAACAAAAAGAAATAAAAACAAAAAGTTCCTTGAGATTGTTTTTTTTTATTAAAAGCCAAAAAAGATGACACTTCACGTTGCATGTTTGAACGTCAATTACGAGATGTTCTAGTTCCTCCATCCAATTTCGAATGCGACACCGTCCGAGAGATGCTACATACATTGAGCATTACATGGAACCCGCGATCAGACGGTTTTGGATGAAAAAAGGTGATAGCTTAATGTTTTGCTTTCGGCATCTTTAAAGACTATTTTCACGCATCAAATGCCGGGGCAACTTGTAGACTCAGAATGGCGTTCTGGTGCCAAAACATTACATAAACCTTTTTCGTCTATAATCTTCTATTCACAGCTAAGTACTACGCACATATTCGCCTTAGTGACAATGTCGTGAATGACGCTTTGCGCGTTGTTACTGATTGTCTGGGTCCCTTTCTAACAAAAAACTAGCTAATTTTTGGAATTATACAGCTATTTCACTTTCACCGACTAAAAGCAACAATTCCCTTGGTTAGCTGTGCACTCAGGACCCGTATTATTTATAACTTGGTCCATTAGGTCATGAGAGACTTAAATCCAGACGTCCGTTTGAGCTTCGCGAAAACAACCAAGCCGAACGTGTTATATACACTGCCCAGTAGAAAAATAATATATGGAATACGGAGTGCTCTTGTGAAAATACATCTAAGCCCGTGCTTACTAGTGGCCAGTACCAGGCCTTATGCCTTTTTTAATGGGTTTGGTCTAGTTTAATTGTCTGTGGAAAGGTATTGGGCGGTTCTATTTTTTTATGCAAAATAGGGTCTCGCTCCTATTCTATTATTACATGTACAAAAAGATATTAAGCGGTTCTATTCTTTTATGCATAATTGGGGTCGTTGTACTAAGGGTACCCCACACAGAACGGTATGAAACTTGCCTTGTTTGACCTAATGCTAAAAGAACGCTTTTATGGCTTATCATTTTTGTTTGACAAAAAATTAAGCACCTCTCGAAGAACACTATTTTTGTTCCAGTGATTCTCTTTATAATGCTTAAACATATATACCAGAAATTTGAGCTTCGAAATTTAACTGGAAGAAATGCTGTTGCTTGTGTTGCAAAAATAAAGTTGATACAAGCAAAAAAAATTGCGAAAGAAGAATAAAACAAATAACGGATTAGTATGAACAAATGGTTGTTCAATGCAATTGCGGGATTTCTTTCAAATTTGTGCTTTATGCTTTGGATGCAGTATTTGACTGTTCAAGCATATCATCATAAAACTTATTTGCATGTTCATACAAATAATATTTATTTGTATGTTCATGCATGTTCATGCATTTTCATGCAAGCAAGTTTGAACAGTAGTCTACAATTAAAAAATTTTCACTTTTTTTAACGTCCTTTTTGATTAAAACAATTCAATGGCGCCTTATTTATATATAGTTATATAATTAATTCAAGTTTATTGTAAAACAAAAAGAAACATAAAGTTGATAGCAAGAAGACATTAAATAATGATACCTATGGTAACATTATTAAACAATGACTGTTTATTTTTTATTTTATTTTTTATTTTTGTAAAAAATGTATTTTAATTTTTTATGTCATTTAAAAAAAGTACTACACTAATTGCACAAGTAATTTAATTTGATAAATAATAATAATACCAATAAAATTCTAATAATCAGGCATAGTTACAAGCTTCCCAGGGGTTCTTCATTGTTTGTAATTGTCGTGCGCGTTTAGGTAACTCATACGTCCCATTTATAATAAAACTTAAAATTCTTATATCAGCAAATCTGTTGTAATCACATTTCACGCTTGTTAAAACAGTGCCTAAGCGTAAAAATTAAAATGACCTTGCAAAAGTTTAATTTTTTATAGGTTTTCAGATAAATTAAAAAAAAAATTTTTAAATCTAACAAAAACTAAAAGAATGATTTTTATTCTGTTTAAATTTCGAAACAACATTTTTAGTAGTTTATAAATTATAAGAAATCAAATTTTATTGGGCTTTTGTAGCCCACGTAAAAGATTCAATAGCTCAAAAAAATTTATGAAGAATAAGGTTAAAACTCAAATAATATATCAATAAATTTTTCTGTCAAAAATTTATACGAAAACATTGATATATTTAGTTATAGCTTTTCAATAATGGTCTATGGTACAGATCTTGTGAATTGCACCAAACTGTAAACTACAACAAAAATACACCAAAAATTGTTACAAAGAATTAACAAAAATTAAGTGAAATTTATTAAATAATACGACTTGACTAAAATAAGATTGGAGATACAAAAAGTTACATAGAATATACAAAAGTACTAGAAAAAACTGGATATTATATTATTTAAAAGAAAAGTCGTAATAAGTTTATTCATTTTAGAAAAATGTTGACCAAGCATAAATGGTTAAAACCTATTATTTGCCAGCTAGATTAAGAACATATGCTTACATTAACCCATATATGCCTAGCGTCCTATATGTAGGACACCTACTTAAATGCGTATAAAAACTTTTTTCGTCAACATATCAAAATTCCTTAAACTCCATATGAAATATAGAGCAAATTTACTACAAGATTTTTGCATATTTTAGACGTGTTGTTTAGTTTTTCAGAAATTATACCGATTTGAATATGACCAATTTCTCGATTTCGCATTTTGCTTAGGGCGCTTTGAAACAATGTGCTGTAACTGCGCGCTATACAAAATATTTTCTCATAGCTATACCTTTATTGGAATTGCTATGTATCTAACCTTTCACAGCAAAAGTTTCCAACTGAAGCAATTTCAGACGCTTCGGTAATTTTGTTTGAAGTTTTAGCGTCCTACATATAGGAGGCCAGGGACAAACGGTAGCAAAATAGCAGAAAAGAGCGTTTATTTATGTGAGCGGATTAGTCATTTCCAGACTGCGCTGTAGTTATAAGTACTTTAGTAAAACGCCCAGGATGGTAAATGTTGAAGCAATGTAATAGTAATGCAGACATGTGCAACCTGCGGCCCGCGTGGTTCTCAGCAAAATGTTAGAAGTGTATACTAGCCATCACTTTTTGATGCACTTTACATCAAAGCAAGGGAAATTTTCGTGCGCTGTGTACAGCAATGTTGCGCTTTGTGATGCAAGAATGCTGCTTTGCAATAATTTCGCAATTCGAGATTAGCACTTAGAAGAAGCTGTGTGGCATTGTACAGTACCGTAGTTGATACTTGATGGAGTTGTTTGTGCTACATAGATAGTCTACTGTTGGATTTGGTTTTAGCTTAAGTAGTTGACATCATTTGCTAGTTCTTTTACTTATGTTATTTGTTGTTGCAGGTGTTAATTTCCACTTCTTTGCAGTTGATAAAAAGCTATAATTTTTAACAGTAATTTAGTCTTTAGCTTACATCCAATTATATGATGAGTAAAAAGCGAAAAATTAACAATGAAGGGCGGTTGTTTAATGAAGAATGGTTTGTAAAATATTTTGTTACTCAACAAAATACAAATGCCATTTGCCTGATTTGCCAAAACAAGATTGCTTGTCTAAAAGAATTTAATATTAGGCGACCCTACCACTCCCTGCACTCGAAACAATATGATGGAATTTTAGGCCAACTGCGAGTAGACAAAGCCAATAAGTTGAAAAGGTCGCTACAGGAACAACAAAAAATGATTTTGGTTTATAAAGATGACTCTCAAATTACCACTGAATTGAGCTATAAAATTAGTGAAGCAATAGCAGAGAAAGAAAAAGCTTTCAGTGACGGCGAATTTGTCAAACACTGTCTAATGATATTTACTGAACGGGCATGCCCTGAAAAAACTATTTAATTGAACAGATTAGCTTATCGAGATTCACTGTCGGACGTAGAACGGATGCTCTTTCAAGTCATCTTGTAGATATTTTAGCTGAGAATGCAAGCAAATTTTCATATTACAGCTTAGCAGTGGATGAAAGCACCGATATCACCGATACGGCTCAGTTGGTTGTTTTTATACGTGGAGTAACTGATGAATTTCAAATCAAAGAAGAATCTTTGGACCTAGCAAGCATGAAGTCAACGACAACTGGAGAGGATTTGACCCAGGAGGTTTTGAAAATGACAAAAAATGTCAATTGGATCCAAAGAAACTGACAGGACTCACAACAGATGGTGCTCCTGCCATGGTAGGAAAACATAAAGGATTTTGTAAAACATTTTTGGAAGCATTTGGAGCACAAAAAGTTGTTTTGAACCATTGCATTATCCATCAGGAAAATTTGTGCAATAAATACTGGATAGCATTGATATCATGAAAGAAGTTGTTCACTGTGTCAATTACATTTGTTCTCGAGGATTAAACCACAGGCAGTTTAAGGTTTTTTTGAAAGAACTGGATTGCGATTACCCGGATGTTAGTTATTTTTCGTCTGTTCGTTGGTTAAGCAGGGCCGACACTTTAAAAAAATTTTGGAATTTGAGAAATGAGATCAAATGTTTCATGAAAACTAAAAATCAAAATGTCTCTTTTTTAAAAGATATAAAGTGGTTAAATGACTTGGCATTCCTTTCCGATGTAACGCAACACCTAGCACAATTAAATGGGCAACTACAAGAAAGGAATCAACTGGCAAATAAAATGTTTGAGCACATTACATCATTCCAGAGGAAACTGGTTCTTTTTAAAAATCAATTTAGCAACTCTGTGCTTACACACTTTCCATGTTTGAAAATGCAACATGACGAAGGACAAGATATCAATTACCAAAAATATGGCACTATGATAGAAAAATTGTCTGCTGTCTTTGATACTTGCTTCTTGGATTTTCGACAACTTGAAAGTGATTTTAATATTTTTTCCAACCCATTTAACACAGCTGTAGATCAAAGCCCTGATCGACTTCAACTTGAACTGATTGATTTGCAGTCAGACAATGACATGAAAACAGCCTTTGATGAAAACAATTTGGTGAACTTTTATAAAAACTATGTTAGGGGGAAGCATCAGAATCTTGTCGACCATGCCTTGAAAACCATTTCACTTTTTGGAAGCACATATTGCTGCGAGCAATTTTTCTCTAAGATAAAGTATTGCAAAGGAAAGCAAAGAGGCCAACTATCGGACCAACATTTGAAAAGTCAACTTCGAGTTGCTTGTAGTTCTGTGAAAGCAAATATTCCAAAGGTTTGCAAAAATCTGCAACAGCAAAAATCACATTAATCTGTGATTAAATACATTTGACTGAATTTAATTTCCTCATCTTCCATCGACAATTATTTACAGTCTTTCAATAAACTGTCGCACAAAAGTGTAGTGGACTGCATTAAATCTATTTCTTGACTACATATACTACTTTCATAGGAAAGTAGTTTTATGATATTTATTTCTTTTCTGAAAAAAATTCATGCGGCCCGCGTTATCATTCAAAATTTTCTATTGGGCCCTCCAGTGAAAAAGGTTGCACATACCTGTAGTAATGCAAAGTAGAAATTGATTTTCTATTTTTGTTAGACGCAAGACAGATTTTTCAAGTTTATAATAACCACGTTATTAGGTACTACTTTTTTGTTATCGCTACCAGATTGATTGCAATATAAAAAATAGCTCTCATATAGGCAGGGCAATTAGTTTCAAAAATAGGAGAAATTCGACACATAAAGTTTTATTGAAAAAATTTATTTAAATGTCTACTTTGTATTCGTATGACGCTTTGAATATGTTTAGAAAAATGAAACCTTTTTGTTGCTACGGAAATAAAAATAAGAATACAACTCCTGCTACTTTGTGCAGTATTTTAGATTTGGCTGAGAACGATGCTCTGTCACATAAAAACGAGGGTGATCAGATTAAAATTACCGTGCTTCCTCCCACCAATGCTACTGGCAACATTACATACAAAGAGTCTGGCGATGAAAACGGTTCGGGAACGATCAATAATTTAACAGGAAGTATGCTGGTAGCCTCTGCTAAGCTTGATCATAAAAGGAGCACAACGACCGAAGATAACAATGAACCGGCAAAAAAGAAACCGAAACAGAAAGCCAAAAAACCAAAGCGAAACTGGGTAAACACCGACTTGGCCAGTGACCAGGCTCCGTGGATACCTGCTAATGCTCGAAATAAACAAATATATTTTCCCGAAAAATCGAAAGCTTATGGTTACCAAGAACAGCATAAACTGCTTTTTCGGAATATTGATATTAAGTGGGTACGTTTCAATGCCAAGTGCAGACTAATGTGGGAAAATGCGTTCGATACTCGTCATGAGCTTGTCGCAAATGCCATGAGGTGGGACAAGTTTAAAGCAATTTTAACAAAATTTCAATTCGCGACAACAATTGTTTGGATGACGCGGTCAAATTTTCAAAAGTTAGACCTCTTGTAAAACATCTCAACAAAAAATTCCTAGAAAATGCTCCTGTAGAAGAATTTTACAGAAAATCAATGTGCAAATATTATGGGCGTCACTGTTGCAAACAATTCCTCAGGGGCAAACCAATACACTTTGGTTTCAAGATTTGGTGTGGTACTACTACTTTAGGTTGCTTGCTTTGTTTGATCCATACCAATTGAAAAAAGCCACATCATCAGTGGAGAAAAGAA
This sequence comes from Diplosoma virens, assembly GCA_963680785.1. Taxonomy (NCBI): domain Eukaryota; kingdom Metazoa; phylum Chordata; class Ascidiacea; order Aplousobranchia; family Didemnidae; genus Diplosoma; species Diplosoma virens. Next base: position 63,114,981 of record OY796882.1, on the reverse strand, counting down.
ATAGTTTCGGCCTTGGAGGAGATCTTTGTTTATTCATTTGCAGATGTTCTTCAGAGTCACATACAAAAGGAGTTTCATTTATGTTTTGACAACTTTTTTACTAGCGTGAAACTTGTGTCAACTTTAAAAAAAATTCTCCGGGAGAAAAGCAGACTCGCTGTGCACATTACCATGCAAAAACAATGACAAGATTTGAGAAATGTAATGCTAGTCTTCATGTGAAGTGTTTCAAGTAGTATCACATTCAGTAAGACACTGTGCGATACCACAACTTTGTCAAAAAGCTTGAGAATAATCTAATTTTTCTCTCAATAAATATGAAGACAAATGCAAAGCACATTGTGTATACAAGAGACAGTTAGATTGCTTGTAAAAAAAGGAGAAAAACGCGACAAGCGAAAGACGAGATTTACGCAATAAATGCTAGTGGATTTGCCTAGAGTCCTATATATAGGACGGCTCGTATTTTTAAGAATACAAAACGCAAATTGAAAATATTATTGTTATTGTGTTGCTTGGACCTAAATAGCATCATTTTATAAGATGCAGCAAAAAAATTTCAAAAATTTTGACTTTCGGCATATATGTGTTAATAAGCTACATTACGAAATAGTTTGATTGCCTTCCTAATTTTGGTTTAAATTTAAGCTATGTAACCTTGCACTTGAATAAATTTTAATAGAAAATTTATTATGAGCTACGTTGTTAAAGATGCTAAAAAATTTTTTTTAAAAAACAAATTTCCGCGTCTGACTACTAGCAACGTCTAGCCTAATAAATGCGAGAAATTAGTCTTTATAATTTACTTTGCTAACAGATTGTACAGCTTAAAATAATTTCATAGATCCTATTCAAATTATGATCATCGAAATAAGCTATTTTTTTTATTACTTCGCGATTAAAACAAACTAAATAAAGCCAAATCTTTGATGATACAGCAACACAGTTAAGTAGCTGAAAAAAAGCTTATTTATTTACTTAATACAATGAATATTTTTCATTTTTATGATTTTTTAAACCAATAAATGTTTTTTAACTTTTTCATTGCTACAACGCATAACCTTTTAAATTAAAGTGCTTGGTTTGACGTAAAAAATGATGTTGAGTATTTAGTCATCCAGTTTATTAATCGTTCGCTCATAAAATTAAAAAAATCAAACAAAACAAAATAGGATTTTGTATAGTTTTAATTCCTTCCGTCACTCAAGAGGTTAAAATAGCTGTTTTTGCTTGTAGGCTTACAATTTTTTATTAAAAATAATAAAAATACTGAAAGCTTTCTATAAACGATAATTGAAATTACTTTTAAATTTAACTTACCATTGTGCTCTAGTACACTGATAGAATCTGCTATAAACGAAACCACTTGTCGAATTTCAGCCCGAGAAATTTGCTTTGAGTTTCCAACTCTCTCACTCCTGCTGATCAACAAACAACTTTGATATATATAAACATTTTTTATAGTCCGTGACAAAAATTTAAGGACACTTTCCAAAAACAAAACATGTAGCTTTTAATGTTCATATCTAGATGAGAAATCGGTATTATTGTGTCATAATGCATAATTATGTTATTGTGTTAATATATAATCTCCGTACGACACTGTTTTTATTATTTTTTTCCCAATAAATTCTTTGTAAAATGGCGTTTTAGTCAAAATCAGTCAAAATTATTGGTCGAAAAATGGACAATAAGCAGTCTTTCAGCACGGAAGAACGTGCTCAAATTGTAATTTTAACACTATAAGGACCGGACTTGTCAATTAACGGCTATTTAAATTTTAGCTTTAAAGATCTTTTTACTTGATAGCCCTAATGATTTGCCGCTAGCTGACTTTTATTTTTTAATTTTTTTTAAATCGTAACAAAATACAAGCACACTGGCATTACTAATTGATTGTAAACAGATAACTACTAAAGAGAAGGACCGGACCCGTCAATTGACGGCAGTACTTCTTGAACCGTGTAAGTAAGTGGTTGTGTGCGCATTTTCTCCTTAGAATGAAAAAAAAAACACAAATCCTCATCAATAAATTTACCTAGTATGTAAAATATCGGCACTATTCATTAATAATTGTGAAAAAGCTTATATTTTGGCCTCCAGCCTCACAGTTGATAAGCAACTGCCACCTTGTAAAGCCCGGTGTAAATTTATACGATACATAGCCAATAAGCCGATCAAGTTTTGAATTAAATTTTGATTGCTTGTAGATGTGGAGAATAAATACTTGATCAACGGATTTCACTATCTTCGAAAAGATTGCAGAAGGAAGGCAGACGTAAGTGTTTGTTGTAACGTAGTATAACAAGTGGTTGGACCCTTGTTTAATAAGGGCTGCAATGTTACATGTGAGAACTATTTCACGTCATTCAATCTCGCCAAGGCTTTTTTGATAGAAAGTGCAATATTTTGGGCATAACCTTACCATCCGGGGGGTCAGGAGAGTTATTAACCCCCCGCTAAGTTTCAAAAATTTGGGAAAAATTAAAATTTTTTGGGCAGGGATAGGAAAAATTTGAGCAAGATTGGAAATTTCGGGACAGCGACAAGGAATTGTTTGGGAAAACACTTTTTTTTCTTTTTTTCTTTTTTTTTGATTCTTTGTTGTTAAATCGCTCGTCGTCGTCGTTGTCGTCGTTTGAAGGGTATCCACTCCAGGTCAGACACAAACAGGACTGGGGCCGAGGGTTTATTCTTTTACTACCACAGACTGCTGCACTGCCTGGATCAGATGCTGGTAGTGGTGTCATTAAGCCAGCATCGAGTTTCGTCATCCAAAACCGTCAGACCTCATGCTCCATGTGGTGCCCGATGTATAGGGCACGCTATTAGTACATGGTCTGCAGTTTGCTCAGAGGCGCCACACTCGCAATTTGGTGAAGGAGCGAGACCCCCATTTGTGCATGGACAAATGGAATCGCCCAACATCAGTCCGCAGGCGGTTGAGCTTAACCCAAGCTGCTCGGGGTAAGCCCATCCCAACAGGCCCGGCACCGGTCTCGGGCACAAAACCACGGAGCCTGGAAGCATTTTCACAGTACTCCGTGTTCCATTTGTAATTTGTCCATTCAGAGGCGCGGATGCCAAGTCTGGCAAGGTTGTCCAAAAGATTCCGCGCACCTGGCACAAACGGGCGTCTGGATCTTAGTCTCACTTGGCGAATATCTGAGGACCCACTTAAAAGACCATGCAAGATATGATCGGGGTCCAGAGATCCACGGTAAGCCAAGGAGAGTGTCGCTCCCAGTTGGCAAAGTTCAGCTGGCTGGATGCCTGAGAGTACAGGTAGGTGGTCCGTTGGAGTGGGACGCAGGCATCCAGTAACTATGCGCAAGGCGTCATTCAAGACACTGTCAATGAGGCGAGTGTGAGCATTGCAACACCAGACTGGCGCACAATACTCAGCTGTTGAGTAGACTAGAGACAAGGTGGCTATGCGCAGTGTTTTAGCACCAGCACCCCATCCCGAGCCCACGAGTCGCCTCAGCAGTGTGACGCGCGGGGATAGTTTTTTGCGCAATGCCACTAAATGTGACGAAACGTGAGCGATCTGTCCAGTTTTACCCCAAGGTATGTAGGGGTTGGACAGAACGGTAAAAGTCTACCGTTGTTGTAGATTTTTAGCTCACGTTTGACCTCTCGGTAATTTAAGTGAAAGGCTGCCGTCACCGTCTTAGTGTGACTGAGCTTCAACCTCCAAGTCTGGAGATACGCTATTAAATCGCTATGATTTTCGGACAAAAATCGAGAAATCGCAGGCAGGTCTAAAATAAAAAAATTTTTTATCTTTCTTTTTTTGTTTTTTTTTGGTCTAAAATGTAGAAAAATTTTTTTATTGTGTCCATTTAGTACTAGAAAATCATGATTCGGGCAAACGTTACAAAATTTCGCGAAAAACTTCATCGCCGTTCCAAATTCTTTTTTGGATGGTACCCTTATGATTGAAGGCACTGTGCGCAACAATGGCTGGGAAATACCAGCCAAAAGTAAAATGACTAAAGTTCTTCATGAGAAAAGTGTAACGAAAAGTAAAAGCAAGAATAACACTATAACTATTTTACATCATTCCAGTGCAAAAAGTCAAAAAACGTACTTATTCTAAGCACTTCGCATGCTGATGTTCCGATACACACAGAACGAAATTTAAAGAAAAATCCTGAAACTGAAACTTTTTTCTGTAATAAGAATAAAGTAGCAGTGGATGTCTTTGACCAGATGACAAAATGCATTCAGTCGACGCTTCTAGCAGACGCTGACCTATGCATGAATTTTATAATATGATCTACTCAGCTTTGATTAAAAGCCACATTTTATAAAAGCATGTTTGCAAAGAAGACACAAGCCGAAAAAAGTTTATTTAGAGAATGTGTAAAAAATTGACCGCCAGCATGCCTTGAAATGCTACTGAAGACAAAGTTATGTTAAATGAACCACCTTGTAAAGTAAAGAAGTGAATCTAAAAGCAAATCGCCACGTCTTACATGCTGCTTCGTAAAGTTTAAGAATAGAATAACACATAACTGCACTTCTTGTCAGCAACACGTATACGGAACTCATACTAAAACCTGCTGTCCATCCTGTTCTTGTCAATTTGACGCTTTCTTAGAAAGCATGCATAGGAATAGTAATTAACAAATGTACTTATAACAATTAGATTTTATATATTAGCAATTGGATTTGATTCATTTTTGTTAATTTTACGGCAGCGTTATCGAGTGTGTAAAAGCGCCGAGATTGTAATCGACATGCTCTCGGTTTAAAACATATTAGCGCAATTCTTTTGTGTACTTAAAACTTTACGACAGTTTCCTCTGCATGATGGTCTTGGCAAGCAGTTTTAAACCTCAGCCACATTTCTATAAAACTAAAAACACACAATAAAAGTTACAACAAGACAACAATATCTTTGCATCTCTGAAAGTAGGTCGAGGTATTTGCTTGCCCTATATATTAGCACCTCCTTCATTTTTGTGGGAGTCAGGAGAATAGATATAGAAATAAAATAAATAAAAAAATCTCCTCATGTTGTTTGTTCTTATTGATGCCATTGGGTACGTATAATGTGTTATAGATAAAATGTATTTCCAGAAGCATCTTTTTTGTACATCCATTTCTTTTGCAAATGTCATGAAAATTGATATTCAATGAAACAAAAATAATAGTGCAATTCAGTTTTATGAATTTAATAAACATTTTAAATGTTTTTCATCTTGCTTATGGCAATATTTTGGAATAAAATAAAAGCTGTTAATTGACGGCTCACGGTCCTTAAAGGTAGTTTAAGTTTCCATTCTTTCAGTTGTTAGGCAATTTAAATTTTTGTATGTCAAATTGCGAAGAAAATAAAGGTTAGCGAAACAGCTGTGCACAATGCAACCATAAAATACCAAAATAAGGATGTTCTTACAGACAGAAAAAAATCTGGTTAACCAAGGGTTACCACCAACAGAAAAAACCGCCTTCTGCTTAAAGTAGTCACTAACTCTCCAATGAGTACTTTAAGAAAATTCCCGGCTGAGTTGATGAAAACTGGCACAGCAGTCAGTACAAAAACAATTCAATGCAAATTGTTTTTGGAATTTAGCCTCAAATCATGCAAGCCAGCTCAAAAACCCCGTATGAAAAAAAAAATCTTTGGACTTCGCCAAGAAAAATGCTAGTTTGGACATAGACATAGTGATAGAGATTTTGTCTGTCTATAAAAACACCCTTGTTTTGGTACTTCATAATTGCAATGTGCACAGCTGTTTTCTAATCTTCATTTTCTTTGCAATTTGACGTACAGAAAACTTTAAATTGCTTTTAAAGTTACAATTTGAGCCGGTTTTTCCGTGCTGAGAGACTGCTTTTTGCTCATTTTTTTATCCAATTATTTTAACGCGATCTTGCAAACAATTTATTGGGCAGAAAATAAAAAAAACAATGTCATACAGAGATTATATATTAACAAAATAATATAATTAACCGATTACTCATCAAAATATTAGCATTTAAAGCAACATGTTGCCCTTTTTGAGTAGCGTCCCAAAACTTTTGTCGCAGACTGTATTGTATTTCCGTACGATGTTGTCACCTAAGGTGGGCTAGACCGCCAATCACTAATTTATTTTTCTGATAATTAAATAGACAAACTGTTTTAATGTTGTTTTATAAAAATATGGAAAAAATTTAGCGCTATATATTATGAATCACTTACCTTCCATCTTGGTGTATTACTCATGCAAAAAACACCGTACTTAGAAGCTTGAAAACTTATTATTTTCAAACAAATCAATTTTTTAATGAAATCAAAGATAATGATCAACAGAATTTTTAAAAACAAAAATCTTTTAACGCATAAACTTCTATTTTAAAAGTGTATTGGAAGGTAGTCATGTTAAGAACTATCTCTGCTGTTAAAAAATTGCACTTTTTTTAGTAAATAGTTTTGAAAATCATCCACTAACGTTAACATTTGTATTTTTCTGCTTAAATGATTTTGATCGTTCTCTTTTCAATTGTTTTGTGCTTTTAATTGTTTTCAAGCTTTATTATTAAATCCTATCAATAAAATAAAGGTACTTCAGGATTTTATGGTTTCTGCGCATATTATTATAAAAGCTGTCAAACTAATTTTTTCTAATTGTCATAGATTCATGCCAATCTTGCAGTTTTTTGGTTAATTTTTTAGAAGATTCAGTAGATAATTAAAAGATACCAATAATGAGATAAGTTGGTCGGAAAAACAATTATATTTGTTTACTTTACCTGGATAGAAGAACGTAGCCTAACAGCATTCGCTGTGGGCTTCCAGAAAGTGTGACTGATGTATCATAGCTGTTAGTTGTGCCCGACGACTGTAAATTGAAATTTTGCGCTGAAATTGAATTCCATATCTGCGTTTATCAAAATGATTAATACAGAAAGCTTTTTTATAGCATTTTTATTACATATGTATTACACATTTAGAAACAAATACCTAAGCAATAAATGTAAAGGTCTCGCATTGCTTGCAGATTTACCAACTAATGGAATATCAATAACTTTATAGTTATAACAACTCTTAAACAATAAACATATGCGCTTATCATTAAAATGATAATAATAATTTAATTTTTTAGTTGATCTTTTATACGTCGAATTTTATTCTGTCTTCAAAATATTTCCTTTTTCTCCTAATAAAATTCTAATGTCTAAATTTATTTTCAAAAATCATTATGTTGAGGATTTAAAATTTTTTTAGGTTTTGCTTAATCTTTATGGAACTGCAAGAACTTTTGACCAAGCGCTATAGCGGGGTAGAGAGTTGAATTGCTTAAACTATAAACGTTCTTTCCCGAAAACTGGATTTGTTGAAGTTGATTCCCATAGTCTTTTGGAATTTTTTTAAAACCAACTTAAGTCTTTTCACGAACTTTATATTTTACATAACTTTTGGTTTTCAAAAAGCATCTTCGTAAAAAAATTTTCATGTTTTTCTGTCAATTACATGTATTTGCATGATATAAATTTTTTATCTTTTTTTTGTCAAAATTTCAGATTCAATGCGATGCGTGTACTGTTTTGACTTGTGATTCTTACTAATATCAAATAAAAAAAAAACAAATAACTAGGATTGATTACCATAAAATTGTTTTTTAAAAATAACAAAAAATGAGGCATGTTCTACAAATTCAAAACAAAAAAAGAAAAAAACAACAACAACAACAACAACATAGGTTTGTTGGAAAAAAATAAGCGACATCCAAAAGCACTTTAACGCCAGAACTCCGGAAAAGCCGGTTTCAACATTATTATAATTTTGAAACATAAACTTTTACAATTTTCTGTTAAATCGTGATTATTAAATTTTAGTCTGTCGAGCAAATTTTTGTTTTGTTACTTTGAGATAAAAAATAAAAATATAAAGTTTACTTAATAAACGTTTAATTGAAATTATACCTAAAACTATGGACAAGTAGATTTTGACACTAGTCAGCAAACCCAAAGGAGCTATTCAAGAGCAAGCGCTGACAAATCGATATTGCAAAAAACACTCTCTTCCAGGCGCGGATTTTTTGATTTGGAGGAGAGGTATTTATAATATTAATTGACAAGAAGACATGAAAAAACTAAAGCAGAAGTGAAACTGCGTAATTTTGTCTATAGTTTGATAAACTTGTAGTATTACAAAGTAGTCAGGTTGAGGTTGACCTTTCACGTTGAGGTTAAAAGCTAAAAATGTTTTATCCTTGCAAAAGCAGTAACTGCTAATACACTAGGCAAGCAAAATTTGAAACAAAAATTAATTACAGAAATACAATTTATCAGCTAGTTTTTTAAGAGTATCTACTGATTATACGAGTTATTTGTTTGCATCCAAAGTGGGATTACTAACAAAGAAAACTAAGGCGTCCTTGTCATTACTTTTTTATTATTAGTATCACTATTCTTCTCCTAACTGCTGGAAAACGTTAGAAGTTTTATATTTGTAACAACTTCTAAGCAATTACTCCGAGCTGCTTTGAGAAATAACAAGGTAGTGCTATTCAGTTCAAATATTCTAACTTATTTTTTAGTCTTTATTAAGAAATATAGATAAATTTATAGTTGCTTAATAAGTTGACCAGGCAGAAAAAAGTACCCCAAGTGTTATTCTCACAATCCTACATAGTGATGCGATTAGGTTTTAAACAGCCACCGTGTTAATCAATATTGCATTTGCCGTAAAATGGGGCTTCTACTTACTTGGCCATGTTGCCGATTTGTAGAACTTACCTATATTTTGATTCGTTTAACCCATTACCTCCCAATGTTCCGAAAGTGGGACATTTTTTCAACGGCTATTTTGACATGTTTAGGTTAAAGTTTCAAGTTTTTTTTATTATATTTGTGAAGTAGAAGGGTGGTAGAATATAATAAGCATTTTAGCTTTTTTGAAAATAATAGATGTAAGCTAATTAAGAGGTCAAAGTTTGCCGTATTTTTAACCTAATTAGCTTGCGTTACTTTATTTCGTCTCACAAAGCACAAGCAAATTCAAAATTAGTTTCAAAGAAATTTTCTAGTTTAGTATGTGTCACTGAATAAACGAAAATTTTTTTACGCCGGCAAATGAAAATAAAGCACTGTTTTTTTATAATGTATTGTAATGTTCCACTTTTGGAACATTGGGTAGTGGCGACTATACAATTCACACACAATGTCTAGTAGAGTTTTTCGGACAAAGAAGAAGCACACAATCAATGCACAATGAACAAAATTGCCAAATAGCTAACATTGCACAATACACAAAATTATCTACTGTAATGAAGCGTCACAAAGACCTTTGTATGAGACTGGAAACATTTAAGAACTGATAAAAGTCTTAGATTAAAAAGTCATAAAGTCTGATAGGGGCACAAAGCAATAATTAGTAGATAATACGAGAAAATAAGCCAGTGAAATTTGGGATGAATATATGGTTTCTTGCATTTTCCCAAGGCTATCCTTTCAATTTTTGTGTACAGTATACACTGAAAAATATATGCATTCAAGTGAGCCTTTAGGAGAGCGAGTTGTAAATAAACTAACTGAAGTACTCTAAAATTATTCAAACCATGCAATTTTTTTGACAGTTTTTTTTAGTTCAACAGCCCTTTGCAGAGATTTGGCAAGAAAGGGCATATGAGGTACCGGATCTATTTACCAGAACAGAACACAAAACTGTCCACTGAATCTTCCAACGGTAATGAAGAAGAACAAGCGCAGAGTATTTGAAACCTACAGCAATGGAGAGGTGGTCTTGTGTCAATAAAATGACAAGAAGCCAGTCTGCATTGTGCGCAATTTTAAAGGTACAGAGCCCACAAATGCGGTTCAAAGGTGGAGTGCCGCAAAGAAAAGCAAAGTAAATTTAACGCAGTCCTGAATGGTGGAAAGTTACAACAAATAGATGGGTGGAGTCGATCTCCTTGATCGCTTTCTTAGTGAGTACCGACCCCGACTGCGTAGCAAAAAGTGGTGGTGGTGTTTATTTGCAAATTTTTTAAATATATCCGTTGTTGCTCCTTGGAGGCTACACAAAGAGATTGGGGGGACCATAAATCACCTTCAGTTCCGAAAAGAAATAGTTCGAATTTACTTGGGAGAGTAGCAGACAAATCAAGTAGACCAAGACCCAGCCGAATGCCGGTTGACAATATTAGATTCTCAGGGTCTGTACATATTTGCGTATCAGCTGGAAAACAGGGACGTTGCAAGCTATGCAAAAAAATACAATGACCATGTGCAACCAGTACGAGGTTCTGCTTCACAAAAAGTAATTTTCCATGAAAAACATATCTGAAGTTTGCGAAGCTACAAACATTTATTTTTATGTACTTTTCGAACTATCTTTGCACTGCAATACTTGTTTCCACGCTTCTCTTATTTGTTGAAAATTACATAAATTTCATAAAATGGGTGTTTTGATAATTCTGAAGTAGAAGATAACGTTAGGCTTGATTTCAATATGTTCCGACACAAGAAATGACACAATAAACAAATATTGGGTTACCAAGTAAAACAAAGCAAATAGCATAGTCAGAACTTCCCAATGTTCGAAAATGGAACAAGTAATTTTACAAAAAACAAACAAAAAAATTCAAAACTTTTTTGGTCAAAAGTGATCAGTTACGCGAAAGAATGAAAATAAGCTAAAAGAACTTACAAAAATATTCTTTGGTCTATGCTTGGGAATTAATGGGTTAAAAGAACTAAACGTGCAAAATCGCATATTTTGGCAAAATTAAATTCAATTTATGGCTAAAGCAACGCACTGGATATACGAAAAGGTTTTCATGTTGAATAATGCTTGCAAAGTTTTTCATTTTACCCAACTTGGTAACAGCATTATCGCAGCTTTGGCCTTTGCTTTTTGCAATGTAAAAACACAACTTTTTTAACTTCTCCTTAAAGAGGAGGGCCAGTTCTTATACAGTTTAAACAAATGCGTGACGGAAGCCTACAAACTCTTTAGTTATTGTACTCTATAATTTTACACAAATCTAAAAAGTTGACGCAAAACTGAAGGTGCTTTTGGTTACTAGAAGGATATTATCAGAATCCCAATTTGATTGAATAGTTTGTTGAGTTAGTTAGATCAACTCCACAGTAATGACCTACAGTCCAAAAACTTACCAAGTTTTACCCAACTTGGTATTAGATAAAGAGTAAAGCGTGGCCTATTGGATAAGAGAGTAATGGTAAAATATGCAGTCTACTTAACCCTAATCTAGTAAATCAGAGAGTAAAAATAAGCGTCAAGATTAGGGTTAGGGGTTAGAATTAGCGTTAAATAGACTGCATACTTTATCTAGTACCGGCAAGAGGGCTGTATCAATGGCAAAGGCGTAATTGGAATTCCAAACCTATTATTATTGTTTATCTATAGTATTTTTGAGAAAAACAATTTTTTTGCTTGTCGTTCTTGTAAGCAGCTCTAAATTTCATTTATACCTGGAAAGACAAACTAAAAATTAAGTGAAAGTTTTTAATCGGATAGCAATATCGTGGCATCTCCAATAAGTTTAGCGCCTAGTCCGTTTTCCTGAGAGATAGGAAAATGAATAAAGATAATACTGATAATAATAATGATACTGTGGTTTAAACTATAAAATTAAAAAAATTTTTTGGATGGATGGATCCCTTGCCCTCCTTATATCCGCTCCTGCTATCTTTCTGTCAAATACAATGTAATTAAAACAAAAGATGCACTCACTTGTGACAAAATCGTATTACTAATTTCATTTTTTATGTCTATGAATGTAAAGAGAGAATTTGGTATAGCAGCTTTCCAAAAGGCTTTAGCAATGGAAGTGGGCCTGTTACATTTCAAAGCACTTACTGGAAACTTTATAAGTGCAGTAAGAGATATTGCTTTTAATGAAGCTATCAAATCGAGCCTTTAGGTAAATTAAACTTAAATTAGTGAAGATTAAAAAAACAGCTAGATTTTCAACCTTTTCAATCTTTACCTTTAAGACTAGAATTACTGGTGCAATCATTATGACCGTTTTTGATTTTTAGTCGCTCGTATCTCGGCTTAGATAAGTGGTTAGAATATTGAAACTTTCTAACTTTTCCTAATTTTTTTGTCAACTTTTAGCATATTAATTGTTATTGCATTACAATAAGCACAGCGGAGGTTTTGAAGCGATTTATCTTAAACAACCGCCAACGGTCATTTTGACCGAAAAGCAACTTGAACGTAAAAATGTTTATAAAGGCTTAGAACAGGAATCGGTGAATTCAGAACAAGTTCGACCTACATGGAAAGTGATTTTTTCAGATGGATCGGATTCGGAGACTAATATTAATGACCTGGAGCAAACTGATTCTGCGTTATGTCAACTTGTCAGCTCTGGCAGTGGCAGCAATGATACAAGTACTGCAGCCAGTAATGCTTTTGGAAAAGGGGGCCCCGGTGCAAGAAATACGAGGGGGGCACTGTGAGTAACATAAAGTTAACTTATTCTGGGGTAAAAGCCCCCAGACCCTCCCAGCAAACTAACAGTTTTCAAAACAAATAACTTCAAACCATAATAACAAATAAGCAACGATATACTAGCAGTACCAATTGTGCTGTTAACTATTAATATATTCTTTTAAGTTATCAGCATTAACTTGTTTTGTAGATTAAGGTATTAAAAATTCAATTTTTATTCAAGTCAAAGCAACACATAACACAAAAAACACACAGCAGCTGTTCAAAAGATTAGCAAATACTACTTGTTTCATGCTTTAATTTGGTGATGAATGGTAAACAAATACTTTTTATTGATCTGCTGATCAAGAACATGTACTGCATCAATACTTTTAAAAAAATGCACAAAAAAGATAAAAGTAACAGAAGTATGCGAGTTAAAAGTAACATTACCTTAAATATAAACATAAGAGCATGATCAAGATATATTGCATTGCATCGATTTTTAGAAAAAGTATTGCATTTTTTTGTATCAGTCACAAACAATGTTGCTTTAGCCAAGTGTACTGGCTGGTTATGGTTTTATATTTTTTTAAACTCTACTGCCCTGCTCTGCCAACAATGTTAATATAATGGGTGCATATTAACATTGTTTATACGCATATTAACTTTGAGTTAACAAAAATAAAGTTGGAATAAAAACTTATGCAATCTAAACGTTTTTCCAAACATTCATATATAGATAAGCAAACTCACCAATATTTTTTTTCTAACTGGTTTATTAAAAGATTTTTGGCATAACTGCTGCATACTTGTAACGTTAAATGTGCTACAACAGATTCAAGCTGCATCAATTTCAAATACTTGCTCATCTTAATATTAATGGTTGCTTTTTTTTAATCTGTCAACTCATTAATCTTAGATGCAATATCTAAATAAATGAAGCAAGAATGAAAAAAATAACAATAGTTAAAAAGCAAAGAATATCATGATTAACAACAGTTTTGCATAAATAAATAAACAAAAAAATAAAGCTGGTGGTTTACTTTTCTTAGGCCACAAAAATTTTTTTAAATAAAGGATTCCTAAAAAAGTATTGCATATAAAGTCAAGAACCATTTGGGTCAGCACTAACAATTTTCAAAGAACAATTTTTACATCACAAAATAAAACTATTAAAACAAATACTGATTCATTGCTAAAAATATTAACAATTGTTTTATACTAATAATTAGCTTCTTTGTGATTTATTATCTTAAAGTAATTGTATTATTATACATTTATGAAGGTTTTCCTGATAATGCTTGTGCATATGTTTTTATGCTTCTATATTAATTGTCATGTGTAATTTTTAATGCTTTTAAATTGTTACATGCCCAGTATTTTTAATAATAAAAAATTTATTCAAGTTTTAATTCTCTAGAAGCATATGCCAATTGATTTTGTTTACAAATTTTTCCATCTAATGTAGGAATTAAGTTTTTTATGAAGTAGTTCTTTGCAGTACATTAATCTGTTTACCTGTTAATTTCAAAGGTTTACAATAGACCGCACAGCAAATCCTTTCTTTTTGACTTTAAATTCTTCAACTATGGGGAAGCTATTCGAGCCTTCCCCAATCACACCGCTGGCTTTCACACACGTTTTATGGTTTTAAAATATACATATTAAAGTTGAGATTTTGATATGAAAGTATAACAGGCTTCCACAAGCCAACAATCACAATTATTTAGTCGAAAATACTACCCAAACGATGCAGCTAACGACGCAGTCAACAATGCAGTTAACAATACAACCAACGTGCAGCCAACGTGCTGCCAACAATGCAGTTAACGATGCAGCCAACGTGCAGCCAACGTGCAATCGCAAAACGAAATTTTCCCAAGTTTCGCTTGCGATCTACAAACTCACTCTTCAAACTACAACATTAAACCAAATCACCGAGCCACTTGATTACCAACGACTGAAAGGAATTAAATTTACCAACATCTCAATTTGTAGTGTGCTCGCCACGTGTAAGTGAAACAATCAGATTTCATTAAGATAGCTACATGTGATTCGCGCAAAAGGCAGTGACCGCAAACAATAGAATTAAAAGGTTTCACAAAAAACTTCTATACAGTTAATTAACTTTTTCAATTACTGTGCGAGTTCTATTTTTTTTATGATTTTAACATAGTGGCCCCTATGAAATTAAGTTGATAATTAAATTCATACACATATTACAATAAAAATCATAAATAAAAAATAAACAAAGTACGAAGTGTAAACACAATATATATACAATAAACTGACAACAAAGCAAAAAAAAAGTTATACACAAGCAAAACTCGAAAATTATCACAAAACACACAATGTACAATTGCAATCTAATTTGGAGTTATGCCAAAGATTAATTTTTATTTTTTATTCTGAGTTTCATTACCCTAACCCACCAACAGGAGCAATGCGCGATATGTCACGGTAAATGTGTTCTACTTTATATAAATCATTTTTTGAATCAAATTCAGTCACTGCAATTTTTGCTCTACGTACAAGGGGTTTTCCCTGATGTATCTGCGAAAAAACTTTTGCAATCCTACCCACCCGGTACTTTCCTTTTACAGCTACAGTCGCAAATCTGTTAACACGCCTACGCAAATACACAACTGATCCATATCCACATTTTAAAGCATCTGAAAAACCGTGTAACTGATAAATTATATGATCTTCCGGTGACGGGGGAATCGAACCTTCAAAGTAATATCTAGCTAAGGAAGTGTCCGACAAGAAACCTAACAACTGAAACCACACCTTCCACTCTTTAACAATAGACCCAAGAACATCATCATCCCAATCGTATTTTTCAATAGATAGACGCTGCAAAACCAATCTTGCTTTGACAAAAAAGGGCGAAAAATTTCAAGAGAATCAAAGGACTTTCCTAGCTGACTCAACATTGTCCGAAGGGTATATTTAGTTAATGCTTTTAACGAACTAGCAATTCTCAAACAATCTCCACCTGTTTCCCCATACACAACCAAGCGCTTTTGTCTCGGGTAAATCATTATCATGCTCTAGTGACAAGTCAAGCTCACGCATACCAGATATCCACACCTCCTTTTCAAATTTTGCAAGAACAGGAACTGCATTTTGTTAGCACTCCATTTAACCAATTTAAAACCTCGACTATCAAACAAATCTATACCTTCATTAGCAATGATTTTTGCTTCATCCAAGCTATCAACACTAAATATTAAATCATCCATGTAAATTTTTTTACTAATAATGTCAAGAGTTAAATTAAATGCGCCAGTAGTATTATTATTTAAAGTCTTCTGGATAGCAAAACTTGCAATAAAAGAACTACTTTTTACTCCCCAAGGATGACGAGTAAACCGATAAGTAACCACATTTCTCTCCCTTACATCGTTTTTATCAAACCATAAAATGCGAAACAAGTCACGTTGTTCTGCAGGTACGCCGATTTGGAAAAACCATTTGGTCAAATCTGCCATGATAGCAAACTTTCCTAATCGAAATCTAGCCAAACTATCCGCCAAGGGGTTTAAAAAATCTGGTCCAGTTTCAATGAAGTCATTAATAGAGACATCTTCAAACGCTGCTTTATCATTGTAAACAATACGCTTTTTTGCCTGTGACGTAACAAAATACGGAAGATACCATACTAGAGTCTCTAACATCTCAGAATCATCAACCCGCTCAATATAATTTAACTCCTGAAGTTCACAAAAACACTCAGTCAAAAATTCCCGCAAATTGGTATCTTTCAAAGCCTTCTTTTAAGGTTCTCTAAACGATTTTTTCTACTGCCATATTATCGGGTATCGCTACAACACCTGTCTTCAAAGAAAATGGAATCTCAAAACGCGAATCTTTAACAACCACATGAGCCTCAACGAAATTTCCAGCCACTTTATCACTCCGAGAACTTTCTATTTTTGCGTCCTGCAAGGTAACATCTCTTAAAGCCTGCTTCAATTCACTTATCCTTTCATCACGAAATACGATTTCGTGATTTAACAAAACTTCTCTATTTCCAACTCAGAAGACATTTGAACTCGGCAAACTTTTACATTTTATTTTTCCAAAAGAGATTTTCCACCACAATCAAGCCAACCTAAAGGCGTTAATATGGCATGTGGCTCGCAGCGCGACACTCCTACTCTCTCTTCTAAAACAGTCATTAGGAAAGCATTATCATTTCAATGAGTAAATCTACCGTGTCATTATCTGGTAATTTATACAATTCTACATCTTCAAAGTGCGAGAACGAGTTTAGATCTTATCTGTGCGGCATAGTTTCAACATTACCTTGCCACGACAATTCAAACATTTTATTAGAAAACAAGGACTGTAAAATCAAACTTATGTCAAAGTTTCACCCTTAAGTGTCACAATACAAAATGACGCTTGGTCATAAGGTATTAAATTTAATTCCTGAACCAACTTCTACAATTCAATTTAAAGTCGCCTTAGTTAAACCAATTTTTACACTCCTTACAGGAAAAGAAAGGTTCTCATTAACCGAATGTCCTGCAAAATTTCCATTTGTAGCAGACCTTGCGTTACTATTCGGACTCTTAGGGACAGTAGAAACAAAACGATCATGCAACATAAAGAAATATTTACCAACATTAATGCCCAGACGCTTACGACAATCGCAATTCTTCACATAGTCCTTTACAACGTGCTTTTTCAGACAATTAAACAGCGACGTACTTTAAAGACAATTTTTTTTTGCTCGGAGGGGGTCATTCTCCAAAATGTTTGACAATTTACAACTTTATGACAGCTATCAGCATTTTACAAACGACAAACAAAACACTGTGGATGAACAATAACCGAGTCATTATTTTTATTGTCAGGCACGCAAACACCTTTTACTGGAAACGAGCCTCCATTAAGCTTACCAACACCAGTCCTGCAATTACTATTTTGAATTTGTGCCGACGTCTTTTTAACCTTAACAACAGGAAACACACTACTCTTGTTACTATATTTTGTAACGCGTTCAGATTTTTCGTCAGTCATTAATTGCACGCTAAAGTCCGATGACTTACTGTCTTCCTTGCTTTTAAAAAACTCCATTAAATTACCAAACCCAGGATCACACGTATTACCACACCGATCGCTTAAATAATCCAAAAATCTTTGCTTGGCAAAGTTCGTTAGTCTACGAGCAAGATCAACAAATAAACGCCCTTCTAACAATTCATGTTTTTTATATGAGTGCGCGTACACAAAAAACTGAGTCAACTTGTCTCTAAATGTTTTTAACGCAGCAGCCGAAGTCGAGTTTATTTTAAGGACATTTTTAACTTTTTGAACTTCAGGCTCATTCACAAATCCACCGTGTACTCCAAACCTTTGTGACAAGCGATTTAAAGCCATGTTAATTTTTGCGTCATCATCAAAGCCGGGGATGTCAGATATGACAACAGCAACGGTTTGGGCAGCTGTATATAAAAAACATGCTGCTCTTAAAAGTGGTAATTTTCTATTCAAGTAAGGGCACCTAGCCAGGAGATTTATTATTTGATTATAAAGCATGACATAGGGCATATTGGTTCCGTCATATCCGATCAAACAGTCTCATCTAAAAAATCCTTACAAGACCTAAACGACTCGTGGTCCTGAGTCATTTCCTGTTTTACTTCTGGTTGCCTCTGTTTATTTTTAATGGAGGCAGGAATAAAATGTTCATATCCAGGGGGACAAGGAATGTCTCGACAACGTTCTTGGCTCATTCTATTACTGACCTTTGACCTCATTTCTACCTCATCTTCTGCCTTGGCAAAATTCCATGTCTCTGGTATGTCAGCGGCCTCGAAAGCTTCTACATTTCTTGTGGTTCTCTCCCGGGCCCAGTTGCTTATTTTTTGCATGTTTGTCTGCACAGCAGCGGCCCCAACGGTTATTCCCGGTGCAAATGCCGTGGTAGATGGTACCTCTTTTTTATTTTACAGGAGCCTAAGCCCAGCCGTCGGTCAAGCTCTTTACAAAATATTAATAATTTGCTGGTTTTAAGAGTGGCGTGATCTCCGTTTAGAACTTTCCTCAGAATAGTTGCTTGCCAAAGACTGCTGTTTACGTAGCTTGACCTGAATTTGTGCTTGTTTCTTAAAAACTTTTGCTTTGTCTCTAGCCCTTTTCATAGCAGCTTGCCTTTCCATCTCGTCCCTAGCCATAGCAGCTTGCCTTTTTGCCCTATCTATAGCAGCTTGCCTTTCAATTTCCTCCACCTTGGCGTCCGCTTGAAGCTGTGTCAGTTCCAGTTCATCGTCAATAATTTCAGAGGTAAGAGATGAACTCAGTTTGCTGCGCCTAGTTGCTGCTGACCGAGAAATTTTCCTAATTGGATAGTAGGGGGTTTGGATGTCCGACCCTTAGACTTAAACATCTCATCACCACGGGCCTTGCATTGCCGTACTAGAGATTCAAACCCGGCGACTACTCCTTCCCCTAAATTTAGAGGCTCTCTCACTTCCTCCAACTCTCGGACAGTTTTCAAAAAATCCCGCACTTCCCAATCCAATGCCTTTACCTCTCTTTCTTCAAACAAGAGCAATTACTCTTTCGTCTGAAAACCTGGGAACTGAGTGGTTAAATCCTGAATTTTTTTATCAGGTCCCTCCTGCGCCGCCTTATTTCCTTAACCCCACCCTCGGTATTGGGCTTCGTCTCCCTACATACGTCTACGGGTTTTAAATATAAATTTATGCCACATTCCGAATTTTCCATAAGTACTATGACTTCATAAGGCCGTTATCAATTTAACAAATCAAATGTTAGAACCAATAAGGAAAAACAGCACAAACAATTTAAAACAACTATTACACTAATATAAAACACAACAAATTTTATGATTAATAGTTTATCAATAATTTAAATGGAAACGTCACTTTCCTTGTTTTTGGTTTTATTTTCTTCAATCTTCTTTTTTCTTCTCTTGAAAATTTGCAAACAGTCTATCAACACTTTAGTTTCTCGGGAAAAGGAACCAGGTTTGCGATTAATGTTAATTTCAATAGTAGACCGCAAAGCGAATCTCTTCTTCTTGGCTTCAAATTCTTCAACTATAGGGAAGCTACTCAAGCCTTCCCCAATCACACCGCTGGCTTTCACATACGTTTTATGGTTTTATAATATACATATTAAAGTTGAGATTTTGATATGAAAGTATAACAGGCTTCCACAAGCCAACAATCACAATTACTTAGTCGACAATACTACCCAAACGATGCAGCTAACGTTAGAGCCAACGATGCAACCAACGACGCAGCCAACAATGCAGTTAACAATACAACCAACGTGCAGCCAACGTGCAGCCAACGATGCAGCCAACGTGCAGCCAACGATGCAGCCAACGATGCAGCCAACGATGCAGTTAATGATACAATCAACGTGCAGCCAACGTGCAATCGCAAAACGAAATTTTCCCAAGTTTCGCTTGCGATCTACAAACTCACTCTTCAAACTACAACATTAAACCAAATCACCGAGCCACTTGATTACCAACGACTGAAAGGAATTAAATTTACCAACATCTCAATTTGTAGTGTACTCGCCACGTGTAAGTGAAACAATCAGATTTCATTAAGATAGCTACATGTGATTCGCGCAAAAGGCAGTGACCGCAAACAATAGAATTAAAAGGTTTCACAAAAAACTTCTATACAGTCAATTAACTTTTTCAATTAAAGTTCTATACAGTTATACAGTCAACAAAAAACTTCTATACAGTTAATTAACTTTTTCAATGGCCCAGATGGTAGGTGCTTTCTCGCAGCCTGGGCCGTGAGTAAGTCTGTTCATTAATTTAAAATGACAGACCGAAACCGAACCTACCAAAACGGAAGGGTATCCACCTATTCCGATGTTCAGTGTGGGTCTGCTAATCGACAAACGTCCTTTTCAGGACGGGGCAATGCTAGGATAAAACTGCCCTTTTCAGGGCACATTGCCAACAAGTTCCGAAGAACCACTATTCTTCAGCTGAACATCGAAGGCCTCACTGCAAGCAAGATGAATGTTCTTCATCACCTCGCTATGCAGTCTGAGGCACTTGTCATCCTACTGCAGGAGACCCACTGCACTGATGCAGAGAAGTTGGTACTACCAAACTACCAACTAGCTGAGTCTTCTTTAAGCAGGAAGCATGGTCTTGCCACGTTTGTCCACGAGCGACTGAGATACACGCTTTTGGACCAATCTCCACCAACATCGGAGATCGAGTGGTTGTGTGTGGACGTTGATGGCTATAAAATAGTCAACGTCTACAAACCACCGCCAACGCGATTGTGAACCCTGGATCTCCCAGTGTTTCCTCACCCCTGTCTGTACGCTGGTGATTTTAACTGTCGTCATGCTGACTGGGGTTACGACGACAACAGTCCGGACGGTGAGTGCTTGGCTGGATGGGCAAGTATCAATTGTCTTGCCCTGCTATATAATGCCAAGGATGCTGCCAGTTTTTATTCCGGCCGCTGGAACACTGGTACCAATCCGGATCTAGCTTTCGCTAGCGTAGGTCCAAACAGTCGCTTACCGGATAGACGTGTCCTTGATAAGTTCCCCAGGTCACAACATCGACCTTCGCTTATTACACCACCAAGGTTTGCTATGGCAGTGCCAAGCATGCCTGTTAAGCGATGGAACTTTCGCAAGGCCAAATGGAGTCACTACATTGCTTTGACGAATAAATTCGCAAAGACTTTGTTGCCGCCTGATTCACTTGATGTGGATGCAGTTTACCAGAACTTCTGTAACATCATTAAGAAAGCAGCCAAAAAGACTATCCCACGCGGGTATCGAAATAACTATATTCCGTGTTGGGATGCAGAGTGTGAATCCCTCTATAAAATCTTTCTGCAGTCTCCTCAGGGAGACGACTCAAGTTTGGCTGCTACAGCTCTGCTTGCCAAGCTTGACAGAAAGCGGAGGGATCGATGGTCCGAGGCAGTTCGGAGCATTGACTTCTCACACTCTAGTCGAAAAGCATGGAGTATTTTGAACAATCTTACTGGTAGGTAACGACACTCTCCTCGTCACTGTCCCGTTTCAGTCGATGCTATTGCATCTCAGCTGGTTAGAAATGGGAAATACGAGGCTGTTGACCGCAAGTCATCCCGACTTGTCTTTCAAGAAGTGTCTGACCTTTGGAGGGCCACAACACCAGACGCAGTAAATATCTCTGACAATTTTTCACAGAGAGAATTTGCTGCTGCCCTTCAACATGTAAAACCAGGTAAAGCTCCAGGACCTGATTCCATCTGCCCCGAGCTTATACTCCATGCCGCAGCTGCTTTGAAGTCCTGGTTACGTGACTTCCTTTCTTCCTGTTTGCGCCGACTCAAAATTCCCAAGATCTGGAGAAGAGCGCTTGTAGTCGCGATCCCAAAACCAGCAAAGCCCGTGGGGGACCCAAAGAGTTATCGACCGATATCTCTGCTCTGTGTCCCCTACAAGATCCTCGAAAGGCTTATCTACGCCCGCGTTGAACCATTAATCGATCCACTGCTCCCTAAAGAGCAGGCTGGGTTCCGACGCGACAAGTCAACCGTAGATCAAGTTGTTCTGGTAACCCAGAACATCGAGGATTCTTTCGAGGCTAAAAAGAAGGCCGATGCCGTATTTATCGATCTGACAGCTGCTTATGACACTGTCTGGCACCGTGGCCTTACCTGCAAGCTGCTGAGACTACTTTCGGATAAGCACATGGTCAAAATGATCATGGAGCTTGTCCGAAATCGAAGTTTCACCCTTACCACCGGTGACAGCAAGCAAAGCAGGCTACGCCGTCTTAAAAACGGCGTTCCTCAGGGATCGGTCTTGGCTCCCCTCCTATTTAACATCTATACATACGATCTTCCTTCCATGATTTCCAGCAAGTTTGCTTATGCTGATGATCTAGCATTGCTGCATTCTTCTGGAAACCGGAAGGACTTGGAGGGACTCTAAGTCAAGACATGTCTACACTTTCAGCGTATCTCCAGACTTGGAGGTTGAAGCTCAGTCACACTAATACGGTGATGACAGCCTTTCATTTAAATTACCAAGACGCCAAATGTGAGCTAAAGGTCTACAACAACAGTAGACTTTTACCGTTCTGTCCAACCCCTACATACCTTGGGGTAAAACTGGACAGATCGCTCACGTTTCGTCACCATTTAGTGGCATTGCGCAAAAAACTATCCCCGCGCGTCACACTGTTGAGGCGACTCGTGGGCTCGGGATGGGGTGCTGGTGCTAAAACACTACGCATAGCCACCTTGTATCTAGTCTACTCAACAGCTGAGTACTGTGCGCCAGTCTGGTGTCGCAGTGCTCACACTCGCCTCATTGACAGTGTCTTGAATGACGCCTTGCGCGTAGTTACTGGATGCCTGCGTCCCACTCCAACGGACCACCTACCTGTACTCTCAGGCATCCAGCCAGCTGAACTTTGCCAACTGGGAGCGACACTCTCCTTGGCTTACCGTGGATCTCTGGACCCCGATCATATCTTGCATGGTCTTTTAAGTGGGTCCTCAGATACTCGCCAAGTTAGACTAAGATCCAGACGCCCGTTTGTGCCAGTTGCGCGGAATCTGTTGGACAACCTTGCCAAACTTGGCATCCGCGCCTCTGAATGGACAAATCATAAATGGAACGCGGAGTACTGTGAAAATGCTTCCAGGTTTCGTGGTTTTGTGCCCGAGACCGGTGCCAGGCCTGTTGGGATGGGCTTACCCCGAGCAGCTTGGGTTAAGCTCAACCGCCTGCGGACTGATGTTGGGCGATTCCATTCGTCCATGCACAAATGGGGTCTCGCTCCTTCACCGAATTGCGAGTGTGGCGCCTCTGAGCAAACCGCAGACCATGTACTAACAGCGTGCCCTATACATCGGGCACCACATGGAGCACGAGGTCTGACGGTTTTGGATGACGAAACTCGATGCTGGCTTAATGACATCACTGCCAGCATCTGATCCAGGCAGTGCAGCAGCCTGGGGTAGTAAAAGAATAAACCCTCGGCCCCAGTCCTGTTTATGTCTGACCTGGAGTGGATACCCTTCAAACGACGACGACGACGACGACGACGACGATGACGACGACGAACTTTTTCAATTACTGTGCGAGTTTTATTTTTTTATGATTTAGTATACGCCAACTGCTAGTTTTAGACCATGATTATACTGTAGTTGTTGATTGGATATTAATTATAATTATTTTACAATTCTACTTGGTCAGTTGGCAGTTGACTCGATAATCTTTTGGTCTTTTTAATGTTTCTTTGATTGGTGACAACATTGACACGAATGATTTTACGCAGCATTTTGATCGTATCCTGCTGCTAAATACTTTGCTATTGTTGAAATGAACTGATTGATTAATTATGGGCATAGCATTTATGGTGTAAAGTTAAAATAGAAATGACGTTTGGATAAAATGCCTTAAGAAAAAAGGTATCATTGTTTAATTAATCAGGGTGGCCAATTTAGCTTCACGAGATGCTTTAGGGGGGCTGCTTTTGCACCATTTTTAGGGGGCCCGGTGCGACCGCTCTGTTCGCTCCCTATTAGAGCTATTGCTGACTGCAACACAAGCGCAAAGTGATGGGCTTACTCCAAACACCTCGGAAATTGGATTGGTTGCTAGGGACGGAACAAAATGGGAATACATCGAATTTTTTTCAGAATCAATGGGTAGGCTGCAAGCTCAGAACGTGCTAACAGAAAGCGAAGGTTTAACATGATATCCCAATCCCATGTTAGATGGTTCGCTAAGTGCGTTTGAGCTACTGGTCGATAATTCAACGCTTACCTATATTTAAAATTGTACAGAAGCTGAAGGCCATAGAGTGAAAAACAGTGATGAGTGAAAACTACCACTAAGTAAACTAAAAGCCTTGATTTCTACCGTTTGGGATAAGTTTATTGAAAACTGTATTGTTTGTTACTATAGAAACCAGGAAAAAATATTACAGTGGATGAACAATTATTTTCAATGAAAGCCCGCTGCAGATTTACACAATAGATGGCCAATAAACCGGACAAATTTGATATCAAATTTTTACTAGCTGTTGATGTTATATCTAAATATATACTGAATGCCATACAACATCTTGGCAAAAATGAAGCTAGACCAGCTACATAAAGATTGTTTGAAAGTGTGGTAATAAAGTTAGTGGAGCTATACTTAGGCAAAGTAAGGAACGTCACAACTGATAATGTGTTTACTTCGACTCATCTTGCCACAGAGTTCCGAAAAAAAGACGTCACTTGTCGTGATCTTGAACAAAATCTGAAAGGAAGTTCCGCCACTGGTAAAAGCTTTACAGCAGAGCAGCTATTCCAGCAAACTCTTGCAAACAAAAAGCGACCACAACCAAGCCACAACCTTGACAGTTTACCAATGCAAACAAAAGAAGAACGTTTATATTCTTAGCATACTCCACACATCTGTTATGATCGACACAGCAACAAAAAAAAAACGGAAACACACATGTGGTGTTGATATTGCTGACGAGATGGCACGGCAATACACGGTGAAGACAGGTACACGGCGTTGGCTGGTAGCTGTCTTTTACAATATTTCGGATCTTGCTTGTATCAACGCCTATGTGTTGTACTCATGTTCAAGGAAAGACACTTTCACTAGCCGCAGTTTTGCCTCCACTGTTGAATAATTCTTATCAAAATTCGATGGTTGACAAAAGCAGAAAACGAAAACAATGCTAAGTTAATGCGAACTGTAAACAAAACAAAACAAAATTTTGTTGTGGATACCGAAAATTAGTTTTTGGAAAGTTTACAGGTTGTGTAAAAATTGAATGTTTATGCAGAGCGTTGCTAATTTCTTTGTTTTTGTATGCTTTTAAATAGCCGCTTGTGGTCTATGTAAACAGCAGCAAGATGAAAAATAGCTATTTGATATTTTAAGCTCATTTTAAGGTAAAGTTCATGTTTTTGTTAACACACTGAAAGCTTAGAGAAAATTTCAACTATGCAGCTAAAAAGCAGATTGAAGGCCTACAATGTAATTTAGATCAAGCCTTATGTAGTATATTCCAAGACATGAAATTAAAAAGAAACCTACAACGCACCGAACTCACACCTACAAAGATTCAAAGCATTGCTGGATATACTACAAAAGTTAAAAAAAACTTATAAGATAAAGTAAAGCTAAATTATCACGCATTATTTTCTTTATTGGACAAACGGTCCTTTTTACCTCTCGGGCTAATTCTAGGTAGGTCAAAACTCCAGTAATTCTAATGTTAATACCTGTTGCCTGGCTTGGTTCAAGAAGAGATATTATTATGAAAAAGTTGTTTTCTTTCTTTAAAACAATACTGTTTTTTAGTATTTATAAAATAAATTAGGCAACTGATCTTTTATATAGATAATTTAAGATTTGTCATACGATTTAGGCTTAAAAGGTTTATGGCTTGTACTCAACTTGTACGATGTTTGCAGATAAGTTTTGTTATTTCTTTACTGCAAAAGAAGCATTCGATAAGCTAAATAAAATTCAAATAACGAAATCGGCATTACCGAAGTTTAATGTAGTTGCCTTTCCCTAAGATTTCAGTGTTTAAAACTTCTAGGAAATAATTTTGTGCATAACTATGTGATCTCTTATTCATTATTTCAATTATTTTTCTTGAAATTAGTGTGTATACTGCAAGATAGAAAAAACAATAACAATTGTAATAATACAATTATTTAATCCTTACTTATAGGCTCTTAAATTCAGCGATGAATAATGCTTTGTGTGACGCAATTTTCATTTTCGTATGTTGGACTTGGTCAAGGCTTAGCGTAAAAGTTGATGCGTATAAAATTAAAGGCACCTCTACACTGCAGCTGGTTTTAGTCGCACTCAAGCTGCGACCGCAAGCATTCAAGCGTAAGCTGTCTACACAGACAACTTTGTGTTTACACGACTAATTGCTGCTGTAGATTAATCGCAAAACAACAATAGGTAAAAATGCTTTCTAAGTGAAAAAAATGTTCATGTCCACGCAAAAAAAGCTTCGAAGCTTAATAAAAGAGGGCACAATAGCAATAGTTTTTACAAAGTGTGACATTAAAATATTTTTGATATCATTTAAAATGTTTATTTATCGTTTTTAAGGTTTTAAAAAAAATCTACACTTTTGTTTTGTTTTTTGATAGTTTTTGCATCAGCTTTTTTTACAATACCCAATAGTTTTTTTTTAATTTTGTGAAATGGCTACAAACATTCAGCAGGGTTTTAAAAGAGTACTTTTTGAAAATCTTTTTTATGTATTAGGTGATTCACTGTTGATAAAGTAGTAGGCGAAAGAAAATTAGTAGCGCCTTATTATTAAGAAGCTGTACAAAACATACCACTTTGTTACCAAACGTCATAAATGCAGTAATCTTATAATTTTTTCAAATACGTACATTAGTTTTGATAAAATTAGATTCGAGAAAGGTTGCACGTGCATATCATATAAAAGGAGAAAAAGAATTGTAATGGTTCAAAACTAGCATTGCAAGCATTTAAGTATTGCAATATTTCCTACTAAGCCTAATAGTATGTCTTTGGGCACTTAACAAGAACTTTCTTTAAAAAACATGAAAATTTTAAATTGTTTAACTTTTAAAATTGAAATTGATTTTTTTTACCAGACCTTGCTAACACCAACAACAATTTTTGGATTGCCTGTCGTAAGATTTTAAAACAGTGTTTTGATGGTTTTATACTACTATTGAAACTCAAAATAAAAAACATACTTTTTAAAGTTTTTGAAGTGAAACGATTTTTGAATAAAAATTAATCACTACGCAAAAAACAATTATTTTTTTACAGCAACTCAAGCTTAAAGGTTTGAGAATGGCAGGCTTAGGTTAAATATGTTTAGAAATATATTTTTTTAATTGGCCTACTTGTTCGGATTCCAATGTAAAAAAGACTTCACATATTGTTGGATCTCGTGTACCAAATATTTGAAAATAGTGATAAGTAATATTAAACCCAGAAGCAGTAAAAGAGACGTTTCGAACTGCAGTGGTAGATCCACGCCCATCTGCTCCTGCATCTCCATGTACCTGAAATGAATAAAAAAATCTTTTAAAACAAAAAATCTCCACCTTGTCTTTCACAACAAACTAACTTTTTCCAAATAATAATTTTTTTAATTGATTAGTTTATATCAGTTAATTATGGACGGCTACAAAAATTTCAGAAAATATTTAAAATCAATTTGTGGTAGTCTAGATAACAAAAGTTTTAATAAAAACCTTTTATCTATTACCTTTTTGATTTATTTTTTTAAAATTTCTACTACTGACACTAAAACTTTAAGTTAAAAACATTGCTTTTAAACACTTTTAGTATAATTGCAAACAATTGTTTTTAACTATAGTTTTTAAATTTTTTATCAAATTAAAATTGTTGACATTAAATAGAAGTTTGCACATTTTAGGCGAATTGTAACAAATTTTAGAAAAAAATCTTTTGCTTTTATAACGTGAAGAAAACGCAACTATACCAGGTAAAAAACATGAGATGCAAAATAGTTGTTCTTTCATCAATATTGTTTAATTTATTACGTTTGAATGACAACAACGTTTTTTTACAAAGAAGTTCTCCAACTACAAAGTAGTATTTGAATCAAACATTACTGTGCTAGTTGTTGTTGACGCAGTCGAGATACCACGCCAAAATAATGTTTCCAACGGCACTTTAAGACCGTCAGGAACTATGTGATGCTGAAGAATTCGTTAGATGACTTTCTTTAATCCTATCTCCTAACTAACTATAATTTACCAATCAGATTTAAATAAAAAATAATCTTTATTCAAGTTATATTCCGTATTTCTTCGAATACAAGGCGCAATCGTGCACAATGTCCACCCCCAATTTTCAACCAAAAATCGGCACAAACTTTTGGTATAAACCAACTTGCCCAGCCCTCGTATATAACATGCACCCAGACATCAATTTATACCAAAAGTTTGTGCCGATTTTTGGTCAAAAATTGGGGGTAAGCGTTGTGCGTGAGTGCGCCTTGTATTTGAAGAAATACGGTAAGTACAAATCACAGTTCTACAAAGTGTAAGAATTTTGACGGAAATTTTCTCCCATTCGACTAACATTTAAATCAATAATAACGACTGTACTTCATTTAACAAAGAACAACTTTTTACGGGCGATTCAAAAAACTTAGAATCCTTTTTACTAAATAACATAACAGGATTGTTTTTTTCTAACAGCAAGCTACTTGACCAAGAATTTGACCAATGCAGAATACTCTCGACAATTTAACAGGGTAGACCACTCTTGGAGTGAGTTGGACTCTCTGTTCTAACAGCAAACGACTTTATAAAGCTATTTCACCAGAAAGCCATGCACAAAATAACGTGTGACAGCCTTTCCAAAAGACTTGGTCTTGCTGAATTTCTATGCAATGTAAAGTTATAAAAGTAAACGCTTATATCGTGAACATCACAATATATAATTAAGCAATTAACAATAAAGGAGTTGACTATAAGTGGCGTTGATGCATTTCACAATTCTCGCAATAACAACGCTTTTATAATTAGTTCGCAAAGTGCTACAATACAATGGTTAAAGCGAACACCATAAGATATCAACCGAACAATACAATCATATTCAAAATTATATAAATGGTCTGAGCTCAAACAAAAAAGATAATGACTTTATCGGAAACAATAACCAATTACGAAATTAGAACGCCTAAAAAGGGTAGAATGCGACACAACCACTAATGAATATCAAAAAGCTTCAACTAGTTTTCCTTATTTTTACAAATGCTTGTTGTATTTTGAGAAACGCGATTAAAGCGGGGTTCTTCTTGATTTACAGTAATGAATGCACGCTCAAGATTAAGATAATACCGAGAGCGTGACTTCTCGAACCAAAATTTTACAAACTTCGGAAGTAAACGTTCAGCGAGGCAAGACTTCAAAAAGGCTCTTGTAAAAATCAGAGTGCAAATTTTCCCCCGTCTAACTAACAAGTTTAACAAATTACGTAGTTAGTTTCCGTACCTTTTGCAAACGTATACAAAAAAATGTTTTGTGGTACAGAATTTAAAAATAGCCAACAAAAAATTCATTTCTAAGGGTTTCGTGCGACACTCGTCAGGAGATAAACGTCAGAATGAAGAAAAGAAAAATTCAATTGATTGTCTAATAAAGCTGAACCAAGTTGATTGAATGTTTGAGAAAGGCGTTAAAACGCGTGATCAGCGCAAGATTTTCAAATTGCAAAAAAACTCTTTTTGGCGGCATAAATTTGCTTGCATGATTTGACATAAACGGCTTCTAAAGCAGATAATTGACAAAAAACAAACGGTCAAAGGAAAAAATCGTAAATTTTTATCACTGTAATTTTTGGCGCACTTAAGATTATTAAAAAGGTTTTGACCGATTGCGGATTCCCTAAACATGACTGGAGTTGAAGATTTGCCAAAACGAGTGGAGACGTTGCGAGAGTTTGGAATTTGACCTAGTCTAATAAACTTTGGCACGTGTTGACGGTCTGTCCTGCAATCGTTGAGATGTGCGGCTTGGGTACTATCTGAACGTTTATTTCCAAAGTTTGTATAATTTCCGATCGAGAAGTTAGGCGCTCAACATAGTCCTAACATTGAGCGTGCATTCAATATTACTAGTTGTGGTCTTTTCATTGAATCTTTATCAAAAAAGTTATACGCGATTTGGACATACAAGTAAGCTTTTTTATTGTTATTTATTTTGTAGCCCTCGGAAAAACATAATAACTACTAATAAATAAATGGGATCACAACTACCATGTATTTATTATTTCTTGCTGCTTTACCTGATTTCCTAGTAAAGCGTCTCTGTACTATATTCAATTTACTTTTTACAAGATCTTTCTTTAAACCAATTTCGCCTTTATTTAGAGCTACAATTGAAGATTAGCATGCAAAGCTGTCTAAAAAAGTTTTCCAATTTTTTTATATCATCATTCCTTTTCAATATGTGTTATGTGACGACAATTAGATGGCAAAGCTAGCAACAGTATTGGGTTGTTTTGGTTAATGTAGCAGTATTTAATATTAGGGCTCGTCTCCATTAAGAACGTAGAATGGAATATTCTTTGTTTCTTTTATTGATTTTTTTGCTTCGCTTAGCACTTCAATGCGGAAAGAAGTAAAAAAATCAATAAACAAATAAAGAATGCTTCATTCCACGTTTGTAGTGGAAACGGGCATTTAAAGTAGCTATGCATTAAATAGTTATGCAAGACCTACAGTATAAACAAATGTGCCACAGCAGAAGGGGCAAAATTTACTAAAATAGTTATTTTTTGGTAAAAATTCACTTTCAACAAACGCAAATTTTTGCTTCTGAAAAAAATTTTAACTAAAAACCTAGTGAAATCAAGAAGGTCTTTATTTCTAACATTTACCCGCTTGATTTCATTTACTTACCCCAAATACTTTTGGTTTTTTAGCTCAAAGATTGAACGCTTTTGATGCAAGTCCCTCCTTTTTTTGCTCTCCACTTGGAGTTGTACAACATTTTTACTTTTAAACTAAATTATAAAACGTTTTTTTTTTTCACTGAGTTTTTAGTTAACATTTTCTGCAATACACTGAAATTTAGATTTGTTAAGACTGCCTTTTTAACAAAAATTGGTTTATTCTAAATTTTCACCCTTCCTTTCAACGTTATTTGCGGCTTGGCTTTTTGTGGTAAAAGTTTGGTGTCCCTTTGCATAAATAGACATTTAAAAAATTTTGTTGGATTTAACCCTTTGAGGGACAATCGTACATATTTGTGCATGATTGTGATTGTAACGTAACAAAAGCTCTTTTGTGAAGGCATTAGGTTTGTTGGATTTAACCCTTTGAGAGACAATAGCATATATGTGTGTCATGATTGTGATTGTAACGTAACAAAAGCTCTTTTGTGAAGGCATTATGTTTCTAATTTTTAGATATTTCTGACATCATTGTTGAACCATTGTTATTTTATTTTACATTTAAATTTTTATATCTCTCAAAGGGTTAATTTTGGTCGAGATTATGTAATTGTAGAAATACGGTAGGTTTAACAAAATGCTTCTTTCTTGCAAATTCCAAAGGGCACTATTTGACCCGCTAGGCCCCCGTGGTTTAGCAATATTTCCAGTCTGGTAGGACAATTGTTTCTCATTATCCCCCATTTTTCGGTGCTCCTGAATATACTATGTTTTTGTTAGGAAATGCATAAAAGTAAACTTGCAAACACAAGCTGTCACTGGTGCACAAAAAAATACAGAACAACAACAATCAAAAAGCATTGTTACGTACTCTGAGCTTGTAGCTTTGGTTGCTTGACGAACTAGTGTTAATCCACATAATACCTATAAATGGATGAGCGGTCATTGTTGAAAACTGGTATCCTGATTTTCTATAAAAATTTTGAAATAAAAGTTTTAATTCTTTTTCTATCACACTAACCACTTAGCACAACAACCTCCAAGTTTTTTCACTAAATAAAAAAACTAAATAGGTCTTTTTGACCCTTCTTTTTTCTAGACATATTTTTGATTGTATTATATCTAGGAAACATGAACAAAAAAACATAATTTACTTCAAATTTATTGAAAAAAGTTAACATCTCACCCTGTTTCTCATATTATTGAAAAAAAAATTCTGTATATTTTGAAGAAGTCAAAATTAAAATTATTAGTTTTTAAATGTTCTTTGAACACGTTACAATTAACGTTTTTGCTATTATACAACACTTATTAGATTTGTGAGGACAATCTTCTATTTGGCAATGTTTGCGCTTTAAATTTCTTAGTGTATTTGTAGAATCAAATATATACAGTAGATATTCGAACATTTTGAGTTTGAAAGAGTTCAGGTTTAACAGCTTTGTTATATCTTTATCTTTTATAGTATATTGTATATATCTTTATAGTTCTTTCACTAAATCTAGTAGCAATTTCCTTTTTGAAATATTAATGTTTAAAACTTTTGTATATACAATCAAACCATTTATGCAAGCGAAATTAATGAGGTTAAAGAAACATGCAAGTGGCCATCTTTTTGTTGCTGATTGGAATGTATAAATGTATGAAAGCGAGACATCTGATCTAATACATAAACACCAGCTTTACTTTTGTTGTACGTAGTACTCAATTGTTTCGGTGAGATTTTTCTTTTGTTTTTTATCAACAAAGATTCCTTTATGCATGGAACTGAACATATAAAACTAATTTTTACGTTGTAAGTGAACAATCTCAAGGAGAAAAAAACATTTCCAACAAAAAAATAAATATTGCTTTGATTTTGTATTCTGCATTTGGTATTTCTCTTATTTGCTTTTTTACAGTTCCACAATAGTTTTCTTTTCCAACTTTAGAGTTTCAGCAAAAATCAAGGATAAATTTACAAAGTTAAGATTATAATTATGAATTTGAAGTGTGACACATACATTTTGACACTGTGAAGGATACTGACATGTTTAACAAACTGATTGCCATCTGTTTGATAAGAGACCAAAGAATTGCTAATGAGTATAAAAGTGGTTGTTACCATTGACTACGCTTAAATTACAAAAACATTGAAATGACACTAAGATCATTTATCTATATGATTTAATTCTGGCCCATGTGATACTTCTTGGTATAATTCAGCTTTTTCCAAATAAATTATTAAATTTTGGCAAATAATATCTGTATCATATTAAAAAAAGTCACATAATTTTATTTAAATTTTTTTTTTTCAGTCATCGGGTGAAATAAAGTTATCATTAGAAATGGGTCAAAAATAACCCACTGGTGTTTCTAGTGCTAGAATTAGATATTAATGTAAAAATTACTAATTAATCTTCAAAATATTGGATCTGCTTTTGAAAAACATAAAATAGAATAGATTTAGGACCAACTTAATCTACCCATTAAAGACCGCTACCAGAAATACATGTAAATTTCATGCTTTTTTTTGTATTTAATTTTGATCAAATTGAAAAAAAGTAAAAATTTTTGCAAAACTTATTTGGTTACCTAGCAACACAATGCTTCTCTGGAGAAACAATGGTCTAGTGCGGGAGCACAATTATCTAAGATTAATAGGTTATAGCATTTACGCAACGGACTATTGCACAAAAAAACATATTATTTGATTCTTAGCCACGACATCGTTGACGCTTAAAAAAACACAATTATTAAAGCAAAAAAGTAAGAGAAGGTGGAAATTGTTTTCTTGTTAATTATTGAAAAAAAGTTTTAGTGTTGAAACATAAAGGATTATTTGGCGGGCATAAATTTTGAGTAAACATTTTTTTGAGTGTTTAAAAGCAATTTGGAAATTAATAAACAAATGATACCATGCTTTAGTAAGCACGCTGTAAAGATGTTCCTTTGCGTTAAACCAATCAGATTTGGCTACAAATACTGGGTTGTAGCATCATATGATATTTACCCTTACCAGTTTTGAGATTTGTTCCAGAGCATGTGAGACAAAGTTATTAGCAAGTTTTGAATCTTAAATTTTGTCTGTTCTTCTTTTAATTGTAAAAAACCTGCTTGTGATTGTGATTGCTTCAGCAATTTTTACGCCGTATGATTAAATATTTTCTCAAAAAATTTTAAGGTTTTTAATCTGTATTATAATGCCGCAAAACATTATAACCTGATCGGGCGAAAATAGGTTGAAAAGAGAAGCGTGGGTTCTTAAACTATCAATCAGACAATTACCTGTCTATAGTACATTTACAATAAAAATACAGTAAAAATTCTATATTTTGGTTCAAATTTTTAGAATATTGAACCCAACAAAATAATGAAAAGCAAAGCTAAATCTAGGGCAACATGAAAAGAATTAATACTAATCATCTTATATTACCAATGCAATTAAGGTTAGAAAGCGTCAATCTATTTGAAAATTTTATTTATTAATATAGGTCGATAAAGCAAGCACATATTGGCAAATGTTTGATAACTATGAGAAATTTTGACATTGGACGGGTGAAGGCTTCTTTTCAGCGTTTAAGTTTTGCCTCTTTCTTAAAATTGTTTGATCAGTTATAGTTAGCTAATTGAAAAATACTGTACAAGTTTTTACATACTGATGCCTCAATGGATAAAAAATCATGATAAATTCTGTTAGTCTAAAGTACTATATAAGATTGGCTTGAATCTTATGTACTTTTTTAATTACCAAAGTTATGAAATCGTGTTTTTAATGATATTTGTAGTTTTTCTGCAACGAAAGTGTTTTTAGCGAAACGGCAAGCATATATATTTTTTTAATATGTATGTAGTTGGTGATAGCGTTTGGTAAAATTGTTACTACAAAGGAAGAAAAAAAAAAACGTATAAAATGATTGGCTTAGAACAAAAAGTAGCTGAGTTACATTTTTATCCAAATGAAGTTATCTTTTTTCTTAACCATGTTATTTTCGGCGTTCTTAATCACTAAGCAAAATGTTATTTGAAACAAAAAATGTTTTTTAGTTTCTATTTTGAAAACGAAGTTTTGTTGGAATTAGGTAAGTTTTTTTTTAAAAGTGACAAATTCTGCTTTCCTTTGTTTAAAAGTAACTAAGTCCATTTTAATCCAATCACGTTGTGATAAGTCACGTGGCAAAGTATAAATTTAACTTGTTTTGTGCTGTCATTCGTTTTGTGAAATGTTGTGGCTACTTTCTTTAATTAGTTATTGGTCAAAGAAACTTTGAAAAATTAGGTTTGATTTTTTAATTTAGTTATACAAAACTTTAAAAAAGTAATAGGTTAACGTGAACTTTTAAAACTTTTGTCTTATAAAAGTCACGAAATATAAAGTAATGTTTTTCTACAGCAGTGATACCGAACTGTTGTGTCGCGGCACTCTAGTGCCGCGAACGATTTCGGAAAAAAACTATTTCGGGACGTCAAATTTTGTGGTTTTTGTACGTGAGATTCAAAAGGAAAGAAAGAACGTGAGTTCAGGCGGAAACTTTAAATCATGGACAAATTTTCAAAAGCTTTTTTTTTAGAGATAACTATGATTTGGGAACGAAAGTTGAGAAATCATTGACAAATTTTTAGTGAAGAACTTTTCATTATTAAGTATTATAATGGGTGTGCCGCGGAAATTTAAATAGCTTAATAGTGTGCCGCCATATAACAAAGGTTGGGAACCACTGCTCTAGAGGAACATAGATTGAAAACGAGTTAAATTATTAGATTGAACATTAGGGACCTAAGTGACATGAAGCCATCAGCACTGGAAATATGTGTAAATCCAATTGAAATTTTTAGGTATTTCTAGATCCAGAAATTATGGGTTTTCTTATTATAGCATATTGCCCTGATTATTACATGAGAGTCAAAAAGCATCATAAAAGAATAAAAATGTACAGTAGACTTATATCAGTTATGAACCTCACTGTTATTGTATTTACATGGACGTGGCGAAATTGCTTTTATATTAGGGGCCAACCGCCTCCCTATCTGTTTTCAATATGTTTCATCTCTATCTAAAAGTTTTTTGTTTACCGGTATGTGATTCTAGCAAAATAACTATTTTATCTTAAATTATATTTTTAATTATAGAATATTGCTTGAATTATATTTTTAATTATAAAATATTGCACAATAATTTAATTATAGAATATAATACTTATAGAATATTATCTTGAATTATATTTTTTAACCCAGCCTCTAAGGTTGTTCAAATTAGAGCAGCCTTGGTGCCGGTCCCAAGCCCGGATAAACGGGGAGGGCTGCGACAGGAAGGGCATCCGGCGTAAAACACAACCAAATATTTTTCAATGCGCTTTGTAAAATCTAACTTCATACCGGATCGGTCGAGGCCCGGAAAAACAACGACCGTTACCAGTGACTGGGCACCAAGGGTTACTGGTGGACATGCTACTTGGATGAAAAGAAGAGGTGGAAAGCAGTGGAGAAGAAGGAATGAGAGAAATGAAGAGAGGAAGAAAGCTAAGAAGATCAAGCTAAGGGTTGCTACATTAAATGTTGGAACCGTGACTGGTAAAGGAAGAGAAGTGGCGGATCTTATGGAACGAAGAGGGGTGGACATACTATTGTGCAGGAAACTCGCTGGAAGGGAAAAAGAGCAAGATGCATAGGTGGTGGATATAAAATGTGGTACTGTGGAAGTGGAAACAAAAAGAATGGTGTAGGAATCATATTGAAAAAGGAGCATGTGAACAGGGTAGTGGAATTATGGAGGGTAACAGACAGGATAATATGCTTGAAGATGGAGCTTGATGGTGTTATGTTGAATATCATCAGTGCATATGCGCCACAGGTGGGGTGCATACGTGAAGAAAAGAAAACATTCTGGCTGGACCTAGATGAGACAGTAGAAAATATACCAAGGAATGAAAGAATTGTGGTGGGAGCAGACCTGAATGGGCACGTAGGAGAAGGGAATAATGGTGATGAAGAATGCATGGGCAGACACGGATTAGGGAAAAGAAATAATGAAGGACAAGCAGTGGTGGATTTTGCTAAGAGAAGGGAACTAGCGATCACCAACACATATTTTGTAAAGAAACCGGCACATAGAGTCACCTACAGCAGTGGTGGACACAGTTTCCAGGTGGATTATATCAAGGTGAGAAGACGAAGAATCAAGGAGGTGGTGGATACAAAAGTTGTTGTTGGTGAAAGTGTAGCAAAACAGCACAGAATAGTGGTCAGTGCGATAATCATCTGGACAAAGTGGGGGAAAGCACCAAAATTAATGAAGAGAATAAAATGGTGAAAACTAAAGGACTCGAAAGTGAACAATAAATTCAAAATGGATGTGATTGAAAGCGGAATATTTAGTGGACAGGAAGACTGGCAAAGAATAGCTGAAATGATACGGAGCATTGCCAGAAAGGAACTGGGTGAAACATCAGGAAAAGTTACCACGGCAGGTAGACGGGAAACGTGATGGTGGAACCAGGAAGTACAAGAGAAGCTGAAGGATAAGAAAAAGACTAAAAAGGCATGGGATACCATCAGAGATGATGCAAGCAAGTTGGCCTATAAAACTGCAAGAAAGCAAGCTAAGAGAGAAGTGGCAAAGGCAAGAAACAAGGCATATGAGGAACTGTACGAAAAACTGGAAACAAAAGAGGGGAAATGAGGTGTTCAAAATAGCAAAGCAGAAAAATAGACAAAGCAAGGATGTTCAACAAGTAAGAGTAATAAAGAGTAAAACTGGGGAGATTCTGATGGAAGAAGAGAAAGTAAAACAGAGATGGAAGGAGTATTTCGACAACTTACTCAACCATGAAAACCCTAGAGAAAGAAGAGAATCGAGAACAGAAGGGAGAGAAAGGGACGTGGAAGATATCTCTGGAGAAGAAGTCAGGACTGAGTTGACGAAGATGAAGAAGGGAAAGGCTCAAGGACCTGATGACATACCAGTGGAAGCATGGATTGCGTGCTTGTATCTTTGTACAAAGGTAAAGTAGATATCAAAGAATGTGGAAACTACCGGGGGATCAAGTTGATGAGCCACACTATGAAATTGTGGGAGAGGATAATAGAAGCAAGTATAAGGAAGGAGATGACAATTGCTGAGCAACAATTTGGGTTCATGCCAGGAAGGAGTACCACCGATGCAATCTTTTGTCTAAGGATGCTGTTGGAAAAGTGGACTGAAGGGCAGAAGGCAGTGCACTGTGCCTTTATTGACCTGGAGAAAGCATACGACAGGGTACCCAGAGAGGAACTGTGGGAATGCTTGCGGTTAGCTGAAACATCAGAGTGCGACATAAAGATTATCCAGGATATGTACGACAAAGCAACAACAACTGTGAGAAGTGCAGCAGGGTTGACTGAAGAATTCAAGGTAGGTGTTGGACTCCACCAAGTTCAGCACTCAGCCCATTTCTTTTTCCCATCATTATAGACAGGCTGACGGAGGACATCAGGAAGGACGCACCATGGGATATGCTGTTTGCAGATCACATTGTTCTGTGTAGACAAAATTATAGTGAGCTAGAGGAGGATCTGGAGATTTGGAGAAATGCACTGGAAAGAAGAGGCCTGAAAGTGAGCCGGAGCATGACAGAATATTTGAGGGTTGGGGGTGTGGATGATGGAGAAGAGTTGAAGTTGCAAGGAGAAAAGGTAAAGAAAGCCAAAAACTTCAAATACCTGGGGTCAACAGTTAGTAATGATGGAAGATGTGAAGAAAAAGTAAGGAGAAGGATCCAAGCAGGATGGATGAGTTGGAGGAAGGTATCTGGAGTTCTGTGCGACAGGAAGTTATCAGCAAAGGTTAAGGGTAAAATGTACAAGAGTGTTGTTAGACCAACCATGCTTTATGGAATGGAAACGGTGGAAGTGACTGAAAGATAAATGGGAAAATGGAAGTTGCAGAGTTGAAAATGGTGAGATGGGCACTGGGAGTGACAAGAAAGGACAAGATAAGAAACGAATACGTTAGAGTGACTGCGAAAATTGCAAAGCTGGGAGACAAACTTCGGAATGCGAGGCTACGTTGGTATGGACATGTAAAAAGGAGAGAAGAAGACTACGTGGGGAAAAGGATGATAGAGATGGCGGTGCCAGGCAGGAGGAAAAGAGGAAGGCCAAGGAGAAGGTGGATGGATTTGGTGAGAGAAGACATGGAAAGGGTTGAAGCTAGGGAAGGAGACGAAGTAGACCGAGTGAAATGGAGATTACTGTCGCTCTGTGGCAACCCAGAGTAGCGAGAAGCCGAAAGAAGAAGAAGATCTTGAATTATATTTTTAAGAATGCATGTTAAATATTGCAATAAAATTCTTCCACATTAATTTTTTTCACATATTTCTTCCACACAGCAAAAACCCGTAACAAAAAATAAAAAGAATCGTGACAATTAGTTTGACAATCAAATGTTTTTAAAATGTTTCAGGCTCTTTAAAATGGTTTTTAATTATTTAAAAGGGAATTTGAAGAGCATTATTCTATTTCACTTTTTTTGTTCCGATAACAATGTAAAAAGTAAATTATGTATTGCATCAAGGTACTGGGAGAGCAAATTTTTTTAATCCTTTACTTTTAGCATCATAATAGGTGGAAGTGCATCTTATTTTTTCGTTGATTTCATTTCATCTTTGTATTTATTCTATTGACAGCAGAAAAGCGACAAAGGCACTATACATAGGTCAAGCAATTACCCTTACTTGCTTCGGAGATGTCAAAATATTTTTGTCCAGTTAAACTTTTTTATTTAGGCTTTTCAGTTTTATGGAGATATGACTAAAACTAATAAATTTTGCCAAGACCGTCAAGCATAGGAAAGTACCGAAAAGTAAAGTATATTTTTTGAAGATACTTCAGATTGCCGCAATTAAGTTTTGAATCTCGACCGTGTCGATCACGATCGGTATCAATTATAGCGCTCTTAATCACTCGACCGCACTGCCAATATTGCTTTGTTTTTTGTTACAAAAGAATGAAAAATTTTACAATAACATACATCTGTTGCTCAAAACAAAGTTTTTTTTAACTCTTTCTATATTATTTATTTTAAAATAATCTGACAGGTTTAATTTGCATCACGTCAAAATCTGCCAACATCAAAGAAATTAAATGCATTGACAAAGCGGTTGTAATTAAAACTCCTATACAATCTCAGGCTTTTGCAAGTTTCTCCTATACTTAAATTTCAGGGTATATTTTTGTTGAGGTTTTTGCTTATCACTAAACGTTTTTTAACCGTCGTTTTCATTGAGAAATGAAATGCACAGGATTTTTGTTACTGCCCTCCGTAATAAAGAGTAAAATTTAATTAACTAGTTTTAACACAATTACAGATTAAGTAGATTAAATTGAGTACATAAAATTATTAATCATAAAAGTATATAAAATTATTAATGTTAAAATCATAAGTTTTATAGCTACACTTACTCTTAAGTATTTTAAAATTGGCTTGTTTAGTTTTGTACATTTTAACTGTGAAATTTTTCAATAAGGTCTTAATGTACGCTTATATTAGATTTATAAGTAATAACAGGATTGTTTTAATAGGAAAAAAGCTGTCTCTAGATTGTTTTTTTACTACTGATAAAAAAAACATATTTTCCATTTGTTTTTGTTTCAGTTATTTTCTTTGGATCCTCAAATATAATCAAATAAAAAAAAAAATATAGAATGTATAACAGTAGAATAAAAACTTTTAACCCCTTGATGTAATTATTAGAAATCAATATTGCTTCAAATTATTTAGTTAGAATTCGAAACATGTTAGAGCAATTTATCAAAAACGATATTGTTTACCAAAAACGAAAACATTTGAGTTTAAAATGCTATCTTTTATTCCCGATTAGGGTTCTTAAACTTAATCAAAGAGAGGTTTTAAGCGTACCTTAAGTTAAAATTTGCATCTTAACAACGAGTTTTTGACAAAACAGCTATATATTTTTGGTAGTAACACAATAGAATCAAACTGAAGCTGAAAAAACCTACTTACTTATAAGTTTGATTATAGATAGCTGAACGTAATGGATTGGTATTGCTGGTAAATTGAACCTTAAAAAATTTTTTTTTAAATTTGCATATAATTTTTAAAAAAACTTTAAAATACCTATATATAAACTCAAATTTAACAGGTTACGAAAAGGTTCCAAGTCGTAGTGACTAAAATTAATTGCCCAAAAAAAGCAGTTGAAAGCTTGTTTCCAAAATCAAATCACATACCCTATTACCGCCGTCAAACATATCTCGTCCCCCGTCGCGGATCGAAAATCCACTGGAATCATCATATCGGTAGTTATACCAGTTTGTAACAAGATTTGTTATCGATCTTGAAGCATTTTTGATGTTATCAATCAATTTCTCAGATGTTATTTCTAAAAAAGAAATTTAAAAGTTTGATTGTTATCAATAAACAGTACAAATTTGACAAATTTTTACTGATGACTACTGGACAGTCCACATTAAAATCTTCTGTCTGACAAGTAAAAGCTTAATGTTTTTTAATTGATCATTAAATTTTTTTCTTTAGCTGTACTTTTATTTTTTCTGCATTGTTTTAAAAAAGTTTAGATTTTTTGTGAGAATTGTAAGCCACTCCGCTTTACCTGGACCCTTTGGTCTGGGCTAATTTGTCCAAAGTAGCGACAGTAATGAGCTTGTTAGAATTAACCAGAGATATGCTGTAAGAGTGTAGTGCGCTATACAAGAAAAACGTTAATGCGAACCAACAAATTGTTCAAAAAACAAGGCTCAACAGAGCCAAAACAAAAAAACAACAAAAGCTATATAGTTCAACATAAAGCTAGTAAAATGTATTCAATCTTTATCATATAACCTATTTTTTAAGTACCAGCTTTTACTCATATAATCAAAAAAATGCCCAGAAAAAATGACAGAACGTGGACTAATACGTAGGACACAAAGGGAAGTTGTTGGTTCTCCTGTTTGTTAATACAGAAGCATTATCATTTCATAATTACATACCAATTAACCAAAACTAAAAGTCAATGTTAACGTCACAACACAGAGGCATTCAATTGTTAGAATTAAGACTCGTTTCCACCAAGAGCGTGAAAAAAGTGTTTTTTGTTTCTTTTATTAATTTTTTTGCTTTTCTTACGCTTAAAGGCCCGTTTCCACTACGAGCGTGGAAAAGAGCATTTTTTGTTTCTTTTATTGATCTTCGATTGAAGCGAACGGTTAAAATTGAAGTGAGCGCAAAAAAAAAGCAATGAAACAAAGAATGCTTTTTTCCACGCTCATAGTGGAAACGAGCCTTAAGGGCGGAAAGAAGTAAAACAAATCAATAGAACAAAGAAAGAATGCTCCATTTTACGCTTGTAGTGGAAACGGGCCTTTAGGCGGAGATTCATCCCAATAAACAAAAAACTTATGCGTCTGATATTTAATTTCGATACATTTCTGGGACTTTTGTAGAAATTATCGTGTGTTCAAATTGCGGTATCGGCGGCACCTTTTTTACGAAAGTTCTTCTTTTAAACGAATTTTTTTTAAATATTTTTTCAATAAAAAAACTACTGTAATGATTAATATAAACTTTATCAACAAAAAATACTTAATAAAATTTTTTTATGTGACTCAAAGCAATTATTACTTGTTAACTATTATATTAAAATATACCTGAGCAATTGATGGGACCACCTTGTGCATTATTGTAACATAAGCACGTGAAACTACCGATAAGATTAACACAAGAAGATAAAACTGGACAAGTATCGTTTCCGATAGCGCATTCGTCGATATCTAAATAAACATGGTTTTGAAGCTAATTTTAAGTTTGGTTTATACAGTATGGTGCATTTTCTTGCAGTTAAAGATGTTATTTTGTTTGAATTGTGAATAAATAATAAGAAAAACTAGTCATAGAAAACAGAATAGCCCAACAAATTTTTTGTAAAATTACAGTAAATTAAATAAATAAAAATAAAAA
Source organism: Diplosoma virens (assembly GCA_963680785.1). Taxonomy (NCBI): domain Eukaryota; kingdom Metazoa; phylum Chordata; class Ascidiacea; order Aplousobranchia; family Didemnidae; genus Diplosoma; species Diplosoma virens. The sequence continues at coordinate 63,072,211 of OY796882.1, read as the reverse complement.
TTTGTACTCAAAAATTTTTATTTTGATAGCAAAAAACACTGTAAGGCAAAATAAATTTTGAGGTTTGAAAGCTAATTTTAAGCTTGTTTTATACAGTAAGGTCCATTTTCTTTATGTTAGAGATTTAATGTTGTATGAATAATTGATAAATAATGTAAAAAACTAATCTCAAATTCTTAATAAAAACACAATAATTGAAATAACCAAAAAAGATTAAAATTTCAACTCAAAAATTTTTTTTGCCCGAGAAATCGGGCAAAAACTAAAGATTATACTAAAAGAAACATGAGAAATCATGTTTCTTTTAGTATAATCTGAAATTTTATATGGTTAAGTATTTTTTCGGATAAAAAACTTGAGACCAAAGAAAAAGAAATATAATTACCTTGACATGAAAAACCATCTCCTGTAAATCCATTTTTGCAAGTGCACGTGTAATTTGAGATTGTATTGTGACACAATGCATGCAAATTGCAAAGATTACTTCCAGTAGCACATTCATTTATATCTTTTTAAAAAAAGAGTTACTTTTTAGTAACAACCTTTTAATGTATAGTAAGTTGATATATTATAATTCCTTTTATTATTTAAATTTTTTGTTTATAGTTTTCTAAAAAATGTAAAAATAAATAAAAACAATATTTAACAATTTGTAAATAATTTAATTGATAAACATGTCATTTATTACTGTATAGGCGATTGAATCTGTTCCAAAGTTTGCTACAAAAATCAGTATTTTTTTTAGTTTATGTCACTACACTCTGTTTTTTTATTCGTATTGTACATATTACACCCACAAGACAATCCAAATTGAATAAGTGTATAGAAATCATAAAATATTGTTGCTCTGAAGAACACAACTCGGTTTTGGTATTTTTTCTTTATCCGTGTATTGTTTAAAGTTTTTTTGAGAAGCATCTCAAATTGAACCACTACACAACGTAACAGCACAAATTCACTTAAATTGAAACTAATATTTGTTTAAAGAAAACACTTAAATGAGATTTTATAATCAAGAAATTTGTTGTTGAATGAACAGCATTTTTTTATTGTAATTTTACCTGCACAATTTCTACCATTCCAAAAAAAACCGGCAGAACAATTGCAAGTGAAGCTTCCGAGAGTATTTATGCACGAATGATTGCCACATCTGTAGCTTTGATTTAAGCACTCGTCTATATCTATAACATTCAAAAGTAATATCAGATTTTACAATTGTATTAAAAATGTCTTTTTTTTATCGATAATTGAACGACGTGGAATGTACCCCGATTAATTTGCTAAGACACTTCTTGTTTCAGTTTGGAGAGAAAAGCTATAAGAAAGTTTACGCGCTTTCACATCGTTGTTTTATTAAATTTATTTTATGTCATTTCGTCTTACTGATAAACATAAAAATCGTAAACAGCAACCAAAATACTTTTAGGCAAAAAGACTTTTGATATACAGTACAATATAATTCTATACATAATAATACAAAGTCTATAAATATAATTACAATTATATAAACAGTACCTTTATAGCATAATATAAAAAAAAATTGTTTGACAAAATTGTAATAAGAATAATATAATTTCGTTGTTATCTTCATTTAATGATAATATAGCAGAAAACGCAAAACATTGTTTTTATCAAAAATTACACGATTAAAATGTTTGGACTCCTTCTAATTATAATTGTCCTACTTATAAACTTTTTACTAAAAGTTTTCCAAATAGTTTGCTTGTAAACCTGTGCAATTAAATCCATTTCCGCTAAAACCAGCTTTGCAAGCGCAAGTGTAATTTCTGAATCTATCAATGCAGGTTGCATTTGGATGACAGTTGTGGGTGTTATTAATACATTCGTTCTGCACTGGAAGTAAAATAAAAAATAATAACTAAAAGTATTGCCTATTTATTTAATCAGCTAAAGTTAATGAAAATAAAAAATAAAAAAAACATATAATGCAAGGCGAAGGGAGTAGTAACGCATTTGGTGGACAGCATTACAATTGATATCACTGGCCGTAATACACAAACAGTTTATAAGAATTGTTAAGCAGCTGAAAACAAAATTTACACGCCAAAGGTTAAGTTCTTTCGTCGTCGTCGTCTTCGTCGTTTTAAGGGTATCCACTCCAGGCCAGACACAAACAGGACTGGGGCCGAGGGTTTATCCTTTTACTACCCCAGACTGCTGCACTGCCTGGATCAGATGCTGGCAGTGATGTCATTAAGCCAGCATCGAGTTTCGTCATCCAAAACCGTCAGACCTCGTGCTCCATGTGGTGCCCGATGTATAGGGCACGCTATTAGTACATGGTCTGCGGTTTGCTCTGAGGCGCCCACTCGCAATTCGGTGAAGGAGCGAGACCCCATTTGTGCATGGACGAATAGAATCGCCCAACATCAGTCCGCAGGCGGTTGAGCTTAACCCAAGCTGCTCGGGGTAAGCCCATCCCAACAGGCCCGGCACCGGTCTCGGGCACAAAAGCACGGAGCCTGGAAGCATTTTTACAGTACTCCGTTTTCCATTTGTAATTTGTCCATTCAGAGGCGCGGATGCCAAATCTGGCAAGGTTGTCCAACAGATTCCGCGCAACTGGCACAAACGGGCGTCTGGATCTTAGTCTCACTTGGCGAGTATCTGAGGACCCACTTAAAAGACCATGCAAAATATGATCGGGGTCCAGAGATCCACGGTAAGCCAAGGAGAGTGTCGCTCCCAGTCGGCGAAGCTCAGCTGGCTGGATGCCTGAAAGTACAGGTAGGTGGTCCGTTGGAGTGGGACGCAGGCATCCAGTAACTATGCGCAAGGCGTCATTCAAGACACTGTCAATGAGGCGAGTGTGAGCACTGCGACACCAGACTGGCGCACAGTACTCAGCTGCTGAGTAGAATAGAGATAAGGTGGCTATGCGTAGTGTTTTAGCACCAGCACCCCATCCCGAGCCCACGAGTCGCCTCAGCAGTGTGACGCGCGAGGATAGTTTTTTGCGCAATGCCACTAAATGGTGACGAAACGTGAGCGATCTGTCCAGTTTTACCCCAAGATAAGTAGGGTTTGGACAGAACAGTAAAAGTCTACCATTGTTGTAGACCTTTAGCTCACGTTTGGCCTCTCGGTTGTTTAAGTGAAAGGCTGTCGTCACCGTCTTAGTGTGACTGAGCTTCAACCTCCAAGTCTGGATATATGCTGAAAGTGTAGACATGTCTTGGCTTAAGATCCCCTCCAAGTCCTTCCGGTTTCCAGAAGAGTGCAACAATGCTAGATCATCAGCATAAGCAAACTTTCTGGAAATCATGGAAGGAAGATCGTATGTATAGATGTTAAATAGGAGGGGAGCCAAGGCCGATCCCTGAAAAACACCGTTTTTAAGACGGCGTAGCCTGCTTTGCTTGCTGTCACCGGTGGTAAGGGTGAAACTTCAATTTCGGACAAGCTCCATGATCATTTTGACCATGTGCTTATCCGAAAGTAGTCTCAGCAGCTTGCAGGTAAGGCCACGGTGCCAGACAGTGTCATAAGCAACTGTCAGATCGATAAATACGGCACCGGCCTTCTTTTTAGCCTCGAAAGAATCCTTGATGTTCTGGGTTACCAGAACAACTTGATCTACGGTTGACTTCCCGCGTCGGAACCCAGCCTGCTGTTTAGGGAGCAGTGGATCAATTAATGGCTGAACGCGGGCGTAGATAAGCCTCTCGAGGATCTTGTAGGGGACACAGAGCAGAGATATCGGTCGATAACTCTTTGGGTCCCCCACGGGCTTTCCTAGTTTGGGAATCGCGACCACAATCGCTCTTCTCCAGATCTTGGGAATTTTGAGTTCTTTCAATATAATATGCCTAAAGTTTTTAAGTTTAAAAGTAAAAATCAAACAAATTTTAAAAATATTTTAATTCTTTGCTTTTCACTTCCAATTTTTTTCCTGTCCAATTGCTAAACTTTTGTTTACTAAAGACATAAAATTGTCACATCCACTACAATTTGACGCGGCAAAAAATTCGACTCTAGGTTGTAAGTTTGCAAGATTTTTATTTAACATTTTGGCAGTCATTTTTTCAAATGTCAATCTAAGTCAAATTAATTGCTTTTTTTATCATTGCTTAAATGCATTAGAAAAAATTTATTTTTTCCACTTCTAATTATTTATTGAAAAAAGTTTACTGTTAACATTAAGGCCCAATCACTTTTTACCAAATTGATTTTCAAAATACTCTCATTTTAAAATTCTACTTTTACTAAAATCCCTAAAACTAAAAATCCCTAAATCAAATTTAGATCGTCGTCGTCGTCGTCGTCGTCGTCGTCGTCGTCAATTTCACCAAAACCTACCAAAACGGAAGGGTATCCACCCATTCCGATGTTCAGTGTGGGTCTGTTAATCGGCAAACGTCCTTTTCAGGACGGGGCAATGTCAGGATAAAACTGCCCTTTTCAGGGCACATTGCCAACAAGTTCCGAAGAACCACTATTCTTCAGCTGAACATCGAAGGCCTCACTGCAAGCAAGATGAATGTTCTTCATCACCTCGCTATGCAGTCTGAGGCACTCGTCATCATACTGCAGGAGACCCACTGCACTGATGCAGAGAAGTTGGTGCTACCACACTACCAACTAGCTGGGTCTTCTTTAAGCAGGAAGCATGGCCTTGCCACGTTTGTTCACGAGCGACTGAGATACACGCTTTTGGACCAATCTCCACCGACATCGGAGATCGAGTGGCTGTGTGTGGACGTTGATGGCTATAAAATAGTCAACGTCTACAAACCACCGCCAACGCGATTGCGAACCCTGGATCTCCCAGTGTTTCCTCACCCCTGTCTGTACGCTGGCGATTTTAACTGTCGTCATGCTGACTGGGGTTATGATGACAACAGTCCGGATGGTGAGTGCTTGGCTGGATGGGCAAGTATTAATTGTCTTGCCCTGCTATATAATGCCAAGGATGCTGCCAGTTTTTATTCCGGCCGCTGGAACACTGGCACCAATCCAGACCTAGCTTTCGCTAGCGTAGGTCCAAACAGTCGCTTACCGGATAGACGTGTCCTTGAGAAGTTTCCCAGGTCACAACATCGACCCTCGCTTATTACACCACCAAGGTTTGCTATGGCAGTGCCAAGCATGCCTGTTAAGCGATGGAACTTCCGCAAGGCCAATTGGAGTCACTACATTGCTTTGACGAATAAATTCGCAAAGACTTTGTTGCCGCCTGATTCACTTGATGTGAATGCGGCTTACCAGGACTTCTGTAACATCATTAAGAAAGCAGCCAAGAAGACTATCCCACGCGGGTATCGAAATAACTATATTCCGTGTTGGGATGCAGAGTGTGAATCCCTCTATAAAACCTTTCTGCAGTCTCCTCAGGGAGACGACTCAAGTTTGGCTGCTACAGCTCTGCTTGCCAAGCTTGACAGAAAACGGAGGGATCGATGGTCCGAAGCAGTTCGGAGCATTGACTTCTCACACTCTAGTCGAAAAGCGTGGAGTATCTTGAACAACCTTACTGGTAGGTCACGACACTCTCCTCGTCATTGTCCCGTTTCAGCCGATGCTATTGCATCTCAGCTGGTTAGAAATGGGAAATACGAGGCTGTTGACCGCAAGTCATCTCGACTTGTCTTTCAAGAAGTGTCTGACCTTTGGAGGGCCACAACACCAGATGCAGTAAATATCTCTGACAATTTTTCACAGAGAGAATTTGCTGCTGCCCTTCAACATTTAAAACCAGGTAAAGCTCCGGGTCCTGATTCCATCTGCCCCGAGCTTATACTCCATGCTGGAGCTGCTTTGAAGTCCTGGTTACGTGACTTCCTTTCTTCCTGTTTGCGCCGACTCAAAATTCCCAAGATCTGGAGAAGAGCGCTTGTGGTCGCGATCCTAAAATCAGCAAAGCCCGTGGGGGACCCAAAGAGTTATCGACCGATATCTCTGCTCTGTGTCCCCTACAAGATCCTCGAGAGGCTTATCTACGCCCGCGTTGAACCATTAATCGATCCACTGCTCCCTAAAGAGCAGGCTGGGTTCCGACGCGGGAAGTCAACCGTAGATCAAGTTGTTCTGCTAACCCAGAACATCGAGGATCCTTTCGAGGCTAAAAAGAAGGCCGGTGCCGTATTTATCGATCTGACAGCTGCTTATGACACTGTCTGGCACCGTGGCCTTACCTGCAAGCTGCTGAGACTACTTCCGGATAAGCACATGGTCAAAATGATCATGGAGCTTGTCCGAAATCGAAGTTTCACCCTTACCACCGGTGACAGCAAGCAAAGCAGGCTACGCCGTCTTAAAAACGGCGTTCCTCAGGGATCGGCCTTGGCTCCCCTTCTATTTAACATCTATACGTACGATCTTCCTTCCATGATTTCCAGCAAGTTTGCTTATGCTGATGATCTAGCATTGTTGCACTCTTCTGGAAACTGGAAGGACTTGGAGGGGACATTAAGCCAAGACATGTCCACACTGTCAGCGTATCTCCAGACTTGGAGGTTGAAGCTCAGTCACACTAAGACGGTGACGACAGCCTTTCACTTAAACAACCGAGAGGCCAAACGTGAGCTAAAGGTCTACAACAATGGTAGACTTTTACCGTTCTGTCCAACCCCTACATACCTTGGGGTAAAACTGGACAGATCGCTCACGTTTCGTCACCATTTAGTGGCATTGCGCAAAAAACTATCATCGCGCGTCACACTGTTGAGGCGACTCGTGGGCTCGGGATGGGGTGCTGGTGCTAAAACACTACGCATAGCCACCTTGTCTCTAGTCTACTCAACAGCTGAGTACTGTGCGCCAGTCTGGTGTCGCAGTGCTCACACTCGCCTCATTGACAGTGTCTTGAATGACGCCTTGCGCATAGTTACTGGATGCCTGCGTCCCACTCCAACGGACCACCTACCTGTACTTTCAGGCATCCAGCCAGCTGAGCTTCGCCGACTGGGAGCGACACTCTCCTTGGCTTACCGTAGATCTCTGTACCCCAATCATATTTTGCATGGTCTATTAAATGGGTCCTCAGATACTGGCCAAGTGAGACTAAGATCCAGACGCCCGTTTGTGCCAGGTGCGCGGAATCTCTTGGACAATCTTGCCAGACTTGGCATCCGCGCCTCTGAATGGACAAATCATAAATGGAACGCGGAGTACTGTAAAAGTGCTTCCAGGCTCCGTGCTTTTGTGCCCGGGACCAGTGTCAGGCCTGTTGGGATGGGCTTACCCCGAGCAGCTTGGGTTAAGCTCAACCGCCTGCGGACTGGTGTTGGGCGATTCCATTCGTCCATGCACAAATGGGGTCTCGCTCCTTCACCGAATTGCGAGTGTGGCGCCTCAGAGCAAACCGCAGACCATGTACTAACAATGTGCCCCATACATCGGGCACCACATGGAGCACGCGGTCTGACGGTTTTGGATGACGAAACTCGATGCTGGCTTAATAACATCACTGCCAGCATCTGATCCAGGCAGTGCAGCAGTCTGGGGTAGTAAAAGGATAAACCCTCGGCCCCAGTCCTGTTTGTGTCTGGCCTGGAGTGGATACCCTTCAAACGATGACGACGACGACGACGACGACGACAACGACGATTGAAAAAAGTTTACTGTTAACATTAAGGCCCAATCACTTTTTACCAAATTGATTTTCAAAATACTCTCATTTTAAAATTCTACTTTTACTAAAATCCCTAAAACACAATCTTTTAATTTATAAAATTTCACCAAAAGCTAGGAACACTTAAGAAATAAGATAATACAAAGTGCAAGAACACAATAATTGAGAAATGTTAAAATTCAAAACTTAAAAAAAAGTGACCAGTGAAGGCTTCTTCAGTAAGGAAGTTAATATTATAGTAATAAAAAAAAGAATAAAATATAATTTTATTGCGATCGTTTTATCAGTATTAAAGACTTTTGGAAAGCAAGACAAAAGTTTGACTATTAAAGTTGCTTTTAGTTTTAGAATAATAACGAATATTTCAAAAATAAACTACAAAAAAATTTACGTGATATTTATTTAATCGAATTCAAAAGTTTTGTTGCTTTACCAAAGATAAAAAACAAGAAAACAAACTATAAAAAAATTTTGCAACAAAATAAGTAACTATATATCAAGATATTTTTGCTTGAACATTATTTCATAAAAAGTAGTATTTGTTATACAAATAACTCTTACCAATATTATTTGCCAAACGTAAACTCTTGACCATCAATGTCATAACATCCTCAATTTTTGAAATAGATATTTGCTTGGATGGATTGCTTTTAAAAAAAATCAAGACAAAAATAAACAGTGATATAACTGCACAGTCAAGCAATGAAATTCTATTTAGGAAAAAGCATAACAAATGAAATTGTTAGCATAGCTTGTACAAGAAGAGCAAAAGACCTTCATTCACCTCGTAGCAGAAATTGTTTTAAAAAGATTTATTATCATAGTTAGAATTTTTTTTAATAAACCTTTATATTTTTAGAACAAAATACAATACAACGTGTGTTAAAGATTACTTGGAAAGTAGCATATAACCGAGCAAAACTCGTTGAGGCCTTCCAAGCAGCCTAATGCCCGCGTTAATGTTATCGGTAGTTCGTCTAAGAGCGGTAAACGTAAAAGAATCTCCTGGATATGAATCCCAAATCTAAAAAAAATTTAGTTTAAATAAATTAAGATCAAAATTTCTTTTTTTCTAAAATGATTAAAGACAATGGAACGTAATGGTTTTAAAATTACAAGGCACTAGGTATTGCATAAAAACTCAGAAAAAAATTTATACATAAGTCTTTAAATCATAATGTTTTGTCTATATAAACATAATGTATTGGCAAATCTAAATTGTTAAAATTTTTAAAAGTTTTTTTTTTTGGTTTACAATAAAATAATAAATTAAGTCTATCGCATTCTACAGTAACTTTTTTAAAAATATTAAAAAAACTAATAACTGCTTTGCATATTTTTTCCTCCAAGAGTGATTTATGCGGTTCTAAGTAAATGTCATCCCGGTCATGTAGATTCCGAAATGTAATCGGAATTTGTAGGGTTTCTTTTCGTCGACGATAACCACGACTTCAACCCTAACCCTCTATCCTTAATATATGGTGGAATTTACCTGTCACCGATGCATTTGCAAATATTAATTTTTTAACATACTGTATGCGCGTCAATTTTAGTGATATAAAATGTATTGTTAATGAAAACACAAAACTTTAAACTACGTTGAAACGCAATATTAAACTTCAATTATTAATTAACTATATTTTCGTTAATGCCCAAATTCTTTGTGTATAGAAGTTATAGGTAGTATTTGGTCTCATTTCATTACAAAACAAAATTGATTTTTACGCATTTGTTTTTCAGACATTCACTAGAGCTGTTTCTAAATCAGCAATTATTTTTTTCAAAATATTTTGAAGAAAATTTATAACTAGGGGGCTTAAAATTTAAATTTATATGAGGCACATAAAAATATGGTATCCATATAAATATACATTTCCATTCAAAAAAATATTTTTTTCAAAAAAACATGTAATAGGTATGGTAAATTTTAATGGGGATGTAAAATATGAAAAACAACAAAAATTTTAATTTGCAGCAATTTTATTTTGTTCAAAACGACAAAGTACTTTTAAATGATACAGAGAATTAAAATTAATTAATTTGTAAAGTGATACAGGAATTAATTTCTTACTCGTATAGCTGTAAAATGCAAAGATCATCAATGATTTATACTGAAGTTTACCAGCATGTTTACCAAACAGCATTGCCGATGAGCAATAATTATACTAACTTAGCTTTGCTAAAAAAACAGCTGTACTCTGTATTTTATCATGATAAGTGCTGTTCTAATAACAAAAATAGTTTTGAAAATTTTTTATCAAATAACAGATGCTAAAACCCGAAAAATCAAGGTTATTATAATTTTATTGTTAAATTAAAATTCTTCACGAGAACTATCGTCTGCCAAATTGAAGAATTTTAATTGAGATGCGTTTCACAAAAATTATTTAAAAAAATTTATCCAATAAAGTTAACTGATCAACTGAATTTTTTAACAAATTAAGCCTAATTTCATAGCCAAAATATTTACTTTTTCGACATACTTTTGCTTAATGTTAACCCGTATTTACCCAAGGCCTTTAAAAAGCAAGAAATTATCCCGACATTTTGTGTGGCAGCTAATTTTTTCGCTATTTGACGATTCTGTAAGCCTAATCTTATTTTCAAAATGGGAAGACTCTTTTTTAGGAGGGTCTACTTTTGTAGTCAGTGGGAAAATTCAACATAAAATGTTGCTTAAATTGATAATTTTCAGAGTTGGACTCTAGCACAGGTTTTGCGTTACTGCTTCCCAAAACAAAACGTTTATGCATAAAATGTTGTGCCTTTGGCATCTGGACAGATGTAGAATGGCTAATTTTGTTCGAAAGTAATGTTCAATTACCCATATTCGAGCAATCAGCCAAGCTTAGCCTATTGTTACCATTTCCTCCCGATGGTTTACCAGAAGGAGATGATAAGTTCAAGCGTCCTGTATGCTTGGTTGGTGTTTTCTTTCCCATAACTCAATTATGTAAGGTTGTCTTTTAAGTTCCGTTATTTTCCCTTTTTGTTTTGTTGTGTTTGCTAGCGGTCGTTTTGTAGGACCCTATTAGTTACGTCATATTTTTGCTATTTATTCATTTACATATCTAGTTTTTAACACGTGTATTTTTTAAAAATTGTTTTTCGGCAACACCTTTTAATAAAGCGCTTGCACTTTGCGTGCATTGAGTCTTTCCTGGAGAAGAGTTTTGGAAAACTGCTTACAGATGTAAAGCTGCTTATTTGTACTGTGCAGATGGCACATTTTAAACTTTGATTTTGCTTCCCGTTTACTTCTCTTCAATAAACTCTTCCTAAGCGTGTTATAGTCGCAAATAAACAAAAAAGACAATACAAGCAGGAAGAGATTCTTACTTCTCATGAAACAGTCGAAAACACGCATTTGCCATGCAAGCTTTGACAACATTTTGCACAAGAATTACAGCAATTTTTTTACAAATTGCACATTTTTTTACAGGAGCCGGAGAAGGATAATGCTCTACGCCAGCTAGACGTATTTCATCCGTCACTTTAAAAGTACGGGCTGGGCGACTTCTGACATCCATGATCTGAGAAACAGACCTTCTGATCATAACGCTGACCACTCGTCCACGGAATTTTATTTGGGACAGGACTTCAACAGAAATGATCCTATATATAGTATACGCCAACTATAAAGAAATGGGATGTTTATTGCATTTATGATCAGTAGTCAATATCATTTTTTGCCGCAAATTACAGGCCTCAGATCGGATAAAGCGCGTTCTAGCAGATCAACACTACCCATTCTGCAATTGTATGCAGCAATCACACCTGGTTGGGTGATGTTTCCTCTTCCTTTCCCTCTGATCCACCTCTTGGCATTTCCCACCGGCTCCACCTATATGAATTACTTCCGATGGTGACTACTGAGTTGTCATTCCACCGCACAATTTCCAGGTTGCTCGCGCTCTTGAAATCTTACAACCCCTTTCTCTTTTCTTCATATCACTAACTTCAGCCAAAGAACATTTTTCAATCCGATTGTTCCTGATGGTAACAGTGGCTCTGAATTTTTTAGCATCCAAGTCAATGAGCAGCTTATAACTTGAGAAAAAGTTGTTAAAGAAAATATAATGTTTGACCGGATTGTAACAGATTTCCAGCGCAGTTTTGACAACGAGCTCCTTAAGAGGAATATCTTCTGCATTTGGGGATTTTCCTTCGTATATTTCAAAGTGGTAAGACAAACTAGTTAAACTTGCCAGTACCCAAAGCTTATACCTGAAACGAATCGGTTTTCCTCTGATGAACTGTTTGCATTAGTGACGTCCACAGTATGGCACCATTGACTTGTCTATGCTTAGATCCTAATGAAGTACACGGAATCAGCTTCTCATTCAAAATATCATATAATGGCGTCACTTTCGCCATTCGACAATCAGTCAAGCACTGATTATTTGCCACATGCAATACCGCTTTTATTTCAAAAAAGCGATTCCCACTCATAGTTTTGCAAAAAGCATTACATCGTAAATCCGGGTCTGTGCTCCAGTAGTCTCTTTCAGAAAGGCGAATGTTGTAGGCTGACAAAAAAATCAGTCCAATAAATTGCATTATTTTCTCCATAAAAATGCTAAATTCCGGTTTGTTCCTGTTGCAAGTAGCATATCGATTTGTTTTCTTTACTAAACATTTGGCCATATCTGAAAACACGCTCTCAAAAGTATTCAACAAGATCAAGATGCTTGTTGATTATCTGGGCTTGTGCTATTTTATCCTGGTCCAAAGATGAAGTAGGTTTTGGCTGAATGTGTTCCTTCTCCCATTTAACATTATCGTTTCCTCTTGGCTAATTTCTTTGCTCTTTTGGCTGTTGGTTCACTGCTACCTTGCTCTTCCAAGTCTGAATCAGACATGACCTCGTTGCTAGTAATTCGAAACACTTCCACTTCTCCAGCAACCTCATTTGGCAGACCTGTTGCATCCAGCATCTCTTCATTTTTACTTTCCGTATCGCTATTTTCACCTCCAGTAGGAGGCTTTATCATGATTATATCAGCCGTTTCAGGGTCATTGTTTTCAATTTGACTGATTGCATCATTCAGGAAACAATGCGGGGTATTTTTTTTCAATCGCTTTTTTTTACAATTTACACAATTATATTTACAATTATTTAGTGCTTATCATTTTAAAAGTTTTCTTGCAGAAACTGTGAAATATTTTTATAAGTCTTTAAAACGTAGTTCATTGTTCCGGTTAAAACTTTCAATTTGGTAGCAAAAAGTGTAGTGCTACAACTTATAAGCTCGCACTTTCATTCTACAAGGTAGGCTATTTAACCTCGTTCAAACGTATATTCAGTTAAAGCCCGATCATTTACGCAACCAACGTTTAATTAAAGTTGTAAAAACTCTGCACTGCAGCCTCAGTCTTTTGGTCCCAGAGATCAGTCAACAGTCGATCTTAAATAATTCGAGAGATGTATTTCGCACAAACAGTGTATCATCAGTCTCAGTCTTTACAGAATAACTTAAACAGTACAAAAAGCTTGGGCAAAAACAAAACTTTAAAGTTGCGTAATAATGCAAAAAAAAATAGTACATGATTACTGTATAACGGAACGAAAACAAGGCAAGACAAGGCAAAAGTTGTAAGAATGTTAAATTTTTATAAGTTTAGCTGATGACTCGCCTAGCCAAATTCCTGTCTGGATAGATTTTATGAACTCGTATTATCCCACTGACTACATTTGTAGACTCGGTTATTCCAGTGGTGGTGGCTTTTCTTTGAACTGTAGTACTGAGAAACTTTCTAATGATTTCACATCTATAACTCAAGCATCTTTGTAGGAACTTTCTTTTTCACGCATCGTTACGCCTGATTGAACGTTTCGAGGGAAAACAAAAACAAGACTTGTGAACATATATTTGCAGTTTTTCAGTTACATGAATACTTATTAAGAATATTTGTAATTTGTTGAATTTATGTTGAACTTCAAGTTTTAACATAACTCTATATGAAGAAGTGAAAAAATATTACATTATATCTGTTCTACGGGTAGAAAGCGCTCTTTGAAAATGGGTTCATTTTTGTAGACACTGGGATAATTTGGGTTAAGAAAATGTTTCAAAATTTTAACTGACATTGCAACAAGCACCCTCTCCAATGAAATTTTTTTTGTAAACGTAACAACAAGCCATGAGGTTATTTATAATAAAAATATACAGTATATTTTTTGCGTAAATAGACTTTTTTTCTAAATTTGATTACAAATCCTTAACTACCAGTATTATAAAGAGATTTCTTATTTATTTTTGTGAAAAAATTTAGAAAATTGTTTAAAAATGGAAAGAATTATTGATTCTATTATTGTTCAGTCATTGTCTTTATTAAAAATGTTTCTTATTCATATGAACACATTAAAACACACGGGCCTACATTATTCACAATATGGCGTATGTAGTTATATCTTCGAGCTAAATTGATTACTTGACGGTATTTTGTGTATTGGGTGCACGCATTAGAATTGATCTAATTGAGCTGTATTTTAGAATAATATACTTTATATCAAATAGTGTTTAAAATTGATCCCAAAATGCAATTGCTATACAAGCAGCTGATTACCTGAGATTAGCAAGATACTTAATATTTCTTTAACTGATTTAAAATTTGCTTGCCTGGAATGATTAATAAACTGTTTGCTAAAGGTCAAATTATGTAGCAGCATAAATCTAACTATTTGGTGGCACAGAATTTGAAGATTGCGTGAAGTAAAAGATTTTTCTTCCCAAAGCTTTTCATCTGACACTCTTCAGGGGAAATCGTCAGAATGAAGCAGAATTGAAACCGAATTAAGTTATAAAGGGGAAAGTAGAGTTCTCATGGGCTGAAAGAAGTTAACCAATGAGAGAAAAGATTAAGATATTTTCAAAGAGTAGACGGATTCTTTTTGCTTACACAGAAGGGGATTGAGAGATTTAATGAAAGTCGCTTCAAGAGCAGAAAGGTGAAAAGAAGAGCGACCTCGAGCGAGAATAGAAAATTTTTTGTTGCTGTAATGAAGGGCGCATTGGGCGTTGTCAAGAAAATGTTGACCAATGGCGGATTCCTGAAATTGCTGTGGGCGTGTGTTGGTCTTGCAAGAGCGGGAAAGACTTTGGCGGTTGACCGAGGCAGGAGGATTGGCGATGGATCTAGGAACGTGTTGTTTAATTTGCTTTTCTAGCCGTTGAGACGTGCGACCAACGTACCGACTATCCCAGTGGCACAAAAACTGGTAAATAACATTGCTATGATGATGGGAAGGCAACACGTCTTTTTTAATCGCTGGAAAAAGCTGTCGGGTATTGAAAATAACACGTGGTTCGACGGAGAAAAAGCAGCGTTTCACAGCAGACGTAATCTGCTTTTCGAACTTTATCGAGACGTTTCCAATCCATGGGATGTGTAGGTAGACAGGGCACATTTTTACTGTGTAGACTGGGTTAGAATTTAGTTGCTAAAGTTTTCGCTTGAAAGCCGAATTGATTGCACCTTCCGGATAGCCATTTTCCAAAAGAATTGAACGAATTTTGCCAAGCTCTTGGTCCAGTTTGCTTTTAGAACAAATCGTAAAAGCTCTGTGAACGAGAGTACCAATAAGAGTGATTTTCCGTTTCTGGGGACTAAAAGAGTTCCAACGTAGATATTGGCCAGTGAAGGTGGGTTTCCTGTATACCGAAGTTAGAAATTCCAAATCATGCCTTTCTACTAACAAGCCAAGGAAAGGGAGAGAGTGATTAGATTCCTTTTCATAGGTGAAGCGAAGTGAGGGATGAAGGGAGTTGAGCTGGATGAAAAAAGTGTTGCAGTCTTCTTCATTGTTGAATACGGCGAAAGTATCATCAACGTACCGGAAGTACACTAACGGTCTTTTGGCGATGTTAAAAAGTTTTGCTTCTTGGTAGCCAACAAAAATGTTTGCTAAAGCTGGACCGAGCGGTGAGCCTATAGCGACGCCGTCGATTTGTCGATGCATGTTGTTATTGAAGCTAAATTCCACAGAGGAGGTGCCTAGCTGCATTAATTCGACAAAGATGTTGCGTGGAAAGGATGGCGCCATTGAGTCATCACTGTAAAGGGCGTCAGCGCAGATTTCTATGGTTTCAGCAAGCGGAACATTGGTGAAGAGACTGAAAATATCAAAAGAACAAAGAAAGACAGAGGAAGGAGAAAAGGTAAATTTTCTGACTTCTTTTACAAAGGTAAAAGAATCAGACACACAATTAGAAGAAAGGTTTTGGAGAACAGGTTGAAGAAGAGAAGTAAGCCATTTAGCTAGCTGATGTTGGGCCGATCCGGTCATAGACAAAATCGGACGTAAGGGTACGTCCTTTTTGTGTATTTTTGGAAGATCATGCATGCGCGGTCGCTGAGAGCCAGTGGGTCGGATTGCTTCGTAAACTTGCTTAGAAATAAGGCACTCTTTCCTCAGCTGTAGTAACCCTTATCTTTCCCCTTTATAACTTAGTTCGGTTTCAATTCTGCTTCATTCAATTTATTACACGATACGTCCATTAAACTATATTATTACCACATTGGCCCAGATGGTAGGTGCTTTCACGCAGCCTGGGCCGTGAGTAAGTCTGCTCATTGATTTTAAAAATGACAGACCGAAACCGAACCTACCAAAACGGAAGGGTATCCACCCATTCCGATGTTCAGTGTGGGTCTGTTAATCGGCAAACGTCCTTTTTAGGACGGGGCAATGTCAGGATAAAACTGCCCTTTTCAGGGCACATTGCCAACAAGTTCCGAAGACCCACTATTCTTCAGCTGAACATCGAAGGCCTCACTGCAAGCAAGATGAATGTTCTTCATCACCTCGCTATGCAGTCTGAGGCACTCGTCATCCTACTGCAGGAGACCCACTGCACTGATGCAGAGAAGTTGGTACTACCACACTACCAACTAGCTGGGTCTTCTTTAAGCAGGAAGCATGGCCTTGCCACGTTTGTTCACGAGCGACTGAGATACACGCTTTTGGACCAATCTCCACCGACATCGGAGATCGAGTGGCTGTGTGTGGACGTTGATGGCTATAAAATAGTCAACGTCTACAAACCACCGCCAACGCGATTGCGAACCCTGGATCTCCCAGTGTTTCCTCACCCCTGTCTGTACGCTGGCGATTTTAACTGTCGTCATGCTGACTGGGGTTATGATGACAACAGTCCGGACGGTGAGTGCTTGGCTGGATGGGCAAGTATTAATTGTCTTGCCCTCCTATATAATGCCAAGGACGCTGCCAGTTTTTATTCCGGCCGCTGGAACACTGGCACCAATCCAGACCTAGCTTTCGCTAGCGTAGGTCCAAACAGTCGCTTACCGGATAGACGTGTCCTTGAGAAGTTTCCCAGGTCACAACATCGACCCTCGCTTATTACACCACCAAGGTTTGCTATGGCAGTGCCAAGCATGCCTGTTAAGCGATGGAACTTCCGCAAGGCCAATTGGAGTCACTACATTGCTTTGACGAATAAATTCGCAAAGACTTTGTTGCCGCCTGATTCACTTGATGTGAATGCGGCTTACCAGGACTTCTGTAACATCATTAAGAAAGCAGCCAAGAAGACTATCCCACGCGGGTATCGAAATAACTATATTCCGTGTTGGGATGCAGAGTGTGAATCCCTCTATAAAACCTTTCTGCAGTCTCCTCAGGGAGACGACTCAAGTTTGGCTGCTACAGCTCTGCTTGCCAAGCTTGACAGAAAACGGAGGGATCGATGGTCCGAAGCAGTTCGGAGCATTGACTTCTCACACTCTAGTCGAAAAGCATGGAGTATTTTGAACAACCTTACTGGTAGGTCACGACACTCTCCTCGTCATTGTCCCGTTTCAGCCGATGCTATTGCATCTCAGCTGGTTAGAAATGGGAAATACGAGGCTGTTGATCGCAAGTCATCTCGACTTGTCTTTCAAGAAGTGTCTGACCTTTGGAGGGCCACAACACCAGACGCAGTAAATATCTCTGACAATTTTTCACAGAGAGAATTTGCTGCTGCCCTTCAACATTTAAAACCAGGTAAAGCTCCGGGTCCTGATTCCATCTGCCCCGAGCTTATACTCCATGCTGGAGCTGCTTTGAAGTCCTGGTTACGTGACTTCCTTTCTTCCTGTTTGCGCCGACTCAAAATTCCCAAGATCTGGAGAAGAGCGCTTGTAGTCGCGATCCCAAAACCAGCAAAGCCCGTGGGGGACCCAAAGAGTTATCGACCGATATCTCTGCTCTGTGTCCCCTACAAGATCCTCGAGAGGCTTATCTACGCCCGCGTTGAACCATTAATCGATCCACTGCTCCCTAAAGAGCAGGCTGGGTTCCGACGCGGGAAGTCAACCGTAGATCAAGTTGTTCTGCTAACCCAGAACATCGAGGATTCTTTCGAGGCTAAAAAGAAGGCCGGTGCCGTATTTATCGATCTGACAGCTGCTTATGACACTGTCTGGCACCGTGGCCTTACCTGCAAGCTGCTGAGACTACTTCCGGATAAGCACATGGTCAAAATGATCATGGAGCTTGTCCGAAATCGAAGTTTCACCCTTACCACCGGTGACAGCAAGCAAAGCAGGCTACGCCGTCTTACAAACGGCGTTCCTCAGGGATCGGTCTTGGCTCCCCTCCTATTTAACATCTATACGTACGATCTTCCTTCCATGATTTCCAGAAAGTTTGCTTATGCTGATGATTTAGCATTGTTGCACTCTTCTGGAAACTGGAAGGACTTGGAGGGGACATTAAGCCAAGACATGTCCACACTGTCAGCGTATCTCCAGACTTGGAGGTTGAAGCTCAGTCACACTAAGACGGTGACGACAGCCTTTCACTTAAACAACCGAGAGGCCAAACGTGAGCTAAAGGTCTACAACAATAGTAGACTTTTACCGTTCTGTCCAACCCCTACATACCTTGGGGTAAAACTGGACAGATCGCTCACGTTTCGTCACCATTTAGTGGCATTGCGCAAAAAACTATCATCGCGCGTCACACTGTTGAGGCGACTCGTGGGCTCGGGATGGGGTGCTGGTGCTAAAACACTACGCATAGCCACCTTGTCTCTAGTCTACTCAACAGCTGAGTACTGTGCGCCAGTCTGGTGTCGCAGTGCTCACACTCGCCTCATTGACAGTGTCTTGAATGACGCCTTGCGCATAGTTACTAGATGCCTGCGTCCCACTCCAACGGACCACTTACCTGTACTTTCAGGCATCCAGCCAGCTGAGCTTCGCCGACTGGGAGCGACACTCTCCTTGGCTTACCGTGGATCTCTGGACCCCGATCATATTTTGCATGGTCTTTTAAGTGGGTCCTCAGATACTGGCCAAGTGAGACTAAGATCCAGACGCCCGTTTGTGCCAGGTGCGCGGAATCTCTTGGACAATCTTGCCAGACTTGGCATCCGCGCCTCTGAATGGACAAATCATAAATGGAACGCGGAGTACTGTGAAAGTGCTTCCAGGCTCCGTGCTTTTGTGCCCGGGACCAGTGTCAGGCCTGTTGGGATGGGCTTACCCCGAGCAGCTTGGGTTAAGCTCAACCGCCTGCGGACTGGTGTTGGGCGATTCCATTCGTCCATGCACAAATGGGGTCTCGCTCCTTCACCGAATTGCGAGTGTGGCGCCTCAGAGCAAACCGCAGACCATGTACTAACAATGTGCCCCATACATCGGGCACCACATGGAGCACGCGGTCTGACGGTTTTGGATGACGAAACTCGATGCTGGCTTAATAACATCACTGCCAGCATCTGATCCAGGCAGTGCAGCAGTCTGGGGTAGTAAAAGGATAAACCCTCGGCCCCAATCCTGTTTGTGTCTGGCCTGGAGTGGATGCCCTTCAAACGACGACGACGACGACGACGACATATGGTAAATAATTTCTCAAATCAAACTGGAGTTACTTGAAGAGAAAAACAAATAATTCTGTGGCATTATGTCAGATACTACAAAGATACATGCTTTTTGCTTCCCATATACAGTAGCCCAAATATTTTGTCTGATGAAAAGTTATATGAACAGGTATGTAGAAAGATTATAAGAAATAATTAATTTTTTCTTGAAATAGATTTTTACTGTTTTATATTTTAATTTTAATAATGCAGAAATTGATCACTCATAACAGTAAATAACAAACAACAAATTTGAGTCAGGTAAAAAGTTTGTTCCATTTGTAGTAGGGGAGACCGGGGCACTTAGTAACACTTTTTTTTTCTTGCTATTTGTCTCATAATAATTTTTTTTCAAAATTTTTGTTCAATATGAAAAATTTAGATCAATATTTAACTAATATCAAAAAAATAGATTAATAATTTTCAAAGTTTCATGGTTGAAATTACGATTTAAATATTTAAAAAAAGTGTTACAATGTGCCCTTTCAATGGGGTAAGTTGTAACACCAGTTGGGGTAAGTTGTAACAGAAAAAAAATCACTAATAAATGTTTAAATATAAATGTAACTTGAAGAAAATAACAATATGAAAAGTAAACACAATGAAATCGCACATAGACATAAATATCAAGCGCAAAAAATGAGGTATATTGCCGTTGCCTAAAAATGTAAGAACAGTTTTTTTCACTGCTAGATTAGCCCAATCATAGATTCCAGAATCACTTTAAAAATATGTATTCAAATCTTCGACACAAGCTAAATGTGACCACTGTAGGTAACCATAACATTGTACAGCTCACTCCTCATCAGAACAATCGTTAAAATAAGGCTCAAGAAAAGTAATGCAAAACTACTCTTTTGCTTTAAGTGTTTTTTCAAAAATAGGTTTTTCTTTGAAGCTGTAACAGATTGCCATTTCTGGTTTGTCTCTTAGCATGGCACACTTTTTAGAACTTTTCTTGTTTTGCTCTAAAGACTATTACCTATAAGTTTTTTTAGCAACCGGGAGAG
This sequence comes from Diplosoma virens, assembly GCA_963680785.1. Lineage (NCBI taxonomy): Eukaryota > Metazoa > Chordata > Ascidiacea > Aplousobranchia > Didemnidae > Diplosoma > Diplosoma virens. Next base: position 63,051,734 of record OY796882.1, on the reverse strand, counting down.
TTTTATATGGCAAGCACCAATGTTTTGCTACACCGCTTATTGATCTTTTTTAAATTATAGCAACTGCTGCAACAGCTCTTAAGTTGTCTTGTAATGATAAGCTGGTGTTCCTGTTAGTCTTTTTTTATAATTTCTCAAATTATTCACAAATATTGTTGCCAAAATTACTTTTAATGTAAGCTACTTAAACCAATGCACAAAAATATGTGTTACAACCAGGGCTGGGGAGCCAGCTTGATTTAGGTTAGGCTCCGGCTCCCGCTCCCGAGCCAATTAATTTTAACTCTATGAAGACGCGGCTTTTGTCCACTAACGGCACTAAAAAATAAGATTTTTGAGAATTAAGAACTATTTAATTACAATTTTTCCATTAATTATAAAAAAAGTTGTTTAAAATTTATATCATTGAAAGATAATTTTTTCCTGAGTACAATGATATAGAATGTTTAAAAATTTGTTAAAAAACAAGTTTGCAATAAATAAAATAATAGACCCCGTTTTTTCTTTCAAAAAATCTCTTTTTCCATAATAATTACAACTAGCGACAAGATAATTCAAATTTTCAAGTCGCTACGTGTCGCTAGAGTTCTACTCTGTCTAGTGAAAAAAGTCTCGTCTGAATATATTGCGAAACGCGTGCGCTATATTCGATTATGTTACCAAGAGAATATGACGAACGGTACATTACTGATTAAAACAACAAAATTTTGAACTTGATCGTAGTGTGTGTGCTTGCGCGCCATTGTTTGAATCTTTGCGCGGCTTTGACTTTGGTCAAGAAAAAAGTTTTAGCATTTTTTTGTGACAATTTATAAAGAAAAAATGGCAAGCTCATAGCTTATATTAGCTCGTTCAGCAAAGTAACGTAGTTTTTTTTTCACTCAATAAATCCTTGTGTAACAAATTTTGACCGACTGATGTATTTTTGCTAAAGCATAAAACTACACCGGTGAGCAAAATATTTTCAATTGGTTGATATATAATTTGCAACTTTAGCAAATAAAATTGTAAACTTCTGCTCTGGCTCCAACTACGAAGCCAATGCTTGACTCTAGCTTAGCTCCGGCTCGAGCTTCAATTTAATAATGTATATATAAACATTGGCCAATAAGGGATAACTATATCGATCATTTAAAATTTACTAACTTGAGCTATTCAAGGGCTTAATATTACTTAAGGGTTTATTGGGTAGAAATATACAATTAGGTAGAGATATACAAGTGTCCTATTGATTATATATCTCAAGCAAAAGAAGACTGGATACATGCAGCACATTTACTTACAAAACAAATCGTACAAACAAAATCATTACCTACAGATGTCAATGTTTACTAGCAATTGTGCTACAAACCGACCAAAGGCCATAGAGAAGAACTGATTGAATAACTCAAATCACATCTCATTAATCACAACCGCTCAACACGTCAATCAACCAATAAAACACAATAGCATACTTCACCAAACCATACCCTCCCTCATAAAGATCATTTATTGTTACTCTCCACTCTCGCAGAAGGCAGTACACCACAAGACCAAAACAACACCATCTCATTTCACCAAAATAACAACAAATTACCAAAAATCCAATTGTACATCATTTAAATATCATATTGAACATTTCATCTTCTACAGACCCCGTTTCACAAATGTTCATAAAGTGTCCATGAAGCAAACAAACATTTTTTCGAGGCAATAGTCGATGCTGACAAACTCTTCATCTTTAAAGAAAATCAAGACAGCACAAATTACACTCATTTTTCAAGCCAAATCCACAAACTCATTGAGCAACGTATTCACACTTATAAACGAAACAGATCACCCCAAATTATTGCTTTAACAATCACATAAACAAACAAATACATGAACACAAAACAACACCCGAAATAAACCGTTATAAAATTTACCTATGGTGGAATTTACCGTGGTAGAATTTACCGATCACCTCTGAAACACCTAGGATCACTTTCTATCAAATACCTCACAAATATGTACAACACTGTCCACAACACTAACACAATATTTCATCTTGGGAAAGGTGCCCAAATCATTTCCACTTTAAAACTTAGCAAGGACCACGACATTGGCACAAGCTACCGATTCATATGACTTTCATCGTTTATTGCAAAAGTACTAGAGAAAGCACTTCTACCATAAATAACAGAAAACATTCCAATTATTTCTCATCAATATGGATTCAAATATCAGCACTCAACATACACTGGTTTGCATAACATCTTCCACCAAATCACAAAAGACTTCAACAATCCAAGGCAATCTCACACTGTAGCAGTAGCTTTGGACATGAGCAAGACGTTTAACACAATGAACAAAAACAAACTTTTATTAACAAACATTACAAACATCATTAATTTCATTGCCAACTACATTTGAGGACTACAAGCATGCATTCAATACAATAACACACTCTCAAAATTCAAATAAATTAACATCTAGAGTAGCTATCACAGGTTGGAATTCGGTCTCCAACATTATTTAAAATTTACATTTCTGAGATTACCCTCTGTTGCGACCAAATCAAATGCCTTTTTTTGTATGACCTAGTTTCGTGATCTAGTTTACGCTTCACTGGCTTAACGGTACACGTTATTCTAATCGAGACCACGCTTTTCTCATGCAAGTAATTCTTTTCAGTCGATAAAAATAAAAGTACGATTACACACGAAAGTTTTGGTTTGCTCGCTCGCTTAGTAAAGATTCCCGCTGCCTTGAACAATTTGGTAAGTCACATCTTATTGGGTTTATCAATAGTTCTAATATAAAGTATATTGATTTAGGTAAACTATGAAAATTTTTTTTAATCGCAAACATTGCATTAACTTGTGTATTCGTTTTGCTTAGTGTTGGTGTGCCGGAGCAGGCTACAGAGCGCTTTGCACTTCTGGCTTTTGCATTAAAATATTTTAGTCATTTACTATCGCTGTTGTATTTGTTTTGCGCATTCAAAATTATTCAAAGTATCTTAGGTTCTTAGGGCAGCGGTGGTTGGCCATTCGTCCCCTCCCCCCTGTAGGTATTTGGAGACTACAGCCTCCTCCAAAAGACCTACAAATCTCAACATATGCCAATGACATAACAATTACAGCATCTCACACCTGTCACCATTTAAGCCCAACAATTTATTCAACAATATTTTTACAAAGTACTACACTTTTTACACTAGACCCAGCTAAATATGACACCACTCTATCATTTAATCTTAACAATCAAACACCACCCACAACAAAACACCCAAAAACTCTTCTAATTATTTTTGACCCAAAAGTAACATTTTTACAATACATAAATCTCACAGTCATTAAAGCAAAACAAACGCTTGACATTCTCAAAGTATTTACTTCAAACAAATACGCTAAATAAAACGAACTGATCATTTCTACATTTAAACCTATCATTGGCCCATATTGGAATATGTAAACATCATATAGAGCCCTACCATATCAAACACCAGCATCAAGAAACTGCAAATTATTCAAAACACACCTTTGTTCATTGCACACGAGACACAAATATTCAAGGCCTGCAAGACAAAACCAGTGTCCTACCAACGGGCACCCATCTCATACTCAATGCTACTTATTTTAAACGAATGACTTAAAATTAAACTTACTTTTTTTACATTACCTTAGAGCACATTTAAATACACAAATTAATTAATTGATTTTCAAATGGGAAAAAATATATTGTTAGGAACTGGAGCCAGCAAAAATTTTAATGGCTCCGGCTCCAGCTCCGGCTCTACACAATATCAGAACTTGGCTCCGGCTTCAACTCCGGCTCCTCCAAAATTGGCTGTCTCCATGGTTCCAGGCTCCGGCTCCGGCTCCCCAGCCCTGGTTACAACATGCCCCACCTCATACTTAGTCAAGTTTTTGTTAATATCACAAAGAGTTAAGTTTTAGTTGCTAAATCTTGTTAGGCATTTAATACCCTATTGTTTTGTGCTTTGACTGATATAAAACATTTCATTAAAAGCGCACCCGCTATCGCTCAAGAAGATAAAAATTAAATTTCAAAAAATTTACTTTGCCTACTCAAAAAGCTTGTTTTAACAGTAAGCCTATTTTTACTCATTGAAATTAAACAATATTATTTGCTAGCAATCGGTCTTGATAGGACTGTTATTTGGGGCCATTTAAAATTTTATTAGTTTATGTTAGATTTCGACAAATACGACTGTTACAACTTACCCGTGTTACAACTTGCCCCGGTTTCCTCTAAGACTGAAACAGAATATAGAGCTAATTTCTAAAGATTTTGTATTCTGTATTTTTAGTATTTTGGATAATCTAAAAATACAAAATACAAAATAAAGAATACAAATACGATGGTCCAATTAAAGAACCTTTTGATTTAAAAAAATAAATAAATTTAAAAAAACAAAAACGATTGTCCAATTAAAGAACCTTTTGATGTCATTTATGAATTTACGAATGTAATTCTATTTAATTATAAAAGTTAGAAAATATAAAAAGTGTCACAATGAAAATCTTTCTATAAATTATTTGAAGGCATGTTATTATTTAGTGCAGAGAGAATTTTAAAAGAATAACAATAACAAAGTATAAATTTGTACGCAAAATCTAGCGAAATTAGTTTTAGATCATCATTATTAGCATTACCATTTTCGGGGGAAACATTAAACTAGTTCAGTGTATTTCCCTTTGACTGCATATGCTTTTGAAGTTGCAGGAACAGCAGCGCAAGTTTGGATTTGTCTAAGCATTTCGATCTTGCAACTAGTAGCAACTTTGCTTGTAAAATTCCAAGACGTGAACAGGCCAGATCTTCAGCATAATTACGTTAGCAAGTTCTGGGTCTCTCTTTAGGCGTTCTGCTCCTCAAAAAAAGCAACCATTAGTTGCTTTATTGTTTGTTCTTGGGACACTCGTGTCACATAGCCATACCAGCACAGCTGCAATTGTTCTATACAGAGTAGGAGCGGTTAGATGCTGAGAGGTTGACAAATGTAAAAGTGCTTTTAACCTCGTAAATTAGGAAAAACCTCTGATTTTCGCCAAAAAACAACACTTGGTCAAAATGAAACTTGATCAAAATGACATTTGATAGAAGCAACACTTGATCGAAATGAGAGGTGATTGAAATAAAAGTTGATAAAAAAAAGATTTACCTTTTATGTTTCTGCAATTAAACAATCTCTTTGTTACTGTAAATTAGATTCATAAAAAGCAGATGCTATCAGTAAGAAGGCAGTTAGTTTTTATTATTTATAATATTTGCTAATGTCAAGACCAGGGTTTCTTCACATGATCTCTGGTCAAAACTTTTTTAGGGCGGCAACAAATATATCTCTTGTCATGGTTCATTTCACATAACAAAAATTTTAAAAGTTGATTGAGAAATGAAATAGACAATTAAACTATTCTAATCAATGTCATGATATGCAATTAGCGAACAAGGATAAATTTTTATTAAATTTAACAAATACCTCAAAACACAAATTATTGTAAAAAGATTTTTTACTTGTTTAGAAGTGATGTAGAAGAAAACTTTACATATAGTAGGATCCCCGGCTCCGTAGATTTGATAAACGTTGTAACTTACGTTGAATCCTCCATATTGAAAATATAGGTTTGGTTTTATGCTAAATTGTCCCCTTCCATCGGCGCCAGCGTTTCCTGTAACCTTAAAAAATAAGCTTTCCGTGTTAGGTGTTTACGGCAAAAATGATCTCAATTTAAATATTTAACAACAGTAAATAATAGCCTACTGGATTTAAAATTTTGCATTTTGTTTTATTAAAAAATTTAAAATAAATTTACAAAGAAAATTTTATCTTCTCTCTAAAACGTTTGTGCAGTTTCCTCAAGGAGACAACTCAAGTTTGGTTGCTACAACTTTACTTACCAAACTTGACAGAAAGCGAAGGGATCGATAGTCCGAAGCAGTTCGGAGCATCGACTTTTCACACTTTAGTTCAGGGATGGAAAACTTTTTAGGAAGTAAAGACTACTTCAGCAGCATCCACTTCCCAAAAAGGCCGTAAACAACAATTTTGAATCATTTTCTACGACTATAGAACGTATAAAATGTAATACTTGTAAGGAATCAGTTGCGTCTGTGATTTATCTAAGGCTACGGAATAATAGGTGGTAACCTTCTGTTGTTTGATCAACTGTCGATCAACTGTTGTTCGATCAACTGTCGGGTCACGCTAATTTCTAACTCATTTTTGATGGTGAACATGTAAGTTTAATTAAATTCTAATTGTATCATCACCAAGGATTCTTTTCCTTACAATATAAAAAAGTATTTGCAGCCACCAGCAATGCTAATGAGTGCTTATTATATACAGTCACAGTAGAATAAAATTTAATTGTTAAATGGAAAACACAAAGCAGACGTGGCCAATAATGTTGTGCTTAACTGTTACTTCTGAATAACTGTTATTAACTGCTCATTAAAACTTCTGTTTTTAACTGTTACTCTATATTCAGTAAGCCAACTAAGAACTAACTAAAGACATTTTTAAAAATATAAGCTCACCCTGAATTTTTCGAGTTTTTCAAAACTATGATGAGGTAAATCAGTTCTACATCAAAAAAGAAAATTTTGTTGGCAACGAAACACAATTACATCAAATGAAAAATATACGAATCACTTTAGTATTGCTTTCTAAAAAAGGGCTGGTTTTTGTATTTTGTATGTCCACCTTTTTCTAGCACTACTGCAGAAAGATGGCTGGCCGTACTTTTTACTAGGGTTGCACAATACTTGGTGTTGATTTCTTTTTATTAAATTTTTTCTATTGCAATTAAAAGTCCTTTAGCACTGTATGGTTGTTTTTTGCCACTTTATACTTTATGTAACTCCACACGTTTTCAATGGGGTAAATTCTGGACTGCTTGCAAGCCAGTCACGAACTTCCACCTTGCTTTTTTGAAAATATTCCAAAACTACTTTTAGCCTATGACATGATGCTTTATCGTGCATGACTATAATCGTGTTATGCACCACCAAGTGTATATTCATATTTTTCTAAAGCAGTTAAACATATTTCAAGCCATTTATTGTGGTACCTGGTGCAAGAAAATATAACCCAGAAGTTCCATGTTTGCTCATGACCATTCAAAACCATATTGTTTCGGATTGTTTTATTGTCCTGATGTTGTCCTTTGCGTTGAATCTTTGGGATTTTGGTCATCAAACGTGCCTCTTTCTCAGTGCGAACTGCTGAACTGTAGATTTGTCAGGGAATAAAACTGTTTCCCATTTTTCTATTGTCCAATGAAGATGCAAAAGATAATCTCTTCTTTGTCATAGCAGATGTGAGACGCCGTGACCCGACACTTGATCGAACGACACTTGACCGAAACGACATTTGACCAAACGACGCTTGATTGAAACGACACTTGATCAAAATGACGTTTGATCGAAACAACACCTGACCGAAACGACACTTAATCGAAACGACACTAGACCCAAAACATATTTGATCGAACCGACACTTGATCGAAACGGCATTTCCCTAACTTGTAAAAAAACAATTCTAGATTTTAATTTTAAGCAGCGTTTCTTTCATTCTGTTGACGATATAGTTAGAAAATTTAACGAAGTTTTAAACTTATCTCATTCAAATCATATTAACAACTGTTGACAATTGTGAAAAATAATATACTTAATGTAAGCTGCAAGTTTTAAATAAAAAACAAAGTAACAGAAGATCACTTTAAAAAGAGATCTACTATAATCCAAAATAAACAAATAAATTTATATTAAGTCATTCAAACAAAAAAATGTATTTTAAAACTTATTGTATGCACCACTAAATTATTATTTTTTTTATAAACTGTCATTTCGATCAAGAGACGTTTTGATCAAGTGTCATTTTGATCAAATGCCGTTTTGATCAAGTGTCGTTTTGGTTCGTTTCGATCAAGTGTTGCTTTGATCAAGTGTCGTTCGATTAAGTGTTGTTTGATCAACTGTCGTAGTACCAGCAGTTGATCAACTGTGAGACGTAATTTTGCAGTTGGCTTATAAGATTTTAAACCAAACTCCTTGCTCAAGCGACATGAAACCGAGCTAATAATAATGTCTGTACCATCTTTTTTAGCAAATTGGCACGTATTTTATGACAAGAATTAGTGGGAGATCGCATGACAGCTCGTATGATGGCATGATCATATTGTCAAGTTCTACGGGGTGTACCAATTGTATTCAAGTCATTATAAATTTTCATGTTTTTTAAGCTTTTTTATAGCGCAATGGACTGAACTTTTGCTACATTGTAGACTTTTTGCTATCTGCCTCTTCGAGACACTATCTGAGCACGCTCAATAGCAAATACTAAAGGTTTTTTTCCCATTTTTTTCTGCTTTTAAAAAGATTAAGTATACTTTTTAACCACATAGTAATCTGCACTGCAACTGGTTACAAATACCGGTATATACTGTATTTGAAATTTTTGAAAGATTCAATAATTGACTATGAAGCAATAATGTGTTTTGTTCATGAAATAATGTGATTTGGACAATTTTATGATATATTAATTTAAGTTTTTCCACAAAATGTCATTGATACTGAGGTGGTGCTTCTCTTTTGCAAAATGACTGTAATAGCGATTGTGATGTTATTACCATTTTAAAGGCAAAAACAGAGAAAAAGCTGCTTTTTGAAACAAAGCCACGCAAAAGGTCACAGAAGGCCGCATTTTGTAGCATGGAAGGTTGCAGATTTCTCTTCTACCCAATCAAAAAGCATAGTGTAATTTGAACAATCTTAATGCTAGGTAACGACACTCTTGTCGTCACTGTCCCTCTTCAGCTAATGTTGTTGCATCTTAACTGTTCGAGAATAGAAGGTACAAGATTGATGACCGCAAGTCATCTCGATTTGTTTCTCAAAAAATGTTTGACCTTTGGTGGGCGACAAAACAAACCCAGTGAATACCTTTGGTAAGTTCTCACACAGGAAATTCACTGCTGCCCTCCAACATTTAAAACCAGGTAATGCTTCGGTTCCTAATTCCATCTGCCTAGAGCTTATTATCCATGCTGGAGTTGCTTTGAAGTCCTGGTTACGTGACTTTCTTTCTTCCAGTTTGCGTCGACTGAAAATTTTCAAAATCTGGAGTAGAGCGCTTATAGTTGCGATCCCAAAGCCAATGAAGCCCGTGAGGGACCCAAAAAGCTATTTATCCTTATCTTTGCTCTCTGTCTCCTACAACAAACTTGAGCGGTTTATCTACACCTGCGTTGAGCGAATTATTGATCCAATGTTCCGTAAAAAGCAGGCTGGGTTTCAATGGAAGAAATCAATTATGGATCAAGTCGTTATGCCGACACAAAATATCCATGATTCTTTTGAATTAAGAAGGCGGTGTCGTATTTGTCATCTGACAGCTACTTATAACACTGTCTGGCACCGTGGACTTACCTTCAAGCTGCTGAGACTTCTTTCGGATAAGATCTGATCGGATAAGACTTGTTCGAAACCAAAGTTCTACCCCTACTACTGGTGACAGAAAGCAAAGCAAGCTAGCCTCCCTGAAAAACGGCGTTTCGCAGGGATCGGTTTTGGCTCACCTACTTTTCAACATCTATACGTACAATCTGCCCTCCGCAATTTCCACAAAATTTGCTTATGTTGATGATTAAGCATTAATACACTCATTTTAAAACTGGAAAGGACTTGAAGGAGACTTTAAGTCAAGACATGACTACACTTTCAGCGTATCTCTGTACTTGAAGGATGAAGCTCAGTTACAATAAAACGGTGACGGCAGCCTTTCTCAAAGAAACGAGAATTCAAATGTGAGCTAAAAGTTTACAAAAAAAATAGATTTTTGCCGTTATTTCTAACTTTTTCTTATCTTGAGATAAAACAAAACAGATCGCTCACGTTTTGTCACCATCAAGCAGCATTGTGCAAAAAAACTATCTTCGTGCGTTACACCGCTGAGGCAACTTGTAGGTTTAGGATGAGATGCTAGTGCCAAAATACTGCGTACAGCTGTCCGATATCTGTGGTCTACTCAACAGCTGAGTACTGCGCATCAGTCTGGTTTCGCAGCGCTTACACTCGCATTATATACAGCGTCTTGAATGACGCCTTTCGCATAGTCACTGGATGCCTGTGTCCCACACTAACGGACCACCTACACGTACTTATAGGCATTCAGCCAGCTGATCGTCGCCGTATAGGAACGACACTCTCCTTTGCTTACCGTGGTTCCCTGGAAGTTGATCATATTGTACATGGTCTTTTTAGTGGGTCCAGGATGTTTGTGTCAGCTGTGTGGAATCATTTTAACAACTTTGCCAAACTTAGCATCCATGCTTCTGAGTGGACAAACTATAGATGGAATGCGATAATGTAATCAGGCTTCGTGTTGTGATACTCAGGACCAGTGCCAGACTTGTTGGAATGAGATTGTCACAAACAGCTTGGGTTAAGCTGAATTGCCAACGGACTGGTGTTGGATAATTCCATTTGTCTAAAAGTTCTTTTAAATTATCAAACCGCGAGTGTGCCGCTGAACAAACCGTAGACCACATACTGATAGCGTGCCCCAGACATCGAGCACTTTGCTGATATAGGCAGACTTTTGACAATTAAGGGTCTGCTAGCAATTACAAAAGTTTAACCCTCAGTCTACAATGGCCTCAGTTTGACCCCAATTACATTTTTAAAAAGTTCTTATGGCGAAACCGTTGGTAGCAGCGCTAAGAAACCTTACAACTTTTATTTTATATTGAAGAGAGTTGTTGTAAAAAATGTTCAGTGTTGGACATTTTTATCATGACCTAATAAAAAAGCAGCATCATTACCAGTGGGGTTAAGTTGACCACAAGTTGTTTTGCGACTAAATGACTTAATAAAACATGCAAATAAAAAAAACTTACAATTTCACTGCTTACATACCATAAATAAAAAATAAATCTTTTACTTTTGTAATCAATACAAAGAAGACGAAGATAAATCCGAAAATAATTACCAAAAAGTTAAATGCAAAAAAGCAACATGTCAAGATATCCCTCTAAAGATGCAGTTTTAGGTTTTTTTGAAAATGGCGACAACAAAGGAGAAGAAATAAGCAGCTTGGATTGGATCTCTACGGTTGATGTCGAAGAAGGCACGAAAGAAATATCTTCATGTGATTAATCCTCTGAAGCAGAAATGGATGACTAACCATGTTTCTCTGTTTCTGTAAGCTACTTCATTTCCAACACCAAAATGTGGCAAACAACACCTTTTTCAAATAATGCCGGTAAAGCAACTGCGCATAATATCATTCGACAAGGTTTGCAAAATCTCAGTGCTCAAAAATAAGAAATATTTTTACTTTATTTTTGTGGACTCCTCTTCAAAAAACTATATGTCAGTGGACTACTTACAAAGGAGCTATAATATATGGTAGCTTATGGAAGCTTGTGGATGATGAAAGTATCAAAGTTTTTTTTGGTGTAATTATTTAGATTGGCGTATATAAGCCCAATAACAAAAGCGTTGCACAGCTATAAAGTACACTTGATGGCCAACACATTTTCAATCGCACTATGAGTAGAAAAATTTATCAACAATTTTTACGCGTTCTCCAATTTGACAATTCACAGTCAAGATGACAAAATTGGTCCCCTGACAAGCTGCAACCAATCAGCAAGTGTTTGAAACTTGGGACTCTTACTTGCAAGATTTCTACACTTGCGGACCAACCATGACAGCGGACGAATAGTTGGTATGTTTTAGGGCACGGTGCTCTTTTAGCAGTATATTCCTTCAAAACCGGGAAAATACGGAATAAAAATCTGGACAATTTGCAACTCCACTTGCTCTTACACATGAAAAATGCAAGTGCACATTGGTATACTGTAGATGCTGGATTGTCCCGAGAAACTAATCAACGCACAACAAGAGTTGTTCATGATTCGGTAGAAGATATTGAAAAGTCTGGCCGAAACATCACCAGTGATAATTTCTTTACAAATCTGTCGCTTGCACAAAAACTTTTTCAAAAAACGCTCACACTGGTAGGAACAATGAGGAAGAACAAGCCGGCACTCCCAATGAAATTTACAGTGGCCAAAGGACGCAATGTGAAGAGCACAGTCTTTGGCTTTTAACCAGATACATGCTAAAAAATACCGTGTAGTCAATACGCTTCGAATGATGCATAGTCAGCCAGAAACTGACATCACTTCGGATTACAGACAAAGCATTATTCTGTTTTAGACAAAAAAGGTGGTGTCGACACTTTAGACAGAATGGTAAGATCATACTCTACCAAACGCATGACTCGAAGATGACCATTAGTCTTATTCTAAAATATGATTGATGTCAGTGCAATTAATGCGTTTATCATTTGGCAAGAAATTTATGAAAATGGCAACATCTGCATAATGCAAAGAAAAAACTTTTTCAGTCTTGGAAAAGAACTGTGTGGAATTGCAAAAAAATCACACCTGCTTCACCAATTTCTGCAACTAGAAAAAGAAATGTTATTCTTGCTGAAAATAGTGCTTCATTAAATAAGAGATCCCGATGTAGTTTGTGTGACCAAAAGAAGACCAGAAATGTCAATCTTTTTGTTCTAAATGTAGCAAATATGTACGAGTATGTCCTTAACACTTTGACATTGTCTGCATCAAATGTGCTTAGTTATTACTATTATTATTGTTATTATTTTTATTTTCGTTTGTGTTTATTTGCAAGTGTTTTTGTGGTTTTGTTATTATTTCTGTTTATTTGCAAGTGATTTGGTGGTTTGTGTAGAAAGATATTTATGTGAGACGTATAAATGAAATCAGTACACTACGTTGCAGGACTATTATCATCGGGCACCGTTAGTTTCGTCTTTCCTTGCTGTTTTCAATTGTGTGCAATAAAACAATATTACTATTCAAATCAACCTTTTAACAAACTGCAAAACTTGTCTATGCTTGATGCAGCCGCAACTTGTACAATTATAATTTTTATTTTTTATTAATTTTAAAAGTTTTAATATTACTAGAATGATCGATTCCTTCATTTATTATGTGCTAAAAAACAAAAAAAAGGTTTTAAAAAATCAACAAAAACAACTCTAAAATAAGAATCATGACTGGGGTCAATTTGAACAAACTGGTACAAAATGCACATTTTTTTTCTGGTATACTGAGGGTTAATACTTTTGGTTATTGTTGCAGCTATAATTGGTTGATTGTTTTAAATCTTGATATCTTATAGTTTTTTTTTATGTTTTTCATACTATTATCTAAGTTTTTTCTGTACAAATAAAAAAATTGTGGATTTGGAGAATGAGTGGTTTGTGGTACAGAACTTGACACTAACCAACAAAAAACTCATTTTAAATCTTTTTGTCCACAATCGTCAGGAGATAAACGTCAGAATAAAAAAAAAATTCAATTCATTTTCTAATAAAGCTGAACAAAGATAATTGGATATTTGAGAAAGGCGTCAAAACGCGTGATTAGCGCGAGGTTTTCAAGCTGCAAACAAACTATTTTTGGTGGCATAAAATTGGTTTGCACGATTTGACGTAAAGGCTTCTTCTTCTTCTTCTCCTTTGGGCCTTTTTCATTATTCAGGGGTGGCCACAGCGTATCATCATTCTCCACATCTTTCTGTCTTCAATGTCCATCTCCTTCACACCAACTTCCTTCATATCTTCTTTTACCACATCTAAAAATCTTCTCTTTGGTCTCCCTCTTCTCCTCTTTCCTGGTAACTCCATTTCCATCATCTTTCTTCCTACATACTCTTGGTCTCTCCTCATGACATGTCCATATCACCTCAGCCTGCCCTCCCTCATCTTCATTCCTAACCGTTCTACCTTAACAGTACTCCTGATGTGCTCGTTTCTAATCTTGTCTTTTCTCGTCACTCCCATAGTAAAGCTCAGCATTTTCATCTCTGCGACTTCCATCTCTTCCACTTGTTTCTTTGTGACTGCTACTGTTTCAAGTCCATACACCATTGCTGGTCTTACCACTGAACTCTACACTTTTCCTTTTACTCTAACTAGAAACCTCTTGTCGCAGATTACTCCTGATACTCTTCTCCATCCATTCCATCCTGCCTGTACTCTCTTCTTTACCTCCCTCTCACAACCACCACTTTCTTGCACCGTTGATCCCAAATACATAAATTCTTTTACTCTTGGCTTTTTTGTATCCTCCATCTTCACTGTTTCGTCGTCATTTTCTCCATTTATGCACAGATATTCGGTCTTTGACCTACTGACTTTCATCCCTCTTCTTTCCAATGCATACTTCCAGGATTCTAATCTCCGCTCCACTTCTTCCCTGGTCTCTTCGCAAATCACAATATCATCAGCAAGCAGCATCGTCCTTGGTGGTTCTCTCCTTACTTCATCCGTTAGCCTGTCCATTATCACTGCAAACAGGAATGGACTTACGATGATCCCTGGTGCAGTGCAACCTTGACCTTGAAACTTTGTGTAGTTCCTACTGCACACCTCACCACTGTTTCACTTCCCTCATACATATCCTGTACTAGTCGCACATACTTTTCCACTATTCCGGATTTTATCATGCAGTACCACAGCTCTTCCCGTGAAACCCTGTCGTAAGCTTTCTTTAGGTCCACGAATACACAATGTAGTTCTTTTTGACATTTCCTGTATTTTTCCATTAACATTCTTAAAGCAAACATGGCATCGGTGGTTCCCTTTCCTGGCATAAATCCATATTGCTGTTTGCTGATCTCCACTCTATCCCTTAACCTGGTTTCAATAATTCTTTCCCATACTTTCATTGTGTGGCTCATTAGCTTTATTCCTCTATAGTTTCCACAGCACTGTGCGTCCCCTTTGTTTCTATAGATTGGGATAAGCACACTCCTCCATTCTTCTAGCATCCGTTCACCCATTAATAGTCTGTTGAACAGTCTAGTCAAAAACGCTATCCCCATCTCTCCCATGCACTTCCAAACTTCTACTGGCAACTCATCTGGTCCAACTGCTTTACCTTTTTTCATCCTTCTTATTGCGTTCTTTACTTCTTCTCTATTGACACAATTTACCTCTTCCTTACCCACTTCTGCTTCCTCTGTCCTAGGTTCTCTGTTATTTTCCTCATTCATCAGTTTCTCAAAGTACTCCTTCCATCTCTTTAACACTGCTTCTAAATTTACCATAACATTACCGTTTTCATCCTTTATAACCGTCACGTGCTGTACATCTTTCCCTGCTCTGTCTCTCTGCCTAGCCAATCTGTACAACTCCTTTTCACCTTCTTTTGTTTCCAATCTAATATGTATACGTAAAGGCTTCTAAAACAGGTAAATGATAAAGCAGATAAATGAAAAGAAGAATGCTCAAATGAAAGAATGAAAGGAAATGTAAAGCGTTTAAATCACGGTGGATGTATTTAAAAGTTGAGCCACAACATCAGTTTTCTGAGTACCGCAAAAAAAATAAATTCCATTTGAGGCTTAGGCAAAAGAAGAGACAAAAAAGTGGTTCTAAATGTTTACTCTACACAATATCTTCCGCCTGCAAACCAGGATTAGACATATCGCTGAGAAATGGAGGAAAGAAACTGATCGTTTTGTTTCCTCTCAATACCTCACTGCACAGTTTACAAATTTCTATTTGTATGATTTACTGGTTTGAAGACGGACAAGGCAATACAAAACAAAATGTTGTGAGCTTGATAAGATTGCATTAAATTTAAAGTCTATGATTTTTATTCATTTCAGTGTATTTGTGATTTTTTTAAGATTTTCAATCTTTTTCATTAACATAGCTTAAACTTCAAATTGAGCAATTAAAAATCCGTACTTGTATGAAGTAAGTTTTTGATCGCCGTATCTGGCCTGTAATCCACATGAGAGCAACAAATGGATAGCTGCTTCTTGACGAAAATTGATAATCAGCTCGTCTGAATATTTAATGTTTAAAGTTGATTTATTATTTTTAATGATTTATTATTATTATTATTTACTATTTTTTAATATTAAAAAAATCTTAGAGGAAATTATAGTTACAAATTTTATTTAGTCTAAAAGTTATTCCATGAATTTAATTACAAGATAACATCTTACCCATAAGTTCGATTATAATATGCACGGTATGGTCGATTGTTGAAATTGGGTCCAAAATCAATCTTAATTAAACAAGATTAAGAAATAATGATTATATTAAGATTAAATTTACAAAACATGAGTTAGTGCAATAAAATAACATAGAAAGTTAAGGATTTTAGAGTGTATGACGTTTAAAATAGAACAATTCATATTTTTTAAACTTTTTTCTCCTTGATCATTGGGTATTTATTCCTCAACGTAAGATTCAAAATGCTATCAAAGTTTGGCGAATCATAAGTCGGCAGCGTGGTCGACTGGTTAAAGCGCCGTGACTGTGATTGACATGTTCTCGGTTCAAAACCAACTGGCACCATTCTATTGTGTCCTTGAGAAAGACACTTTACGGCACTTTTCTTGCTTGTTGGTTTTGGAAAGCAACTTCAATTTAAAGTCATTTCTCTATTAATTTTCAAGCGGACAGCCATATCTTGGAATCCCCGGAAACAGGTCGGGGTAGTTGCTTGCCCTATGTATTAGCACCTCCTTCGCTTTTCTGCAAATCAGGAAGATAAAGCTAGAGATAAAATAAAAGTTAAAAAAATAAATCGATAATTATTTTAACACTACATTTAAAATTACATTGAATTATGTATTTTGAATTTTAATGTATTTTGAACATTCCATCATGCATATATTAGATTTCTATTTCAATAAACTTTTTTACAATTATTTTATTTACAAATTAATAAATTTGTCTAATTTTTAAGAATTTTACACTTAAAATAGCTATTTTAGGCATTGATCTACTCGTACAACAACCAACTGTGTCAATTGAAGCATGCGGTTAAAAATTGAATTTAATTTTCATAAAAAAATGATAATTTTGAATTTCTAAAATGTTTGAAAACATATCAAGACCGTTGTCAGTTATTTTTGAAAGTTAACTAAGTATAGTGATCTCAACCGCTGTCTCGTTTCTCGGAAAAGTCCAGAAATTGATATAAGAGTTGTCAAAAAAAACTAGAGCAACAGTTTGAATGGGTGTTATTGCAGAAAGTTTTGTGTACGAAAAAATTCACTAAAACAATCAAAACCCTTCAAAGTAGTGGAGAAAATGCAAAATCCCAACGTCTTTTAACATAACAACAGATTCGTATAACATCTGTCAAGGTTCAACATGGGAAAAGCACAAAAGCACTTTGCCAAAACTGTGTTAATTGATGTAACCAAAAAATTCATTATCATCGCAAAGCATTGCTATTACCATTTTGCAAAAAAAAATTCGTTTTATCATTTTTCGTTTTCAATTGCTGCTAGTCTACAAAATTCGTTGTTTTTGATAAAACGGTTGCATTCTTATAGGGTTTATTTTCTTTATATACAAATAGCATATTCTAATTGGGTTATTCTAATGACATTTAGGGCCAACTTACTTCCAAAAAATGTTTTGACAATCACATTGCCGAATCGTTGCACTCGAAAGAGGGGTCAAATTGGTTAAGAGCGCCGTCGTCGTCGTCGTTTGAAGGGCATCCACTCCAGGTCAGACGCAAGCAGAACTGGGGCCAAGGGTTTATTCTTTTTCTACCCCAGACTGCTGCACTGCCTGAATCAGATGCTGGCAGTGGTGCTATTAAGCCAGCATCAAGTTTTGTTATCCAAAACCGTCAGACCTCGTGCTCCATGTAGTGCCCGATGTATAGGGTATATATGTATGGTTAAGCCCATCTCAACAGGCCTGGCACTGGTCCGGGGCAAAAAAGCACGGAGCCTGAAAGCATTTTCACAGTACTCCGCGTTCCATTTGTAATTTATCCATTCAGAAGCGCGGATGCCAAGTCGGCCAAGGTTGTCCAAAAGATTCTGCGCTGCCACAAACGGGCGTCTGGATCTTAGTCTCACTTGGCGAGTATCTGAGGACCCACTTAAAAGACCATGCAAGATATGATCCAGAGATCCACGGTGACCCAAGGAGAGTGTCGCTTCCATTCGGTGAAGCTCAGCTGGCTGGATGCCTGAGAGTACAGGTAGGTGGTCCGTTGGAGTGGGACGCAGGCATCCAGTAACTATGCGCAAGGCGTCGTCCAAGACACTGTCGATGAGGCGAGTGTGAGCACTGCAACACCATACTGGCGCACAGGACTCAGTTGTTGAGTGGACTAGAGATAAGGTGGCTATGTGTAGTGTTTTAGCACCAGCACCCCATCCCGAGCCCAGGAGTCGCCTCAACAGTGTGACGCGCGTGGATAGTTTTTTGCGTAATGCCACTAAATGTGACGAAACGTGAGCAATATGTCCAGTTTTACCCCGAGAAAAGTAGGAGTTGGACAGAACGGTAAAAGTCTACCATTGTTGTAGATTTTTAGCTCACGTTTGGTCTCTTGGTTATTTAAGTGAAAGGCTGCCGTCACCGTCTTAGTGATTTTTATTCACATGGTCTCGGTTTGAAATCTACTTGCGCCGAATTGTCATATTTTTGGGAAAAACATTTAATGACTATTTCCCCTACTTGCCGGTCTTAGCAAGCAGTTCTAAATTTCAGTCAAATCTTTATAAAAACTAAAAAACTAAAATAAAATTTTTAATCGATCAGCAACAGTTTTATCTTTGGAAGCAGGTCGGGTAATTGCTTGTTTTATGTCTATTTTTTGCTTTGCTTTCCTGCGAGTCAAAAGGATAAATATAGCAATAGAACGAAATTCTGTTTGAGTCTTTTTAGCGTCAATTGAAGCACTTGGTCGTTCTTGATAGTTTTAATTTGCCGTCGTTCAAGTGTTGAACAGAACTTTTATTCTGCCAGTTGTCGTAATGGTCAAGTTATTTATAGTGTTGTCACATTAACCATCAAACACAAATCTTTCTGCTGGCAATTTAGAGTGTTTTTACAATCAACTATTCCGGCAATAAAAGCAAGTGGAACAGTTTGGTATCATAAGACTGTGACTTACGAGTAGAAAAATACCTTACTTAAAAATTTATACTCTATTATAGCACGCTTAAAAAAATAATATTTAAAAAAATTTTCATAAAAGAAAGATTTTTTTTATAGCTTTTAATTAACACAAACATATATACTCAATTTTAATTTCGAAGATTTAAAAATTTTTTTATCATTGGCACAAACTCGTTAATAGTTAAATATCGTATAATGAATCTATTAGTATTCAATAATTTCAATAAATTCGAATAAGGAAACTTTGACAACCAAAAATTTAATTTTCTGCTGTATTAGGTAATTTTAGAAAGAAAAAAATTTTTACGTTAGGACTACAACAATACTTCTGGGAGAGAAAAAATGTATATTATTTTTATACATTATTTCAAGTTTTTTAAATATGTTAAATTTGATGGTAACTTTTTAACCCTTTAAGGGACACAAGTAAACCAAAGCAGTTTATTAAGTTTCTATTTTATGTAGTTCATGTATATAGCATTTAAAACACAATTTAGAAAAAAAAAAGTTTTTTTTGTTTATTTTTTATAAAATTTGTATGGTACATATGTGTACCATTACCCCTCAGGGAAAAAACAAATTTGAAAACGCGATTTTGATAAAAAATTAGGAAGACGCATATAAAGTTGTCTTTAGTTGTAATTACACCACTAAATTATAGTACAAATCACTTCTGCACAGTTTTTTTTGGTTGACTTATATAGGATATTAGGTTGACTAATATAGACTATTAGGTTGACTAAGTTAGGCCTATTTTTTATAGGCTAAAATCAAAATTTTAAAGCATAAAAATTTAATTATTTTAATAATTCAATTAGTTGGTTAGGCCAGCAGTAACGCACAAAAACAGAAACTTCTATTTCACAAAAAATATAAATCAAAGCAATAACACACACATACACATACACATACATACAATAACATATAGTATTTTATAGGTTCACAAGCACTCATGATATTAGGCAAACTAGTTAGTCCTTTCACATAGCAAAGATACACATTGCAGGTGACACAAAAGTTATTTATGTTTTGAATCGTTTTTTTGTGTATACTTTACAACATTGTCTCAAGTCAAGTTTCTGCAAGGGGTGAGCTGATCCCGAATTAACTCCTTTTGCATATTTTGTCAATTTAGGTCTAACAGAAAACAAGGCTTGTTTGTAATTACTATACGTAGTTTCCAATCAAACTACAAGCAACAATGTATGTGTAGGTTTTGATGTGTAATTGTTTTAAGGATGATGTTTTTGATTTTGCTATAAACAATGGTAGCATTGTTTTTTGAAGCTTGAGATTGTGTAGCATTTTTAACTAATTTGGGAAGTGCTGTTGACTGTAGTGGCTCTGTTGTAACTTTAACACTACCACCAGCATCTTTATTTCTTTCCAGGCGATCCATCTCTTTTGTCAGAAATTGAATGCTTCTTCATCAAGAGCTAGGACCTCTTCTATGTCACTTTTATCACATAATAAAATCAGTTACACATTACTTTTATTCACTTTAAAAACTTGAGTGCTTTCAGAATTAGCTTTTTTCTATTAGGCTATAAAAGAAAATATCTAACTCTGTGTATAATTTTTAAACAATATAATTAGATACCTTTTACTGTATAACAATGTAGTGAAATTGCTGTATTATGAACAAATATTAATTTTATCTAGTACCCCAAGTGAAATTACCCAAGAATAAAAAATTTAGGTCTTTTCAAGAAGTCACCGCAAGCAATCTTTTTTCAGTAAAATTAATCTGAAATTCTCCTATCAGCACCAGGATAAAATAAAAAAAAAGAAAAAAATAATTTCTCAAGAAGCGATTGTAACTGCAGGGAGATCCATGTTAATTTTACGAACAAAAAACACTTACGGTGACTTTTTGAATAAACCCAAAAATTTAATAACAGCCATAAATTCAATATAAGGGTATATGATTATAATCATAGAATTAACAATATTACAAGTTGAGCTTAAAGCCAAAATAAAATATAGTATAGCAGCAATAAACTCCATTTATTTTAGATGTAGCACTATTTGTCATAACATTTTTGGTTTTGACACTCATTTTGGTCCTAAGGGACAATGGTACACATGTATGCAACAAAAAATCTAAATGCATTTTTTTCCAATAAAAAGAGGCTAGATATTACAGAAACTAACAAACAGTGAAGAATAGTTGTTAAATACCTTAAATTAAAAAAAAATTGACCAAAAAAAGTTTTTACTGCTACTAGCAATCACATTTTTACAGCTAGCAAAAACAACAAAAAATGTTAAATTTTAAGTCTTGAAAAAAAATAGAAAAAGCCTTCAAAATTTCAAACTTTTTAATACTTTATAAAAAAATTATTATAAGTCATCGAGGGAAAAAACTAAATTGCAATATGTGCAGTGGTTTTTCTTTGGTTACAAAATATTTTTATGGTACACATATGTACCACTGTCCCTTAAAGGGAGGTAAGACAAGTATTAGGAAAAATCTTAAATGAACATGCGAGAAAATTATGTGGTATTGAATTTAATAAAGAAACGATTAAATTTGATGTTTGGTTATCTTTTTTTTTAACTTACCATATTTCCTCTATCAAACATATCTCGGCCTCCATCCGAAATGTACGAAGACCTTGTTCCGGCATCATATCTATATTTGTACCAATTTGAAATTAATTTAACAATCTGAGGGAAATCTTCTTGAATGTTATCAAGCAACCGATCACTCGATAAATCTATAAAAGTGGCAACATGTATAAACAATCAAGGCAAGATACTGTTGTGGTCAAAAATAAAAAATTAATGATAAACAACTTAATTAAGTTTAAATTCAAAAAGTATATTTTTTTGCATTAAATAAACAAATACAAAATTGCATTAAATTTTAAGTAAAGCTTGTTTTGAATGTTTTTAAACATGCACTTAATTTCTAGATATTTTTCATTTTTCATCCTAAGATTGCTATGTACAGTATTGATAATTTTTTGTGAAATTAAGTTCTTTTTTAAATGGGTAAAAATCAGATATTACTGTACTTAAACTTTATTACCCACATGCAAAATGATCATTTTTGTTAATTTACTTTTTTTATATAGAACTGCGCCAAACTTTTTTAAGTCGGCATAAAAAAAATTAAAAGGAGTTTAATTTATGAAAACTTAAGTTCAATACAATTTATACCTATAATTTCATGCGAAAATGTTTCTGCTTAAAGAAATAAAATATATTTTACCAGAACATTTGATTGTCCCCCCGGGCAATCCCGCATAACAAAGGCAAGAATAACTCCCACGAGTGTTTACACAGTGTGCGTCTGATCTGCATGTGTGATTTCCCAGTTCACACTCGTTGACTTCTGCAAATTAAAAAATTTTTGTTTAAAGTTTTTTTTTGACAAAATACAAACTATGTTTTGCGTTTTTGCTGAAGTAATTTTGTATCATTTTTCTATTGTTTAGGATTTTACAGTACAGGAGAATTTATGCTCGTGTACAGTTGAATCCTGCACTGTGTACAGTTTGTACGATTTGACTTATACTGTGCATTGTATAAACTGTCTACAGTTCGTACGATTTGACCAATAACATACACTCCATGATTGGAAACTCACATCACGTGACCTGATTTTGTATCGCCCGTTGAATGTTTGAATGCACGAACCTAAATTCAGTCTGATCCAGTTTAGCCAAACAGCTTTATGCACTTTTTAAATTAATAATTCAATAAATTAATGAAATAAAAAAATATAAAATGTGAGAATTTTATTAATAAACTAAAATATTAACAAAAAAATTTAATGAAAATAAAGAGTTAATAAGCTAATTGACTATATTTATTCAATTGAATTCATTTGTAATCTTTTTACATTTAAAATAATTTGATACATTTTTTAAAAATAACTTTGATAAAAACTTTTAAGTCTAAATAGCTGTTCTGCATTCTCATTATACAAAATAAATAACTTGCTTTTTTTAAATTACTGTATCTTTTTTTGGTTTAATTTATTTAAAGTTAATTGTTAAAAGTTTTTGTGTAATAATCTAAAGCAGTTTTATTTAAATTTTGTAGTGAGCCACCGACTTGTCGCCAACAGATTTTTATGGTATCGGAAAAAATATTTTCATACTTGGGAAAAAAATTATTATAATCAGTTCCAGTTTGTGACACTATTTCTATTGACAATATTTTACGGGTAGAAAAAAATGAGTCGAAAAATCAGAAATCCGAGACTGAATTCAAAGAAAAAGCTATTTTTTAGAAAACACCTTGATTTGGGGACAAAAATTGGTCTATGTCTTAGAACCCCACACAATTTATTGTCCTAGCCACAAAGTGTTGCATGTCAATTGCATGACCAGCCTCAGAGGTAATAAGTTTAGTTCCCTTATTATGCTTGCAATAACGTCTATAAAAAATATTGGGTTGTCAAAACTTTACTCTCGATTTCCATTTGGGTCGCCACAAAAAAAGGTTGAGAAGCACTCCTATAACACCTGAAGTACGGTAGCGAAAATTGGATTATTTAACTTTTATTTGCCTCAATCTTACGTCATAAACTTATCTATACTAAAATAATTTTATATTAAGGATATATATTATATTTTATATTAAAGATATATATTAAATATATAAATATTATATTAAGGATATATATTATATATACACAAAATAAAATTTTTTATTAAAAAATGTTTATTAAGGACGATTCGGAATTATTACTCATTCCATTATCAACTGCGTAAAATTCTTTATAATTTTACGTGGTCGTGCTTCTTTATAACTTTTCATGATCGTGATCGTACGTTCTTATATATTGGCTATAGTTTTTATTCTAAAATTTATTCAAAACTTACTCTCTATCATATCTTATAATTTAATTTATAAAGTTTGTTATTTTTCAAAAATAGCTACATCAACAATCTGACCAATTTTTGTTCACGCTTTTGCAAAAACAAAACAAACTTTTATGTACTTCAATTTAATTTCACTAACTTGGCATAACTATTAATTTATTAAGCTAAAATTTAATGAAAACTTACACTCTATCACGCCTTACAGTTTAATTTAAAAAGTTTGTTATTTTGAACAATTGCATCATTAACAATCTGACCAATTTTTGTTCACGCTTTTGCAAAAACAAACCAAACTTTTATGTAGTTCAATATATAAATCAATGTATTATTTGACGATTCAGTCGTCCAAAGGAGCATGCAGTCAAGCGTACGAGTGCCAACGCTCCTGTCGGCGTTCTCTTAATAAAGAAACAAACTGAGAGAAAAGAGTTTCTCATCATGGTATTTATGTCGTTGATTTGACCAAGACATACATCGGTATGTCTTCCAGACATTTAATTATTAGGTTGGAGAGTAACTAAATTTCAACAGTTTACAAGATAGTACATTTAAAAATGATACTTTATTGTGTGAAAAATCTAGTATGTAAATGTAAATCAGAATTTTACTCCAAATTTCACAAAACTCTATTCAAAAAAAAGTTAAGAACAAAATTGAATCAAAACTGTGAAGAAACAGAGTTTCATATGTATTAAATATATTTTTATCGTAGTGATTTTTTATGATATTATTACCTGAAATTTACTTTGTATCACTTTACTCATTCACTTGTTTTGATTTAAAAATTAGTTGAGTTGGTCATAAATAGCCTAATTATGATTTACTGAACTAATAGCATAATTAAGCAAGTCAGAGGTTTATCTCTACTTAACATGATAAAAAGTACTGGCATTCGTCAATCTCTCAAAATCAAACCGCTGCTTCTCCGCATAGAACAATCGCAAAAGCGCTGGTATGGCCATGTGACACGAATGCCTTACGAACGAACAGGATGGCAACAAATGGATGCTCTTCCGAGCGGCAAAAGGCTTAGAGGGCGACCCAGAACTCGCTGGCGAATTATGCTGAAGATATGGCGGGGTCGCATCTTGGAATTTCACTGGTGGAACTGCCCCAAATTGCAAGAGGTTGAGATGCTTGGAGATCCCAACTCGAGCAGCTGCTCCGGCAACCCCAAAACAACAAGTGCACAAAGAAAAATACACTAAACTAATTTAATGTTGTTCCCGAAGATGATGATGATGATGATGATAAAAATTCTAAAGTCTGTGTTTAAAATATACAGTATATTGTTTTTTATGTATTTGTGCGTGTAAATTAAAAATTTATTAATATGGCTAAAATTGTAGAAACTAATAAGGGCTTGAATAGTAAATAACTGACGAGAAACAGAAGAAAAAATATTATTTGTTGCCATGGTTGAACGTATTCAGAAAGCAACAGACAAGCAAGTGAATGTGTTGCTGGCAATTTAATAAAGATTAAAAATACTGTCATTGCATGAATAAGATTGATTAGTCAACAGTAAAATTATGAAGTTTAAACATGCTACAATGACAACATTCTCTGCAAATTTTGGGGTAGATTTAAAATTGTGTTTTAAATAAACATTTTCTGAACTAACTTCAATTCTTTTTAAAAATATTTAATTTTACTCGTCACGGTTTTTAAACGTTTCGGTATGTTTTCAAAATATTTTTAAGTTTTGGTCGGCAAATTTTTCTTCCACGAATGTTTTATTTGTTAAATTTTTAACATAGCAGTAACAAACGAAGAATTGCAACGTTCTTGTTTCTCAACAGATGCTCTTACACTTCTGTATCAAATTTACCATCATTTTATTTTTATATCTTTATTTACACGAAGTAAACCTTATTAGAATGAGCCTACTTTTACGTGTGCGAATATTTGCAGAAAGAATCCAATAACTTTGCATTAATCAAAAATTATTAGTTTTTAATAAAAACAAACCTATAGTGCAAAAGACAAGTTTTTATGCACGGTACAATTGTTCAACTTGTAATCTATAAAAATATTTGATTTTTTTTATTCTATCTCTATATTTACTCTCCTGACTGGCAGCAAAGTGATGAAGCCAATATATGTAGGACAATTAATTACCCCAACCTGCTACCGAAGATGCCAAGCTATTGCGGATCGGTTAAATTTTTTTATTTTGGTTTTTTAGTTTTATAAAATTATGACTGAATTTTAGAACTGCTTGCTCAGACTGCCAAGCAGGGGAAAGTGTCGTTAAGTGTTTTCCCCAAAGACACAATAGAATGGCGCGAGTAGATTTTGAACCGAGACTCTTAAGCACGCAATCACGGCGCTTTAACAACTCGACCACGCTGCCGAAAAATATGCAAATACTCACCAAATTTTTTACAAAAATTTACTCGTCATCGAGTTATTACTGCAACTGCAAAAATCTTTTGCGGTTTTTTAATAAAAGATTACTGCTTAAAAATCACAAATCAATGCTGAAATTCAAACTTTCTCAATCTCAAATCTTAAGTTCTTTTTTTTCAATAAATTTTCTCAATCAAAATGTTAGATAATACTAATAAAGCATTATAATGGCTTATAGATGTAAGCTGTATTTGTTTGATTGGCTCGAAAACGAAACCAACTTTTTCTTATTTTGTAGTTTTCAATTTTTAGCAAAATTATGACTGCTTTTTTCATATTTTCTTCAGGGCTTAAAACATCACATTTATATTTGCTGCATAATCAATTGGCAAACATTTTTTCTCTAGAGAGATACCCATTAGCTAATAAAGTGATATATTGAGATATTTTACTGCTAAAGTAAATAGGCCTACTCTAAATGCTTTTATTTTCGATTAAAAATACTTTCACTTTAATAGAAATTAAAGTGTTTACCTTCGCATTGCGTTCCATTTCCAATAAACCCGTTTCGACAGGAACAGGTATAACTTCCCAAAGTGTTTGAGCAAATAGCGTATTCGCTACAGGTGTTATTTCCAGTTAAGCATTCATTTATATCTAATCAAAAATTGATAAAGCAAAGTTTTGCGTTATATATTTTAGCGAACTCTACTATAATTTATTTTGCAATGTTGTTGATTGCAAATTCTAAACAAAATTTATTAAAAACAACTCTAAATGATTACATAGAAAAAAAAAAAAAAACGATATGGGCCATAATTAAAAAAATAATTTGGATGCTTTTAGAATTATAAATGTTCTTTTTCAGGCATCAACTAGCCAAGAAAATTTCTACCTTACCAAATGATAAAAATAGTTAACCCTTATTAGTACTTCTGAAATCACACCGCTTGTCGCACTACTGTCCACATTTTGTAGACATCTGTTATTAAAGCATGATTCTTAGCGAAATCTGATAACATTTGCTTGCAAGTAGTATATTAAAATGAAGAACACAAAAAGACGAACATCTCGCTTAGTTGGCTGATAGAATCAACGACTAACAAAAAAACCAGTCATACACATAGCCGCCTATATATTCACTCACACAAACCACATTTGCAAGATTTAGAAATTTTTCGATGTTGCGGGCACACTCCTTTCCCACAATTATCACAAAGTGATCTTGTATGCTTCTTGCAAACTCTGCATCTTGTTTGATGGCTGGATGTGGGACCGGGGCGAATGCTGGATTCAAATGGTATAGAAAAGCCCACCTGGGCAGCTGCATCTCTAACAGCGTGCTTTTGATTTGGAAGTCTCAGACGAGCCTCAACAGCAGGTGTTGCTAGTTGAAATGTCAAGTGTTTCAAAAATGCTTTTTTTGATTTGGAATATCTCCCAGATTTTTTTAGCAAGATATACAAATTGCTAGCTGCAGCGTCAAGCATGTTGTAAAAGAACGATAGTGGCCACCTAACTGTTTTTCTGCGACACGAAAACTCCTTTAAATTTTTGTCAAACATATCAACGCCACCTTTCCTTTGGTTGTAATCTAAAATCATAAGCGGCTTTTTGCATTCGTCAGCTGTAACCGAACTATTTGTATGTGTTGAGCTCAACAGCACAACTGGCTTCTTGTTTCTTTTAGCTTGGTATCAACTAAGCACACATCGTCATCATAATTGTATAGAAACGTGGATGAGTACAACTCCATTCTGTTGTTTAAGAAATGTGGAATTTTTCTGCGATGATTTCTTATTGTTCCGAATATAGTTAAACTCTTTTCCAGCAGTAGTTTTGCAAGATTATAACTGGTAAAAAGTTATCTGTGCAAACATCTCTTCCAGTTCCATAATAGAGTTCCAGCAATCTAAGCATAATATCTTGACCTAAATTTCGATGTACCTAATCTCCTTCCTTTCCACCGTAAGCGATTGCGTTCAGAGTGTATCCAATGCTGGATTCGCATGCCCAGAAAATTTTTAGTTTATACTTTCTTGGTTTTGATGGCATGTAAGTTCTACCTGGAATTCGGCCTCTATACCCCACCCACTGTTCATCCACGGTTATGCAATCATCTGGAACATACACACGTTGAATACTTCCAAGAAATAAGTCCCTTATTTCTGAAATAGCAGCAAACTTGTCATTTATTTTTCTTTGCTCCCGTGTGTGCCAATTATCAAATCTTACTCCTCTTAGGAAGCATTTGAAGCGATTCAAAGGCATAACTGTCCTGTAAAAAGGTTTGCTGTCTCCGACATCTTATAAGTTTTGCAACTCCGTGAAATTGTCCCTATCACTGCCTGCACGCAAGATTATTGCTAATGCAGGTTTGAATTCCTCCATTGAAAAGTCGTGCTAATTTTGAGGAGTAGATAGAGTACGTCGGACCTCCTTACATTTTCTATTAGTGTACTTAGTTCTATTAGTATAAGCTTTCGCATTCAGTTTGTGGGGTGGCAATAGCTCTGGGCGTTTGTGTAAAGGTGTTTCGACGTCGTCTTTGATTCGGAATCTTTTGGGTTGTGTACGAAATGCCGCTTCTGCTCGGTAAGCAGTCAAAAAGACGGTCCTCTTCATCACTATGATCAGCATTTGCATTTTCATCACTTGAGGCTCCATCATCATAGTCTGTGTCATTATTATCTATCTCTTCAAATATTTTGACATCTCCTTCACCATCAACAGCAATTTCCCCGTTATTCTCCCATCTTCTTCTGGGATAAACTTCTCTGCGTCTTCATTATTATCATCATAATCATCAATGCTCAGCTCGTCTACCAATCCAAGTTGACTGCATGCTTCACGTAACGTAAGTCGCCTACTCATGATTAGCCTACATTTATTGTACTTCCTGGCATGCAAGTTGCTTACAAGTAAATAAAATCAGATATATACGGTACATAAAAGTTTATCCTGATAAACGCTTATAAAGCTTCAACATAAAATGCAAAGTATGATTTCGCTGGTCCCTGGCACCGTACTACTACTTGCAGTTTGTTTTGGTAAGAACTACTAGAGATGATATTTTATAAACTCACTCTATCTCTTTCAGAGTTTCAAGGTAAACAATCTTCACTTTTTGATGATATAGCTAACTTTCGAGCAACAAAAAAACTTATTACAATTACTGTGCTGTAGAGCTTATACTGCTTAGGCTAAACACACACGTCCTTAGTAGACACTAACTATAAAAACTTACTTTTATCCTCTACCTCTACCACTAGCAAATCAAGTAATATTATGACGTGACAGTAATGTTATGCTACTGCTTTCCACAAGCAACGTGGCGCGTCTGAAATTCCTGTAGAGAAATTCCCGTGAAAATTTCGAGAAACAGTTGCCAGCTGTCTTTCCATTGCGGGATTAGCCTAGTTTTCATATGATTGCATTTTAGAACAAAGCAAACGTACAACGGAATGAATAGGCGACCAGCGGTTTTTAGTTTTGATACGTTTACAAGTCAAGATTCCTTCGTCCACAAACTGTGGACAGTAGTGCAACAACGTATGTCTTTTCAATAAAATAAAAAATAAAAGTCATTTTTTATTTCTTCATTTTCTTCCGTAAAACATTTATACGTAAATCTTTATCATAGTCGAAAAGCAGCTCTTATGGATTATTTTTTCAAGAACAGAAATACAACACGCGGCCCGTGTTGACAAAATGTTTAACAGTAGTGCCGATAAGGGTTAAAGAGCTAATTGTTTGTATTTTCGGAAAACATTGATAAAAAGGTAAACAAAAAGTTATATTAGAGACTAGATAGTGTTAAGACACCATCGAGTTTCCTTATCCAAAATAATACCATCCAAAACAAACCACGCGAGAGACTAGATAGATTTTTGTCTAATTCTTTACAGCGAAGTAAAGCAAAAAGTCATTCTGTGATAACTTTTGTGTAATTAGTTTTACTTGCTATTAAACTAGCAATATACTGTATATGTTATCTATTTTATTCTCTTACATCTGTGAATACTTGCCTTAAAAAGTCAGAATTTATACCGTAAAACAATTATTAATATTCTTAGTTTTTGTTTTTATTCGACTACACATGAACGTTTTTAAACCTGAACAAAAATAATTTCCCGAAAATCCCGGCTCGCAGACACACATGTAGCTTCCGTTAGTATTTACACATCTCGATCTACGTCTGCAGTTTGTGTTTGGATTTTGACATTCATCAATATCTGTTTTATTCAAAAAATAATTGAATTAATTAATGAATCAGGCAATTTAAAAAATATAATTTTTATTTGTAGTCAAATTTATTAAACAATGTTTGTATTTGTTTTTTTGGTACATAATATGTAATATTTGTTTTTTGGTACATAATATGTAATATTTGCTTTTTGGTACATTTTGAGATAATCTCATATTTAAAAATTAGTGATGCTTCTTAATTTTTTCTACACGATAAAGTTTACAGAATGAAAGTGCTAATCAAAAACACTAGAAGTTTCATCTTATATTTAATTAGAATTTTTACTTATTTTAATTTTTTGATATTGTAATTTTTTCGTAATTCTTGCAATTCTTAATAATTAAACGTGGAAAACTACAAGTGAATAGTATACCGGTACAAACTGTTCCATTTCCAGTGTATCCAGGTTGGCAAATGCATGTGTAGTTATGCAAGTTAATTACGCATGTTGCAAATGGGTGGCAGGAGTGACTACCCGAAAGGCAGTCGTTGTATTCTATTAAAATACATGTAAAGATTAATACTTAAGCTTTTAAGCGACAGTACATTGCATATTGTGCTGTGACTCTGAGTAAAGAATTAACGCAGTTTTGCCGAATCGAGTAATATACTTCGGAGCTATGAATTGGTTAAAATTAAAAGCACGTTTACTGTGATAAGATAAAATGGGATACCAATTTTTAATAAAAATTTAATTTCAATGCTGCACAAACATGATACAGCATAAAAAGATTTTTATTGCCGTGAAATCGATTTAAATGCAACTGATAAAAAACATTTTTACACTTTCATTTAAAAGTTGTACTTTTATTTTATCTTAATATTTCTTCCCCTGACTAGCAGGAAAGCGTCAAAAGTGCTATACAAAGGCAAAAAATTACCTCGACCAGCTTCCGCATATATCAAGATAGTGCAGTCGGGTAAAGTTTTTTGCTTTTATTGTTTAGTCTTATAGTGTAAAATTTAGAACTTTGCAGCTCAATAAAATGTCTCTATTTGTTTGAAACAGTCAGAGCTATTAGCAACATTATTTCGTTTTTGTATGTTTAAGATTTGAATTTGTGTTTTAGCCGTTGGTGGAATAAAAATCACTACGATTGTGATGCAAATATACCATAACAATATTTCGTTTAATTTTATTGAAATTTGGAAAAAGTAGTATGAAGCTAATAGCATAACCTTCCTCTATCGGACCCGGTTCGAAAAGCTTATTAAATTTTAAATTTTCTTGGTATTTTTGTTCATAAAATAGCATTACTGATGTCAAATCGACATTTAAAAAAATATTAGTAATTTTTTTCTAATTTTTGTATGTTTAAACACACGAAATGCAATAAAGGCAAAAAAATTTTTTTTGATTCATTGTATGTCTAAACTTATGCTTATAACCTTGCAAAACACTTGGTTGTGATAATTGTCAAAATAACTTCGGTAAAGATCAAAACACTATTTTAAATTGCATTATATATGCAGGGCTTGTCCAACCTTTTGAGCCTAGGGTCATTTCGACCGATCGAAAATATTTGCGGACCAAACAAATAAAACATCGCTGACAAATTTTGCAGATGAAAACATTTTGTGGTCTTCATTTCTCATAAAATTTTTTTGGCCTTCAAACTCGAATGAAGACCTTTTTTGGTTTTTACCTCGCGTAATAATTTTTTTTGGAAGCAGGATTATTTTATTTGATTTTTCTTATTTCAGAAAATTCGGCAAAAAAGTGTGGGCCACTCAAAACCTTTATAAAGGCCAAATGTGGCCCGTGCAACTTGGGTTGGACTAACTTGTCGTACACTTTACTCTTGTCAAAATATTGTTCCGTTTCGTGTTTTTGGAATTTTCTTAAAACATTCTGCGCAATGTGTGTTTAAATACACCTAAGGCTTACTAAAATTAATTCCTTTAAATAGCAAAAGTAAACTTTTATGATGAAGTCACTTTTAAAATGACCTTAAAAAAAAGATGCCCTCAGAAAACATTTTAAAACTTTTGTTTATGTTTTCAATCAAATATTTGATACAAAAAAATGAGGCTACATGTACTTGTCTGAAAATAGAAAATGAACTATAAAACAAGTCACAACAGTAAAAAAAAACGCTGTGGTGCCAAATAATAATTAATAGAAAACTATCTTTATGAATGTTAAAACATGCTATGTTGCTTTGTTTCTAGAAGAAACCAAACAATTCGTTATTATGAAATAATTTGTTGTATGTTTAAAAATACTTTTGACCATCGAAGGTTTTTTTTTAAATGAAATTTTTTTAATTGCACAACTGTGAATTTTATTTGTAGTAAATTATCACTTTACTTTCGTAATATTTACCAAAACATATATGTTTTTGAATTAAGTTAAAGTAATACCGGCATGAGTGCCAACTTGAGAAAACTTTATATACACATACGACGAGAAAAAATTTGTAATAAAATCGTCTATAAACTTTTTTTGTTTTCTA
Organism: Diplosoma virens; assembly: GCA_963680785.1. Taxonomy (NCBI): domain Eukaryota; kingdom Metazoa; phylum Chordata; class Ascidiacea; order Aplousobranchia; family Didemnidae; genus Diplosoma; species Diplosoma virens. Next base: position 63,018,857 of record OY796882.1, on the reverse strand, counting down.
TTTACCTGTAAAATTTACTTTCCGCAAGCTTAATGCAACACCTTTTACAACTTCTGTTAATTCGAGGCGGCTTATGGCTTTAGCAATACTTCTTGAAGAAAATCTGAAAATGTGACAATGGCATTGAAAAATGCATTGTTCTACTGTATATTTATTTTGATCATTTTGTGGTTTAAATACAATCAACTGTAAACAATTGAACCGAAAAGTATTTTATCAATATCAGTCTTATATGAAATTTGTTTTTTAAGTGTAACCCGTTACCTAACAAGTTATATTCCCAAATGGAAACGCATACATTCAAAAAATGCAAACAAGATATTTAAATTTTTTTTTAATGTTTTGTTACTCATTTATATAAAAATATATCAAGCACATAAAACATCTTTATAATCTTCTTTGTTTGAGAAGTAACGAGTTAAAATACAGCAAGCATCGATTGACTGTTTGCATTCACACAATAACATTTTACCTTTTACAGGTATCAAGCTCTTATTTTTAACTTAAGTGTCAGAAGAAGTAATTTAAGAAAATTATTTTGGCATACAGTAAAATTAAGATACGGTATATAAAGTATATAGTGAATAGAAAAGACTAATGACTGATAATTCCTCAATAAACTTAAAATGGTAAAAAAAATGTTCCATGTATTTATTTACATTAGCGCTAACAATTTGAATAATACACTTATTTTTAAAAATATCTGGAGCAGAAATTACATAAATAACCAAATATAATCAAGAAATATTTGCGCAAACCAAGCTATGAAAAACGGCCAGTATTATTCACATTGCCAAGCTGCAAAGTAAACTTTTATCTAAACACAATCAAGCCGTACTTTCTTATTAAATTCTAAACAGTTTTTTTATGGAACAATGCTTGCATAAGTTTGTTTTGCTTTTGTATATTTGATTAATTGTCACAACAATTTTTATCATCTTCAAAAACATTGTACAGATGCATTTGTTATATACTTGATCTAATAAAGCTAATATAGACAAAATGATAGCTATAAAAAGAACTAGCCAAACAAGACTTTTATGTATATCTCTTAACTAAATTTATTTTACAATTTGACAGCTGCTTTTCAAATTGATATTAAAATTAATATTTTCTTTATTTTAAAAATATTTGTTAAATCGGGTTTAACATGAAATTAGCCTACAGTGTGACAATTTTTAAAAAAATAAGTTTTTTTTTGGATTATTTTTTTGGATATACTCGTAGGCTCAAGTATGGAGAATATTAAGCTAGTTGAGGCCGCGCATTTATTTTATTATACAAAACAATTTACTTTGATTTAAAATAATGACAATTTTCATTATTATGTTTTTTATGATTTTTAATCAGTTGTACTTAAATCTATAAAAAGATTTATATCTAGTTGTTAGAAAAATTGATGAACTTACAATTTTTTTAATGTTGTAGGTCTACCGGTTGCTTTAAAAAGTAAAAAATAACTTTTTATGAACAGGCTTTAATATTTGAGTTGATAAATTATTGCTAATTGTAGAAAAATAACTGTTTTATTTAAAAAATGAAACAGTTAAATTAATTATTATTACTTTTAGATAAATAATTTCTGTTTTCTTTTAAATTGTCAACTTATTGCTTGGACGATCAACTAAAAAATTCAATTTACACAGAAACAAACAAAGAAAAACGATTAACAAACTGTTTCTCCATCTTTATGTTTTACCTGGACAAAAGCATGTATCCTAAAAGTACACGTTGTGGCTTTCCAGTGAGTCTCATGTATGTGTCAATGTTCTCAGAACTATATCTACGATGTTTAGTTGTAGCCGTAATAGGAGGTTTTGACTTCCATTTCTTAAAAAAACAAATCCTTTAACTATAATAATATAATAAAACTACTAAAAAAAATCTAAGTTACCGATGTATCAGGTGTAATCTTTTTTATCTCTATGTTTATCCTCCAGACTCGCAGGAAAGCGTCAGAGGCGCTAATACGTATGGCAAGCAATTAATCCGACCTGCTTCTAGAGATGCCAACATGATGTTGTCCGCTTAAAATTCTTATTTTGTTTTTTAGTTTTATAGAAATATGATTTATATTTAAACTGCTTGCCACGACCACCAAGCAGGGGAAAGTGACGTAAAGGGTCTTTTCTAAGGACATTAATTAGAGCTGTGCGAGTAGGTTTTGCACCGAGACCATGTCGATTAGAATCATGGTGCTTTTATCGTTGGACTACGCTGCCGACAAGAAAATATACTATACTTAGTGATATAAACATTACAATTTTTTTATCCGAGAAAGGTTGGTTTGACTTGACCATTTATAAAACAAATCAACTTTACTTATTATAAAGAACTTTAAGTTATGACATCATTTGATAGCAACATATTTCAACTTTATTTTTCATCACTGCATAGCAAAATATAAAATAAAGTTCAAAATGTAGCAAATAATGATGACAAGTTATTACGCCATTGACGAAATAACTAACGGTAATAATTCAAACTAATGTTAATAATTCAATGAAACTAAAAGTACGTTTTTCTTAGTTGGTTAGATTGTTACTTGAATAGCAATATCGATTTTTTTTAAGCTGGTTAAACATTTCAAAAATATATTTCAATTAGCGTTGTTTAGCGTACATATACAACAAATTATTTTGAAAAAATTAAGGATTGAATTCGTAAATTTAAAAGCCCTATTTATATTGTTACAAATTTTTTTCAGGTATTTCAAAATTGTTGAAAATATGTTTCGGGATTTGGTTTTTGAAAAATAACAATTCCATGTACCGTATTCCACAAAAATGTGCACTGGGCAATTCTTGCCATACAAGCCTCGAGCATACTGCGGAGCAATTAACAATTTTACCTCATCTACTACACTTAGACAAAAATCTCTATCTCCCTGTCTCTTAGCTTTTTCGTTTGTAAATTTGACAATGGAACGAAGGATCGTTTCATGAATAAAATGCTTCCAAGCACAATAAGGCAAGATTATTGCAGCAGAGACGGAACGAGGTACTCCAGGAGTGGAAGTAAGAACATTGCGTGTCTGCGTTCTTCCAGTAAGAGTTATTGATGAAGAGGTCCAGATTGAACTGTTTCTGCCTAATGTTTTAGATGGATCTGAAGTCTGCAAACTTTACATTGGTGATGCGCCTATGCTCGACTTTGTTCTGTTCTTCTTCATCCGAGTCTTTATCACTGCTATCATCTGAAATCTGGCAGCTTATTGCAGAAACATCATTAACCAACTACTGAGTATCCTCGTCTTCTTCATCAGATAACTTCTCATTGGTATCCAAGCTTTTAATTATGTCGGCTGCCTCTTCCGCTTGAATTTGTTTTCCTCCATGACAAATACAATATTTTTGAATAAATAAATTGTAATTATAGCCGAATGATTAGTATATTTTTTGTTATTAATCTACAACTGAAACAAAAATTACGACCTCCAGTCAAACTACTCTCAACTAAACAGTTTTAAAATCTATTTACATGTATTTGTGGAAAATAAATTTATTTTTCCGTAGAGCATACTTACTACTGCTCACATATGCACTACAAAATCACGACACAACTAAGTATATTGTGACTTGATTTTGTAAAAAATTTAGAAACGTACATGAAAGAGCTGCCTTCCTACTTTTTTCGCAATTCTAGTTTTCCATACTCCAATACTGTAGTGACAAAGTTAGTTCTAAAGCTAGCACGTTCTGTACCTTATGAGTAGGCCTATTTAGGTATTTGTCTGGTGACCAAAGTTATCCCAAATCATCTTGTTAATATTGTGATTGTCATAATTAGTCCTTATCAGTTAGACATATATCATTTCAAATGTTAGATCAAAGTTATTTCCATACAGCGCAATTTTCGAGTATTGAGCATAAAAAACGGTTTATCGATTATAACTTTTTTTCTTGTGGAAATAGACAAAAACTTTCTCTTAGCACATATAGAAATATGATAATTCTGCAAATTTTGAGCCATAAATCATGCCTCTACGATAAGAGGTTACCGAGTTACGACATTTTTTGTCAATTTTACCCCCCAAAAACACATTTTGGGGGGTTGCTAGCCCCCCAAAGGTAGCAACTCGCCAAAACCAATTTTTTTTGAAGTTTTAGCCTATTTGGAAGGATTTAAGAACTACAATTTTTTCAAATTTTTTTTTCACTCCGCCCTACTAAACAAGTAAATCATAATCTTAAAGTAGTAGATTAAAAGCACGTGATTGTTAGCTTTTGAAATCTTTCTTTTCTCTTTGGTTATTTGAAAAGCACTATTGGAATTTTTTCATTTAACCGAAAGATTTCTAATTAATTAATCCGTTGCGTCTTTGCGATTCTCTCATTGACTGTTTTCAGTGGATGCGAACTATGAACAATAGTAATCTCTATTTTAATTCTTAATTTCGAAAGTCATTCGAAACTCGCTCCTTTTGATTTTACAACCATGTATAAACCAGGTAATTTTAATTGTGCTCTCGACACTTTTTGTAGAGCCGTTGCAGCATCGTACCTTCAATAAAATCTTTGTAGGAACTATACAAACCATAGTGCCACCCAGGCATAACCAGATTGTTCCAGTATGTTAAAAATATGCCTTTTTTTTCGATGATGTAAGAAATGTCGTTAAATCATGCACTATTTCAGGAAATAAAAATATGCTTGTAATTATTGATTAATATTTGCGCTTTCTTTTTGTATATGCATTCGAAAACTTAAAATCGTCAACAATTATTGAAAAAATCACAGATTTATTTTGCATATTTGGTTTGTCAAGCTTATTTACATACTGTCCAGGTGTCCAATTTTATGTCTTTAAGGTTAAATTATTATGATTGCATAATATGGGCGTTGCTACTGGCTGCGTAATATATCCTGGAGGCAATGGACAAGTCGAGGGTTGTAATAGTATCATTTGGAAAACAATTTTGTTGATTTTAAGAGTAAAAATGCAATTCCTTACCCACTAAAAGCATGTTTTACCTAATATATTACATTCTATTTTTTCATTATTATGCACTGCTGCATTTTGCACTCCTCACAAACGTATGTTTTGCTATAAGAGAAAATTATTTAATGGTGCATCGTTGCCATTTTGGGCTAAAACCAGGATTTATATACTTAAAAAATTATAATCAAAAGAATAAATCCGATTTACTTGTTGAAGAAGCAAAATTATTAGAAGCTAATCCAAAATATGCTTACATAGGATTAGAGGATGATAAAGAAATTTCAGTTTCTCTTCAAGATTTGGCTCCAAATGCCAACACATCTAGGAGAGAAAACCATGTCAACAACATGATGCTAAAACACAACCTTTGTCTCATGATCAAAACGAAACTGTTAGCAATGATTTTCAAAATGCGTTTATGTCTTTTTAAATCAATCTTACATTAATCCCTGTTATGGAAAATGATGTACTGTAAATCAGTACCAACCCAAAGTTTTTGAAAATAAAGTTCAGTTGCGTTGCTTGTTGCAAGATCGTCATTTTATTAAATGTTACGGCAACCCTAATATTATTGATATTCTTTTTGTGTTTCGAATAAGTTTCGTAGGGTTAAATGCTTTGAGCTTCAAATCCGGAAATCGTTTTTCAATTCAATCTTGAGCGCGCCCTTTAATTTACATATTAATGTTTGTCATAACTGTCATTGGAATTAGTTTTCAGAAAAAGTTTTTTAAACACTTGTGGCTTCTACCAAATGCAAGATTGCACTCGTAGAAACGGCATTGCGCCTCGCACACACCGATGACCAGATGCTAGGAATATATCAGTTTATAAACAGATGGCACCAAAGAGTACCACTATGGCATTGTGCCTCGCGCACGCCGAACTGGGGCTCGCTGCCCGACCATGATTTCAAGGTTTAAACTTTCATCAGGGACTACTCTCATCAGGAAAACTTTTACAGTTTTTCAAAAATGAGTTATAATATTGCGTGTTGTAGTTTAATGTGTTGTATTTTTAGATGTCAATAAAATAGGGTTTAAAAACCTTAATAAAGGTTAAATATTAGTTCAATTCAAGTAATATAGTACACAAGTGTTTTGCAATTTTGTTTTGCAAATTTTAAAGGAAAGTGTCTACTGTCTTTGTTTCCGCATTAAAAACGTAACGCAGAGCAAAGAGCAATTGCTCTCCTGTCATTTGCATTCGGTGCCCCTGGCTGTAACAGCTAAGTATTAAGCTGAATTTAACAATACTCTATTTCCTGCTCTTCTGATAAAAGTTTATGTAATTTTTTTGTGTCAATGTTTTTCAGTTATGATATTTAAAATAATAATGAATACAAAAACGTTATTTCTACTTACTTCTTCGGATTGGAAATAAAAAAAAAGCATACAAATTGTAGGATCAGAAGTTCCGTGAATTTGAAATGCCCAGTAAGAAATATTGAATCCAAACAAATTTATAAGTAGTTTTGGAGTATGAGTCACTCTTCCGTTTCCATCAGCACCAGCATTTCCTAGAACCTGTCAAAATTTGAAAAAACTTTGATTGTTTAAAACATTTTTTAACGATGCTTTTATGATTTTATTTCTTAGTGTTAAGTAAAAGAACTTAACTACGAGTATGTTATAATTTTTAGGGTACTCATGCTTTATCGGATTACAAAAAACGTTTCATAAATAACGGAGCTTTTCAGCAATTTCATTAAAAAACATTTCAAAAATTTGCAGTTAAAATTAAATTTACGTAATGCAAATTTTTTTGTAAAATCAAATTTAGCAGTTTGTTGCATTGCTTGTAATTATGATTCCAGAAACACTTTTAAATTTAAAATTTATAAAAAATTTTACAAATTTTTTTTAATATACCCTAGATTTTAAAATAACTTTACTGTATTTTACATTAATAAGCATATTCGTTATCATTTGTTTTAAAAGTAGATTTTCCCCAAGTTATTACATTTTTATAAAAAAAAAAGAAAACCATTTTCTAATTTGAATATTTGAATTAGCTTTTTATGAATCCAAAAAAAAAAAAAAAAAAAACGATTTGGTAGTTTTAAAATACTATTAGTACATTTGTAATGTCTTGATTTATATCAACACCCTAATTTCTTATACATTTATATTTTTATAAGTTCACTCACAGTATTATATTGCCTTGGATTTATTGCTTCCTTCTTGTACATTTTACAGTTTAGGTATACATGATAAATATTTATGTAGGGGGAGATAAAGCAAGAAGTAAAAAAATTCCAATTTGATTGTCTACTCCGACACGTTACTAATTTTAAAAGTTTTTCTTAACTAAAATTGATATTGATATTTTATGTAAAAAAATGGTAAAAGATTTATTTATTTAATTACTTTTTTTAATACAAATTTATGACAAATTGCGTTCACTATCAACTGTGAAATTTTGCCCTAGGGTCGGACAACTTGTCACAAGGCCGGAGGTAAATTTTCGCACAACTTTTTCCAAAAAATTTATTTGCAATAAAAATAAAGGCAACTATATGTATATTTGTATGTTGATATATAAAATCAGTCTTTTTACAAATTTTAAAATGTTATGTCGGCAATATTATGTGGTTTATAAGCTACCGCACATTGAATGGTATTAAGCTGAAAACTAGAAAAATTAAACAACTTGGCTGAAATTTTTGTTTTTCCACAAATGAAAATTGACAAAATGAGGACAACAGCTTTAATTGAGTGCACGCACGTTTTGGTGCTTTCTGGAAATAGAACTGCATAGTGCATATTTTTAAATCTGTCGCAACATATTTTTCGCTTGAAAGTAGATTTTATTTTATTTTCTGTAGCTTCTAAAACTTTCCTAACGTAATACAATACAGAGTGTTCATAAATTATTGTTACAAGTTTCAAAGTTTGTCAAAATTTCATTTTTTGAGATTTGTTTTATAGTGAAGGAAAATGCTTCAAGTTTTTTTTTTCCTAACAGGTACTTATGGAAATAATTAGGTTTAAAATTACAATTTATTTAGTGATTAAGCAAAATTTTTTGGAATTTAGTAGCGAAAGTAGAATTTATGAAAATGAGCACTCCGCATAAAAAAGCTCAGTGTGTTTCTTGGTTTACGCGACAAAGTTAGACATTCAAGCACCGCGAAACTTAAAACGCAAGTATGGATGAAACCCATCTGCGCGACCTACCATTCGAGCATGGCATAAAAAGTTTATGGAAATTGGTAGTGTGCTACAGAGAAAGGGAGCTGGCCGACCTCAAATATCAGATGAAGAAATTGAATCTGTGCGATTGGCATATACCAGAAGCCCGGGAAAGTCCTTTCGCGGGACTTCTCAGTTATAGATCCCACATACCACTATTCACAAAGATTTGCATACAAACTTGTGACTTTATGCATATAAAGTGCAGTTACTGCAAACCCTAAAGCCAGAAGATAAGTCGCGACAAAAAGAATTTGCAGTGACGATGCTGGACAGGTTATATTTAGACCCAGGGTTTTTGAAACGTGTTTGCTTCAGTGACGGGTCAACGTTTCACATTTCTGGATTACTAAACAGACACAATTTGAGAATATGGGGCTTGGAGAATCCGCATGATACCTGTGAGCTTGAACGGGACTCCCTTAAACTAAACGTGTGATGTGGAATTATGCGTGATAAAATTATCGGTCTGTTTTTTTTGCTGAAAAATCAATCACAGCTCAAAATTACCTCGACGTTTTGACAGAATACGTGTCACTACAGCTTGAACGGTATCAAACATAAATTATTTTTCAACAGGACGGTGCACCACTACGTTGGGGCCTTGACGTTTCTTAATTTTTGAATGAAATATTTCCAGATAGGTGGATTGGACGTGATGGTTCCATTCCATGGCCGTCAAGTTCCCCTGATATTACACTTTGGATTTTTTCCCGTAAGGTTATATAAAAGATATCGTTTACTGAACCAAAGTCAGAGACATTAATGATTTGCAACCTCAAATAATTGAAGCAATTAATACAGTTACTGTAGATATGTTAGCAAGAACATGGCAAGAAATTGAATATCGGTTGGATATCGTACGTGCGACTGATGGTGCACACGTAGCGGTGTACTAAAGCAGGGCTTCTCAAACTTTTTTGTTCTACGACTCCATTTTAAAAAATAAATTTTTGTGCGACCCCTATATGTGTAGGCTAATTTTACGTTAATTATTCCTGTGGAAAACCAAGCGTGTGCAGGAAAAATTATGTACAGCATCAGTGGTGGCTATTCCAATTTAGGGGCCCGAGGCAAGAATTTTCAAAAAATTTATGTTAACTGAGAAAAAAGAGCTCTGATCTGGGCTTGCATATTTTCTTTCAAAATCAGGGTGTTCTCTAAAAAAAGTTCCATTTGCTCACAGTTTTCCCTATTTTCGTCCCAAAATCAGGGTGTTCTCCAAAAAAAAAGGGTCTTCATTTCCATTTGCTCTCAGTTTTCCCTATTTTCGTCCCAAAATCAGGGTGTTCTCTAAAAAAAAAAAAAACGTCTTCACTTCGAATAGATCTTCTTTTTCCGTATTTTTCTCACAAAATCATGGTGGTCTCTAAAAAAAAAAGGTTTTCACTCAGAATCGAACTGCGATTTATCTATTTTTGTCGCCAACTTCAGGTGTCCTCTCAAAATGTCAATTTCTTTCGCGACCCCAAAATTATTTTAGGCGACCCATGGTTTGAGAAACTTTGTACTAAAGCATCTAACGTAAATTTGAAGCATTTCCTTTTGTTAAAAAACAAACTGTTTGAAAAAATCTTTAAAAATAAGACGATGATGAATTTTTACAATTGTAACAATAATTTATGGACACGCTATATTTCTCTAAAAATTGTCACATACTGTGATAAGATACCCCAAGTTAAGTTTGAATTCAAATTCATATACCTTGATCAACTAGATGCCGATTTTTAAGCCAGAAATTTTTCAATCTAATACTTTATTAATCTGCTGTAATATCTAATATAATCTAATATCTATCTCTATTAACTGCTACAATTTTTCTCTAAACATTTTTTAATTTTTAACTTGTATAAAAATCGAACTTGTGCGATTCGACTTTATAAGTCAAAAATTGGTCGGCTATAGTTTAATCCAAGTTTTGCTAAGAAAACTATAATGGGTGACTTTCAGCACAATCAGAACAAAATACCAGGATATCACTAGTAGCTCTGCAGAAAAATGACTCAGGACTATTTAGTCCTTTCTATACAATTGAAATATATTTTAAAAGTACAAATGAAATCATTTTTTAAACATAACTTAGGAAAGCGTCGGAGGCATTAAGCTTAGGACGACCGTTATCCGATTACCTTGTAGCGAACTCATCTTTGCCAACCGTTGTTAGTGCATACAAATGTGTTAATTTTGTAAAGTATTATCCAAAGTTTACGTTCTGCTGCTTTCACGCTGCTTTCGTATTTGTTCTCTAAAATAATTTGCCGAACTTATCCGCTCTTTTTACTTCCGTCATTTTCCCAAGCTTAACTTTTTGTATTTTTTATTTTCTCTCTACTCCCTAAACACTCAATGGTTGTTTGCAAAACTGGACCATTATCTTCTAAATTCTTTATAATTATTCGCCTGTTCGTTTCCAGAAAAGGGCCATAACGTGAATACCACATGGTTTTTCTTGGAAAAAGTCAGGCGTCACAAGAGAAAATAATAAAAAAATTGTATTAGTTATGTTCATGGACCACAGATGAAGCGCAGGGAGAGAGTTAGCAACTTAAACGAATATTCGTTGTTTTTTCAAAGTTGAAAAGTACATTTCTATCTGTTCAAATATACATTAAGACTCATTGCAATTAAAGAAGTTGAAATTTCACTTGTGTGCCTAATGAATTCGCTACAACCTGCTATGGTGGTGGTGGTGGTTTTACCCGACCCATTCCTGGGGATGGGGGCGCGGATCAATTCCGCGGAATCCCAATAATCGGGCGACTCCCCACGGACGGGACCAGAGGTCCAAAAGAGAAAGGGTATGGCCAGAAATGGCCCAACGCAGAGGGTCTAGTACAGGGCAGTCGAGCACGAGATGTGAGATATCCTGTGGTTCAGAACCACAGTTGATGCATGAAGGAGTCTCGGCTCGACCAACCCTGTGGAGATAAAAGTTAAGGAGAGTGCTGTGCCCGTTGCAGCGTGAACGGGAGAGAGCACAGCGAGCGGAGCGAGGGAGAGTAAGCTCCTCGGGAGATACTGAAGGGATTTGATGTTGAAAGAAACCAGATTGGACACTGCGACTCAAACTGGTGTAGAGGGATAGTTGTTGGAAGGAAATAAAGGGTGCGAGGGACACTGATATATACTGGAGGGATCGAGAGAGGCACCGGCTTTAGCTAGAGAGTCAGCTAAGTCGTTACCTGGGAGGGAAGAGTGACCAGGTATCCATTCTAGATGGACTACCTTGGGTTGGGATAGAGAATTGAGAAGATATTGTGTATTGGATAGAGATTTGGGGGTTAAATATGGTAGGGGGCAGAGAGAGTTGATAGGACAGATAAAGAGTCGGAAAAGAAGGTGATAGATTTGAAATTACATGTCTTGGAGTGAGAGATACACCACTCAAGAGCATGTAGGATAGCAAAGGTTTCGGCACTATAACTGGTAGCCCAGAGACCAATCGAGAAGGAGAGCGAGGTAGCAGTGACACACTTTGTACACTTGATGTGTATCCCTGCACCACCCTGCCCCAGCCCGCCAGGTACCGAACCGTCAGTCCAGGCAGAGATATCGCTGTGAGATAGAGTAAAAAGGTGGGTGGTAGCTGCAGTGTTGCGAAGGGAGGGGGGTCTTTGCGAGAGCATGGGGATGAGAGGTGAAGTGAGATTGTGTAACTAGATGGGGCAGACCAGGGGTTTAGGGGGGCAGAGGATTAGAGGTTCTCCTGCTATCGGAGATGTCAAGGTATTGCTATTCAGTTAAAATTTTCTTTGGTTTTCATTTGAAAATATGACTGAAATTTTGAGCTGCTAGCCAGCACTGCTAAGCAGGGCAGTAAGGTGTCTTTGTAAGAACGCAAAAAAAATCTGAGTAGGTTTTGAACCGCGACTGTGTCAATCCTATTTGCCATCAATCAAAGCGCTCTTGACCATTTGACTAGCGGCCGATTTTAATGCACTACAAGTAAAAATAGGTAAAATAAGTTTTATAAACAATGTTGATAATTTTTTTGAATATACAAACCCGAAGTATATAAGAATTAGAGCTTCTACTTGTTTGATCATCAATCCACATCAAAGCCGTAAAAGGATGAAAGGTTCTTGAATAAAAAGTGTATCCAGTGCGACTGCAAGATAAATATATTCACACGAAAAATGTTATAAAAAAAAAATGATTCAAAACATTACTTGCAGATAACTCGCTTATAATGAAAAACAGTTTGGTTCAAAAATATAGAATCCATGGAATTTTTGTTTTGTCAATTTAAGATCTGTAGATTAAAATTAAAAACAAAAGAATTGGTACAAAAATTGCAAAAATCTAAATTTAGTATTTTTTTTAAAATGCTTTGTATTGTGTTTGATATCGATTAAATCTTACAGTAATCTATATCATGGAAATCATTGTTTGTACAAAAATTTGCAAAGGTGTTTGCTTTACCCAGGCTCATTTGACAAAAATACAAATTATTAACTTTTGATAATAATCATGTTGTTGAACTGTTTAACCCTTTAAGGGACAGTGGTACATACGTGTACCATGATTGTGATTGTAGCGTAACAAAAGCACTTTTGTAAAGGCATTATACTTTTATTTTTTAGGTGTTTGTGACATCTTTATTAAATCATTGTCATTTTATTTTACAATCAAATTCTTATATCCCTCAAATGGTTAAAAAAGAATTTGTATTGCACTTGTTTTTGTTAAAACAATTTCAGTAGCGGATCTAAATTATATTGGCTTTTCTTGATAAATAACTGAAGGTAAAAAAGTTAGATAGTATCTAGTACTATTATAATGATAAATACCTCGTATAAAAGGAAAAACAAAACAAAGAAAAAAAATTAACCATAACATTCAAAGTTAAAAAAAAGTGAGTTTATGATTATTTCTTTGACAATGCTCGGGTATTCTTGAAACACTGGCAGGATTCTGTAAACTTTCGGAATTCCTCTTTAATTTCTTCATCGCAGGATTGGAAGGAATAAAGTTGGGGGAGCCGTGTCAACTATTCCAATCAAATGAGAAAAAAGTAAATTGTGCACTAAAGTTGACTAGTTTTTATTTGAGCACAAGTGTCTAATAAAAACTTGTCAACTTTATTGCACAATTCTTTTTCTGTTATTCTCTTTAATTCTTATCTGAGGTTGAAATAGTTTTTCGCAAAATTTGAAAAATCGTTCATGGGTTCCAGGTTAAAATAAGGTTGAAAAACTCTGTTTTAGCATGAAGCCTCCCCCTCTCTTTTGCAAGTCAAAAGGATAGGAATAGCAAGTAATTTGTCAGAAGATAATGCTAATGGTAACGACAGTAAATATTGGCAATACTTTAAAAACTCACTGCGTTGTTTCAATGAGTTTTACTGTCAAGATATCTACTTGAATCTTTCATGGAAATGAATAATCTTGAAAAAGTTGGGGCACGTTAGAAGATTTTTAGGAGTGACGATATATTAATATTCCTAAGCAGCTAAATTTAAAAAGCAAGAAAACTGATGTTTTTAATTTAAGTTGAAGTTATTATTTAGACTATTGTAGCTTATAAAAAAAAAATCAATTTATTTATAAAACAACTGCACTCAAGAGTACTAACACATTCAAAACTAAATGAATGAATGGTAAAAGCTTTAAATCATAACGATAATTTTGATATAATATAAGGGTGAAAGAATATAAAAATAAATCGATTGTTCGATGATATGTTAAACCTTAAAAAATTCATTTTTTTTGAAAATATGAAACAAAGCTTAAATTTTTAAAATACTGATATTAAACTAACAAAAACTTAAAAAAAGTTTTTCATGTCATGTTTTTAAAGACTTTAAAGTAAAACCTAATTGAAAAGCTTAGTTCTAAATGTACCTAAGTCACAAAATATCATTTTAGAAAATGAGGTTTAAAGTTTTCAAAAACCCTACTTCTACAATGAAAATACGCTAAGATTTTAAACCTGTATGCTATTCAAAAAGTGATTTCCGTACATTATCCTGAAAAGATTTTTTGCCAGAATATTTCTGACGAGTAAACAAACAATTTTTTCAGCTTATCTCATGTTTTCAAAAATGTGTCTTAGGTACTTTTAGACATAGGGCCTTCAATTTGAATATTAAAGGAGCCTTTTTTTTGCTTTTTATTATGCTCGAACGGAAAACGTTATTTTTCTAATTTTGTTCAAAAATCTAGAAATCAAAAAAGTAGATCATTTGTAATTTGTTTTTTCTGAAATGTAAAATTTATTGGGGTGGGATACAAAAAAATAAAAAACAAAACAAACTTACTTGTAAAGTCGGTTGTAAGTTGCTTGAGTTGTAAATGATAAGGAGGTCCCAAAACGAATCTGAAAAGCCAGATTTTTTTGAATTCTAAATTTTTGACAGAACAATACTTTTTTCACAAAAATTTAAAAAAAAAATTGAAAATAAGATTTTTTCACAACTATACTCTTTGATATTTGAATAATTTGGAAAAACAACAAAAAACTTCCAGTTTAATGAATTAATTAAATTGAGAAAAGCTGTGACTACAAGCGGATAAATTCTCTTTTGTTACATGATAATTTTTAAAAAAAAAAATATTCTTCAAATACTTTTCGGCAGTGATTGCTCAGTAACGAGCGAGTGGTGCAGCCACACCACCCCCTTGAAAAACGTCAAAAAGTGCTTCTCCTTAAGCAAGATATTGCTTTATTTTTTCATAGATGTACCATAACGGTGGCACCTCTAAAGTGATAACTTTTTTTTAGTGAGATTACTTTGTTTCGGAGATTACTTTGCTTTGGAACACTAAATAGTGGGCCCCCTAACATGAGGGTCTTATTTTTAAAAATCACTTTGTTTTGGAACACTGAAAAATGGACCCTTATTTTTCTTGCACCAGCTCCCCTTTTTTGTGAGACCATCACTGCTTTTTGGTCAACAGTTATCAGAAGAAATCGTTGTCACTGATTGAAAAGCGAGCTTGATATTCTATTTACTCAACAATCTTTGACGAAAAAATTATTTTAAAAACAGTCTTTATCATCAAGAATACCGTATAGCAAAAGAGTATGAATCCGTCTGCAACTTAAAGCTTTCTCAATTTCTGTACACATGACAACTGTTTTTATCAAAATATGTTTATACAGTATATGGCAAAAATGTAATTACGTCGAATGCTTTTTTTTTGCGGTTCGTCAAACGTAAAAAAAAAGTTCAATAATTTTGTTTTTTAACTTAGTTTTTTAGTAAAATTTATCGGCCTGTCTTTTAAAAAATAAACTACCCAATTTGTTTCAACTTTGAAAAGCCATAAACAACAAGTAAATTGCTGATCAACCACAACCTTTGATAAACCTTACAGTCAAATATTATTCACATTAAATATTTTTCAAATTTCTTGGACTTTTTCTGCATTTGAAAGTTAATTGTGTTCAATAGTATCGATATATTGTGGGTTTTAATCCTATGTGCACCAAAAATTAGTGATAATTTCGTTGTTCGTCTTTTTATTTATCTGCTTTAAAAGCCGTTTACATTAAATCATGAAAGCCAAATTAGTCGAGGTTAGGTTTTAATCTAAAGTTGTTTTTACCCCCAATATTTTCAAACCGTATTTATACAAGTGTACATATTTACATCCCGACTTCACATATTGCGACAAGGCAATTTGGCTGGAATAAGTACTGTGAGACAACTTAATTAAATTTGATATTCTGTTTTGGAAAAGATTACATTTTTTAATTGTTTTCTAAAATAGCAACATCAAACATTGTTTTCATTTTGTTAACCGACAATGTGCTTTTGATTTTAGACTTGATAAAAAATAATAATAAACAGCTATCTTTGTAAAAATTGAGAAAAATTTTATGACTTTTACGTAGTCACTGTTAGTTCCGGTCCGGAAAATGATTCAAACTTGAACAAAGAATAAATTAGTTTATTTCAAACTTTACTCAATTAAATTAATTACACCAAATTAGGTTAAAACAAATTTGTTCCGTTCCGAACTTCTGCCAATAGACTATTTAAATTTCCAAGAGGATATAAGAAAGCAGCCAGCAGACTCTACTAGTAACCTTGTCCTACGAAGGTCAAACCAAAAAGGGAGAACTACCTCGTGCTAACTGTTGCAATAAGAGACCGCCAAAGGGCAGACAACAGCAGCGCGCACAATCACCAGGCCTTATGTGCGAACTTTAATTAGCGCGCGATCACGGAATGGTTCGCTTCTTGGCGACGCTACAGTCACTGTAAAACATTTATCTAGTCCTGACATAAACTTTTTTTACAGTCATTTGTTATACGTAACATGTCATTAGTTTGTGTGGCCTATCTTCACAACACTTACATAAAAATCTTTTAAATGTTATCTAAATACAAGAAAGACACCGAATTTTTAAAATTTGTAAGCTTGCACATGAAAAGAAGCTACTAAGATAATTAAAAAAATTGATATTTTCCAGGTATTTTAGCTCGATTATTTTTATTAAATTATATTACAGAAAAAAAAAGAAGTTTATAATAGTCACAAAAAATAAAAACAATTTGCTCAAAAGTTGAAATGTACCGATTGAAGTTGATGCATGATGTAAAGCCTTTTAAACCTTTAGAGTTTTGTTTTTAAAGTTAAATTTTTGCTGTTAAATTGCTTGGCTGCGGATAGCAACCTCACGTCATGGTAATACTTGAACACTAAACTTTGCAAATGCAATTGCTTTTGATAGTTCTTTCATTTTTATTGTTTCAATAACATGATAGCTGGATTGAAAAAAATCGTTTTATGTTATAGACTTACTATATAGTTTAAACTAATGCAACATATTGAGTTCCGAAAATTAAAATTAACATTGAATGTTAACATGGTACTTATTTTGTTTTTTTGCATATAAAAGCAATAACTATCCTTGTAAAAATATGAATGATCTTATTTTATTGGTTACTGAGCTAAAGATACTCTATCTAGAGTGTTTCAAAGTCAAATTAAAGGCTAAAAAAGCTTTTATATAATTGTGCTGGTTTTTCATTAGCTTTTAAAATTTGCTTTGAGGAACTAAAATGTCTATAAAAGTTTCAAGAGACAACGGCAATTTTTGAATTCTGACACATTTACAATTATAAGTGAAAATTTTCTTGTAAAGATGAAAAAAAATACAATAAAAAATTTAAATCAACCAGCCATGATCAAGTTTTGTCTTTTTGAACAGTAAACCAGTATGAATAAAAAAAGGAAATTGCAATTATGTTGCAGCAAAATCAAAACATTTTTTGAAAGTAATTGGTACTAATCAAAAGAAAAAGAAATCGTATTTTTTATCATTTGTAGAATAATGCGGGAGAAACAATGTAGTTAAATGTAGTTAAAAACCACTTTTGCTAGGTTTTTTTTTAATTTGTGTTTCTTGCAAATTATTAGCTGAATTTGTGGAATTGCCTGATATTTATTGTTGCTTACAGATAGGAATAAATATTTAAAAACGTGAAAAATTATTTTACGTAAAATTGATCGCTCCCTTAAGTAAACTCTTACTCCTGTGTTGAAACAATTTTTGCAACACTCCTGCAACAAGTTTTGCATGGCCTTTTAGTCAAAATCTGTCCTAACGCATTATTTTAAACAAATAACAAAAACTTACGCGATTTCCGTTGTCAAACATGTCGTTTCCTCCATCCTGGATTTGATATTGGTAGGTACGTCGGTCATATCTGTAGTTGTACCAACTAGGAACAGATCTTCTGATGTATGAAGTAACTTGTCTAACATTGCTCATCAAATTGCGCACATTAATTTCTACGATTTAAAATAATCAAAATCAATATTTTAAATGAAAAAAAATGGATCTTTGATTGGCAAAATTAAAAAAAGATCTTTGTCGTTTGATGCATTAAATGCACAAGATTCAAAGCTGTTAAAAAAAGCTATTGTTTTATTTTTTTAGTAAAGTACAAAACAAAAATGGTTAAATGTGGATAGTAGAGTGAGAAATAAAATTTTTAAATCATAAAGAATAACGTTCAAATAGTGTTTTGAAATAACCGAAAAAACAGATTTCCACTTTCGTTCAAATAAGGTCAAGAGAAAATTGCTCATGTGTTAAAGCACATAGTTTACTTGAGTTAAAAAAAAGTAAACTAGAAAATTCATCTAATTCTGTTAAAGTATTTATTATTTACCGGAGCAATTGATTGCGCCTTCGTAGCACAAACAAGAACTTGTATTGGAACATGTATTATTTCCTGTAAAAATTAAAATGTTATTTCATATAAAATAATAATATTAAAGTATATTGCTTAATAAACGAACGAAACTACTTTTAATCTAAAAAATAAAACGAAAGTTTATATTTTCTCCATTTTAAAAACGTGCTTTCGGTTATTGATATAATTAATTTGTAAACGTAGATAAAAAGTAAATATGCGCCAAGAACTACGGGATGGGACGATTTGGCCCAACCGTTTTGGCGCCAGCCATTGTGGCAATGTGTTGTTTTCTTATTTGTAAAATCTTGAAAATGGTTTGGGTTTAGAGGTTAGGTAAGAGTTAGGGTGATGGATTATACTTTTTTATTTAAACCTTCCTGCTAGTTTCAAATAGACTGGTGCCAAAACGGCTTCGCCAAATAGCTTTCTACCCTAAGAACTATGAGAACACCAAGTTCTGAATTTTAATAATTTTTAAATAGTTTTTTGATTGAAAACAACTAAACAGGTCAATCAATCGTTTTGAAAATTCTATTTTTTATTTCATTAATGACCGCTACCGGAATTACAAATTATTTTGTTGTTATTTTTTGATATATTGTCATTATTGAATCTAAATTGGAAAAAATATTTTGTTTTGTCTGACAAAGCATTGTTTTTCTAAAGCAGTAGTTCCCAAAGTGGATTTCAATCAAATTCCTAAAGGATTCCATAAGTTTCAGCTTATGATACATGCCAGGGGTGGGAAACACGTGGCCCGCAAGGTTTTTCAATGCGGGTCTCGTTTAGTTGGGAAGTTGCAAAATATGACAAAGATTAAAATGAAAATTAAAAAGTCAGAGAAACGTTTTAAGTGTAACCTCTTTTTTTTAAAGATCACTTAAATTTGTGCTCGAAAATTAAAAATTCCAAGACAGTTTCAAAGTGAAATCCTTTTTTTTTTAAAGCTTCACCGGATTTTTAGCGTATTAGGTGTTTCTTTTCAGCTTAAAACTCTTAAGGTGTTGCACTAACAAAAAATTTTGGAAACCGCTGCTCTAAAGCAGTGCTCTAAAGCAATGGTTTTTAGCTTCGGGTTGCAATTCCGCGGGGCTCGTGTGGCTATTTTTTGCAGATTACGGAGCATTTGATAAACCAGTGGTTTTTCACCTGGGGGTTGTTTGGTTATTTACTGAGGATTACGAAACATTTGATAAAAAAAATTTTTGATTTAAAGTGAAGACTGGTATTTGGAGATTACTAAAATGAGAAATTGGAGACAGATTTCATGTGAAGACTTTCTTAAGGATCATCAGATTTTTACGCTAAAAATCGGGAAATAGATGAGGGTCGTTAACTTACCTTGAGTTGGACATGGAATATGAAAAAAGTTGATTTGCAGCCGTATGTGGCTCTTTAATATATCTGCTGTGGCACTCAGTAACTGCGGAAAATAAACAAGTATATAATTTTCTCTCTACCGTTAAAATCTGCAAATTTTTTACGTTTTAACCAGAAGTGGCATTTGCAGGAAAAATTGTATGAAAAGGTTGCAAAAACTCTTGCGCCGCAGCTATCTTAACTATAACCAAACCGCAAATTTAATTTAGCGCATATTTATAAAACTTCTAAAAATCTGTGTATCACACTTCATTACTAATAATTTTATATAACGATGTAATTTATTCCCGTTAAAAGTAATTGGTAGTTTTATGATAAGATAATAATCGCGTCGCCTTGGAGCGCTGCTCTCGTATTATGTGATATGGTGTCTGATTCCCTTTCTATTGCATCTTGCATGTATCTTTTTTTTCTCTTTTTGCCCGACAGTAATGACATAATATGTTTTTGTCCAAGCTTTGCTATAGCTCGCTTATTGTAGAATGTTCTGGCGCATTCAAGCGTAGCGCTGTCTCTAGGGAATTTGAACTAAACTTCGAATATACAAAAAAATTTGTCGGCACGTGACTTTATCTATATATATATAACTCGCTCGATCGCAATGACACAAACAAAAAGAGAAAGCGGAGACGACCACGAAAAAGAGACGAAGTAGACGGGAGAGAGATGATTTGAGACAACTCGAGGGACGGCTCGAGTAAAAATAATTTGGTTTGGGCGCAGGACGTGGCCCGTTAGATTTTATATTGGTTGGCGAGTGTTGAATTTATTTTGCGCCAGTGTTTTGAAGTTGTATTCTACGGAGGTAGAATCATTTGTGTTGATCGAATCAAGTTATAGCGTTGATTTCGCTTTGCAGTTTGGCAAAGCGTGGAATAGAAATTTCGTCGGTTGTGATTTTTTTTGTAACACATTCGTTCTTATTAGAAACAGTGGTCCCTGTTTGTTGTAAAGAAGAGTCTTCAACGAACCAATCCGAGCTTTCATTCAAACCAACTGTATAAAACCGCCAGGCTCATAGCAGACTTCTTAAGCCGGAATAAGATAAAATTTAGACACAGCTTTTTTTCAGCGCAGGTATTCGGGTTACCTAGCTCAACTGATTCTTTAGGATTCCCGAACAAAGTCTGTGACACTGTGTTTTTTGTTTTTTTTAAAAAGGAGTTCTTTTCAATTATGCTTGTAGCAGTGAGTTATAAGTCGCATCGTCTGATTTAAAGCAAGATAATGCAATCTTACATTGAAGAGGAAATAAAAATACGAATCAGATAGATGGCAGTGTAGAGTACCATTTATGGCATTGTGCATCGCGCATGCCAAACCCAAGCTTACTACCCGACCATGGATTTGAGTTTTAAACTTTTATTAGGGATAATCTATCTACTCGGGTTTTAGTTGCAGAGCTTCTGATATAAGAAGAGAAAAATCTAAGATTTGTGGCTTCTACCAAATGCAAGACTGCAATGATCACTGCAGTTTGCCGTTAGCCGTTTCTATCAGTGTAGTCTTTCGGGCCCGTTTCTATCAGCAGTTTTAAGCAGAAAGTTGTTGATCATTTGCAGGTAACCTAGCAATCAATAAAAAAATGGCACAATATTTTGTAAGGCACTCTGCAAAAATGTATTTTCCTGGTGAGCTGATCAGATTCAGTTATAAAAACTGAATTTTAGCTTCGAATAATAATAAGTTTCAGAATTTTAAGACTCATTTCGGAACACGTAAAACAAGAAAAATAGTAAATCTTTTTTAATCAAAATCATATTTTTTTTTGTAAAAACTTTGCTTTACATCATGTCTTTTAAAACAATTTTTTTACAACTTTTGATTTATTGCGCAAATAGAAACTAAGAGTCTTTGTAATTGTACCACATGGCGGCACAAAGAAGTGTTCGCGGCGACCGTTCAAAGTTGTTAAAAAGAGAAACTTGGCCTTGACCAACGCTCGGACGCAATAAAGTGTCCTCAGTAAAATAGAACTCAAAATGGTTCTATACTTAAGTTGAAATTTTGATAATATTGAATCAACTAGAATGGTAAAACGCCACAACTGCGTAAAAAAGATCTATTGTTTTCAATATCTTGCTTCTGTCAACATAATTTGGGAATAAGCAACTTTTAACACAGGCAACAGTACAAGCAAAAAGTGTATTGAACGCTGCTTGTTACGTGTGTCGAGATGCTGACAGTGGCTGCGTGGAGCTTTGCCGCGTTTAGATTTTTTAAAAATTTATTCTCTTTGTTGCAACTTGCTGGTTAAAAAAATGCAAATTCTACATCCTCAGGCCCTAATAAACAAAGACTAATCAATATTTGTGTTGGTTTACAAAAGCCCGTGAACGTGAAAACTCAAGCACCCTACGCACATTAAAAAGCAGTATAAAAAATGTTTAAAGCATGATGTTCTTTTGCATCGTTGGTGCTTGTTTAAATACTAAAATTGATAGATCGTGTTTTTTTCTGGTATTTATGTCGTTTTTTTAAAATTCATTTGGTTTTTTGCCAAAGAAAGTCTTTTCAGCAAAAAATGTAGCAGGAAAATGTTTATGCAAAATATTAATTGGTGTTAGCGTTTTTGACCATTCACTTACAGCAACAAAAAAATAAATTCCAAAATTATTATTTGAAAAAAAAATTAAGCAAACAATGATGAACCAATACATTTTAAGATTATTTTGTTATTACAAAAATAAAAAAAACATGTGCTGAGTCAGCATTTTTAAACAAATCGAAGACAATCCGCTTTGAAAGAAAACTATTTTTCTGTAAGCATTTGAACTGTAGTTAACGCGATAAAATTTTTTTTTTTGTAAAAACGTTTTTAGATCTAAGTTTTGGTCAGAAAATTATGCGGTTACAAATTAACCGACGAGTTTTTTAAGTCTCCGATTAAAATATTTCTCTACAGAAACAATGGGCAAAAATTGGTTAAATTCTTTCAGTTCTATAATATTAAAATTTTCCGTGGTAAAATTTACTGTGACGTAATTTGTCAATCACTAATTTTTGAATAAAAAATTTATTTTTAAGTTTTTCTGAAACACTTGGCAAGTGGTGAAAAATGATACTACTGTATACTTTTCCAAAAGCTCTGTAAAAGATGTTCATTGGATTTTAAAGCATTTTCCCCCTGCACTTACCCCCTTGTCACACAATAACCCCTTACCCCCGGGTAAAGAACCAAAATAAAACAATACTAGGGGGCATATTTTTAGAGGTGTGTGATGGGGGTATGTGACCAGGTGGTAAGCGGCCGGATACCGTTAATTTTTGTTGAGTCGATCAGATTCTACAAAAAATGATCGGTTTCAGCAATGCTTACTAAGATAAGTGATGATTACTTTAAAAATTTTGATGAATTTTCCGGACCATGTAAAATAAAGACGATAGCAAGTTTTTGAATCTCAAGTTGTGTCTGCTCTTCTTTCGATTATAAAAAAATCCTGCTTGTCATAGTGCTTGGTTTGACAATTTTTGCGCGTATTAATTTGTGCAGAATTTGCACACAGAAAGTTTAAAAATTCTCGGTTGTGACTAATATCTGAAAACCGCAAAAAAAAATGTCATTTGCAACCGTGCAAAGTTGTTAAAAAAAAGAAACATAGGTTTTTTACTACCACTCGGACACTTACCTATCCATAGTACGTTGCTCAATAAAAGAAACTAATAATCTTATACTTGCAGTAGATCAAAATTTTAACCACATTAAATTCAACAAATGGGTAAAATACGGAGCTAGCGGTACAAGATAAGCAGTTTAGCTTTTAGCAATACAATCAAGACATAGAAGGTGTCAATCTACAGATCAAAAAAGCAAGCGAAAAAATGTTATTGGCCGGTGCTTGTTGACTATGAGAAATTCTGACAGTAGCGTCCAGAGGCTTGTTTTAACTTTTGAGCTTCGTCGCGTCTTTAAATTTTCTCAAATTTATTCGGTCAGTTGTAGCTTGTTTATGAAAAATACAAGTTTTGAATCCTTAGGTTTTAAAAGACAAAGAATTATTAGCAGTTTTGTTTGCTTTCGCCACCCTGTAAACGGGGAAATATGTGCAAACCGCAATTTAAATAAAAAATTATACCATGCAGTGGCAACTCAAGGACTTTGTCGCTACTCTGGGTGGTATTTGATACTGTTGTAACAAATTGCAAATACACTATAACTACACAGTGAATTATTACTCTAGACTAAAGATAGTGGCTAAAATTTTCTAATAAATTAAAAGATATGGTGGCTAAAATATTTAATTACTGTATTAATTATTCACTCGGTCTACTGATCATAAGTATTGGGTCTACTGATCATAAGTATTGGGTCTACTGATCATATCTTATGATTTTCCTTAATTACTATAAGTCGTAAAATCAGATTTATTTCTGTTATTTTTGTTCAATTTTAATATAGTGTTTTTAAGATTTTGTAAATAAAGAATTTTAAGCACAAGAAAAAACAATAAAATATTTTTATAAGTAAACTAAAAATTGCTTTTTTTCCTTTTTGCAGTACACTTGAATAGTTCTACACGAATGAACCTATTTTGTCAAAACTGCTAGTGGTTTTAAATGGGTTGATGGATTAACTTTTACAAAAAACTAAAAAATAAATAACAAATACACTGTTAAATAATGATTACTTAAAATACTCAAAAAATTCAAAAATAATTAAAAAACATAAAAATAACTTTGCAAAAATGTTAGATACCTTCCATACCGGGGACAAATTTAAAAAACAGTTCCGTGAATATTTTTATTTAGACGTGGACAGTTCGAGACTTAACTTTTCATTGTCAAAGTAATTTGCTTTGAAAAAAGTTTTATAAATTTTAGGTAAATAATTTTAGTCAACAGCAAAAAAAATAAATAAATAAATTTTTGATAACTTTTGAAATTAATTTTTTAAGTTAGTTTTACAGAAAGCAACCATATTTTGTAATTTCGCATTTCAAGTTTTAAAACATGCAGTATTTGTTTTACTGAGAAAATTATAAAAGTTGCTTAACTTTTGTACTTTTTTTATAGCACACGGTAATCTCAATCTTAAATAATTTTTACTATAAAATATTACAATACACAAGAAAAATTGCTTGAATTTTTTTTTTTTTTTAAATTTTATAAACTGTTCAACCAATTAAAAGTTCAAGTTTGCTGCTTAACATCAAAAGTTATAATCAACCTTTGAAGTTTTGTGGAGTTTGGAATTTAATTACGATTATATTACAAACATAACGCTAAGTGGAATTTAAATTTTGAAAATAGCCTATGAAGGCTATACTGTATTATTGATATTTCTTATTATGCAAGAAATTATTGATGTGCAATATAATTTATGTTATTAATGCGCATATAAAAAAGTAGAACACTAATAATGTAACTTGTTAATTTGTGTAAATTTTAGTTTTTATTTGAGTTAAATTATGAAAATAATGTTAATTACTTATAAGGTTGTTTATAGGCTTGTGTTGCGCTATGCCAGCAAATTTTAATCTTTGCAAAGACGTTTTAGAGATTTATGTATTTTCAAAAATTGTCTTGTTCTCGCAAGTTTTTCGAACTGTTTTAAAAGAATATAGTTTGCGGAAATGAAATCGAACAATGAAAATTACACATAAGTCTGTTACATTTAAAAAATATCATCAAATTTACTTTTGAAGTATTCAATCTCACAAAACGCGGATATATTAAAATTCTTCCGCGGATTATCATCACTCTTATCTGTTTAAGGTAGTTTTCAGTTTACAATTAAAGGTTTATGATGAAACATTTTCATACTTTTGTGCTGAGTCAACCTTTTATTTTTATTAGCAAAAAACTTTTTTTATGAACATATAAAACGGAAGTTAATACAAAAACTAAATTTTTTTTTTAAAAAACATTTGTAGTTCACTAATCTAGGCTTCCATCTAAAAATTATGTCAATAGAAAGCAATATATTGGTTTTTCAAGTTTTAAACCAAATAATTCTTTTCAGGTAAACCATTCAAAATGGATTAATTTTATTGGTGTCAATAGTTGGCACAAAACAAAATTAAAAGATTTTAATAAGCTTACCCAAAAAAATAAAAACAAACTTTTTTAACTAGTTGCTAACTAACGCAGCTCTGGCATAATCAAATGCCCTTAGATATCAAATGCATACGGGTATTTTGACTAAAGTTAATATTTAAATACAAGATTGAGAAAAAAAGCGGTTTAAAAACATTTAAAACTACAATAAAAGTAGACAAAATTACTGTATTTAAAACTGGTTAGCTTTTAGTCTGCTACAGAAATCTTGCATTGTTATTTTGAATGCTAAAACGTCAAATTTTACGCTTTGTTTTTATTTAAAAGAGAATATTTTTAGATTTAAGAAACATTAAACAGCTTTAAAAATTACTTTAAATTTTCTGATTTATGTATTATAATTTTAATATAAAATATTTTCAATATGTAATTACGTTTAATATTAGAAACTAAACTTAAAGTGTAAACCTTAAAGAAGATCTTGTTTAATCAACGTCTCCTTTGAAAAATAATAAAAAACAATCCAATTATAATACGTAGTACCGCAATAAAAGTAATCAGTTTGTTTTTTATAACTATTAAAGTTTGTTTACTTACTTATTTGTCCTTGGCAGTGACCGCAAAGGTAAAGAAAAAGCACTAAAATAAAAGTTTAAAACTTTAAATGTTTTTAATTACGTTTTATTAAAGTTTTTAGGTGATTTCATTATAGTTTATAACATTATAAATATGTTCATTATTGACATAAAGTTTTAGTGTGCACTATTCAATTAATTTTGAAACAATTTCTGCATTAACGATTTAAAAAATACTTACCTGCAGCAAACAAAATTTCCTTGCGCATTAGTGAGCGCAAATTAAAAATCATTTTTAATAAAGAGGATACAACCCCAAATTTAAAAAAGTTTAAGATAACCTTTATTCAATAAAACTGTAACAAAATTGCTTAATTTTTACAAGATATCACATAATTTAAACACATACTTTTGTCAACCTATAGATACTTTATGGAAATTGCATAAGAAGTTCAAAAACATTAAGCTTCAAAATAGACATGCTTGAGTCTTTTAGGAAAAAAATATTTAAACTTTCTTTTCACATCACAAAAAAGCGTGTTTTATATCAAACTAATAAGTCTAATTGATAGTAAACAAAACTAACAAACCAAGTTGGCTTAGTTTTTAATATCTGGTTAATGCAAATATAAATAACTAACTGTTGCGCAATTGTTTATGTTTCAAATTCTTTTTTTTCTTTCAAAACGAGTTTTTTGAACAAGCTTGTTTAATGATTAATTTTGCCTTTATTGCATTTTTTTTTAATTTACTCATTACAGCTTGACTATGCTGTCTGTCATCATTTGGAAAGTAAAGAATTTTAAAAGTACGTATTAAAATCAATTTTTAGGTGAAAAATATTAATTCTGAAACTAAAAATTTATTTAGCTCGCAATTGATATAATAAAGTTTTATGAACTTTGAAGCATCAAGATCCAAACTATTATATATTTAAGATTAATGACTTTAAGTTTTTGGTTTCGTGATGTTGCGTTTATACAAAACTAAAAAACTTGAAATATTGGATTGCTCCGGAATTCCGTTTTTCGTGCTGCTTAATTTCGATCTGTTAATTAAAAACATCTAAAAGCATGCAAGCTACCAAAATTGCATGAAAGCAAATGACAAAGATTTGTTCGGTTTTATTTAGCATTTCAGAAAACCAAAAATTTTTTTTGTCGTAAATATATAGTGTCTCTTGGCAAAAAAAGAGATTTTTATACTCAGTTTTGATTTAAAAATCTACATTTTTAATGTCATTTGAAGATTAGGCTACTGGCAATACACATGATAAGTAATAGAAGAAAATATTTAATAAATCATGAACAAAAAATTTAAAAACATAATTAGTAAGGTCAATTTTTATGCAACTATTTTGCTTGTTTCACGTTCACTCAATTTATTAACCATAGCAGCACTGTTTCACTGTAAATGGTTAAATATACAAATATAAACTTGTATAATATGTACTTTTATAACGTTTTATAACGCTATATAACAATAGCTTTTCTATGTTTAGCTTATTAGTGATGCTTTTAATTGTAAGTGCCTTTTCTGCAACTGTGTTTTTATGAGCCTAAAAATATACTTGTGAAAAACGGTTTTGGTTTTACAAAGTTTTGCAAAACAATTGATCTCACTGTCTCATTAGCAATTCTTAATAATCAGTCGTGCGTAAACCCAGTTTTTTTTAATTTTATAAGCGGAAGGCAAAAGAAACTTTGCGGTTTATTTTATTCTCTTTTCTACAGGTAAATTATATTATTTATCATCAAATGTATCATGTTTGCTTAGAATTTATTCTTACGCCTAAAACAAAATTAATCTTATTTTTATTTTACTACTTTTATCGTATAAATATTCTTTTATTAATGTAATTGGTATTTTTTATATCTATCTATGACAACAAAAGATAAGTCGTGTCACTGAACAACAAAATTTTGATTGGATATATTAGGTTAAAAACTTTTGTATATCCAACCATAAACAGGGTGGGCCGTAAGTAAGTCGCGCACCAAAGAATTTAAAACAAATTAAAGGCAAATTGAAACTGAAAATAAACTTTGATTGGAACCAACTAAATAGTAACTGACACGTTCAAGAAAAAGAAAGGATATTTTATTCCGCTTTTTTACATTGTTTCCACCACACTACACGTAAGACTTTGGTGCGCGACTTAAGGCCCACCCTGTATTATAAAAGAGTATAATGATGATTATAAAAGTGTATAATGATAAAACTTGGTATTAATTTTGCGATCATCTTGATCAAGTTAGAAATAACATCGCATTAATCCTTACCTAATTATTTTGTAATTTTTTTGTGTATCACTTAACGAACACACTATCATTCCTAAAATCATTAAAACAAGCAATGCTTTTTGAGAGCGATCAATCAAAACTTTTATAAAAACGTGTTGATGGTAAGCCAAAAACAGGAAAAATAAGACAATTTGATTTATGCTCTGATTTCGCAAATTGATTTGATTTGTTTTTGTTATGAAAGTAGTTACAAGGGTTACTGATAATGCTTCTGTATAGCTATTTCTTAAAATGCAATTTTAATAATGAAAAATAAAATTATGTAATTCATTTTTCTACTTCAGCTTGCTGGAAAAAATATATTAGAGAAATTGTAAAAGGAAAAAGCATAAAAATTTTTCACTTTGTCTCATTTCTTTTTATTTTGTATACGTACAGTAACAAAAAAACATCCAATTTTATTAACAGTCTATTTTGTATAAACAAATTTCTGATTATTAGTGATTTCAAAAAGCTTCAGAAAAATGCTGTCAATGCCCGCAAATTTTTGGCTTAAAAAAAAGTGTCTTGATAAGTTCCATAAAACATCTATTCATGAATAAAAATAGAAAATTTATCGAAGTTAGATCAACTACAACAATGCTTGATCAAGTTTTACGTCAGTCTCTGCAAGTGATGTGCCGCGGCTTACTAATATGCAGCAAGAGAAACCCAGTGTGCCACGGAAAAATGGTGACGTAAACACGCTGTTTGAAATAGAAAAAAATTAATTTTTGCAAACTAAAAGCTAAAAGTTTTATACATTTCTTTACCTAAAGTTTATTTATTAAACAAAAAAGCCTAAAATTAAAATTCGAAAGTCTGCAAATAAAGTGAAAATATTTCTTATTCTTTTCTATCTACTCTAATCCGTGAATGCTACTTATGGAAAATTAAAAGGAATGTAAAGAAAACCTTAAATCTCTGTAAAGAAAGGGAAAACCTTTTTTATTTATAGGTAGCCTGTTAAGTTAAATTTGGACATTATGCAAAACCCGATAGCTCTAGGCGGAAACGAATCGTTCTTACTCTAGAAAAGACAAAAACAACCAAAAAGGTTTAGTTATAGGTGTACCGTGAGTTTTAAAAATGCTTATTAGTGTGCTGCGGGCGCGAAAAGCGCTAATACGGGATCATCCAAACGACGGCCGGCTGGCAATATGTATTGCCAGATGTGATTTCCTGGCCCCACGTAACAATTTCCAACATTCTAAATTTTCTTAATCGAAAGAGCGTTATACAGATGATAATTAAAGAATATTTACTTGCTTTGCAAAACCTTTCTTTAAGTTTTCACTTGATCTTTTCAGTAAAATACAAATACAGCCTGTTTTTGTTCTTCATTAGACGTTAAAAATAAAAATCAAACTTTTTTAACCTTTTATTTAAACAGATTCAGATCAACTGCAATTTAGAAACGCGACGGAAAAATAATACTAAAGATTCGCTTATAAAACTAATTATATTGAAGCTAGGATCAATAAATTTTTAAACTGTCTAACTTATTACTGTATAGCTAAACTACCAAAATATTGGCAAAAAAAAATCAATAAGTTTTTTTAAAAACAATAAAGCTATAAGTATGAAATATTGCTTAGACATGCTGGAATTCTTTTGATTATGGCGTAAGTATAATAAATCTTTTTTTAAAACTTTTTTTGTAACACTTTTAAACTAATTATGACTTAGCTTTTCTATTTTAATTTCTTTTTTTACCCACTCAATAACAGTTTATTTTAACAAAAAAAGAACTGCACTTTGTATTTAGTTTAGCATTGATATTGTCAATTAGTTGTTAATTTACGATTCAGAATTGGTAAATTTCTTCCTATTTGTTTTAATGAATAAATCCACCATAATAAAGAATAAAGACACTTAAAAATCTTTTTGCGTCTTTATTGTAAATTTTCTTTTGAAGCATAAGACTTTAAAAGATATACAGTATAATACTTTACAGAAACAATGTTAATTTTTCAAGATTTTACCCTTAGGCTTTCTACAAATATATATAAATTCTGCATTAATTTCTGCAGAATACGTGCAGTTTTTGAAATGATTCATATCTTACATAAATACGTACCAGCAAAACTTCTAAATTTTTAAACCAAAATGCATTGGTTTAATGCAAGTAAAATGTATAAGAAATCACTTTGCTGCAAAACTTCCTCACAAATGTTTACGTGTTTTTCTAAATGCCGAACATCAGCTTTCTTCTACAGTTTAAAATTTTTAAAGTTTTTATTTTTAGCTTACTTTTTTCTGCTTTTAATATTTCTTTGTATCTGTGTTTTTTGCTGCCTTCAGAAGCCAGATACGTGACTTGCCTAGATTTGATAGGAACTGAGCCATAGTACTAATCAGAAATTTGATACTGTGATAACCTTTTAAAAAGCATTCAAATTTCCGTTTAAAGCAGTATTACTAATACTATCGTTGGTATTAAAACAGTATTACTAATACTAATGAAATCATATTGGACAAATATATTACTCTTGTATATAGGAAACTTATCGCAAACCAATTTGCAATATGTTGCATCCATCTTCAAAACGGCAATTTATCATAACACATTTTCACTGCAAGTTAAATGCTTTCACCAAAAAGTTTTATAAACAAATAGATATACGTATCATAACGATTAACTTAAAATTGTTAAAACTTTCTTTATTTAACAAAAAAAGAGATTTTAGGTGTTTTAAAATTATTTTTAATTGAAGTGGAATACTATTTTTTATGTTTGATTTCAAAATTCTTCTTCTCCTTCCGCCTTTCCCTTCAACGAAGGGTAGCCACTGCGTATTATCTTTCTCCAAACCGTCCTATTTTCAACTTTCGTCTCATTCGCACCAACTTCCCCCATATCTTTTTTGACAACATCTAAAAATCTTCTCTTTGGTCTCCCTCTTTTCCTCTTTCCCGGTAACTCCATTTCTGTCATCTTTCTTCCTACATACTCTGGTCTTTTCGCATGACATGTCCATAATACCTCAGCCTGCCCTCCCTCATTTTATTTCCTAACCACTCCACTTTAACTGTACCTCTGATGTACTTGTTTCTAATCTTGTCTTTTCTCGTCACTCCCATAAGAAACCTCAACATTTTCATCTCTGCAACTTTCATCTTTTCCACTTGTTTCTTTGTGGCCGCCACCGTCTCAAGTCCATACACCATTGCTGGTCTCACCACTGAACTGTACACTTTTCCTTTTACTCTAGCAGGTAACTTCCTATCACAAATTACTCCCAATACTTTTCTCGATCTGTTCCATCCTGCTGGACTCTCTTCTTTACCTTCCTTTCACAACTACCACTTTCTTGCACCGTTGATGCCAAATACTTAAATTCCTTTACTCTTGGTACTTTTGTGTCCTCCACCATCATTGTTTCTTTGTCATTTCCTCCATTTACACACAGATATTTGGTCTTTAACCTATTTACTTTTATCCGGCTTCTTTTCAATGCATACCTCCAGCATTCTAGTATCCACTCCACTTCTTCCCTGGTCTCTTTACAAATCACAATATCATCAGCAAACAGCATCGTCTATGGTGTTTCTCTCCTTATTTCATCCGTTAGCCCAGTGGTTCTCAACCTTTACAATTTCGTGGACCCCTTTAGCCAATATTTAAAAATATATTCCTCCACCGGAAATTTAGTCTATAGTCAAATTATTATGTTTATATCAGCATGCAAAAAGGAGAAACAAAGTTCTTACAATTTAACCGAAATTCTATAAATGTTTAGTGAAAACATTGAGGGTTTTCGTCAATTTGTCAATCTGACGGCAGCATCTGATTCTGTCTGGCACCGTTACATGCAAGCTGCTTGAGACTTGTGTCAGATAAGCAAATGGTCAGAATAATCATGAAACTTGTCCTAAACCGAAATTTTTTTATACTTACTACTGGTGACAGCAAGCAAAGCTGGATTTGCTGTCTGAAAAACACCGTTGTTCACATCGATTAGATCTCTCTTTCTTTTCAACCTCTTTATATATACGTCTACATCGCCCTCTACAATTTCCATAAAGTTTACCTACACAAATGCTCTAGAATTATTGCACTCCACTGAAAACTGGAAGGCCTTTGAGTGGACTTTAAGTCAAGACATGACTAAATATCTTGTGCATCTTTAGACTTCGAAGCTGAAACTCAATCACACTAAGATGATGACAGCAGCTTTTCATTTAAGTAACGAAGAGGCCCAACAGGAGCTAAATGTTTTAACAGCATTAGACTTTTACCATTTTGAACAATTCCACTTATTTTGTGAAAAATCGCTCACGTTTCGTCACCATCTCGTGGAACAAAAAACTATATTAGCCCGTCAAACTGCTGAGGCAACTTGCAGGTTCAGGTTGGGGTGCTGGAGCCTGCGCACTGCCAAAACACTGCGCACAGCTGCCTTATCTATGGTCTACCTAACAGCTGAGTACTGGGCACCAATTTGGTGCCACAACGCTCTTTATTGCTTCATAGCAGTGTCCTGTATGACGCCTTGCGCAGTGTAACTGGATGCTTGTGTCCTACTCCAATTGACGACCAACCAATACTTTCAGGCATCCAGCCAGATGAGCTTTGCCGATTAGGAGCAACATTTTCGTTAACTAATGATGCAACCCTGGACCCTAACCGTATGTTGAATTTCTAGATTGGACCTAGAATCTATAAAAATGTCTGATCCTCTTTCCACCCTCCTAGTAAATCCACATGAATTCCTTTTTTACCAAAAGTAGTATTGCTGCAGCTACTGTAATCTTATTCCAAATCACTTTGCATTGATTCAATGTTGCTTTCGCTACTAGTCATTAACTAACTATCACTTGATATTGTAAAAAATGTTTGGAAATAATACATTCAATATAGATTGAATTGCAAAACAATATGAATAATCAAAATGGTGCTATAGGGGCCAATGTCTTTATGACAAGCTCCGCCCAGAAAAGTTTTTATAGATCATTTTATAGGATTTCACTTCGCGAAGCAATCAACTGACGTATTCATTTTGTTTCCCTGTACGTTACAATGGCAGCAGTGACATCGAATTCGATAAAGTTATGAAAATACGTACAACTAAAATTTGAGTAAGCAGCGTGCCGCATAAAAAAATTATATGGTCCGCAGGTTGGACGTTCCTGTTTTAGACTAAGCTTTATCACTGCAAAACAATTGGTATTGCATTAACAAATGAAAAAAGCTCAAGAATAATAGTTTTATGTAATACAAATATCATAGCTATTATCAAAACATTAATAGCAGAATCATCAATCAAAAAGCAACAATTAACCATTATGATGCAGAAAAGCAAAAAAAACAACTTACTCAATACGATCGCTTAAATAAAAGTCAAATTTACCAAAATGAATCGAACTTTTTAAATGTTCTTCATATGGATAGTCTATAAACTTTTACCGTTAACTCTAAAACGTTCGATTATATTTTAAAAAATTCTCCCCTAGAAAATACAAATCTCTCCCTAGTGGGAAATTTCCCCCCGGTTGAGAACCACTGCGCTAGCCTGTCCATTAACAATGCAAACAGGAACGGACTTAACGCTGATCCCTGGTGCAGTCCAACCTTAACCTTGAAACTTTCTGTAGTTCCTACTGTACACCTCAACACTGTTTTGCTTCCCTTATACATATCCTGTACAAGTCGCACATACTTTTCCACTATTCCTGATTTTCTCATACAGTACCACAGCTCTTCCCACGGAACCCTGTCGTAAGCTTTCTCTAAGTCTACGATTTGTTTTTTACAAAAAAAAAAACTTTACAGTATTCAAATTCAAAAAAGGCAATGGAAAACAGTAAGGTTTGTTATATTAAAAATAAAAAAAATTATTTTTTGATTAATTCAAAATTTTCAAAGTAAGTTTTATAGTTATGAGTGATTTTGTTTAGTATAACTACAAAAAAACCTTAGCGAGAAATTTTTCACATTCTTGTTTTGCATTACAGTAGTTGTATGTTTAGAAAACTAATGGAAATAAAAAACAAAAAAAATATTGAATGAAATGTCAATGATTGATAATCCAAGCAAAACATATTTTTATGAAAAGCCTTATTTGTGTTTAAAGGTTTTACGATATGACATTCTCTGAAACCAACAATTAGAAAAACAATTCCTAGGGTTTTACAAGTACCATCTTAAATATTTTTGAAAATTGATATCAAGCCAACATATAAAGTCTAATGAAAAAGTAAAGAAAAAAGCATTAATCGCATAAAACTATTTTTTTGCTTGTTTTATAACACACTGTTTTGTTTTTAAGGAGACAGTATAATCTCAATTCTTGGGAAAAAAATCGATAAAAACATTTTAGCGACTTTTATGTGAGAATAAATATGCAACTTATTGTTCGCATTTTTTATGCATTTTTTTTAGACATGAAAGCAACGTTTTATTTGTTTCTTTAGGAGGTGTTTTCAACACTACAAAAGAGCTTTTATGTATCAAAGTTTGAGAGGTTTTAAAGCTACTTTAACAAGTCGAAATGAATTGCTTTGTCATGATGTCTCAGTTCTGACTTTAAATAACTTAGTATTATCTCGTATGTTTCAGACTTGTTGTCCTATTGGCCTGGTCACATTTTAATCAACTTTTAAAACTGTTTTAAACTTTAAGCAATCATTTGAGTCTAACTCATTGAAAATTTTCAATGAATTTTTTAAACTTTTTTGTAGAGTTTACAAAAATTTGGGTAAATGAAGATAATTCCAGACAGTTTTCAAAATTTTTTTGCTAATGACGCTACCGGAAATTGACGCCATACTTGAACGATAGCGAAACATGACTCACTAAAACCAATATAGATGCGAAAAATGATTCACTAAAACTTACAAAACCAATATACGATAGTTATTGCACTAATAACAGCAATGCTAAATAGTTTACAAAAAAAGTTATCTGTTGATTTAATAAAATACATTCTTATATTTAAAACTTATATTTCTTAAGATTAAAGCATCTAAAGTTTTTAATCTGTTGTATACTTCCAAAACAAAAAACAGTAATTTGCAGAAATAATTAAATTATCACGATAAGCTATTCAAACCAAGCTTTTTAAAGTTGCATTTAATGCTAACACAAAGAAAAACCACTTCGGTGGCTAAAGTGCAAATACACATTAATCACCTCAATAAATAATACAGATTTGGAAAAATTTGCGTTAGAAGAAAAAAAATGCTCATAACAAAATTGTATTCTAGCATCATTTCATAATAAAACGGAAAACACAGATACTGTCTTATTCTATTCAAAAGAATTGACTATCTCAGGTATAAAGCAAGCCATTTGTTCAAAAGTAGAAGCATGCGAAAATTTACTTAAATATTGATAATAACAATGTTCCAAAGTATTTTCATCTTGTACAGGTGCTGAGCTCTATTTTTTACATATTTCTTGTTTACACATGTTTGAATTGCTTTAGTTATGCGATTTAACTTTTAATTTCACAAAAAAGACTGAGTCTTAACAAAGTAGTAAAGTTGAGACAGAAGGTAACTATTCCTTTGCTTAAGATAGGTATTTTTATTCAATATAATTTTTTTTTTCTGCTAATGACAACAAAATAGTATGCTTTACAATCTACAGTGCATTACTCAAAAAAGTTAACAGTATTTTTTTTGTAGGTTTTTTGACACATTAGCCAACGGGGTATGCTAAAACATCACTAACTGATATTACACAGTATTTTACACAGTAAAAAAGCAATGTTTTGAAAAATAACTTTCAATTTATCTAAAGGTAAATGACGAAAAATTTTTGAGAAAACCCGCTAGCGGGTAACTGTTGTAAACTAAACAAATTAACACAAATTGCAAAAAAGTTCAGTGAGGATTAGGACAATAAAGCATGATCTAAAATGTAAATGCATTATTACAACTAACGTTGATATTTATAAACATAAAAGAAAAAGATGATTGGCAGGTTTAAAGAAATTATTTTTTTATTAATTAAATTGCTATTTTTTTAGGTGTAATTATCAAATTTTGTAATTTTCATACAATATGCTTTAGACTACAGTACATCAATGGCGTACCGAGGGTTTTTGAAAGGAGAGTAGGGTCATGCAACCACAATCAAATATGCTTATTAAAAAATTATTTCAAGTAGTCACAAAAGGGCGTCTTTTTGAATCTGTCTCGACTTTTGTCAATTTTTTGTCCCAAAAACATAATAATCGTTAAAAAAAGGTTTTCACCTTAAATCTGTCTCTGATTCCTCGTATTAGTGATCTTCAAGAGTGAGACTATTGCGCAATGGGCCTCTACCGCAACTGAGCTACATATCTATTCTTCAAACTTTTGAAGCTAAACTAAATTATGCACGTTTTTCTTTAATTTATAGTTTATTTTGTTTTAAATACATCATAATTCTAAAACATTTAAGTCTTCGTAATTTAAGAAAAAAATTTTTTTGAAAAAATTTTAACGTTGATATATATATTATTTTGCTTGCTAATATTTCTATTGGTTGCTGATTTATTAACAAAATAATTCAAAAAACAAATTTTTTTGAAATTGTTTTATAATTACTTTACAACCAACTATTTTTAACAAACAATCTTAACTAAATGCCACTCAATTTTTACAATTGTGTTCATTAAAACTTCTTCAAAAACTTATTCAAATTAAAAGAGAGTTTTATAATAAATTTGTTTTTATGACTTATTGAAAAAACATACAATTTAAAAAATTAACATTTAGTAAATAAAGCAAAAATGAAATACTTATAAGCTATTGATTTATAACTTGGTTTTAATTTATAAGCAACAGAAATAGAATTAACTGGCCATAAAAAATTGTGTAGAACATTAAAAATTAAGAAATTATTTACGCTTTTATCAAAAATACAAGTATATTGCTTTTATCGGGTAGAAATCCTAAACAAGTTTTTACTAATCTTCAACAAAAATAATCTTGAAAATATTATTTCCATGAGCATTCCTGTGCGTTCTTTAAAATCAGCTTTTTCATGCAAGTAAATTTATTATCAACTGTCGTCAGCTCATTATCTTATTATGCGTACTGCAAGTTTGATTTGTAAAAAAACCACAAGGAGCAAAAAAGTGCCTACGCAATAACGCACAATCAAGTACGCCTTTCATGACACAGCGATGTTTGTCTCTGAGGAACTAAATGACAAATATGATTAATGAGCTTAAGTCGGAATTAACAAATCCTTGATCAAATCTGGCACGTTTCAATGGAAATAAAGCCTTAAATAATCATTGATTCTGTTTTGCAATCAGCTTGATGAACGATTCTTATTTTGAAAGAAGTGAATTCATGATCGATTGTAATAACGTTTATTTGCTCGAAAAAATTTTTGGCGGATGAGGTTAAAAGGTTTTCGATGATTGCTCAATGATCTGCCAAAGTTTCAAAAAGTTTTTTTTATTATTCTAGTAATATTAAAGTTTCAGTTGTTATCATTTAATTCATGTTGATGCTACATATGTTTATGAATTTATTTGAAAACAGAGCTCAATGTATGTTATACATATATACACATATGCAGTATATAGTGGGGAGCAAAAACGTAGGACTTTTTTACTTTTTATCAATTTTTTAAAATAACTTTATAAAAATTCAATTTTATTTCTTAAGTAATATATTAATTATTTTATCAACATTATAATCAAAATATATTAAAAATTGTATTCTTTTTAATTACAAGTATATATTACTTGATAAATAAAAATTAGATTTTAACAAAAGTATCTTAAAAAATTTATAATTTATGAAAAAGTCTTACTTTTTTGCTTGCCACTATATATAGCCTATAGTTGTTAACATTTAAGCAAAACCAACTTGATATAAATGCTTAAATTTAATGCTTTATGAAATCCAGTAAAAATTATAAGCACGTTTTAAAACACTATTTACTTCTTGTTGTTTAACCCAAAACAACTTAAGATCAGTTATCATCGTCATCATTGAGAAAATTATCCATTCTCGGTCAAACACAGGCAAGACGGCGACAAATTATTAATTCTTTTACTAGCCTACCTAATGCTGTTGAACTTCCCAGAAGCAAAGGTGTTGAGCCAGCATCGAGTACCGTAATCCTGAATTAATAGACTTCTGCTTCATGCAGTAACCGATGTATTGGGCAAGCTAATACAAAACAGTCTGCTTTTTGCCCAAAGACTTCACACTCGCAGCTAGCCGAAGGATTGAGATCCTATTTATGCATGACGAATGAGACCACCCAATACCAAGTCTTAAGCGATCAAATTTAAACGAAGCTGTTCGTGGTAAGCTCGTTACAATGCACTGGTACTGCTACTGAAAATAAAAGCACAAGCGTGGTTGTACTCACAGTTCACAATGCTCCGTATTATATGTACCATTTATCCGCTAAGTAGCGCGTATACCTAGTGTGTGAAGTTGTTTAATAGCTTCAGTGCAGGTTTCTCAAAGATATGTGTATTGGCTGTATAAAAAGTTTTTAAATAAATAAAGGTTTTGAATACTTTACAAGAAAATTGTTCACCAGTAATAGGTTAATAGGGTTACAGATAAAATTTAAATGCTTTTTTAAATACTGAATGCGATAAATCCAGAAAATTTTTTAGGGGAGAGCTAAACTTCTCGTTTGTTGCTTTTAACCGGGAGAGTGGTGCGGTTGTCTTTGGAAACCTCAAAAAACTGCAAGAAAGACGTCAGATTTATACTATAATTGTAAATATTTTGTGTTATATTTATATTATGTCATTATATTACAAGTGTACTTACTATGCACCTCTATCGTTTTATTTTTTTAACTTCAAAGAACTATTATTTTTTCGAATTAATTTTGTTTTTAAAAATTCAAATCATAATTTCAAGATTATTTAAATTTTACTTTTTTAATTGCATTGGCCAAAATACTTAGAAAAAACATAAAATTAGAAATAAATTACAATATAAAAAATGAATCACATTTTTACCTCATAAATGAATTTAAATATACAAGAAAGTTTACAAAAAAAATAAAAAAGATAAGCAAGTTGCTTACCTATATTAAGTTTGTTTTATACGTAAAAACAAGAGAGCTATAATACTTGCATAAAATACGTTGAAACCTTTTGCTCTTAACTTAAAGCATTGCAGTTTCAAATTCAAATTTTTATAGCTGTTTTTGCAAATATTCTAACTTTTTTAATTGTCTTAAAATTGTTTTAAAATCTTTATTGTTAATTTTAAAAGTTTTTCAAAGAAAAAGGTGCTTTATTATTTTAATTTAGCATTTTTCCGCACGAAACTTCGCCCAAAATTTTATTTTTTGACAGGTTGGGAAATTTTTAAACATTCAATTAAGTATTGCTTAATTAATTAATTTCGTTCGATGTATGAAATAAATTTTCACGCGTGCAAAATTGACGGTAATATTGCAATTACAAAAGACTATAGCAAAGGCAGTCAAACAACGGTATGAGGCTTTTTTACTTCTTGTTTGAGCTTCCTAAAAATTCTTAAAATAAATCAAAATTGTTTTTCCACTGTCTTAGCTTTTTCCAGAAACCCGTAGGTGTGTATTGACAAGACTAAGCTTTAAATTAATTCTTAGCTGGTGTTTATGATTAAAGAACTGCTTTGTGAAAGACCGCCAAAACGTCAAATAGTTCTTGAACGCATTGTGAAACCATCAGGATGAGATGACGATAGTCGACATACCGCAGATACTCTAAGCCTGTTAAAGAAAAAAAAATTTTTTGACGTCACAAGTTTGTTTTCTGTTGTTATCTTAGCTTTTGTTCGTTTGCTTAGATACTTGTTTAGTTTTTTTTATCTATGCTTACTCAGCAATATTTGGACCGGTAGTAGGTGGACTGTGTTTTGAAGGCCGCCGGTTTTTAATTTAAATTGTGTAGTTTTAACTTAAATTAAGCGCCACAAGTCTTTCATAAAGATGTTTTTTTTAAGTATTTAAAGGTGTGAGATTTTAAAGTGCTTCTGCGGGTATCAATTACAAATCACTGTTTTCTGAAATATGATTTTCTGTAAATATTCTTTTTTATGTAGTAACTTTGTAAAAAATAATTGATGTCAAAAAATAATAAGAAACAAAAGTATAATGAAAAAGAAGAAATTATAAAAAAGATTGAAAGGAAGATTACGTATTTACTGTGCTGGGAAATAAAATCTTTTTTAATCTGTAAAAAGCTTTTCAGCCACAACAAATACAGCAACGAGAACGCCAACATGAAATAACTCGCAAAAACTTTTCTTGTTATTATCCACCAAAATTAATTTCAATTAAGGATAAACAAAATTAGACAAATAGAAGTTTTTTCTTCATAATTAACAAAAATTTACGACAGCATTTGTAAGGAAGCTGATGTAATGATTAAAGTCAGTTTTGTATAGCAAGAAATATTCTCGAGCTAAACAAACACATTCTGATTACCTCATCTTAACAGAACTTAGATGATCCAACTAACGACCACTTAACAGAAATAGTTTGGATTGCTTTAACAATTTCTCTTGCCTAATTTTTAGCGGCGTACAGATACCATAAAAACCCGCATCACAACAGCATGACAGATTATTGATTTTATCTCTATCTTTATCGTCGCAAGAAAGCGATGGAGGCGCTAATACATGAGGTAAGCAATTAACCCGACCTGCTTCCAGAGATGCCAAGATATTGCTGTCCGCTTAAAATTTTGTAGGGTATGACTGAAATTTAGAACTGCTTGCCAAGATCACCAAGCAGGGGAAAGTGCCGTAAAGTCTTTGTCAAGGACACAACAGAATTGCGAGAGTCGGTTTTGAACCGGAACCCTGTTAATTACAATCCCGGTGCTCTAACTATTCGGCCACTCTGCTGACGACAATATTTGCACTGTTTGATTAATTAAACTGTTTGTTTTAATTTTTTGCATATCTAAAATTTATAATACTTAGCGGCTCGCGAACCTTATTAGGTTACTGATTGCGGCTTGTGATTCAAAAGCTTTGGTCACACCCTGGCCACCTCTGGGCTGTTGGTAGCAAAAAATTGTATTAAAAAAAAAGATTTGAATAAAATTGTGCAGTATTTTCTATATGATGACAGATGAAGCAAAGAATGTAGTCGTAAAGTGTTTAAATCAATTTCGTTTGCAATTTAGGACCAATAGGTATCTCTCTTAATTTTTCTTTTTTTTTGGAGAAAATAAAATTTTGAAAA
Organism: Diplosoma virens; assembly: GCA_963680785.1. NCBI lineage: Eukaryota > Metazoa > Chordata > Ascidiacea > Aplousobranchia > Didemnidae > Diplosoma > Diplosoma virens. The sequence continues at coordinate 62,977,170 of OY796882.1, read as the reverse complement.
AAATTGTCTTTTTAGTTTTTACTCTAGAAAACGGTCGTATGGTATCTGATATCGAAGCTCTTTATTTCACGTGATCACTGCGTGGTGCGCTGAGCCAGTCACGTGATTCTCACGCAGCTTCAGTTTTCTTGTTGTTCTTGTCGTGGAAGGGAGTGTCTCTTTGCTTGTGCGCTTGTTGGGCTGTTGCGGGTGTTATGAGTATAATTTACCTAGGACCATGATCACGTATAAATCTGTGTGAGATAAATATATCTGTACAGCCTGGGACAAAAGTTTAAGACCACCTTTGGAAAAAGGCACATTTTAGAAAAAAGCTTCTTAATCACCTAATACTAAATATTCTTGTGTCAAAATGCATATTTAGTTTTTGGATATAAACCTTATCACACATTAATTTTTAATTTTTACTTTCGTTCAATTTTTTAAATGTTTAGCTTAAAAATACAAAATTTTGAACCACAAAAATTGGCAAAAAATCTAGCAGTTAACGTTGAAAAACGTATTCAATTTACCAGTCGTTGCACAATGAAGGTCTCAGAACGTGAAATATCAAGGCAGATGAAAGTTAGTAAAACTGCTGTACCTAACACTATCAAAAAATTTCAAAAAATAAGTACTTTCAAGGACAGCAAAAAAACAGGCCGTCTGAGCATTTTTAGTAGTGGAAATAAACGTTTTATCAGGAAGAGAGTGAGTCAATCTCTTAAGAACTCTGCTGAAAAAAATACAAGCTAAAATGGCACAAGGAAGCTTCAAAATTAGTAAAAAAACAATTTTACTAATTTTGAAGCTTCCTTGTGCCATTTTAGCTTGTATTTTTTTCAGCGGAGCTCTAAGGAAATTGACTCACTCTCTTCCTGATAAAACGTTTATTTCCACTACTAAAAATGCTCGGACGGCCTGTTTTTTGCTGTCCTTGAAAGTACTTTTTTTGTGAAATTTTTGATAGTGTTAGGTACAGCAGTTTTACTAACTTTCATCTGCCTTGATATTTCACGTTCTGAGACCTTCATTGTGCAACGACTGGTAAATTGAATACGTTTTTCAACGTTAACTGCTAGATTTTTTGCCAATTTTCGTGGTTCAAAATTTTGTATTTTTAAGCTAAACATTTAAAAAATTGAACGAAAGTAAAAATTAAAAATTAATGTGTGATAAGGTTTATATCCAAAAACTAAATATGCATTTTGATACAAGAATATTTAGTATTAGGTGATTAAGAAGCTTTTTTCTAAAATGTGCCTTTTTCCAAAGGTGGTCTTAAACTTTTGTCCCAGGCTGTACTATGCAATTTTATTTGCGTACTGTGAGGGGTAATTAAGGGTCTCGTTCATTTTTCGTCGTTACTAACTTAGCAGCTGCAACAAAACTTACAAATTTATCAAGTAAACATGGCAAATCTTGAGCCAGAACCGTAATTTATAGCCATATGAACAAAACAAAAATTTTATCTTTTCAGCAAATTTGACATGCACATTGCAATTTTAGTAAAAAAAGCGATAACAAAAGGCAAAAATAATTTTTTTGTAAACTTTTATATATACACAGTAAAAACCAGTTAAGGACTGCTGTTTCAACAATGCCAAGGCGTAAAGACATGCAGGAGTTGGCAGTGGCCCTTATCAAACCATGGGCAGAAAAGAGGTTAGTCAACATTCCAAAGATGTTAGGCTATGTAATCTAAAGAAAGTTATAATTACTGTATGCCACATCTTTCTACTTGCCACAGGTGATCTACCAGGCCGCATAGCGATGAATCACAGCAAAGCTTCCAAGATTCGCTGCTGATATTGTTCCAGGAACGAGGACTAAAATACACTCTATTGGTGCGCCAGCTGTGGAAACCCAGTATACCTTCGCCACGTCTATGTATACTGAAGAAAATGTCAGCTCTTAGCAGTAAATACAGGTAAATGACAGTAAAAGTAGATAATACTTTGCTCAAGCGTTGTATTTGCAGTTTCAGAGCCTAAAACTACTGATTTATTATCATTTTTTGTGAACTAAAATTCACTTTTCTTATAGAATGTGTTGCTCCCACGAGGCTGGAAATCTCAAAGCTAAGGCTTCTACAACCTGGGTGTATATGGGTCATTGCTCAAACTTCAGTTATAGTTTTTTATTTTTAATGAAATTTTGGCCACGTAATGTAGATTTTTGCTTCTTTTACTACTTATTTTAAATTGCAACTTATCCACTCACTTTCCAACAATATTATCTATAATTACAGAAGAAATGAAAATAGAAAATAGACTAAAAATACAATAGAAGCATTCTATTTTCTTGTACCTTTTTCAGATTTAATGAAATTTTATTACAAGTATTTTTTTCTTATTTTCAAAATAAGGTTTGATATACCCCACGACCGCGTTAACATTACCATTTGTTACGACCGTGTACTAGGACTAATGTTTTTTAAGTGTATGAAACTATATCGGGCGCCTTGTGAGTGTTTCAAAATGACTCTATGATTATTCAAATTTTAGGTTTCATATTAATGGATTTTGAATATCATTTCTCCTCAGGCAATTTCTATTAATTTCAAGTTCATTGAATAGCGATAAAAACTCAAAAGTCCGATTTTTAAAATCCCTTAGTCTGAACACCTAAATTTCTAGAGTTTACATTTTCAAAACTTCTAAAAGCGTATTTAATAATCAATTTTAAAAACTTCTAATAGCACACTTTTAATAAATACTTCTAAAATTATTTTAGTAAATCAATTTCTCATTTATCTTCCCCAATAATTTTTATTTTGTTTTATTGCATATTTATTGTTCTGACGCGCAGAAAAGCAGCGGAGGTGCTAATACATAGGACAAACACTAACCCCGACCTGCTTCCAGAGATGCCAAGATATTGCTGTAAGGTGGCAATTTTTTAGAGGTATATAGGTATGGATGAAATTAAAGAAATGCTTGCTAAGACCACCAAGCAGGGCAAAGTGCCGTGAAATGCCTTTCTCAATGATGCAAATGAATGACGCTAGTAGGCTGTGAACCGAGACCATTTTAATTACGATTATGGCGCTCTACTCACTCGAACACGCTGCCTATGTAAAAGTAAAATGGTGTTTCTTTGGGTTTTGCCTTATAAAAATTATAAATTTGATATGGATAAAATAAAAAACAACTTAAAATATTTGGTTTTAACTTTTTATTTTCATTATATTTTATAAATATCTACTGCAAAGTTTTTTTAAATTTAAGCACAACTTAGAGTAAATTTAAGTAAAGAAGCACAGGAACAACTTACACTGATGAAATAAAACCGTATAATTTACAAAAATACTTTGATATATCATAATTCAAAATTTATGGCGCAGTACTTTGTCTCACAGTTATTTTACATTGAAAAGCAATGCTTAAAAATTAATGTAAAACCTGGATGCGATTATTAATTTCCGATAAAGCGAAATCTTATTTGGGAAGAGCGCATCAATTTTTGTGGAAAATGTGTAGATAGTATAGAATGCCGTCAACAACACTTTTTATTTTAGTGTTATTAGTTTTAAAATTACATGGGCCTATTATCCACTGGTGGGCTAGCTTTGTAGGTCCTTTGCTTAATACTTTAACTGTGGAGAGTTTGTGCTTCCCATGACTGCAAGTTTTTGTTAACCAACAGACTAAAAATACAATGAACAAGATTAGTGGATAAAAATACAAAGTATTAAAAAGTCCGTTTTTTGACAACATTAGAGACGTAAAATCACGTTACCGCAACACCTCTAAAAGTATTGGCCCAGTAGTTTTAAAACTTTCATGGCCAGTGGCCCTTTTCAAGATACACTCAACAGCCGTGGCCTCCCGTTCTAGATTATTGTCTCAAAAGACATTTGTCAAAAATAGATTATAGTTTTGAAACTGTCCCTTAATTCCTTTTTTTTCTTCCCCCAAAATTTGGAAAGATTAAAAAAGGTCAGCAGTGAAGACGTTTTCTCTAATCTCCCTATTGAGAAACCTTATATTGCATATTTTTTACTATACAAGGTCGGCAAAGCCTCCCCAAAAATAATAATTTGGTTTTAAAAAATCTTAAAGCTTTATTACTTTTTCTAATTTTACTAGTTGAATAAAGTGTTAGTACGAAATCATTTGGCTTAATCTTCATATTTCTGTTTAACCCATTGACGTAACTGGTAATCGAACCGACATCGCTTGCAGACTTGAATAAAAAAAAATCGCTTATCGGTTTTCTCCGCATAATTGGTGTCCTTTGTGTGTTGCTTTATTTCTTGCTAAGTATAGCTCGCTCTTTATTTCTTGCTAAGTATTTCGTTTGTTTCGCTGTGTGTTGTAGTTTGCTTTTAGACTTGCTCGGATTTTCAGTTGATTAAACCTTTTATTTGAGGAAATGTTATACTCTTTATAACAATTTAATCAATTGAAAAATTTTTGCTTCTTCGACATATGGATATTAAAAATCCGATATTCGCTCGATACCAGCTAATCTCCTGCAAACAACAGTCCGGAGAATCTCTTTAATCGCTATTTGCGAAAATTAAAGCAGCTAAGTATGGATTGCGATTATCAGGCCGTATCTGCCATCCGCGACGCATTTATTGGAGGAATTATTTCGAATGAAATCAAACAGCGCCTGCTCGAAGACAGCAACCTCACTCTCCAAGTCGCGTTTGAAAAAGCTCGTTCTCTCGAAATTGCTCAAAGAAATGCTGAAAGCTATCAATTTGTATCTCCTTCTGCAGAACACATCGCGAAAGTGCAATCTTGTGCAGAAGATAAAAAATTAGAAGATCTGGATCGCTCTCACTTAGAAGACTACAGCGCAGCAACAGCGGAGAAATGTGTATTTTGCGGGAATAGTCGACACCCACGTAAGTTTTGTCCTGCTAACAATAAAATTTGTTTTAAATGCTCCAAACGCGGACATTTTTCGAGAATGTGTCGGTCTAAGCTAGTTAAGAAAAACGAAACTATTACAACTGCTTTGCTAATGGGACTTTCAACCATAAGTCACTCTAAAGTTAACATTGAAGTCTTAATAAACGGTGTAGAAGCGAATGCTTTGCTGGATACAGGCTCCAGCTTGTGTCACCTCAGTTACGCGTTCTGTAAAAAGCTTAAACTAGATTTAGATAAGTCTCGCTGTAGTGTTGGGTTGGCCATCAATGGATATACTTCAAAGGGAGTTGGTAAATGTGTTACCAATGTGAAACTAAACAAACAAAACTATGAACAGGTATCGTTTATTGTACTGAAAGGTTTGCTCACCGTCGTGATCCTAGGCCAAGATTTTATGGACAAACATCAAAATGTAAATATCCATCTTGGTGGGCCGCTGCCGACTTTACGTTTGGGTGCTCTGGATGCTGTAAAAACGTCTACTCCCGTACGACTCTTCCAGCATTTGAAGAGTGAATGTAGACCAATAGCCTCAAAGTCGAGAAGCTATTCGCGTTCTGATTCTGTTTTTATCTCCTACGAAGTAAAGCGATTATTCAAAGAAGGTTTAATTGAGCCAAACAACTCTCCTTGGCGTGCCCAACCCTTGGTCGTCACCCAGGAAAATCACAAGCGACGTATGGTAATAGATTATAGTCAAACTGTTAATAAATACACATTATTTGATGCTTATCCTTTGTCAAGAATGCGAGACGTGGTACAAAATGTTGCTCGCTACAAAGTTTATTCAACTCTGGACTTAACTAGCGCGTACCATCAAGTTGAATTGCCGCCACAAGACAGACTTTATACAGCTTTTGAAGCGGATGGGGCTTTATGGCAATGGAAACGAATACCTTTTGGACTGACCAATGCGGTTCCCTGTTTCCAAAGAATTATTGACGACATAATCAAATCAAACAACTGTAAAGGTACATTTGCTTATTTAGACAATATTACTGTCGGAGGAACAACTCAACAAGAGCACGATGTGAATCTTGACCGATTTCTAGCAGTGGCTAAAAACCACAATTTAACTTTCAATGAATCAAAGTGTATTTACAATACAGATACAATAGATCTGCTTGGTTATCGTATTAAAAATGGAACTTTGCAACCTGATCCAGCAAGAGTAAAAACTTTACAAAATCTTCCGTCACCAAACAATCGCAAAGAACAACAACGAGTAATTGGCTTATTTGCCTACTATGCGCAGTAAATTCCTCAATATTCTGACAAAATTAAGCCATTAATATCTAACGTAATTTTTCCATTAGCGGACAAAGCTTTATTATCATTTCAAAATTTAAAATCTGATTTAATTAATGTTTCTTTAGAAGTAATTGATGAAAATTCGCTATTTGTTGTTGAAACTGATGCCTCTGATGTGGCTGTGTCCGCTACTTTAAACCAAAATGGTAAGCCTGTTGCGTTTTACTCTAGATTGCTAAGTAAATGTGAGCAAGCGCATTCAAGTGTTGAAAAAGAAGCAACAGCAATAGTAGAAGCTGTTCGAAAATGGAGCCACTTGCTGACTGGTAAACGTTTTCAAATCGTAACTGATCAACGCTCAGTTTTATGTATGACAATAAAAATCGCGGGAAAATTAAAAATGCTAAAATTTTACGATGGCGAATTGAATTGTCGCAGTATCAGTATGAAATTGTGTACCGTGCCGGAAAACTTAATGCAGCGGCAGATACGTTGTCTCGTGCTTATTGTGCCAGTTTATCATTTTCTGCTCTTTATGAGATTCACGCTGGTTAATGTTACCCTGGAGTTATAACTGTAGAATATGCGCTAAAATTAAACCTTGTTTTTTTAAACCTCCTGAAACTCATTTAATTAAAGCTACTCAACCTATGGAACGCTTAAGTATAGATTTTAAAACAAGTATATTCTCACTGTAGTAGATGAATTTTCGCGCTTCCCGTTCGCTTTCCCGTGTAGCAATATGGAATCTCGTACTGTAATTTCGTGTTTAATGCAAATTTTTCATTTGTTTGGCGCTTGTGGATATATTCACTCTGATAGAGGTAAATCTTTTATTTCACAAGAATTTGTTTCTTTCATGCATAACTTACGAATACCCACAAGCAAAACGTCAGTCTATAATCCAGCGTCTAACGGACAATGTGAAAAGTATAATGATATTATTTGGTCTGGTATCAAACTTGCCCTCAAAGACCAAAATTTGCCTATTTCAAAATGGGAGGTAGTTTTGCCACGAGTCCTGCATTCCGTGCGTTCTTTGCTTTGTACTGCTACAAATTCAACGCTACATGAACGTTTTTTTAACTTTCAACGGAGCTCCATTCTTGGAATATCTACCCCGTCCTGGCTCTGTTCTCCTGGAACAGTTTTAGTTCGAAGGCATGTGCGCCACAACAAATACGAACCATTGGTAGAAGAAGCAGATCTTATACACGCTACTCCTCAATATGCGCATATTCGATTTAAGAACGGCCGTGAAAGCACCGTTTCTTTGAGAGATGTTGCTCCTGTTCTCGACTCTGGGTCTTCAAATCAATCATGGCATGAAACTATCCCTCCAGAACCCGAAGAAGCTATTCATGATGGTTCTTCTTCAAACGAAAATGCATCAACTCATCATGAACATGATATACTGACTCCTAAATCGCCAGATAAGGAAGAAACATCTCTGCGTCGAGAATCAAATGGTGACACACCAAAAGCTTCGAATGATAAGGATTCTGATCAAGTTGTTTTAAGACGATCAAAACGTGCACGGAAGGCACCGGACCGATTGACCTACTACAATTAACTTTGAGGGGGGGAAGAATGACCTAACTGGTAATCGAACCGACATTGCTTGCAGACTTGAATAAAAAAATCGCTTATCGCTTTTCTCCGCATAATTGGTGTCCTTTGTGTGTTGCTTTATTTCTTGCTAAGTATAGCTCGCTCCAGTGCGGCTCGTTTGCTCATTTCATTTGTTTCGCTGTGTAGTTTGCTTTTAGACTTGCTCGGATTTTCAGTTGATTAAACCTTTTATTTGAGGAAATGTTATACTCTTTATAACACCCATATCCTCCTGAATCAAAAGTTTTTTGTTCGTTTCTCTCTTGTAGCTTAGAAATGATGTAACCTGAAGGGAAAAAACGCTCTTTTTGTGAGAAACCTTCTTTTTCATGAGATATGAATGATTTCACTTCCGTCAGTTTAAACTGACGCTAGGAGCAGGAGGGTACATGTAAAACAAAACGCAAGATCGGTTTCTTTAATTTTTTTAATTTTGAACCAAATCAATTTTTGATAACAAGCAAGCCTACAAACAAATAACATCGTTAATAAACAAAAAACTTCTCACAACCTTTTGTTCACATGTCGAACTACAAAACATTGTCTATTGGAAATAGTATTCTTCAAAACAATCAGGATGTAGATAAACATTGCAGGATTTGCAGGACTACCGGGAGGTTTTGAGCATTCTGGTTTGGCACATCGTCGTGCGTCCCCTTCACCAGTGATTGGTAGAACTGAAACATACATGTTCACATCGCTGTGACTTGGTTCCAGGAAATAGAACCTGTGACATATCTTTACTGTATTACAAGTGTCTGTATTAACGGACGGAATTGAACATAGCATCGCGACGGCTTTGCCTGTACCCACAGCTTAGGTAGCCAAACTAATTGGTTTCCTTGAATACGATATAATTGTTTGGCTCCGTGCTTCCCAAAGTATGGCACCATGGATTTCTCAACGCTTAGATGTTGCTCGGGTTTGTAGTAAGCCACACACTGCTTGTTTACCGCATCAAACTAGTCTAAACAGGTCTAACTTTAGAAAATCTGTCAATTTTGTCCAAGCTTTTATTATCAGCAAGATAAAGAAAGTGTTTGCTTACTTCAAACTCATTCTTGATGATCAGTGCCGTGACCATTGGGTCCTGGTTGTCCTCCCTCCTCTGCCAATACATTTCTTTTTGTGGCAATTGATTATAACCACTCAGCACAAGGATGGCAATGAATTATTTCAACTTTTTTATGGTCATCATGAGCGAGCATTGCTCTTGCATCAAGCATACTTATTTGATTCCAAACATATTCTTTCCATCTTTTCAGTCGTCAAGAATTTTTCAAATATTTCATATGGCAAGATATGGTTTTCAAACGAAGGGTGTGTCAAGGTCCAGTTATCAAGAACTCTGTGCACATCCATTTTACCCTTCTTCCATTTCAGTATGAAAACAAAAAATTTCATCATTCTTTTCTAAAAAACACATTATAAAGTTGAATACCAACATGAAATACAAAATTATACAATATAAAAACATTTGGCGTTGTGTACCAAGTTTACATAATGCAAGAATTGCAGCAACATTATATAAAACAGTTGAATGAAGATACTGTATATCATAGTATAGCAAGATTTATAAATTCATTGTTGAAATATGCATATATGCTACTTTTTTGTTAAGTATGGAACACAATATTGTTCTGACAAGAAAACATTTTTTGATTGAAAGTCACCAGCAGGTAACCTAGTATTCTAGAAACAAGAAAAAATACAGAACCTTACCTGACCGCTTGCTAAAGCTTGCGATTCATCAGTAATCAGTTTTGTGCCTCCTGTTCGTTGCAAATCCTATTCAGCATCTGATGGAAGTTGCCTTCCGCAAAGGTTGTCCAGAATACAATTATCATCATTTCTATAAACTTCATCGGTGTCTATACCACCATTCTTTGGGAGGAAAATGATAACATTTGAGGTAGACACAGATTCACCAGCAACAAAGCTGTACTTAGACACCAAAGCTTCAAGTACTTCTAATGTTTCAAAAATGGTCATCTTTTTGTTTTCGGGCAGCAGGTTAGCCATAGCGGCCTAATGGATAAAGCCTAGGAATGCTAGGATTAGCAGTTGTAAATATTTCTTTTGTCGCTTATAAAAAAACAACTCAAGCTATTCAATACTTGCGGTCAACTGCTTCGTTTAATTTATAGTGATTTTCAGTGTCAATAAACTGACACAAGTAAACAATTAAATCCTAGGTCATGATGCAATTGAATTTAAACTTGTTAGGCTGCCTGTTAAACCAATAATTCCAGTAAAATGTATCCGAGCAAAATAAAAAAAAAATTGTGTTTATTACTCTACCTCCTGGCAAGAGTTGCTCCCAGCGTGGTTTTTGTCTAAATAAGCAAATAGCAAGAAACTTGGCTTATCGAGTAGTTATCTACTAGTCCTGTATCAGTTCTCAATTACCAATTAATTAACGAAGTATTTGCAAATACTCGAAAACCACAACCATTTTGTGACATCACAATGAAACGATATAATTCTATCAGGTTTTCGCATTCGATAAAAAAATCATGTTTAACCTCCTGCTCCTAGCGTCAGTTTAAACTGACGGAAGTAAATCAATCGCAAAACTTTTGCAAGCCTGTTTTTGATTCTTTTTTTGCTTATTACCACTTCAATAACATATTTTTTAGCTATCTTTAGTAATTTTTCGATTTATTTTCAATTCACAACCGTTTGATGGCCGTTACTTCTTTTTGCAATACAAAAAATGCTTTTTTAAAATTAGACTGTTGTAAATATCCCGATAGCTTTTTATTTATAATTTAAAACGGTCAGACAATTAGCTTGATTCCTCATTGTGAATTTAATCTAAAAACTGGAGTCCTACAAGTATCAATGTGCTGAAAATCCTTTTTTTTTCGCCGTCAGTTTAAACTGACGCTAAGAGGATATGGGTTAATGACCTTGTTTATGGTCATACTTTAATATTTCAAAATCATGTGCAAGGCAAAGTTATACTTTATGTGACAATTTTTATTAAATGTTTAAGTTTTTGAACACCTTATTCTTGTGATAATAAGTTTTAATGTGTCCCAAAACATTTTAAATAAAATAATTGCTTAAAACTGCTAAATGACATACATTTAAAGTAAGTTTTTTATATGTTTTTTTTTTTTTTGTAAAATGTATTGAATGACTGATCTTTGTTCCAGATGAGTTTGAGATTATTCTTTGGAATTTGGAACAATGTTCTTTGGAACAAAACATGTTCTTTGGAACATGTTCTTTGAAACAAAACAGCTGGAATAAAAAAAAAACAAAAAAAAAAAAATCAAAACTTAGAACAAATGTTTTTTTCCTTCTGATAGTAAAAAATGTTATTCATCGTCAAGGCAAATAAAAAGCCAAGTTTTTTCAAAAGTTTTTAGGTCATAAAAGATAGAATTAATTAACAGCAAAAGAACAGTAACTTTAATTTACCTAGAAACAAAGTGTTTTTTCAAATGACTCAATAGTTTAAAATGATGCAAAGTAAAATTGTTTATGAAACTCTTTTTCCATATATAAAATTGTTTTTCAAAAAGTTAATGTCTGGTAAAAAGAAGTAGTATAGTTTAACAAGACTTTTATAGTTTGACAAGACTTTGAACTCGTTTAACTTTCAATAAGTAGAACATTTGTTAAAAGGTTAAGTGTTTTTTGTGACGTGTCTTTCCAGATCCTTGTTTATAATTGTTTAATAAAAATTCACTGGTTAGAAATTTAATTATTTTTAGGAATAGGTCTTTCAGGATAATTGCTTATGAACTTGTTAAAAAATCGTTGCTTAGAAAGCTAATTCCGGTTTAAAAATATATGCTTCTATTTATTTTTACAAGACTTTGTTTGTCTTTGCTACAAAGCTAATTGTTTTTACTAACATGTTTTTCAAAGTCACTCTTTTTTTTTAAACTTTTTACAAAACTCTAAATTAGTTACAAATTTGTTAGAAAGTTTATTGTTGTTTAGCAATGTGTCTTTAAACATAATTACATCTTTTATAAGACTTTGAAAAAGCATCTGTTAGAAAGCTGTTTTTTACTGTAGTTATAACATAGAGTTAAATAATCTATTGACAGGTTCAGTATAAGGTTAATTGTCATACTAGTATGTTCTTGGTCTATTTCTTTGACTGCTTTTCAAATATATTATCTAATATACTTCCATCAAAAATTAATTGACCAAGAATCCATTAGTTAGATTTTAGGTTTCATTGAACAATAACTAAATATTTGATTCATTACATTCAGGGATGGAATCTGTTTTTAGATGAAATTAGCTAATCAAGTTTGATTACCTAATTTCATCTAGATCTTTAACCACCGTTATCTGATGCTAAGGAGTTATTCAATTAATAACTTTGATCTTTATCAAATATATTGATTACAGTCTTCCACTAGATTTAACATCTTTGGATTTAACCTCTGTGGATTTAACCTCTGTAGATTTAGCCTCTGTAGATTTAGCCTCCGTGGATTTAGCCTCTTTGAATTTCGCTGAATGGATGGAGCACAACCGTTCCGGGGGTGCGACTACTGATAGCACCACCTATAACACCACTTATAAAACCACCTAAACGTGCGTGATTAGTTTACTGATAAACTACTCATACCTTTCCCAATTTGTGTGCTGATGTTATTTTGGGTCAAAGTTGGCAGGCTTTTCACAAAAGCGTAACTTTTAAATATGGTGGGTCCAAACCCGAAGTCAAAAGTTTGCAATCTAATGGCTCTTAATGTATCGCCTCTCCCCTATTTAATTATTTATCTCCTAATATAAAGCCTATAGCATCAAAATCGAGGAAATATAGCGAAGAAGATAAAGCATTTATCAAAGAAGAAATGGGTCGTCTGCTACGCGAAGGTGTCATCGAACACAGTAATTCATCTTGGAGAGTTCAAGTTGTTGTGACCAAAAACTATCGTCAAAAAAAAGGTTGGTGATTGATTATTCTTTAACCATAAATAAATTTACTAAGTTGGATATTTTGCCATTACCGAAAATGGATGAAATGATTAACCAAATTGCGCAATACAGAGTGTTTAGTACTATTGACTTGAAAAGTGCCTACCACCAAGTGCCCCTATGTGAAGAAGATAAGAAGTTCACAGCCTTCGAAGTTAATGATTGTCAGTATAAATTTTGAAGAATCGGAGTCACCAACGGAGTTGCTACCTTTCAATGGATAATGGACGATTTTATTACTAGCGAATGTTTGCTAGATACTTTTGCATACCTTGATAAAGTAAAAATATGTGTTAAAAATCAAGCTCATCATGATTATAATCTTGAACGGTTTCTTAAGGCCAATAAATCAAGGAATTTAACTCTTTGACTGCCAAATAATTTTTTTTCTTCGTTTCTGGGTGTGTGTAATTTTTTTACGAAAAATCAAAATTTCAATAAACAAGTTGAAATGCCAGTTTTAGGAAAGCTTGAATATTATATTTTTTGAATATAAGTTAGAAATAAAGCAAAAACAATACTAAACATTAATTTTTAATTAATTTCTCCAAGAATATCAAGTAAAAGCAGATCATAGTTCATAATGGATATAACATTTTTTGTTGTTCTAATTATAAATATAAACATTGTTTGTACTAGAATAACTGAATATATTTATAATAAACAAATACAAGAATAAATAACTGCACTTGAAAATCAATAAAAATGACAAAGAACAATAAAAAAGCAAAATTGAAGTAAAACCACTTGCCTCTTGCTGACCCCTTTATGTGCACTGGCACTTTTTTTGTAGACCTGGCGAGTATGAAAAACTTCAAAACACGGCAAAATGCAAAGGGGTGGGTCGTTAGGGCAGGAAGGGCAGTAATATGTTGTTTGCTTTTGTTTGCATTGTCCTTTTCCTTTTTTTGTGCAGGCCGATGGCAGGACAGTGCAAACAATGCAATTTGGCTTGTGCGACTTATCAGCGAACTGTCCCGGGAAATGCCTTTCTGTCAAGAGTCCTCAAGGGGTGTTGTGAATGGCCTTCCCACTTTTGATGATCTTTTTCTTTCATAGCCTTGCAACAATCCATCAATCACCCTTTTTCGAGAGGGTGTTTGACTTACGGCGGCCCCTGAATTTGTTGCGTTGTAACAAATTCTTCCGTTGACAAGTGCCACTTCAATAACAAAGTGCCAAAGAATTTGGTACCACTTTTTGCTTCGCCGATTGAAGTTGTACGACTCACACAGTTGATCAAATTTATCAACCCCACCCATGTGCTTATTGTAAAGCACTTGTATGGATGGCTTTGGCACTACCGTTGGTCCCGTTCTTTTCTTCACGGTCACATCAGTGACGCTGAAATCCCCAATCGTTGAAAACATGTTGACTTTGCCGGTGTCTTGCCAAGTACAGGCAAGCAGTGCTTTATCTTCTGTCAGCCACAATTTTGGGAGGTCACCTTTCTTCAGTTTTGTTTGTTTCATATCTTTAGGCAAGCCCTTTCTGTTAGGACGCACTGTACCACAAGCCCCAGTATCTTGCTGCATCAAGTCTTCAAACAATTGGACGCTTGAATAAAAATTATCCATGTAAATGACATGACCTTTCTTTTGAAATTCTTCAAGCAATTCCTTTGTTATTCGGTGACCTAAACCAATACCCCGCTCAGGTATAACTTCTTTTCCCGTGTAAACGCGAAATTTCAACAAAAATCCAGTTGTTGAGTCACATAGGGAAAACACCTTTACGCCCCATTTTGACGAAGGTTTAGAGAGCAGATATTGTTTGAAAAACAGCCGACCCTTGAACTTCACCATGGTTTCATCAACCGAAAGTTCTTTATGCGGATGGTAACAAGACGTGTACGTCTTTTCGACAAGCTCCAAAACTTTTCTAATTTTGAAAAGTCTATTGTTACCGTCGTCATCAGCATTGTTAGAAAAATGCAAGAAGGATCTCATCAGCTGGTATTGATTTCTTGACATAAGGGATCCAAATCCGGGTGTCCGCGTCAGCCAAAACGAATTTTGAAAATAGTATGATAAGCTGGGCTTTCGCACTAGTCCCATTCCCATCTCCACAGCAACAAGAGCCATAATATCTTTTGCACATAAGTCCTTCCATTGCCGATATCTTGACCGTGGTGCCAATTCTATTGAGGCTAAAATCGCCTGCGCATATCTATTGGTCTCCGCAGCCACCAAATCATAAATTGCACTGGGGAAAAACTTTTCAAAACATTCGTACGGAGTGAGATTATCAAAACCAATAACACAATGTTTGCCACTAAACGATGGTACACTTCCTATGCGTACACTTTCTTGAAGGTCAATAGTTTGCCAGCTTAGCTCTTCGCTGATCCAGGGAGCATGAGTAGCTTCCTCTTCCCGCTCATCTGAAGAATCATATTCTGGATCTGAAGATTCTAATTCATAGTCACTAAAATCATCATCTGAGGCATTTAAAAGCTCATAAATTTCACTGTCATCCAATGGTCTCTTTCTCTTAGTCATTATATAGGATATAAATATCTAAATAATAAAAAATAAAGAATATAATATTATATAGGATTTCACGGTGACGTATTTATTGAAGCAACATAAACAATAGCCTAGCTGTTAATTACAGGTTACAGGTGTTGGTCACATGCTCAGTGCCTCTGCTTTTCACACTTCATGGGAACGGTACCTCATACATAAAATAAAATTAATACAGTTTCATTAGACCTAGCTACATTTATTAGACCTACTTATATTTTTTTATTTACAATCGTTTTTTTTTCGGTCCTGGCATCGACCGTTTTGCTCTTGTTTTATTTATTGTTTTTTTGGAATAAAGAGCCACTATATTTTGTATGACTTGTGTCAAGAATATAGAGAACAATAACACAACCACCTGTAACCTATCAAATATAAACAAACACGAAAAAAAACATAAGAATAGCACTGAATATTTAATGCTCTAAAACTTAAATTATTATCATTTTGCCCACATGTAACACAATGACACTAACTGCAATGCACGAACAAGCACTTTGGTATTAATCTGTTAAAAACTTCCTTCCCCTTCCCAAGGATGTTTTTAGTCAAACACGTCTGCGCCTCTTTTTCACGCAACGCTTCCGAGAAATTAAAAGAGATACGTGACATATGACTGATGCAGGAGCAGAGGTTTTTAAACTTTAAAGAGACGCACATTCAAAACGCCATAACTCGTGCGGTAAGAGAGATAACGCGAAAATTTTTTCATATTTGGATAGATGTCAGGAGTGTGCAGTCATACAGAGACTCCAATTTTTTATTACCACTTGTGGACTAAAGTTGCTTATGGCAACCAATGGTATACAATGGGAAAGCGACTGTAGTCGCTTATGGCAATCAAAGGGTTAACCTACAATCCCCAAAAATGCATTTTTTCTACGAGAACTTTTAATATTCTCGGAAATGTGGTTAGCGAAGGACAAATTAGACCCGATCCCGATCGAATAAAAGCCCTGAACGACTTGCCCCCGCCTCGTCCGCGACTCACGTGCAGAACGACCTGGTTCGATTCTCCGTAACGTCGATTGAGTGATACTCGTTGTGCCCTTCGGAAAGGCACTTCACGAATATTCCGAGAAATATGGTCAAGCTGCTTACCTTCAATGGTGACCGCGGTTAATTCACAGAAAGCAGCAAATTGGTGTGTGTGGAACACAACGCCATACAAATGTTTTTTTGTGTAAAAAAAATAGTTGCAATCGTGACTCGCCGCGACTACCACATAAAACTATCAAGTGGTCGAGTCTGTTGGCGCAATACTGTAGACGATTTATTCGCCAAAGGGGGAAATCTCAAAGAGAAAATGATGACATCAAAAGAACGTCACGTCCATTTTGAATATTAAGTTCTTCCACCATCTTCAACTTCGTGGCGAAGTGTAAAACAAAAATGCTTTCCCAATCATTTAACCTTATTACTACTTGGGGGCGGAATATGCCCGTGCTGTTAAAATGCTGTGTGCTGCTCAAAAACTACTTGCTCGAATGTTTTCAAATTTTATGACTTTTTCTGATTTTTATTTATCTAAAAGTTGGTGCAATTTTTGAAAAAATCACTCAAGTAATTTTGGAGTTATTAATAGTTTGTTGACACCTAGTCAGTAGTTTTTTGACTATTTTATAAAACGTGAGGAAAAAGCAGCCAAAAGCGAGAAAAAGGCAAATTGTAATCTGTTTACCAAAATAATTGAGACTGAACCGTTCATTAACTATGTTTACTCAAACACTTTACGAGGCAATAAAACGCTTTCAATCTCACTTTCCGAGGAAAGTTGTTTATGTTGAAAAAGAAGTAGCAGTAAATTTAGATTTCTTTTTGTATAAAATTTTCTAACGAATTTGGATAAAATCACGAGTTCTTGATTTGTATTTTATTATAAAAGTTGATCTTACAATCAATCATACACTTCAATACCTTTGGTATAATGGCTATTGGAACGGAATATTACTACCATCAGAACTATTTAAGCTAAGCGCAAAGAAATATCCAACGAAATAAAGCAAGTGTGTAACAGAGATATTGGTTTCTAAAAAGTTTCTTGGAACAAACCTGAAAAAATATCAACCTCAATTCTTTTATTGTAAACTCTAAAACCACAGCAAAGCAAAATATTACAAACTTATCAAGAATGCACCTAATTTTTTAAATTTCAAAAAATTGAAAGAAGAAACCAGCTTTATACAAGCTATGTGATTATACGAAAGGAGGTACAGACATTGTAAACCAAAAAATTACTTTCTATTTGAGTAAAACCAAGTCTCAAAAATGGACCACAATTCATTTTTGTATTTACTTGATATTTGTTGCATAAATGCAGCAAGTGTATTAGCAATGAATAAACACACGGAGCCGCGAAAACAGAATTTGTTTAACCAGTTAAGCGCGTAAGGCATTAATATATGTCGTGCCATTTTAACTTGCTGATCGCGTATGGCATTATATAATGTCATAGAGTTGCTTTACTGGAGTGCGTATAACATGGGTGGTTTACTCCGCTAGTCCGATGGCATACATTTATGCCATCATTGTCCAACCTTATACTATAGTTTACAAACTTGTTTTCACGTCATTAGTGCTTTACATCGTTCAACTCAACCCCAGAAGATACTATAAACTACAATCATTTTTGGCATCTTCTTTCAGATGAACCTTATCAAATTCAATTCTTTTATACTGTAGCATTGACTGCTTCGAGACTTGCGGTAAACCTTGTGCAACAGTGCGTGAATCATGCTGAAAGCTTAGCACTATAAATAGATTAGCTCAACATTCTTAGTCGCCACGTGGAGGTGGTAGCCTACTTATCGTATAGAATATAGAGTGTATTTGAGATAAATTTTCTTTCATTCTTTTGATTTTTTTTTCTTTCAGTTACAGCGTATGTAGACTGATCTAAACGATTTTATATTACAGTTTTACTATAATATATTCTGTGTATCTCGTTTCCCTTTTTATGGCTGCCAACAAAAGAAAGCATTTATCAGAACAGGCTCTAAGAAGCCTGCTCGACGAATCGGATGATGACTCTAGTGATTCAGACATGGAAGACGAACCTTGCTTGCAAGGTGCAGAAAGCTGTGATTCAGAGAGTTACATGAGTTGCAGCTCAGATAATTTAGACCTCAATTCTCCTTCACATGACATTGACAGCGATAATACTAGTGATGTTTCACTACAGCAGGCAATACCTGTACAATCGAACTCAGTTTGGAGTACTGGAGCGCAACAGAACAGAGATAGATTTCCATTTACAGGAAGTCCAGGAATGAAAGCGGTAGTTGAAAATAAGGAAGATCCCCTTCCATTTTTCGAGTTATTTTTTGATGACTCACTAATAAACCTCATTGCTGAGCAAACTAATGTATACGCTCAACAATTCAAAGAAGAGCATGATGGTCGACTGAAGCGACGGTCCCGAGTAAATTCTTGGACAGACACTAATCCTTGTGAAATTAGAGTGTATCTTGCTCTTCTGCTTTTACAAGGCATCATCCCAAAGCCAAAAGAAAGCTTATTTTTTAGTAAAAAGGAATCGATTGACGCTCCTTTTTTTCGAAAAACAATGTCATCGGAAAGATTTGCTCTTCTTTCAAAATTTCTCCACTTTTCAGACAACAGCAAAAGTAATGACAGTATTCCAAAAAAACTGGCAAAACTGTGGCCAGTTTTACTTCACATGAAAAGAAAATTTTCATCTGTGTACATCCCAGATGAACATGTATCAATAGATGAGTCTCTGATGCTGTGGAAGGGAAGACTGGGATGGAGACAATACATACCTTCAAAAAGAGCAAGATACGGAATTAAGTCTTACGAGATTTGTGATTCACAGTCTCGATACATTTGGGATTTTTTGTTTATACTGGAAAAGAGACTGCTTTCCTGAACGAGTATCATGAGGAAAAAAGCATGGGAACCAAATGCATTCTGACACTTGCTCACGAATTATTAGGGAAGGGCTACTGTATCAGCATGGATAATTTTTTCTCTTCTACGCAACTGTTTGATAAGCTATGTGAAAATTCAACTGATGCTGTCGGAACAGTACGTGCCAACTCAAAAGGCCTCCCTAAAGATCTCATGTCCAAGATTCTCAAGAAAGGTGAAGTAGCGGCGATGTATAGAGGAAAAGTGATGGCCCTGAGGTGGAGAGACAAAAAATATGACAACATGCTTAGCACCATTCATGATGACTCAACTGTTGAGATAGTAGTCTGTGGAAAAAAAGCAGTGAAGCCTCAGGTTTGTTTTGACTACAACGACAAAATGGGAGGAGTAGACCTGAGCGATGCATATTTGGCTTCTTACCCTTCTGCTCGGAAACGGCTGAAAAAATATTATAAGAAGCAGTTTCGACACATCATGGACATGGCTACCTTCAATGCTTATCTGTTGTACAAAAAGTGCGGTGGCGAGTGGAGTAGACTGAAGTTTATTCTGATTTTGGTGGATAGACTTATTGAAACGTACAAAGGAGGAGCACAGAGAGAGTCGCGCCGACCCTCACTTGAACAGTCGCCTTTGCGCCTGACAGGTCGGCATTTCCCAGAAGAAATTCCTCCAACATCATGCAACTCAAAGCCACAACGCCGTTATCACGTATGCTACACCAACAAACAACGAAAGCAAACGCATTTTATGTGCAAGGAATGCGACAAAGCTTTGTGTGTTTCACCTTGCTTCAAAATTTACCATACCAAGAAAAACTATTGAACTTGTGCCTATCGAAGCATATAACATCAGCTGGGAGATCATTTGTTTACTCTATAATTTCTTGTGTTTGTATCGCTCTTATGGTAGCTGTATTATATATACTGCAAAAGTAAAAAGTACAAAATCAAGATGTTCTGTCATTGAATTACATAAACTAATAAATAGATGAAGCGAGGCCAAACAACAAATTCAACAGCAAGAAGTCGATTACGTAATGCATGATACTCTCCGCGACCGCCATATACTAGACAAAAATCGTTACGCACTGAGCGAGTAGACAGACCGAAAACCGCAACGCGCTTAACTGGTTAAAGTTGGCTTTAGTCTTGTTTTGAAATTAGTCAAATCTTTCATCTAAGGAAAGGTCTAACCAAGTGTTTCTCAACTTTTTTTCGATTGCGGCACATTTTTGAAAAATTTCAAAATCGGCACCTTTAGACCACTTTTATTAAATTTTGTTTTCAAAATCAGGTGATCACTAAAAAAAAAAAAGTTTTCACCCAGAATTGGGCCCAGATTTCTGGCTTTTGTCCCTAAAATCAGTTCTATTCTAAAAATACCGTTGCTCTGGTTGCGGCACATATTTGGTATCTTTCGAAATTTGCGGTGCGCTTCAGCTAGGATCCTTGATTTCCTCCCCCCAAAATTATGTGATCTCTAAAAAAAAGATCTTAACTGAGTTCACGGTATCTCTTGTCAATTTCCCTCCCAAAATTATTTATTTCTAAATAAAAACGGTCTTCGCTCCGAATATTACATATTTTACGTATAAAAAGCTCAACATCCGACATCACTAAATAATTTTTTCCAAAATCTTTCGCGACACATAGATTGAGAAACACAGATATATGCAGTAACCTTGAAGCTTATAATTCAAAATAACATTACAACACTCAACTGTTTTCCTGGCTAGTAAATAATGTACAATAGCTTGCAGCATCCTAGCAAAACAAAAATGGCACTATAGGGGCCCGCGGCACCCCCATTTGAGAACCACTGGTCTAACCAGTGAAATTGTACAAAAAATAAAGTTGATACTTAGCGAAAATGTCGTGGAACCAAGTATTTATATCGCTTTGTTATCGATATTTCCTCCTCAATCAGAAAAAAAAACGTCTGTGAAAAATATGTAAATCAGGAATATCAGGTCCGCAATGAAAAAAATAATGGCATTAAAATGGCGCTTCCAATCTTTTGTTCAGCCTGGTAACAGCTTTTAAAAATTCAAATAAACAAACTCAAAAAATATTCAAACAAAATAAATTTGATAAGTGCAGTTAACTGCATGATAAAGCTTCATTCTTATGTATAGATTCAATTGTATAACATTCGTGTAACTCCGTGTAAATAAAAGAACTAACTTTAGATACTACTGAAACTGACAACAACTTCACTTTTATTAAAAAACAATAAAGCTGCAAAAAAAAATGAAAAAGATTTTTTTTATGCCTCTTGTTCCCACTGACTTCTTAGTTTTGTCACTCTCAGGGAGATATTTTTACGACTTCTCCAGCATTTATAGGCGTACTTAGACGCCATTGTTTTATTAAAAGGAATTTTATAAAACTGTTTTTTGTAATCTCGGCCATCAATGAGTGTTTGCAAAAATTGGTATATCATTTTGTTTTGTAGAGTGAGGTTGTTAAATTAAGGTCATATTTTGCCTGTGAAACTTCAAAAAGCTAAAAACTAAAAAGTTATTAGCTTATTTGAAATTTTCTGGCTTATTGAAGTCAAGTAAGAAAGGTATTTATGAATGAACTAAAATATGTATGGTAGAGGATACAACTCTCTAAACCCACTTTTTACGCCAACAGTTGTAACACAAATTATAATTCTAATCAATTTTGTTCTTTGTTTTTTTAAGCAACATTAAAAGTTGTTTCTTTAAAAAAAAAATCCCAAAAAGCTTTTTGATATATTTTCATAAAAACACACTACCACAAATAAACAAAATTAAGTTAATAAAAGTATTTTTAATACGTATATTTGGAAGATTACAAAACGTGTAACGCATTGCTACTTGGCGTGTTAACAACTTCGTTTATTCGTGATGGTTCTTTCACAGTACAAGTTAGTTCCTAGCGTATGATTTATTATGTGCTTATCTTCACCGAATTCCTTGTGCTTCGTGTGGTGCCAATGTATGGGGAACGTTATTAGAATGTGGTCTGCCGTTTGCTCAATGGCGTCGCACTAGCGAGTCAGTGAAGAAGCGAGACCACATTTGAGTATTGATAAGTGAAATCGTCCAACAGCAGTTCGCAGGCGGTTAAGCTTGACATTAGCTGTTCGCATTAAGCTTATTCTAACAGGCCTAGCACTGGTCATGGGTACAAAAACAAGAGACCTGGATGTGTTCTTGCAGTATTGGGCGTTCCATTTGTAATTTGTCTACTGAAAAGCGCGGTGGAAAAGTCCGGAAAGGTTGTTAATAGATTCCGCGCAGCTGGCACAAACGGGTGTCTAGATTTTAGTTTCTCTTGGAGAGCATCTGAGGACCCACTTAAAAGACAATGCAAAATATGGTCAAGGTTCATGAATTCAAAGTAAGCCAAGGTGAATGTGAAAACTAGTCGGGTAAGCTCAGCTGGCTGTCTTTCAGAACACTATTTATGAGGCGAGTGTGAGTGCTGTAGCACCAGACTAGTGCGTATTATTACGCAGTTTAGTAGACCAGAGATAGGCCAGCTGTGCACGATGTTTTGACACCAGCATCCCGTCCTGATTCTACAATTCGCCTCAACAATGTGACATGCAAATGTGGTCTTTTATGCAAGATCACTAAGGAATGACGGGACGTGATCAATATGTTTCGTTTTTTCCCATTATAAATTGGGGTGGGATTAGATTGCTGTTGTAGACTTTTAGCTCACTTTTGGTCTTTCGATTATTTAAATAAAAGGCTTCCGTCACCGCCTTATTGTGACTGAGATTCCACAACAAGTTTATAGATATGCTGAAAGTTTGTTCATGCCTTGACTTACGGTCCCCTCCAAATCCTTCCAGTTTTCTATGGAGTTAACAAATGTTAAATAGTTAGCATAAGCAAACTTTCTAAAAATTGTGGAAGGGAATTGGTACGTATAAATGTTGCATAAAAAGGGAGCCAAGGCCGATTCCTGAAAAACACCGTTTATAGACGGCGTAGCGTGCTTTGCTTGCTGTCACTGGTAGCAAGGGTCCAACGTCCGTTTTGGACATGCTCCATGATCATTTTTACCATATGCGTATCCGGCAGAAATCTCAGCAGCTTAAAGAAAAGGTCACAATGCCAGACAAAGTCATAAACAGCTGTCAGATTAATAAATACGACAAAGGCCTTTTTCTTAATCTCGAAAGAATCTTCAATATTCTGTTTCAACATAACAATTTGGTCCACGGTTGACTTCTCGCATCAAAACCCAGCCAGCTTTTTAGGGAGCAGTGAATCAATGAATGGTTATTTGAGTAATTTTAATTCAGAAGTCACTGCAAGATATTATACTAAAAACTCGTTTTGCATCATTTACCAAAAAATAAATTTTTTTGAAAAAATTTATCTTCTGTACATGATCTCTAACATAAGTTTCAAAGCAATTATTTATAAAACCTCAAATCTATTAACCCTTATTTATCTGGGATGCTTTTTTCTATCGATTACCTAAGGGTGGTCCAGGAAGGACCCTAAGTTTACATGTCCAACACTCTTAACCGACAGTTGATTTTTTGATGTGTTGGAAACAATTTATTCTAGTTTAGTTAAATGTCTTTACTTTTAATATATTTGCTATTAGTCTCTTCTTATTTTGCATAAGTTAAAGGTACTCAAATTTTTGTTGATTGCTTTGTTTTGCAACATAATCGGATTTATGACGGTCTGCTGCAAAAATAAATAACTACTACATGACGCAGTAATCATGACATACACAGCAAGACGTTTAAAACGTCTTTTGACTTATTTCATGATTTTTCTACACAAAAAGCTCACGAAGATTATCAGGTAAGTCTAAAAAATAGCCTGCTACACTAAAACTAGTCATCAAATTTGCTCAAGTAAAATACCAAAATATCCAGGAAAAGTCACAAAATTTTAGGTTTTTATCATCGAAACTTTCCAAGTTCTAACGTTTTTATATAAGGGCGGGTCCTCAAAGGATCCGCCCTTATGTTGGAAAATAGCAGAAATTTCATTTTCTAGTTTAGTTGGAAGTTGGAAAATAGCAGAATAACAAGGTTAAAGGTTAGTTGGAAAATAGCAGAATTTTGATTTTTAAGGATGAAAACGTGCTTTTTCATTACTTCAAGAATGTTGTCGTTTATGCCAAAATTATTTTCATTTTGAAATGCATTTGTGTATGAAATTGGAGCAAAGATTTTGTTGCCTAACCTGGAATATCACAAATTTACCTTTACACAAGCTGGGATAATTTTTTCACGACAACGTATAAAATTGATACCTTTTCCTTGAATACCCGGCATTTTATCGACAACAGCTGATTTAGTTGGGAAAACTTTTATGATTGAACCATCTTGTTGTTATTTTAACTTTTTTAACAAGCACTTTAACAAACAATTCAGTGATTTTCAGCCTTTTTGCCGTTAAGTACCCCTGAGTCATAAAAACAATCAATGTGTACCCCCCGATAAGCTGAAACCAAATTAATTAGGTATATTTTCACTACCAGTTTAATTACCATTTTTAATATAGTATTACAAAGAATATAAACAAGAGTATTTATTTCAAACACTTTGTAGGCTATTGATTAATTATTTGTGTGAAGGCAGTGCCTGTTTGTTGCAAATAAGTTTCTCAATTTGTTACGTCGTTCGCGTAAATTATTTGAAAATTAGATGTTGGGTACGGGTTTCGAGCCAGCGCGCCTTTTGTATCGGCGCTGAATAATCAGCGCTACCTTTTAGTTGCGTTCTTGCGCGGCTGTGGGCATAGAGTGATGCCACGTTGTTTGAGTAAGCCTTTTCTTGAGCTGGCTGGGACTTGGCATTTAGCACAGTCTTCAGATTGATTTGGCTGCTATATTTGTCCCTTTGGACGTTGTCTACTTAAGGTAGAGAATTGCTATTTGATACTTCCTTTGCTCGTCCGCTCAACATCGTTGAAAAATCGTTTCGGACCGGCGCCGCCATTATTGTTTTGTTTTGTGAAATAAAATTATAAATCTGGTGCTGGTCGTGCAGCGCGTTTGTGAGGAGTTGGAGGAAGGACGACGCAGTTTGCGACTCCGTTACACAATTCGAGGAGCGGTATTAGACAGGCGTACGCGTAAGTCATGCTCCACATTAAGCCGTGATTGATGTTTGTTTTTCATGTTTAACAGGGTCAAAAATCCTTGCTCGCACAGGTAAGTACTGGGGAACATAAGCAAAGAGTTCAGAACAATATCAGATACAACAGGGTAAGTTACATTCATCTTTGTCCAAAACTTGGTAAGGGTGAGCGTTTCAAATGCATCTTTTTCAAAAGAGTCATTCACCAAATCTAAGAATTCTTCTTGAATGCTATCTGGAAGAGATTGCACATTCACAACGAATGGGTTTCAAATCAATAGTGATTCTATTTCACTCAATTCAGGGAAGTAAGACTGCAACTCTTTTCGCAGAGAAGCTAGGTAGGCTTGCACAAGCTGAGCCACTTCTAGATTTCCAGTAATTTTAGTTTTAGTTTTATGAAGTGCCTCATCAAGATGTTTAAACATGCTCAAATTTCCATGTTTAACATTTTTTTGCATAGATTGAGCTGCATGTTAAATGTCCTTAGTTTGTCCATAAAATCAATCACTGTATGGAAACGGCCTTAAAGCAGTGGTCCCCAACCCCCGGTCCGCGAACCGGTACCGGTACGTGGGTCAGTTGGTGCCGGTCCGCACAAGGAACTGTTAATTAGTGTGGGAATCCCTTTTGTTCCGTAGCTCGAAATCCGCAATCCAGAGATTGTCTGGAGAGGCCATTTTATCACATCATAACCTTGGTTTATTACATCACAAGCCCTTGTTATGCTGAAGTTTTTGAATTGTTATTTTGATCTTGAACCTGGACATTTATGCAGAGCGCAGCTTTATGCTTTTTAACAGTACAGTTTTAGTATCTCAGTTGTTTGTTAATTTTGGTACGTGTTCTGCTTTGCAGCTCCAGGCTAATTCAGCTTTCTTTTTTAGTGAAGTTATTCTCATTTAAGCTATTTTTTTAGTTAAGCTATATCTCATTAAATCTTTACAGTCAGTTACTTAATTGTGTGTTAAAATTTATCAAAAATGAGTACCAAACAGACGTCGTTAGAAAGCTTCATTGTGCATGGGAAAAGGTCCATTGAAGAGACAGAAGAACCTTCAACATTAAAAAAACAGAAAACTTTTAACAGACAATACCATACGTCCTACTTGAAATATGGATTTATCGCGACAGGTGATACCCACGCACCAACACCGCTCTGCATACTTTGCGGTGACCGGCTCTCAAATGGGTCAATGAAACCGTCAAAACTGCTTCGCCACTTGAACAGCAAGCACGCTACATCAAAAGACAAGCCCCTGGAGTATTTTGAAAGAAAAAAACGGGAGCACGAAGGACAGGAAAAATTTCTGAGGGTCACTACATCAATAAATGAGAATGCATTGAGAGCATCATTTTTGGTGGCTAACCGTATTGCTAAGGCGAAAAAGCCATTCACCATCGGTGAAGAATTAATCTTGCCCTCCACTAAAGACATTTGCCGTGAGCTTCTAGGAGAGGCTGCTGTTAAAAAGATAATGCATGTGCCTTTGTCAGCAAGCACTGTGACAAGGCGCATTGAAGAAATAGCCGAAGACATTGAAGCACAATTGTTGGAGAGGATTAATACATCGCCGTGGTACGCACTCCAGGTTGACGAATCTACAGATATCGACAACAACGCAATACTACTTGTTTATGCACGATATCTTTATCAGGAAGATATGCATGAGGATTTGTTATGTGCGCTATCCTTACCAACCAACACCACAGGAGCAGAACTATTCAAATCACTGAATGGTTATATATCAGGAAAATTAAAATGGTCTTTTTGTGTCGGCATATGCACAGACGGAGCTGCTGCCATGACCGGACAATTGTCTGGTTTAATTTCTCGGATTAAGGAGGTTGCTCCTGAGAGTGAATTTACGCATTGCATCATTCACAGGGAAATGCTGGCAAGTCGAAAAATGTGTCCGGAATTAAACAGCGTATTGACTGATGTCGTTAAAGTTATTAACTACATCAAAGCACACGCCCTTAACTCGCGTCTATTTGAGCAACTTTGTGAGGAGATGGATGCAGAGCACAAACGCCTACTCTTGCACACAGAAATAAGATGGTTATCCCGAGGAAAATCGCTAACCAGAGTGTTTGAAGTACGAGAGCCATTGCAAAGATTTCTTTCAGAAAAGAAGTCACCTCTGGCAGCACATTTCAGTGACAAGGTATGGGTTGCAATACTTGCTTATCTGTGTGACATATTCAGCCTGCTCAATGAACTAAATCTCTCCCTTCAAGGGAAAATGACAACTGTTTTCAAGTTGGCAGACAAAGTAGCTGCATTTAAAGCGAAACTGGAGTTGTGTGGACGACGCGTGAACAATGGTATTTTGGGTATGTTTCAAACATTAGCGGGGATGTTGGGCGAAACTGAGCCTGAGCCTTCATTTTCAAAGTTGGTGCGCGATCATGTGTCTTTGCTTTTGAAAGATTTTGAGCGCTACTTTCCAAGTACAAAAGACCCACGAACTGGTAAAGAATGGATGCGCAACCCATTTGTCAGCAAACCAGATGAATCTAGCACGTCTGTGCAAGAAGAAGATCAACTGCTGGAGATTGCAAATGACGGCAGCCTTAAAGCTACGTTCGACACAACAACTCTGCCAGTGTTCTGGATTAAGGTCATGGCGGAATACCCGGATATCGCCACCAGAGCGCTTAAAAGCCTATTGCCATTTCCGACATCCTATATGTGTGAAGAGGGGTTTTCTACAATGGCAGCAACCAAAACAAAACAACGGAATAACCTGGACGTAAGCAAGACACTTCGAGTGTCATTATCTCCTATTATCCCCAGATGGAACCGTCTCGTTGCAGAAAAACAAGCTCAGGGTTCTCATTGATTTAAAGATGGATTGAAAATTTTGCAAATTTAAATCACTTAATATTCGTTTTATGATTCAAATAATTTTATTTTGAATGCATGTTCAAATACAAGTAAATTAAAAACAATCTGCGTTTCCCACTCCCTTTTGGTGGGCCGCGGTAGAATTATCAAACGTAGACCGGTCCGCGGAGACAAAAAGGTTGGAGACCACTGCCTTAAAGAGACAGGTTCAATAAATTAAGCCCGAGAATATATCAGAAAAGTAGGCCAGGTTTTGAAGCCATTGGCTATCTGACAGTTTCTGAACCAACTCAGCTGACCTTGTCTTGTTAACACGTTTGAAAACTTCAGAAAGCTCCTCCTTTAGTGATTCTACTCTTCTTATGACATTTCCCCGAGACAACCAGCGAACTTTAGTGTGAAACAGTAACGCTTTATGATCACTTTCTAATTCCTGGCACAGTAGAAAAAATAGTCGTGTATTTTGGGAACTTGATTTGATAATATTTATCATATGCACAACATCATCAAGTACTAATCTCAACCCAGGTGGTAGAGTTTTACATTCCAGAGGATATCGACGAAGCATGCAATGAAGATGCCTTGTTTTAGAATTCATCTCTGCTACTTTTCCTCGAAACCCTGATCGACGGCCAAGGATCGATGGTGGTCCGTCAGTTGTGCATACACATACATTATTCCAGGACAATCCTTCTCTCTCAAAAAATTTGAGACCTTAATAAAAATGTCTTCGCCTCTTGTTGTGGAATCTAGAGTAAGACAGAACAAAAAATCTTTCTTAAAATCTTCGCCACTGACGCATCGTACAAACACAAGGAGTTGAGCACAAACAGTCACATTAGTCGACTCATCAAGTTGGATAGCGAATTTTGCAAAAGGTGCCTTTTTTAATTTCGCAATCACATGTTGTTTGACATCATCAGACATATCTACTATATGTCGATGAACTGTATCGTTTGAGTGGGGTATTAATGCAACCTTCTCAGCATCACATCAACCAACACATCAAATTATATCTTCACAGAAAGGGATGATGAATTTCTCTGCAATGTTGTGAGGTTTTTTTTTTGTGCAATTCTCAGCGATACCATGCAAGACGCACGCAACCCAGCTTCATTATGTTGACTGATATAGCCTGAACGATTAAAGCGTGCTTGCTTTAACACTAGAAAGACGAGCGGTCAATTTTGACCGCTTTTAGATTTTGTTTTTCTTTTCACAGCGTTTGCTTTTAAACTTCGACTTTATTTACCCCATGAGTTTTTTTCTTTTTCCTAAAGTTATCTGAAAATCAAAAATTTTTTTTGATTTTATTTCTCAAACGAGCGCAATGAAAGAATATACCTAGAAAGACGAGCGGTCAAATCTGACCGCTAACAATTTTATCATAGAGATAGCTATGCTAGACAGTATCAAAACCGTTTGTTAGACAGTTTAGATCAGCTAGACAGAAACTGAACAATTTCTGAAAACATGATTGTTGATTTTCGTTTCTTTTTTTTTATTAGATTAAAATCATATCTGTTTGATGAAAGCTTTATTTGTTTATATCTGCAGACGCAGCTCAAAATTTTATAAATTTCATGTTAGTTATAAGCAACAAGTTGGTAACAGAATCTTTATTTAATTTTATGAAAAAAAAATTTAATTAATGATTAGTATAATACTCATAAATTTGATTTAATAATATTTCAGCTACTCATAATTTTGAAATTAAGCTGTTTTGAGGTTTAGTGTGTTTTACAGCAGGATAATATTTATTTTTTCAGTAGATTGCTATTTGTCGAAAGAAGTAAATTTTTAATAACAATTTTTTTATGATGGTTGCTGCAAGACGACTGGCAGCGGCAGAGCAATCAGGTTTTTTTAAGTAGATAAATTTGATAATTCATATGATAAAGATCAGGATATAACAACAGGATTGATAATGCCGGCTACTCTTGAAAATTTTGATTTGTCGCATTGTAACAGCAATGAACCCAGCGATCAACTCATTCCAAAAAATTTTAATGAGGCACAACGTTCAAACAATCGATGGAACACTCTTTCAAGTGGAGCCGGCGTTTCGTAGAAACGAATCAGCGACAAGGTAAACAGAGAAAGAGTTGCAACTGAAAATATTTTTTCCGAAAGATTGGACCAACATCCTATTTTCAAAGAGGTGTCCAATTGACAAGTTCACTCAGCGCATTTCGCTTGTTTATTGATGAGTCCACGCTTTGATCAATTAAAAAATATACTATTAAGCATGGACAAGCTTATGACAAAGATTTTTCGTGGAACTTCGCGAATCGAAAAAATTTATTAGTCTTCAAATAGCCTGAGGTATTGATGTATTGACGGGAAAAAACACTCTAATCCAACAACTATGAAGTAAGAAGTGAGGGCAATCAATCTTTAGGAAAACAATCAATGGAGATCGCTACAAAGAACTGATAAAGCATTTGAGATTTGAAATTTATTCAACACGCCGCGAAAGAAGCAAATTTTTTTCATTTTGGATACTTAAAATAATTTTATTGAAAACTCTAAAAGGTGTTATGTGCCAAGTTTTGATCTCACCATTAAAGAACCACTGTTTCCTTGCAAAAATTGGTGCTCTTTTATCGAATAGATGCCAAACAAGCCAGAAAAATTTGGCATAAAATTCTGGCTTTTGATTGATGTTTGTTTGAAATATCTCTGCAATGGTAAGCTTTATTTTGATAAAGACCCCCTAAGAAACCGGAAAAACAATTTACCGACAGATATCTGCTTATGGTTGATGCAACTAGTCTTGAAAAAGGGTACAACGTGATAATGAATCACTAGTTTTCAAGTACAAATTTAGCAGACAAACTAAAAGCGGAAAAACTACTCTTCTTGGAACAATGAGAAAGCAAAGAAAAGAGGTACCAAAAGTTTAGGAAATGATGAAAG
This sequence comes from Diplosoma virens, assembly GCA_963680785.1. NCBI lineage: Eukaryota > Metazoa > Chordata > Ascidiacea > Aplousobranchia > Didemnidae > Diplosoma > Diplosoma virens. The sequence continues at coordinate 62,946,211 of OY796882.1, read as the reverse complement.
GCTAGCCTTTATATTCATCAGATATATACCAATCTCCTTCTAATGCAATTTTGACTTTATTTAAAGCAAAAAAGCAAAGTTGGTGTTTATGCTGTGTTCAATGCACCAAACAGTTTCTGTTGACCAAATACACCCAAAAAATTTACCAGAAACAGTCAAAAGTTGCAACGCATCAAAAGTAGATGTAGAAGTCTTGGACCAAATGACGCGTTATCATACCTGCAAAAATGTCCCAAGAAGGTGGCCAGTGGGTGTATTTTTAACATTACAGACTGTGGATGCATCCATGCATATATAATTTACACTGAAGTAACGGGCCAGAGCTTGACAGGAAGAGAATTTTTACTTTAACTAATAAAAGAAATATGTCGCGATCTTTCTAAGAAAAACGGTTTGCCTCCTTTTCCTACGGTGATGATAGAAAGCTTTAGTCAAATTTTACAAAAAAGGAGGCAATGCCAATTGCAGCTATGTAGAAACAAATCCAACGTCAGCTGCCATAAATGTTTGAAGGTGGACATAAATCTTCTATATTTATTGTTGCAACTTGCTCTTCTTGCGCAATAGAAAGCTGATAAGAAATTAAAAGCATGATTTAATTTGTTGATTAAAATTATTCAAAGTAGTTGTAAATTCATTTCCAACAGATAATTAAAACAATTTTGGTCATTAATAGTTAACTTTTAGCACCAAAGACTAATGCGGTCAAATTTGACCGCAGCCGTCTTTCTAGGTAGCGAGAAATTCCCTTCTTTCTAGTGTTAATTAATTTTCTTTTTGCTTGAAAAAAGTTGTACCCTTACTTTTATAATTTGGATAACATCCGTTTAGATGGCGTTTGAGAAAGGTAGGTTTCATGCACCCAACAGATAAAACCTAACAGCATAAAACACACTGTGGAAATTGACGCCCATTTTGTTAATGGCAGTGAATCCATACTGGATGTAGTTTTCATAATACTTTCTTTTCTTCGCTAGTGAAGACATAATTAAACTTTAAACAAAAATTTTGGAATAATAACCAGAAAAAACTCAACATATTTCAATGAGTTAGATTTTTTGGAAAGTAAATGCATTTAAAAACTTAAGGCAAAAATAAACATTACAAAAACAATTCTTCCTCAAATAAAGCAATAAATTATCAGCTGATTAGGCTTTAGTACTAAAATAAAAAATTAAAATTCAATTTTTTCCATCCTTTCTTTTCTTTGCGTTTTTTGTTCTGTATCTTTTGTCTATTTTAATATAAAAAAATTCTTTACCCCGAATTGAGATCAGATTTATAGCTTTTGTACCTAAAATCAGTCGTATTCTAAAAATACAGTTGTTCTGGCTGTGGTACATAATTGGTATCTTGCGAAGTTCGCCGCGCACTTGAGCTAGGATCCTTGATTTCCGCCCCAAAATTATGTGACCTCTAAAAAAAAAGGTCTTCACCTGAATTCACACTCTCCCTTGTTAATTTCCTTCCCAAAATCAGTTCTTTCTAAATAAAAACGGTCTTCGCTCTGAATCTTATTTATTTCATACGTAAAAACCGCAATATTCGACGTGTCTAAATAATTTTTTTCTGGGTAATCCTTCAGTTAAACGGCGTAAAATTGACTTCAGTTTCTGAACGGCGTAAAATAAAAAAGACTAAAATATTTAAATAACACCAGCATTTATTGTAAGAAAAGACAGTTCAAAAAGTGTGTTGGCGTGTCAGACTACAGAGATATAGACTACATAGATATACATAGACTACATAGATACATAGACTACATAGACTAGATAGACTAGATACATAGACTACATAGACTGCATAGATACATAGATATAGACTACATAGATTACATACGAGATAAGATAGAATCAACGATCGACGTTGGGGCACTTGGTCTACCGCGTGACATGGCTAATGAAATTGAAACTAAAAAATAAATTAAAAGTTAAACATAATAAAACAAAATTATTAAAACCAGAAGCGAATTTAAAGCGTTTTTAACTTTAAATATTTTACGCCGCTTAACTGAAGCAAAATATTTTCTGAAGATCTTACGCCGTTTAACTGAAGCATTACCTTTTTCTGAACTCTTTTGCGGCACACCTGGAAACCTCTCACGGCACACAGATTGAGAAACACTGATGTATGTAGTAATATTGAAGCTTATAATTCAAAATAACATGAAAGCACTCAACCTTTTTCCTGGATTAGTGAATAATGTCCCATAACTGGCGGTACCCTAGCGAAACGCAAATGGCACCCCGGCTTAAAACCAACTATCTAACCAGTGACATTGTACAAAAAATAAAGTTGATACTTGGCAAAAATGTCGTGAAACCAAGTACTTATACCGCTTTGTTATTGATATTTCCTTATCAATATCGCCCCTGTACGATGTAATGTTTAAGCATTATAAGCAAAGAAATTTTGAAACGGTATGAATTAACGCATAACATCCTTCTATTAACAAGTTTTAAACATATACAGTATATATAAAGTGATTGAATTTCGATGAATAGAACTTTTTGGCAAAAAAAGTTAATTTTTATTGTTTCTGTATGTCAAAAAGGATTGTATTACAAATTGTTGGTCAATTTGATATCCAAAAACCAAATAACCTAAAAACAGCGATAAGTACAAATGTATCATGAATGAAAATAAGAAACTGAAAATAAATCAAGAAATCAGCCGCAAATTATTATTCGGAAGAACAGTGTCAGTGTATTTTTGGACTGAGTTAAAACAGTCAAAGAATGAAAGGTTAAGCGAGAAAGATATGAAGTCCATGAAGTTACCGTTTTGATAACTTAGAATTCTAACTGACAACGTACAATTCCAAACGTAAATAAAAGTAGTAAACATTGAAAGTACCAGCATTGTTTTTAAAGAAGCCATTAGAAATCAGTACTATTAAGAAAAAAAATTTTAAATCTTGAAAATTTAGCCTTGAGTAAATAACATTCAAATACATAGCCTTGAATAAATTAGAATAAATTACATCAAAAGTACTGGCAAAACTATATCAAAAGTACGTGGCATGTTGGCATTGGTAATTAACCAATTAAAAATTAGTACTAATCGTGAAAAAAAATTTTTAGGTTTGCTCTTTAATAAATTACATCAAAAAGTACCATGAAGCAATATTGAAAAATACGTTGATAAAGAGCGATCAGAAAAACTTGATAATGATTTTGAGCAGTTTTTAAAAAAAATTTAGGTCATAAAAAAACTTTCAAGTTTGTCTTGACCTAAAATTTATTTTTTATCAATAACATTATCATTTTAGTTCAATGAAATAATAAAAAAAAATAATTTTTTCTTGATTATATTCATTCCTTGAAAAAAAACAACAACTCAAAGACAATAAATTTGGATTTCGACCTAACTCTTCCCATACTTTTGGTATAAACTCATTATGTAATGATTTAATGAAATATTATCAATGGCTTATGCATTTGAGATATATTTTTGGACTTTTCAAAGCCGTTTAATATTGTAGACCAGTGTTTTCCAAACTGTGTGCTGCAGCACTTTGGTTTGCCCTTTCAAATATCCAAGTGTGCCGTCAAAAATTCTAGAGTTTATCAAACTATTGTCTAATAAAACAAAAAAATTTAGTTAGTAACAATTCAGGTATTGAATTAGTTCATTGGATCATTTATTACTTAAATTTAATGTAAATAATTTTTTAACACATGTGTTTCCATTATTTTAATGTAAGTAATTTTTTTAACACATGTTTCTAACACAATTCAACTATCGAGGTCACATTCCAGTATTTTCTAATCCTGGTCCCACACTGGATGAATGGGGAAAATTTCGGCAGGAAAGATATCCGGCGTAAACACATGATGCAATGTGATGATGAATCCATACCGGATTGGTCAAAGTCCAGGTTACCAACGATGCCTCAGGTCTTGCACTGCAGGGCACCTGTGGAAATTACTGTTGGGCTTAGTGAAAACAAGAAGAGAAAGAGAGGAAGAAGGCGAGTGAATAGGCAGCTGGAACTGTGAAAAAGGAGACGCACACTCAAAAGGGTTGGAACCTGAAATATAGAAACAATGACTGGAAGGGGGAGAGAGGTGACAGACATGATGGAGCAAAGGAATGTAGATATACTGTCCTACATGAAACGAAGTAGAAAGGAAGTAAAGCGAGGAACATTGGAGGTGGATGCAAACTATTCTACAATGGAGCTGAAGGAATAAGAAATGGGATAGGAATAGTGGTGAGAGCGGAGCTGGTTGAAAGTGTTTTGAGGGTAAAAAGGGTGTCATACCGACTAATGGCAATGAAACTGGAGGTAAAAGAGTTGACAGTAAACATAGTAAGCACGTATGCTCCACAGGTTAGTACCAGGATGGAGGAGAAAAATGATTTTTGGCAAAACCTGGATGAGTTGATAGGAAGTGTATCAAAACAGGAGAGGATAGTTTTAGGTGTAGAACAAAATGGACATGTGGTCGAAGGAAACATAGGGTATGAGGAAATAATGAGGAGGTACGGAGCTGGAACGAGAAATAAAAAAGGATTGATGGTTGTGGATTTTGCCAAAAGCAAGGATTTGGCGGTTTTCAACACTTGTTTCAAAAAGAAACACGACGACGGGGTGACGTAAAAAGTGGCGGATAAAGTACCCAAGTAGATTATATGATGTGCAGGAGGAGGAACTTGAAGAAAATGTGAGATTGTAAGGTAATGGTGAATGAGTGCGTCGCAAAGTAGCACCGTGTATGCAAAATCACTCTCGTGATGAAAATGAAAAAGGCAGAGAAAGTAAAGCCAAAGATACGATGTTGGAAAATGAAGAAAACAAGCTGTCAAGAAGCGTTTAAACAAGAGGTGAACAGGATTTTGGGAGGCAAGAATGGGTTGCTTGATGAGTGGGATAAAACAGTGGAAATGGTAAGAAAAACAGCTGAAACTGTGCTGGGAGTGATATTTGGGGAGACAGGGAGACATGGTGGTGGAATGAGGAAGTACAGGACAGAGCATAAAAAAAAGAGGCCAAGAAAGCATGGGACAAAATAACAGATCAAAAGAAAAGAAGAGTGAGGCAAAGAAAGAAGTTGCGATGGCAAAAGGACGTGCGTATGACAATTTTTTTCCTGGATTGGAAACAAAAGAAGGTGAGAAGGAGTTGTACAGATTGGCTAGGCAGAGAGACAGAGCAGGAGAAAATTTACAGCACGTGAGAGTTTTGAAGGATGAAAACGGTAATGTGATAGTAAATTCGGAGGCAGTATTAAAGAGATTGAAGGAGAACTTTGAGAAAATAATGAACGAGGAAAATGACAGAGAGCGTAGGACAGAGAAAGTAGAAATGATTAACAAAGAGGTAAATTATGATAGTAGAGAAGAAGTAAAGAATGCACTGAGAATGATCGTCGTTGTCGTTGTCTTCTTCTGGAAAGGTATCAACTTCAGGTCAGATACAAACAAGGCTGGGGCTGAGGGTTTATCTTTTTACTACCCCAGGCTGTTGTACTGCTTGGATCAGATGCTGGCAGTGATGTTGTGAAGCTAGCATCAAGTTTCGTCATTCAAAACCGTCAGACCTCGTGCTCTATGTGGTGCTCGATGAATAGGGTACTCTGTTAAAACATAGCATGCGGTTTTTTCAGCGGCGTCGCACTCGCAATTCGGTGAAGCAGTGAGACCTTATTTTTGCATGGACGAATGAAATCGCCCAACACCAGTCCGCAGGCGGTGGAGTTTAACCCAAGCTGCTCGGGACAAGCCCATCCCAACAGGCCTGGAACCAGTCCCGGGCACAAAAACACAGAGCCTGGAAGCTTTTCACAGTACTTCGCTTTCCATTTACTGGTGCGCAGACTGGTGCGCAGTACTCAGCTGTTTAGAAGACTGGAGATAATGTGGTTATGCGTAATGTTTTAGTACCAGCACTCCATCCCGAGCCCACGAGTTGCATGACGCGCGAGGATATTTTTTGCGCAATGCCACTAGATGGTGACGAAACGTGAGCTATCTGTCCAGTTTTACCCCAAGATAAGTAGGAGTTGGACAGAACGGTAAAAGTCTATCATTGTTGTAGACCTTTAGCTCACGTTTGGCCTCTCGGTTATTTAAGTGAAAGGCTGCCGTCACCGTCTTAGTGTGGCTGAACTTCAACCTCCAAGTCTGGAGATACGCTGAAAGTGTAGAAATGCCTTGGCTTAAAAGTCCCCTGCAAGTCCTTTCAGTTTCCAGAAGAGTGCAACAATGCTAAATCATCAACATAAGTAAACTTTCTGGAAATCATGAAAGGCAGATCGTACGTATAGATGTTAAATAGGAGGGGAGCCAAGACCGATTTCTGAGGAATGCCGTTTTTAAGACGGCCTAGCCTGCTTTCCTTGCTGTCACCGGTAGTAAGAATGAAACTTCGATTTCGGACAAGCTTCATAATCATTCTAACCATGTGCTTATCTGGGAGAAGTCTCAGCAGCTTGCAGGTAAGGCCACGGTGCCAGACAGTGTCATAAGCAGGTGTCAGATTAACAAATACAGCACCGGCCTTCTTTTTAGTCTCAAAAGAATCCTCAATGTCTGGGTTTGCAAAACAAATTGATCTACGGTTGACTTCCCGCGTCAAAACCCAGGCAGCTCTTTTGGAGCAGTGGATCAATTAATGGCTCAACGCGGGCGTAAATAAACTTCTCGAGGATCTTGTAGGGGACACAGAGCACAGATATCGGTCGATAACTCTTTGGGTCCCCCAGGGTTTTAATGTTTTTGGAATGGCGACTACAAGTGCTCTTCTCCAAAACTTGGAAATTTTGAGTCGGCGAAAACGGGAAGTCACGTAACCAGGACTTCAAAGAAGCTCCAACATGGACTAAAAACTCTGGGAAGATGGAATCAGGCCCGGAGCTTTACCTGGTTTTACGAGGGTCAGTCAATAAGTAATGAGACTTTTTTAATAACTCAAGTTTGCAATGACTGGTAATCAAAAAATGCTTTTTTATTTTTCAACATAGTCTCCCTCCTTTGCAACACACTTGTTCCATCTTGATATTAGATTGTCTATTCCTTTGGCATAGAATTCCGTGGACTGGGTCCTTAGCCAGTTGCTCACAGCAGCCTTCACTTCTTCATCAGTCTGGAAGTGAATTCCCCTCATACTCTCTTTGAGTGGGCCGAAGAGGTGAAAATCAGATGGTGCAAGGTCTGGGCTGTAGGGTGGGTGTGTTAGAAGTTTCCAGCCTAAATCTTCAATTTTGGCTAGGGTTCTTGCTGCTGTGTGGGGCCTTGCATTATCCTGAAGGAGAATCACACCTCTTGATTGAAGTCCTCTCCGTTTGTTCTTAATGTCTTTTTTCACTTGAGTTAGCAGCTCACAGTAGTTCTCTGAGTTCACAGTATTGCCCCTTTCCAAGAAACTGATAGTGATCGGCCCATTTCTGTCCCAGAACACAGTGAGCATGACTTTCCTTAAACTTTTCTGAGATTTGAATTTTTTCTTCACTGGGGAAGAAACATGCTTCCACTCCATTGATCGTCGTTTCGATTCAGGTTCATAATGAAAGACCCAGGTCTCATCAGTTGTCACTATTCTCGATAGAAATACATCTCCCTCCTTTCTGTATCTGCGTAGTGATGCTCTGGAAGCCATCAGGCGCTGCATTTTGTGATCATCCGTTAACATCTTTGGAACCCAGCGACAGCTGACTTTTGAAAAACGCAGCTTCTCACGCACAATTGCGTACACTGTGCCATGGGAGATGTCCAAGTTTGTAGCAATTTCATCTAAAGTGACCCTTCTATCAGATTTGATCAGGTCTTCAACTGCCTGTACTGCTTCTGGGGTAGAGACATCCACAGGTCTTCCACTTCTCAGATCATCAGTAATGCTTTCGCGTCCATCTTTGAATGCTTGCACCCATTTGTAGAAGTTTGCTCTAGACATACAGGAAGGACCATATTGTCTTTGCATTCTAGACAGAATCTCACATGATTTTACACTCTCTGCCAACAGAAATCTGATGACTCCTCTTTGTTCCAAGCATGAGCTGTTTCCTAGCCTAGTAGTCATTTCAATTTATCGTCACACCTACAGTAATCTGAAAATAAACAAGTTTTGTTGTAAATAAGATGACAACTCCATTCATAATCATCACATAAAATTTCAGTTGCATAACTCCAAGAACACCAAAGTAATTGAGAAAGTCTCATTACTTATTGACTGACCCTCGTAAATGTTGAAGGGCAGCAGTAAATTTTCTTTGCAAAAATATGTCAGAGATATTTACTTGGTGTAGTACTGTGGCCCTCCAAAGGTCAGACACTTCTTGAGAGACAAGTCGAGAAGACTTGCGGTTAACAGCTTCGTATCTCCCATTTCTAACCAGCTGAGATGCAATAGCATCAGCTCAAACAGGACAGTGACGAGGAGAGTGTCGTGACCTACCAGTAAGGTTGTTTAAAATACTTCATGCTTTTTGGCTAGAGTGTGAGAAGTCAATGCTCTCAACAGCCTCAGTCCATCAATCCCATCGCTTTCTGTCAAGCTTGACAAGCAGAGCTGTAGCAGCCAAACTTGAGTCGTCTCCCTGAGGAGACTGCAGGAAAGTTTTATAGAGGGATTCGCACTCTGCATCCCAACACGGAACATAATTATTTTGATACTCGCGTGGAATAGTCTTTTTGGCTGCTTTCTTAATGGTGTTGCAGGAGTCCTGGTAAGCCGCATCCACATCCAGTAAATCAGGCAGCAACAAAGTCTTTTCGAATTTATTCATCAAAGAAATGTAGTGACTCCATTTGGCCTTGCGGAAGTTTAATCGCTTAACAGGCATGCTTGGCACTGCCATAGCAAACCTTGTTGGTGTGTTAAGCGAAGGTTAATGTTGTGACCTGGTGAACTTTTCCAGGGCACGTCTATCCGGTAAGCGACTGTTTGGACCTACGCTAGCAAAAGCTAGATCAGGATTGGTGCCAGTGTTCAACGGCTGAGGGTCCTTGGCATTATATAGGAGGACAAGACAAGTAATACTTTGCCAGTCAGCCCAATCACTGTTATCATTGTAATCGCAATCAACATGATGACAGTAAAAATTGGCAGCATAAAGACATGGATGAGGAACAAATGGGAGATCTCGAGATCGCAATCGCGTTCGTGGTGGTTTGTAGACGTTGACTATTTTATATTCATCAATGTCCACGCAAAATTATTCGATCTCTGATGTTGGTGGAGATTGGACCAAAAGCGTGTACCTCTGTTGTTCATGGAAAAACGTGGCAAGACCATGCTTCCTGCTTAAAGAGGACCCAGTTAGTTCATTGTTTGAAAGTACCAACTTCTCTGCATCAGTGCAGTGGGTCTCCTGTAGTAGGATGACGAGTGCCTCAGACTGCAGAGCAAGCTGATGAAGAATGTTCATCTTGCTTGTAGTGAGGCCTTTGATGTTCAACTGAAGAATAGTAGATCTTTAGAACTCGTAGGCAATGTCTCCTAAAAAAGACAGTTTTTTCCAGACATTGCTTTGTCTTGAAAAGGATGTTTGCCAATTAGCAGACCCACACTGAACGTCGGAATAGGCGGATAACTAGATATCCTTCCGTTTTGGTAGATTTGATTTTGCTCTGTCATCTTTAACACCAATAAACAGACGTACTCACAACCCAGGCTGCGAGAAAGCACCTACCATCTGGGCCATTGAGACGGCGCTCTGGGTCGATCGAATAAATGAAAAAACTCGCGTGTGTGTTTATGAGGTCTTGATCCGATCACTTCCGATAGCGAGCCAAGCAAGGTCCTGAAAAAAGGATCGCCGGGTGTACCCAAAAAACGACCGTCCGAAGGCGAGAAAAAAGCTGCACTTTCTTTGTGAAGTCAGCAGAAAGCGTTGGCAAAGAAACGACTGACAATCCCGCAAAATGTTAAACGAAAGAGAATTACCTGGTTGATATTGCCAGTAGCTATATGCTCGTCTCAAAGATTAAGTCATGCAAGTGCAAGTACGGACCGTTAACTAAAATGTTTAACACTGCAAAAGACTCATTACATCAGATGCGTTCCAAGCAGTCTTGCGACCCGAGGTCGGCAAATTAATAACCGTGGAAATGCTAGAGCTAATATGTTCAAAAAGTTCCAATTGGCTGTTTCAGCGGTCGGGAAGCACGCATTTATTAATGTACTACGTGGGTTGCGCGAAGCGTGCCAACGAGTGCTAAATTTGAATAACTGTAAAAGATCGCCGCCTTCTATGCGGTGGCGACGGATTGCTCAAACGTCTGTCCTATCAACTTTTGTCGGTATAGTCCCGGCCTACAGAAATGCTCACGGGTGACGGGGAATTAGGATTTGATTGCGGAGAGAAAGTCCGAGAAACGGCTGTCACTTCCAAGACAGGCAGCAGCCGCGCAAATTGCCCACTTCGCAAAAAAGCGAGAGTGAGAGGTAGTGACGAGAAATACCGTTGGCGGGTCTTAACGGGTGCCGTCAATCGGAATGAGAACAGTCCAGAAAGCTGGTCGGCCGTCTCGGACGGAGCCTTACGCGGGGCCGCGTCGGGGGTTTTTCGAGTATCGATCGGAAGGCAAGCCTCGTACCAGCAGCCGCGGCAACTAAGATGGATGGAAAAAGATAAAGCGGTTGGGATAGACGAGTTGCCAGTAAAAGTTTGAAAGTGCATGGGAGAGATGGAGATAGAGTTTTTGACCAGATTCAGACTGTTCAAAAACTATTAGTAGGTGAACAAATGCCATAAGAATGGAGAAGGAGTGTCTTTATACCAATACATAACAACAAACGGGACGCATAGTGTTATGGAAGCTGCAGAGAAATAAAGCTGAAGAGCCATACAAAAAAAATAGGAAAGAGTTACTAAAAACAGGCTAAGGAATGGAGTAGAAATAACCAAACAGCAATATAAATTTATGCCAGGTGGAACTACCGATGCCATGTTTGCCTGAAGAATGTTGATAGAAACGTACAGGGAAGTTAAAAAAGAGCTACATTGTGTATTCGTGGACCAAGAGAAAGCTTACAACAGGATTCCGAGAGAAGAGCTGTGGCACTGTCTGAGAAAATTAGGAATGGAATAAAAATATAGGTAACTTGTACAGGATATGTACGAGGAAACCGAAACAGTGGTAAGGCGTGCAGTACAGTAGAAGCTACAAAAAGTTTCAAGGTTAAGGTCGGACTTCACTAGGGATCATCGTTAAGTCCACTTATATTTGCTGTGATTATGGATAGACTAAAGGATGAAGTAAGGAGAGAACCACTGTAAACGATGCTGTTTGCTGATGATATTGTGATTTGCGAAAAGACTAGGGAAGAAGTGGAGCGGAGACTAGTGTGCGGAAAGTATGCATTGGAAAAAAAGGGATGAAAGTAAGTAGGTCAAAGATCAAATATCTGTGCATAAATGGAGGAAATGACAAAAAACAGTAAAGGTGAAGAATACAAAAGTGCCAAGAGTAAAGAAATTTAAGTATTTGGGATTAACGGTGCAAGAAAGTGGTAGCGGGGAGAGAGAAGTAAAGAGAAGAGAGCAGGCAGAATGGAGCGGAAGGAACAAAGTATCGGGAGTAATTTGTGACAGAATGTTACCAGCTAGAATAAAAGGAAAAGTGTACAGTTCAGTGGTGAGAAAGCATTGGTGTATGAACTTGAGACAGTGGCGGTAACAAAAAAACAAGTACAAGAGATGGAAGTTGCAGAGATGAAAATGTTGAGGTTTGATATGTAAGGTGATTGAAATGAAGTTACCCAGAAAAAGGAAAAGAGGGGGGCCAAAAGAAGATTTTTGGATGTAGTGAAGAAGGACATGGGGTAAGTTAGCGCGAGGGAGATGGACATTAAAAACAAGACGTTGTGGAGGAACATCATACGCTATGGCAACCCCTGATGAAAGGAAAAAGACAAAAGAAGAGAAGTTGTTACGGATTCCGCTCAATTAAGTTATAATCTTCGTATCCGTCAGGTCTTGAATTGGAAGATTTTATCAATTTTATAAACTGTATTGCTTCAAGAATCTTATTTTTCAACAAAGAATTGTCTAAGTTTTGAATTAGTATTTTTGACGAATATCCACGATTGAGTTTAAAGGCTATTGAGTCGTTGTTATCATTTAGTTTTTATATCTTTTTAAACTAGAATTTTTGTGCTAACAGCAATCAAATCAAATTAACGGGAGCGCATGATTAACATCGACCAAAAATTAAGAGTTGCTTTGTCTAATACTCAATCTGGTTTGGAGTTAATTTGTTTAAAATACAAAGCTTATCTTTCGCATTAATTTTCCTTTATTTGTTTTGTTTTTGTTTGTTGTTTTTTTGATTTTAAATAAGATTATCGTTATAATTTTTTTCTTAGTTTCTTTTAAGCGTCTTAAAGTTTTTCATTTAAAATGGCAATTGAAACATGAAATAATGAAAATGGTGTGCCGTAAAATTTTTTGATTCAATCAACTTCACCGTGGCTCCGAAAATTTTGGACAATATTGCTTTAGACCATGAAATCTTTCTATGGAAACTGCATAACTATTTTGGTATTTGGGCAAAGGTCTACCGTTTGAAAGTTATTTAACAATATTCACCAATATAGTAATGTTTTTTGACATCATTTTAACAGAAAAAAATAACAATTGGAGTCTCACAAGAATCTGGTCTTGGTCCTTTATTATTTCTTTTTTACTATATTTATATGACTTGCTTCTCTTTTCTAATTTCGATTCAACATTATGTGCTGAAGACACTACAATGGTTTTGTCTGATTTTAATATAAAATTATTGAAAAATTGAGTAAACAATGTAAATAATAATACAGTTGGCTTATGGTTTCAAAAAGTCTAATTGTTTCTAAATTGTTAAAAACCAGCTATATTATTTTCAATAAATAACAAAATAAAATTTGTGACTGTAAATTTAAATGCAATACACGGTTTCGAATATTTTGACAATCTCAACTGCTCCCATCATAACTGTTATATACATATATATGATACCACTGTTTTACACAGCCTTCTTTGTCTTTCGAATCGCGACTACAAGCGCTCTTTCGTAGATTTGCGAAATTGGAGTTGACGCAATCAGGAAAAGAGAAAATTATATACCGGTAATCAAGAATTTAAGGCAGCTCTAACATGAATTATAAGCTCTATGCACATAAAATTAGAGCTCGGAGCTTTATCTGATTTTACGTGGAAAAATCTTTGTAAACAGCGCAGGTCATCCGTAAGATATCAAAGTTAATTTTATTTAAAGGTTTCCCGTCCTCATCGTTTGAAGAGCATCCACTCCAGGTCAGACACAAGCAGGACTGGGGCCGAGGGTTTATCTTTTTACTACCCCAGACTGTTGCACTGCCTGAATCATATGCTGGCAGTGGTGTTATTAAGCCAGCATCGAGTTTCGTCATCCAAAACCGTCAGACCTCGTGTTCCATGTGGTGCCCGATGTATAGGGCACGCTGTTAGTACATGGTTTGCGATTCGCTGCCACACTCGCAATTCGGTGAAGAGCGAGACCCCATTTGTGCATGGACGAATGGAATCGCCCAACATCAGCTAGTGAGTCATTTTAAAACTACAGAGAGGTTTGAATATAATAGAATAATCATATTAGACCAGGAGTCATATCAAAAATTTTTTAAAATGACATTTTGAGTTCAAACATAAAATTTATTACAAAAGGTACATAAAGACCAAAAATGATTTTTATGTTTACATAAAAAATTCTTTTCGAATTTTCAGGGTGGAGCTTTTTTGGTCTTTATTTAACTTTCGAAATAAATTTATCAAACAGTATGCAAAGAGTAAGGACGTTTTTTTAAACTTTGGCGAGAAAATTTTTTTGGAAGAAAGAAGCCATTTGTGTAAATCTCAGACTTTAAAACCGTCATGAATTTATACAAGTTGGAAACCTCTGTTTCATTGAAATTCAATCGTATCAAACGTCTTGTTTTTATTTTGTGTTTTCCGTTTGCAAAACCCACATCTAAAAGCTATAAATTTTTTACAAAACTTTTTCAAACTAATAAATTTTTACATAAAAAATACGTCGAATTTTTCATTGTAAGAAAATGTTCAACATAGAAACTGCCTGTTACTTCAAATGCAATGTGAAATGCAATTATAAACAGTCAGGAATTATTAATTGTCTGAATTATTAAACAATAAGAAATCTGAATTACAGTGCCGGCAAAAAACCTTGAGATCTTTTGAAAAACAAGTTACATTTTAGGAACTTTTCAACACTTTAATAAATAGATTTTTTTATGATTGAAATTTAGCTTAATTTGCTTCTATTTAACATAAATGAATTGTTGTAACATTTGGCAACTAATTGTTCCAAAAATGTGTTCCAAAAAAAAAAAAATTTTATTCTATTTTTGCTTAAAATTAGATTAGGTCTCAGGTTTTTTGCCGACACTGTATCAGGAATCATTAATGAATTAAAATTGTCTGAAAGCGTCAGCGTAAGATTTAAAATGTGAACTAGTTAATTTATTTATTTTTTCGCACCAATGAATAGGTATAAGAAAGTTTTATAAAAATGCATAGTGTAAAGATTGAATTTTGTCTGCTTGATTGGTAGTATTCAAGCAGTCCAAAAACAATTGTTTTACACAACAAAATGTATATGTGTAAAGTATTTCCAAGCAATCGCAAAAAGCTCAAAAAAAGAAAATGCGATTTACATGAAATAAGTGCTGCATCGCCTAAGGCATATCGACGTCGCCAAACGACGTAATTCGCTTCGTCACGCAAAGCCAATTCTTAGTAAAATTCATGTCACGTAATAAAAGCGTAAAATTGAAATTCCACCCTCCGCTTGAGAAAACCAGCAAAAATTCACAAATTTGTTAAAAAACATCTATTTTACCCGTTAACTTTTGTTTGGGGGCAACTAAAAATAGTACCATCTTATTCAGCAATTCAAATTAAGAAAAGTCAAAGAATTCCAGAATTTTATCGAAAAGATGAAGTAATTACAAACGTTTTTGCAAAGTCCGGGCTTCAGAAGCCCGGCCGTTGAGGAGAATAGAGTTAAGTTAAATATTCACAATAACTCTATCCAAAGTGCAAATTCCATTAAGTATTTAGAAGTTTTTTTTATACTAAATTAAGTTGGTCAGAACATGTGGATTATGTGATTTGCAGATTGCTGGATGCTCGGAATTGTTTTTTAGACTGCGTAGATACGTCTCCAAAGAAATCCTATGCTTGCTTTGTCATAATATTTGCTATTAGATATGGTATTTATTCGCGTATTCAATATGGTACATGGGGGACAGCTGTTTGTTTGTTGGTTCAAAATTTGAAATTCGACTAAATCGTGTTTTAAGAATCATAACTAATAATTTAATATACGAGTATATGCACCTGTTAAAAATTCTACAAATTAATAAACATGTTAAAAGTATACCATATTTACAATCTCGAATTGAGAAAATTTATGTATCAATTCATTCGCATGAAACAAAACGAACTAAAAAATCAATCTATTTTCTATCCTGTGTTACAAAATTGTTTGACCGTCTATTACTTTCTTATAGAGGTGTTAAGCTTTAGTAAAATATTCATCACAGCATTAAAAGCAATCATTAAATTTCCTTAAATCATTTAAAAATTATTTTCTATATAAATATTAATATTGCTGTATTTTGATTTCTTTTGCTTCAACATTAGTCTCACCTATTTATTTAATTTTTTGAGTAAATTTTTTTGTTATTTTTTTTTTTGTCGTAATTTCTTATACTTTTTTCATTGGCTATTGGTTTAGGGAGCATCTGACTTAATAACACACCTTTGTTGATGCTCCCTACCATTATGCGCTAATTTTGTTGCTTGTTGATATAATTATTTATGTTATTTTATGTGTCTGATATAATTGTCTACGAGTATGTATCTACAAAATAAATTGTCTATCTATCTATATTGAAATTACAGTTCATATAGCTTTTTTTAATTAATAAATGTCAAGCTTTATTTTGCTTTTTATAATTACATTAAGCGACCAATAACTTAAAAAAATTTGTAAAGAATAGAGTTAACAAAAAATATGATTTATGTGTACATTTTAAAACGAGATTGTTCTGGATACTCTCTAAAAATATTTTTAAACAAAGACACTTGTTTTTAAGAAATTTGACATTTTAACTTGATATCACAAAACACAACAAAAACATTTCATCAAACCAAAATTATGGTTTAAAAAAATCTAATTTAACTAAATTGCTAAAATCAGGCGTTGAAATTGTGGCGATACAATAAAACTGAAGGTAAATGCATTTTATAATTTATATTATACAGTTTCATAAAGTTGTTTTATTTTAGTTTTGATTTTTAAATATGAGTTTGGATTAAATATTTGGTGATTATATTAACTAATAAATTTTTAAGGTAGAAGTAAAGCCAAACGCACTAATTATAAAAAATGGATTTTTTGAGTTTTATTTTGTTGCCCATTTTTCTCCAAAAATTATAACTGGACAAGGATAACTCTACAAATAACTATATTTACACAAGGATGACCATAAATGCAGTTATTGTGAACCACCAGATCGTAAACTGTGGAATGATATTTCTTCTTGCTAAATAATAAAAAAATTAATTAATAAATTAAATCAAACAAATAATAGCTGAATCAAGTTTTTGCTGCACAGAGCAGCTTTATAAAGAAAAAAATAAAATAAAAGTAAAAGCACATTTAGTAAGCATTAATTTTACATAAAGTCAACAATTACAAAATTAAAATGTAAAAAAATAAGTACAACTTCGCTTTAGTTAAACTATAATTGCAGCAATTTATATTTAATAACAAAATTTAATCGACTTTAAAACTTTTTGCTATTGATTTAAATTCTTACTGGTTGCTTTTATAAAAAAAAAAATATTTTCAAATGCTGCTTTAGAACATTTAATATTAAATTCAAAATTGTAATACTACAGAGTAAACAATTAGTTTTTAATTTTTTTACGCTTACCCTCATTTAAAAAGAATGGACCAATCGAGACAATTTGGTTTTCACTTTCCATGTTTGTTTTAACATTATAGGTTTTAGTTTTGTTAATCTTTGAATTAAAAGCACATTTTGTCTGCAGTTGTTCCGAAAACTAAGTTTTGCAATATAAAAATTTTTTTTATTATAGTTGCAATTATATTTAAAAAGTTTTAAAAGTACTTTAGAAATATATAATTTTTATCAACTTACAAGTGCACAGCTTTTGTTTAACGTTGGTTTGCAAACAAACACAGAGCAGTGAAGAAAGTTTGTCTTGTAATTTACAAATGAAATAATTCCACTTTCAAAATATATAGATCTTCCTGTTTCTGACACATTAACCTAATCAATGTTCATATTCGTTATAAATGTAATAATAAAAGTGTTAGCAATACTAAAAAATATTAATCAAATTTTTCCAAATCAAACCTAAGGTCTCTTTAGAACGAAGTGTAAAACAAGTTGACTAGTTTTACGGTTTTATCTTACTTCCACTCCCTATCATAAACTCCACCCCCAAACGCTCATCGCACAAAATTACCACCCCATAAATATTCTTCTCATAAATTTTTTACTCCCGGAAAGGAAAAATTGATGCAAAGAAAGTTTCATGGGATCAAATTTTTGTGGGATGGCTTTGGAAGAAATTTTACAGTGCAAATTAAGGGGTGAAATATACGCGTCATGATTTCAACCTTGGCAACTATACGTCCGATTGGTACAGCTGCTTAGGCAAAATAGAAACAACGAAGACCAGCCGTTTGAAATAATTATTTCAGATTTGGCCGACTTAACAAAAATTCAGTCTTCCGGTCTTGAGGCAGAATCTTTGACAGCAAAATTACTCTTATTCATAAATATAGTTAATCTTTTAAAAACCAAAAGCTTTCCGTTTTTTTATTTGATTACAGATTTAAAAAAAAATTGACATAAATTACCTGCACTTTGTTCTCAGTGAAAGCAACGCATCTAAAAAATAAAATTAAAAAAAAAATAGATTTGATACTTTTGTTTACAAGAGTTATTGGTTGTGCGGCTGAAAAACTGCTTTTTGGTCGCATAGATCGAAAAACAGTTTTTAAAGGTCCAATGGTTTTTAACACATTGACGGTGATGTCATTCATATGAGGCAAATGACAGTAATAGGTCCATGAAAACTGCGTCATGCATATGTGATGAAAACATAATTTTCCAAAAAATCTGCGACTTTGTTTATAATTGACACTTAATGTACCTGCTCTGTTTTGTGAGGTTAAAAAACTTAGATTTGATTCTTCCACTTACATGGTTATCAACCAAACTTAAAGTGAAATTCTTTTGCAATTAGAGACAACTTTTAACTACAAAATTATCTCAATTGATCAATTGCTAAGCATAAGCAGATATTGATCAAATGGTATGATAAAAATTTTTAAATCAAAATCTGGCAATATGCATTAAGTTTTACAGTAATTAAATATAGCATAAGAGTACAGCTACAGGTATAACAATATAATTTTTTTAAATATGATTATAAGATAACATAAAATATTTAAAAAAAATGCTTGGTGACCAAAAATAACATTCTATACAGCAGGGGCAAAGTAAAAAAATATTTCTCTTTGCCGCAAGTCCATTGCTTTGCTAAACCCTAAACAATTATAGTTAAAATTTTGCAGTGTTCCAAAATAAGAAAAAAGTTGGAAGTTGTTTAAACTTTGATTTTTTACTCTTATACCAATTTCAGTTTTGTACGTAAACTTTAACCTTTTCGGTTCTAATTTTTTTTGTCAATGATTTTGTATTATTTATTAGTTTTTTTAATATACTGGCCACTGGAATTCTGATTCAAAAGGTGTTATCGAAAAAAGAGCTTTTTTCTGTTTGTTTTTTTATTGGACATTACTGTCCCAGCAGACCTTATGAGCGGGACAATAATGTCCCAACAGTTTTTGAGTACATACAGTTGTGAAAGCATTTTTTATTATTCATGACAAATAGCAAAGCAATCTTTGCAATATGGAAGAGAGCAGCTTTTGCATAAAGTCTTTGTTCTCTTCTCGACTCCTTTTCGTGCTCATCCTGCGCATCTTCTGCATGTTTTTCCTTTTACAGGAAGGTGTTCCCCCACATTCGTTCACTTGTTTAGAGCGTCTTCCTGATCGTGAGCTTCTCTTTACAAGATTGTCACCTTGCCCTTTAGCTATAAGGTTTTCAGATAATTCACAAAGGAAATCCAAGAATGCCATTTTTAGTTTACGATATAGTTCTTTGTGAAATACCCACGAGTTGACTGCTGCAAAGTTTTTTTGATAGCTGATTTTCAAACGTTTTTTGATACTCATCATATTTTACTTTGATACATTACTTTGATACTCATCATGCTACTACTCATTCAAAGATTTTTTGATACTGCAAAGGTTTTTTGATACTCATCATCTCATGTGGATTAGTTTTTTTGACAGCTCCTCTTTTCTGGTTTTTAAAAATTTGTAACATTTGGTTCGTGTAGTAGGATATTTTTATGAGCAAGCTCCATGTCTAAATCTACAGAAATATATCATATATTGCAGATGTCTTCGTTAGATCATGTGTTATCTTGTATGATCGTTCTGCTGCTGGAGTAAACTTGGGCGTAAAACTAGAAACGTCCTTCCACACAATGGAAGGCAAAGCATTCTGTGGATCAGCCGAATCTACTACTTGAGATTGATTTTGTGTTGCATCGGAACCATCGTCTGAGTTATCATCATCATCCGACTCATCTGTTAACATTCCTTCCTCCTCTTCACTTGTTGATCCATCATGTGAATCAGTAAATGTAGGATCAATCACTGAATTATTTAAATCCCGTTTATTGCTGTCAGATTCAGAAAAGAAATGCACAACTAGAGACAGATTATATTGAGAAATTTTTGCGGTAAGATAAAGTAAAAGATTGACAAATACAAAATAATAAGCTAGGTACACTGCGAAACATGAATTATATAGTTGTTATAACTTAATCCAACTAAAAATATGTTTCCAATATAGCAGACTGCTGGGACATATTTATCCCAGAAACATCTAACAAAAATGCCTGCTGGGATAATAGCGTCCAACTACAGAAAACACTGGAAATTTGCAAGAAAAAGCGAGGGAAACACAAACTAATTTTACTAAAAAGCAAAAAAGCATGTCATTAGAAAATATTAAAGCTTTTTTCTTACAATCTTTACTCTCTTAATCTGCGTTTTTGCTGAAAAGAAGCACAAAACAACTTGGCAACCGAATACTTGAGCTAAAATGGCGTACTATTGTATAGAAAACGCGCAAAAATTTTAGCCAAGTGCAATCTCGTTGTTGTCATCTAGCGGTATGAATCAAAAAAGTCTAAAATCTGCTTAAACTAAGCTATTACAGAAAGCCTTTATCCCAACAGACAGTTTAAAAAATTTGCGGGACATATATGTCCTAGGAGTCTCGAAAGAGTTAAAGCTATATCACCCTTTTACTTCCGACCAGCGTACTTCCAAGTCAAAACTTTTATACAACAAAACGCTCAGCGAATGGTATAATTTGCTTTAAATTATAAATTTTTTGTATTAAATTTGAGTAATAAAATAGCGACTAAAATTGATATCAAAAAGTCCGTTAAAAGTGCGGATTCGTAGATAAAAACCATTTTCTGCTTTACCCCACCTTTATCTAATTATAAAGACAAGCTTGCTGGGAATTTTTTAGGAAACTATGTTATACATGCGGTATGAAATGAACAAGAAAATTAAAAATTTTAAATTTAGTTTTGAATTTGAATAAAAATTTAATTATTTAAAGCATTTTAAAAGTAAAATAGAAAATTACTTTAAAAAAATGACTTTGATTTTTATAAAATTTTTATGAAATGCTCTTGGCAGGCAATATGTTAAAAAGATAGAAACAAATTCAAATTAGTTTTTTTAGCATACAATTTTCAAAAGACTTTTATAAACTCGTAAAAATCTGCATAAAAACAATAACATAGAATCATAAATATTTTATTTCAAAAAAGAAAGAATTGTCTTTAGCACGATAAAAATAATATAAAGCAATTTAGCTTGTAGAGTTATACTCATTGAACACCCAAAAGACTATATAATATTACCTATATACAATTTATTCATCTAATCTCAATTCTGCAATTTGGAAGTTAAAATATTAAACAAAATATTCTTGACACGGATGTTTACTGTATTTTAAAGGTGCAATATTTTTTCTTTTATAGTGCAGGGACTCACCCCCACTTATTTGAAGAAAGTCTGCTTGCAAATATTATATTTTCTGGAAGTTTGCTAAGTTTCAATTTCGATTCATTTGCAAAATAACTATAAATTGATTTTTGTTTTATACTGTTACGGGCTAATTGTAGAAATAAATCGTTCAAAGATTTAACTCGTATTTATACTAGATAATACAACCTTTAATTTTAGCAACATTTAACAATCTGTTGAGACTGTCGCATTGGGTCTTTCAAACGCATGTAAGTATTTTTAATTGTTTTACAAAAAACACTGGTCAACAAAAAAAAATTATTTTTTTTGCATGGACTTGGAGAACGAAGTTAGGGTAACTTTGGGGTGCTGAATCCGAATCTGAACTCAGATTTTCTCTATCACATCACGTTTTTGTGCAATTTGCATTTTTTGTAGTGCTGCATTGTGTGAAAGTTGCTCATTCGCTCAGATGTTTGATGCCATTGATCAAGCACAAAAGCAACATTAAAAACATAGTTTTTAAACCAGTTTTGCGAAATGGGAAAAAAAGGCCATAATATTGTTTATGGCGCCGGAAATTCGTGAGAAACTCAACTTCTTGTTTCGATGTTGGATACGAAAACTAGCCATGAAGTTACAAAAATTGCATTTTGCAGACAAGGTAGTAAGGTTAAGAAAGGTTGTTCTTCTGAAACATATGTTTGTTTGTAGCAGCAATAATTTCTAAGCAGGAGTGTTTGTTAATATGTTACAGGTTTAGTAATATTTACAGTTCAGTTTTTTTTAAAGCTTTTGTTCTGTTTCATCTTACGTTAAGGTCTTAACATGTTTGTGACTTCCAAGCAAAGAAAATGCTGCAATGACCCAGATATTTTCTGTTATATCTGTGGTTGTTTTACTTTACCACCTCAAAGACGTAATATCAATAGTTTAATCAAAAAAATTTATCTTGCTTATTTTGGAGTACCGCTTGGTGACCAGGAGAAAAGTTGGGCGCTTCACCAAGTTTGCACAACGTGTGTTAAAACATTGAGATCCTGGTCTCAAGGAAAGAATGCGAAGCTCAAATTTGGTGTGCCAATGGTATGAAGAGAACAAAAAAATCACGTGGATGACTGCTACTTCTGCCTCGTAAATGTCAAAGGATTCAACAAGAAAAACAAGCAACACTTGCAATACCCAAACATACATTCTGCTATGCAACCGATTCCCCATAGTGATAAAGTACCTGTATCCATTTTCACCAAGCTTCCAGACATTGATGAGGACCAGCTTAGGTCTTCCACGTCTTCAAGCAATTCTGATGGTGATGATGAAGAACAGGATATAGCGCACGAGGCATGGAATGCTGACCGAGTTTCTTTTTATAGTCAGTCCGAATTGAATGATTTGATAAAAAATTTAAATTTGCCAAAGCAATACGCTGAAGTGCTGGCTTCCAGACTGCAGGAAAAACATCTTCTCAAAGCTGGTGCAAGTGTTTCATTTTATCGTAACCGGGAAGAGAAATTAAGAAAATACTTTTAGTCTGATGGCCAGCTTGTTTACTGTACAGACGTTGAGGCGCTTTTTCTTGCTATGGGTTTGTCTGCATATTGTTCAAATGACTAGAGACTTTTTATTGATAGCTCAAAAAGAAGCCTTAACTGTGTGTGTCCTGCTCCATAATGGTAACCGGTATGGATCCATTCCTATAGGACACTCTGTCACTCTGAAGGAAAACTACGTAAACATCAAGGTTGTGCTTGAAAGACTGAAGTACTGCATTCACCAGTGGTTGATATGTGTGGATTTTAAAATGGTGAATTTCTTATTAGGGCAACAAGGAGGTCATACCAAAATATTCTTGCTTTTTATGCTACTGAGATAGTAGAGCCAACGAAGAGTATTGGGTAAGAAAAGAATGGCCACCAAGAAATACAATAAAACCTGGAGAAAAGAATATCGTCAATAACCCCTTGGTTGATCGGAAAAACATCATTTTGCCGCCACTACACATCAAACTTGGACTAATGAAGCAATTTGTCAAAGCACTTGATTGTTCTGGAGACCATTTTGGATACATTTGTTCAACCTTTCCTGGCCTTAGCTACGAGAAGAAAAAAAGCATGGATATTTGATGGGCCTTAGATCAGAACGTTGCTCAGGGACCAGCATTTTGTGACTACAATGACTGTCGTCGAGGCTCGAGCTTGGAAAGCATTTTCTAAAGTGGTCCATAACTTCCTTGGTAATAAGAGAGCTGACAATTATATAGAGTTGGTGGAGGAGCTTCTTCTCAACCTACAAGATCTTGGGTGCCGAATGAGCATTAAAGTGCACTACTTGCACAGCCACCTCAGCGAATTTCCCGCGAATCTTGGCGACCTTAGTGAGGAGCAAAGAGAGCGTTTCCATCAGGATGTCAAAGTGATAGAAGAACGTTATCAAGGTCGATGGAACTGCAACATGATGGCAGATTACTGCTGGAGTTTGATGAGAGATGTCCCTTACGCAGTTCATAAAAGATTAGCAACAAAAAGAAAATTTTGGATGCCATAATGTGATTTCGTTTGTGCTAAACTATGCGTTGGATTTGTGTACAGTCGTACGGATTGTTGCGGTGTGACAGTGTTACTTTTTTGTATATTTTTTGCTTGGTTTTGCTTAAACCTGCTAATGTAATTTTGTGAGAATGACGCAAAACGAAAAAACTTAGATTTTCATTGATGTCGTACCTGTGCTGAGCATAATGCTCCAGGTTGTGTATTTTTAATATATTTCGCTTATTTACTATTTATATATGATGTGGTCAATAATACACAAACACGGTTTAAGATTACAAATAACTTTAAAAAGTCATTAAAAGGAGATGCTGCCTTCCATTGTAAACATTATTCCACTTAAGGGCACTTAAACGCAACATAAATTTATTAATTTTTGGCAAAAATTTGCAATTTTTAAAACATTAAGTTTTTATATCTCAAAAACGTGACGTGATTAGCAAAAAATAACACCAAATTTGGATTCAGCGCCCACAAATTACCCAAAATCAGTTGCAAAATCCATCCAAAAAAAATCGTGTTGACCTGTGTAATCATTCAAAATATATTCCGTTTTGCTTAATACGTCAAATTTTAAGAAGCTATTAAATTTTTAAGCTTTAACTTCTAAAACCTTTTAAAATTAAATTGATAATAAAAACTGCTTGAGTATTTGAAACCCACCGCAACTTTTGGAAGGTCATTTTAAAAACAACAGTACTATGCTTTTGAGCACTAAATGCAAGTGCCTTTTATTTGCATAATAATTTTCCCAATTTGTTCGAAACGAGACCGGTTTGGTTTTCCTGTTTCAGCTATAAAGGGCACGTGCGTCTCATGTTATACAAACCAATCTAATAAATAAATTAAAAGTATTATTCGAATATTTGTCGTATTTAAAATAATTTAAAGGCAGTTGTTCAACATATTACTTAATTGAAATATGTAGCTCAAGCGTGATTAACACCTTATCTGTTGATTATTACAAACAAAGTCAGTGGGAAAAGGTGTTAAAAAAAATGCATGTCATTGAGTTGTTCTTGTAAGCTTAACTTTTATTAAAAAACTATAACCTGCAGAAAAAAAGTGAAAAACATTTGTTTATCGCACTTGTTCCCACTGACTTTTAGGTTTTGTCACCTTCAGGGAGATATTTTACCACTTTTCAAGCACTAATAAGCCTACTTAGACGCCATGGCTTCATTAAAAAGAATTTTAGAAAAATTTTTTTGTAATCTAGGCCAACAGTGAGTGGTTGCAACAGTTAGTACGACATTTTGCTTTCTAAAGGGAGGAGGTTAAACTGAAATCATACTTTACCCATGAAACTTCAAAATGCTAAAAACTAAAAAGTCTTTAGCCTGTTTGAAATCTTTTGGCTTATCAAAGACAAGTAAAAAAGCATTCGTGAGTGTGCTGAAATATGTATGGTAGAGAGTACAGCTCTCTGAAGCTACATTTTACGCCAAGAATTGTAGCACAAATTACATTTCTATTCATTTCTGTTTTTTTTTTAAAGCAACATTAAAAGTAATTTCTTTAATAAAAGATCTCGAAAAGACTTTTAATTTTTTTTCATTAAATACACTAATGCAAGTAAACAGAATTAAGTTAATAAAATAATTTTTATTATAGTATTTGGGAGAATACTAAAAAGTGTAACGCAATGCTACTTATCATGTTTGTAACTTCCCTTATTTGTGATAGTTCTTTCACTGTACAGGTTATTTCCCAGCACATGATTTATCATGCGTTAAGCTTTCATCGAATTCATTGTGCTTCATATGGTGCTGATGTATGTGGAAGGTTATTAGGATGTGTTCTTGCGCGGTATCCGATAAATTGATCCAAACTAATTGTTCGAAAACAAAATGATTGAGATCAATTGCTGGAAAAGTAATTTCTCGAACTATCGATTGCTCGAAAGATAGGTTGCTCAAGAGAAATTGTTAAGTTAAATAAAGAAATATATTAACAACTACAATTTATAAATTTATTTTGAGCAAATAAATTAAACATAAAATTAAAAAATGCGCGTTATGATATAGACAAAGCGCGTTAAACATCACAGTGCAATTGAAATTCGGCTTTTGAGCAACCTGTTTTTTGAGCAAATTGATAGTTGGAGAAATTATTTTTCCAGCGATTGATCTCGATCCTTTTTGTTTTCGAGCAATTGATTTCGACCAATTTACCTGGATTCGGTCTACAGTTTGCTCAATGGTGCCGCAGTCACAATTTAGTGAAGGAGCTAGACCACATTTGAGTATTAACAAATGGAATCGCCCAAGACCAGTTCGCAGGCGATTGAGCTTAACCCAAGTTGTTCGCATTAAGCTCATTTTAACAGGCCTGGCACTGGTCATGGGTATGAAAACAATACACCTGGATGCATTTTCGCAGTATTCGGCGTTCCATCTGTAATTTGTCCACTGAGAAGCGCGGATTCTAAGTCGGAAAAGGTTGTTTAATAGATTCCGGAAAGCTGGCACAAGCGGGCGTCTAGATTTTAGCCTTTCTAGGAGAAAATCTGAGGATCCGCTTGAAAGACAATGCAGAATGGTCAAGGTCCAGGAATTCACAGTAAGCCAAGGCAAATGTGCAGCCTAGTCGGGAAGTAAAGTTGGATGGATGCCCAAAAGTATAGTCAGGTAGTGGTCCGTTGGTGTTAGACACGGGCATCCAGCGACTGTCCATGAGATGTCTATGACAAAGCATTATTCAGGACACTGTCTATGAGGCAAATGTGAGCGCTGTGACATTAGACTGGTGCAAAGTACGCAGCTGTTGAGTAGGATATAGATAGGGCAACTGTGCCATGTGATTTGACACCAGCACCCCATCCTGATCCAAAAAGTCGCCTCACCAGTGTGACGTGCGAATTTAGTCTTTTATACAATGCCTCTAGATGGTGACAAAACGTGATCAATCTGTCCCGTTTTTCCCCAAAATATATAGGAGTTGGATAGAAATCCCTATTCTATTATTGTTTGAGACTTTTAGCTCACTCTTAGTTTCTCAGTTATTTAAAAAAAAGGCTGCCGTTACTGTCTTAGTGTGGCTGCGCTTCAAACTTTAAGCCTGGAGGTACACTGAAAGTGCAGTCATGCCTTTACTTACAGTCCCCTCCGAGTCCTTCCAGTATTATAAAGAGTGTAACAATGCTAAATCGTCAGCATAAGAAAACTTAAGGAAATCTTTGAAGGCAGGTCGTTTGTACAGATGTTGGAAAAAAAAATAGCGAAGACCAATCCCTAAAGAACTCCGTTTATAAACGACGTAGCCTGTTTTGCTTGCCTGCTTTGCTGCAACTTCGGTTTTGGATAAGCTCCATAATCGTTCTGACAATGTGCGTATCAGGAAAAAGTTTTAGCAGCTTGCAGGTAAGGCTACGGTTTCGGCCAAGACTTATGCAGTTTGATAACGTAAGATAACTTTTTTTTTTTTTGAGCGAAACTGCTAAGAGACCAAATTTTTTTTTTCTAATCGCGGCAATTTCACAACGTGCTCTCTTTGTTTTAACTTGCCAACGTGGTCGGTCCGCAGTGAGTTGTTTCGATTTGGAGTTGGTTAAAAATTGCATGATTTATATTTAATCATTTTTGTGTTTATAGAGTGACCGTCCGAACGTCTTAAAGTAAAAATTCAATTAAAATTCAGTTTAGTTTTAATTATAAAGTAATGTTTAAATTAGTATTGGTATTCCTTTCGATGTAATAGTTTTGGTAGTGTTGTCAATATATTTGTTAATGAAATCTGGTGCTAGTGAGAGAGTTTAAAGCTTTTAAAACAACGGTCATCAATCAAATAGAACTGCGGAAAGATTTGATTGCATTAAAGTTAACACGGTCCAATTTGTTGTTAAAGTTTGTAGAACTAACTTAAGGTTTGGTTGTAGGTAGCCAGCTATAGTTAAAACGGTCCAATTTGTTGCTGAAGCTTGTAGAAGTAATTTAAGGTTTAGTTGTTGGTAGACAGCCATAGTTAAAACGGTCTAATTTGTTGTCAGAGCTTGTGGAAATAGCTTGAGGTTTGGTTGTAGGTAAACAGCCATAAGTTAAAAAGTCTTTTATTGTTATAACTTAAAAATATTAATAGTTTTGGTTGTTGGTAAAAAGCCATAGTTAAAACTGTTTAACTTTTTGTTGGACTTGGTTATTGGTAAATAACCCCAGCTTCGGTTGCTGGTGAACGGCCGTAGTCAAACAGACAAAATTGGTATTTGGTTTAGTGTTGATAAACAGATATTAAAATTGAAGGAAGCTCAGAATCTTGAAGTAAAACTTTGAAGTCGGAAACTTTGATGGCTAGAGATTATACTGAACCAGATACATCTAATGCAAAAGCAAAGTACGTCAGCAAAGAAAAATGTGGGCAGAGCGGGATTGGTTCAGCGTCGATGATTTCCACTGCAAGATATCGCATGGAACCAAATTTGGCAAAACTTTGCTTAGATCACATTCGCAAAGAAATAGAACTTAAGCTAAACTGCTTAACTGCAGAGCAAGAGCAAAAGATGTTGGAGTTTCGCTTACCTGGAGAGCAAGCGAAAAAGATGTTGGAAACAGAAGCCGAAGCCGCAGAAGCTGCAATTATTGCTGATAATGCGTCATCATGCCAAAACCGTAGATCACAATTAAATGACGTGGCTCCATCTATGGGAAGCCCTGAAAAGTTTGACGTCTTTTTGAATAGCATCACCGGGAATACAATAAACTAGATTTTGACCGAAACGATGGAGCGCTTGCGAAAGCTGCTCATGGACTGGTTTGGGAGAAACCTTTTCCGCCGCTGAGAGGCGAAGCAGGATTGGCAATTTCCTTGACATCATCGAGAGCTGGTGGCCCAGATGTTTTGAGGTTTTCCTTGGGTCCGGTTCTTTAACAGTTGTTTCATGGTCCGGCCGTTAATGCAAATGGTGTTGCAAAGACAAGATTGTTGAACCCTTCCGATACAAAAAGGTACAATCCGAGGTTAACCACTAAAACTTGCTCTCCAGGTAGGAATCGTGACACTGGTTCCCAATCAACAGGTGAGTCATTTACATTGTGTGACATAGCTAAAATGTTAGATCGAAGCCGGGGATGGAACCATTATCAAAACTAAGTAAATTTTATGGAGATCCACTGGAATAGTTTAAATTCATTTAATTCAAGTTTAATATACAATTTTAGGTATCTACGGTATGAACGGAATGATCCAGGTCACGCTCTTTATCTGCTGTTTGAAGCTACTGGTGGCCAAGCGCATAAACTTATATCCAATTGTGTGACGTTGCCACCTAAAAAAGGTCTATCAGAAACGTTTAATCTTCTTCATAAAACATTTGGCAGTCCTCAAGTGGCTGTTCGGTCATTTATAGAATCGGTATGCAATGGAAGCCCTATCGTAACACAGAAATGGGATTACAAAATTTTTATTCTGATTTAATTAATTGTAAGACAGTTTTAGAAGCTGTGGAGGCTTATAACTTTTTAAATGCTGCTTCAGTAACAAAGAAAATATTTTTGCGTTTTCCTCATGCTCTTCAAGAAGGGTTTGTTAAGCTAGCTGCGGAACGTGGTTCTGATTTGAACGTCGTGCCCTTTAACCCATTTATCTAATATGTGGAGTATAAATATAAAAACTCGGTGGAACAATGGCTTTTGGTTGTTACTGCAAACAATACAGCTGATTTACATTCAAAAGTTGTCTCCTCTTCACAAGTTTGTAAGTCTGAGAACTGGCTAAAGAAACCCACCTTTTACCGTTATAAATTTCTTTTAGCATCGAAAAAATTTTCGATGTTCTGTGTCAGCATAACGATTAAATCCACTGTTGAATTTCCGCGTCAAAACCCAGCCTGCTCTTTAGGGAAAAATGAATCAAAAAATGATTAATCTGATAGATTTTAATCCAAAAGTCACTGCAACATATTCCGCTAAAAATTCATTTTTCGTCTCTATTGTTTACCAAAAATAAACTCTTTTTTAAAAAAGTTATTTTTTGTACATGATCTCTGAGATAAATTCCAAACCAATTCTTTATGAAATCTCAAGTCTATTAAGTGGAAAATAGTAGAAATTTCATTTTCAAGTATGGAAACGTGCTTCTCATGACTTCGAGATTGTTGTCGTTTATACCAAAATTATTTTTTATTGAGAAATACATTCGGTTGTGAAACTGGAGCAAAGCTTTTGTTGCCTAACCTAGAATATCACAAATCCAGCTTTGCACAAGCTGAGATAATTTTTTATGACAATGAATAAAATTGATATCTTTTATGTTGTTTTTAGATTTTGACGTTGCGCATGTAATAACGTACATCGTTTAGTCGCTGCTTCCTTATTCACAATCTTTATTTCTACATGCACTATGATTAATTTCAAGTTGATTATGAGTAAAATGAAAATAAATAAAAAAAAAATTATTTTAGGGCAATTTATCGATAACAATTAATTTAACCAAAAAACTTTTATGATTGAACTATCTTTTTACTATATTAACTTTTTTAACAGTCAATAATTGAATCTGTTTGTTTTCTTTAATTTTAAGTATATTGTTTTTTCTTTGGTAGGTTTTTTGTAGTTTTGGAGAAACCCGTTTGTTTATGTAAAAAAGTTCCCCGGATAATAACATTTTTTTCAATAAAATATGTGGATGTTTAAAACTAATTTTCAAAGTGATTGGTTTTAGTATTAAACCAGACGCACCGCAGTCGATTTTAAAATTATAATTGAAAGATCTAGATGTGGCTAAGAGGACTCAACATTCTACATTTTCAGAAAAGGATTTTTGGCATACGAAAATAAATAATTATTGTATAATCTTTATTTGATTTTTGAGCAAAAAAGACAAATTTTAAACTCACAATACAATACAAACCAGGACGACAAAAAAAAGCATGAGTGGCAATTGCCTCTCTACCACCAATATATTTTAAACTATAATTTCAACTAAAATTATATTTAACAAAGTTATAGACAACAAAAATAATTTAAGCAAGAGATCATTATCGTTTTTTTGAAACAAACTTAGCAAATAAGAGTAGTTACAAAGGAAAAAGTTTTAAAGAAGTCACTTTTTTTTTAAAGAAGTAATCTCGACAAGAATAAATTTTAAAGTATCGGAGAAAATTTTTACTAAAAATTTTAGTTAAGACCAACAAAATTTTTTTAGTTTTTTTCTTTCTGTCTATGTGAAGCCCAATAGCCAGCTTTTTCATTCTACCGCTAAAGAAAAACTTTTCTCGATATTTTTTTTGTAATCGATACATATGGGGAGAATGGATAAAATATCTTTTGGTTGAATTCTAACTGTTTATTTTTTTGCTGTTTGATTGACAACATCAACATCACATTTAGTGTCATTGTAAGCTTTAATGCTTTAAAAACAAAACTTTCCGCTCAATCGCTTTAGAACAAAGTTGAATGCCTTGTGATTGGCAGGGTTACAATTTTTTTATAAAAATAATTTAAACTGCATTGCACGTAACCTCGTTCTATCAGTAATTTTAAGCAGAACAACAAGGCATTTTTTCTTTAAGAAGAAAATAACTTGTATTTTATTCCAATATCAAATTACTGAAGAGCTAATGCCTATTTTTTGTTATTCTATGCAGATATTAAATATTTAATAGTATTTCTGTTTTTTGTTAAATTGATAATATTGGACTAAAAAAGTTTAAAAACTGATGCTATATATTAGCCCAACAGGTTTAAAGAGCCCTGTCACGCATCAGGTACCACGTAAATCTATGTGTTGTAACAATTCAGTACTGGTTGTCAAATGTCATCTTTGATCATTTAAACACATTTGTGTGCGCAGTGGTGGATATTGGGTGAGGCGAGTGAGGCGATTGCCTCGGGCCCCCCTTTTTAAAAGTTATCGAGGGACTCCCTTTTTGAAAATACCGCGTGTAGTTTTATTTTGTGGTATTTTACATGGTTTCATGAACCTCAAAAACTCTCAAAAGTTTTCAGCAAATAGGTGAAATTTATGTCACATAATATGGCATATAAAATAATGTTGGCAGAACACTTAAAATTTAAAACAACAATCCATAAAATCTCCTCAGTTTCTATGTATTGCAGAACAACTACATAATGTAAAGTATTCTCAATTTAGTCAGATTCATATAAAAGTTATCCAAAGGTGATTGAAATTTAGCAGTAACAACTCTACAACTAAAAATATGTAAGAAAAAGAGAAATCTTGTTTTAAATTTAAATTTTTTCATTGATAAAATTACTACTTAAAATTAGTTGTATTTATACATCAATATTAATTGCTTTACATAATTGCAACAAAATAATGACTAAAAACAACAACATAACTAAAAAATTTACGAACACTAGTAATAAAAAATACATCCTTTTTTCTTTTTGTAGCAAATGCTTCATGTACAATAGAAACCAATAGAAAACTAAATCCAGTCTGCAAATGTTTTACCATTAACCAAATTTATATAGAAATTTTCACTTTTTTTCAAAGTTCTAAGTTGATTCATATGCAATTTATTCATTTACTTGACTTTCAAGACTTGATTGCAGCTTTTTTTAAGGGGTTTAGCATTTTTCAAAACTGACATTTGACAACTGGTTTGTGAGATGATCTGGTAAAAACAACTGCTTAATTAAAGTTAAAATTTTCTATATTGTCATTCTGAAAAAAATTAGAAATTATTTAGATAAAATATTTTGATTTCAAATGACAATTTTAAAAGGTAACCTAACATAGAATAAGCTAAATGGCTTCTTACATTAAATTTGTGATTATCAGTGGGTCTATCTTGCACAAACAACCATAATATTAAATGGTTTTGACAATACGTATTTCACAAGACTTTTATTATTTTTACAATTTTAGTTTAAAGCTAGCTTTATTGCAAGTTTGCATTTCATATTTCTATTCCTTCTAGACAAAACTCTTCGAAAATTTAATTAAAGCAGCATAAGCTGAAAATATTAAATAAATAATTGGCTGCTTTATAATATATTAATACATTAACAAATTTTTATTTTGGGTTAGTATTTTTTTGACTCATTTGCCTAAAAGCAAGCATAATTATAATTTTTTACAAAGTTTTTTAGCTGTCAAATGTAATTTAAATTATTTTTTTGTAGAAATTAAGGTATTCATATTTCAGAAAAGTTCATATTACCAGCATTTCTTAATCTTTTTTGTATTAAAGCTTCTCTTTCTAATAATGTTTTAGGCCATAAATTTTTTGATTCTTATAATAAAACTTGTTGTACATTGTGGAGTCGGCATAATTGTTGAGATTTAACATTATTTTACTCGACTGAATTAATTGTTATTGTTATATCTATATTCGATAAAAAAATTGTTTTTGTTGTTGTTGCTATGTAATCAGTGCAAATCTGTTTTTACTGCTAAAAAAGGATCAGATTTTTGTCTGTGATAGTAGCCTAACTATTTAGTCAGTTTAATTTTAATTCTGTTAAAATATAATTTGACAAATTTATTATTTTTTGAGACTATCAAGACTATGGAAGAAATGTTTATTTTGTAGTGGTGAGAAAGTTTCAAATATATACCTCTAATTGATTGTATGCATGCTAACAGTAGTCCAACAAATTATAACTTTCAAATTCGAACCAAGTTCGAGTCCTTTTCAAAAGCTCGAACCGATTCCAAATCCAAGACTACCAAAAATGATGTAATTTTAGTATAAGTCCATAAAAGCATGAATCTGAGTCTACGAAATTCGAATTTTCAAAACCATTTTCCCAATTCGTTTCTATGCATTGCATATAACCTAGCTTGCTAAGCACACAAAAACAATTACAAGTCAACAATTATTGATTTGAGGACTTGGGTCGAGTCCTTGTTTTTGTAAAAATGAATCAAATCGAGTTTGAGCAATGATGAAATTAAAAAATTAAAAAAAATTAAACAGGTTCTTTTCCCTATAGTATAGAAGTTATAATAATAAGTTTTTTCATTGTCAGAGATATAAAAATACATAAATTACGTTAAATTATGAACGCGCTCGCAGAACGTTATGACATTCATAAGAACGTGTTCGCGCAAACCGGTGCACACTCCCTGAATCCCATCATTGAATTCAAGTCTGTCCCAAACGTTTTCAAGTAAAAAAGAGGATTTTAATCGTAAGCATATACATGGGAGGAAGGAGTTTAAAAGTTTAAAGGAACTTTTAAACTACTTCCTCTCATTTTGAAAAATGAAGAATATGCAGATCAATTAAAAGACAATAGAGCAGTAAAAAAGTGTAGAGAAAAAAAAGTTTTCACATTATTTTAACTTTTATACTAATTGTGTTTTGGTTTGTAAACCCTGTACTACCACAATTGATCGAATGACAGTTAATCGATCGACAGTTGATCGAAACGACACTTGATCGAAACGAATATTGAAACGACACTTAATCAAAACGAGATCAGTCTGAAACGAGATTTCACCAAAACAACACTTTATCGAAATGACATTTGATCGAAACGGCACTTGATCAAAATGACAGTTGATATAAAAAAAGATTTATTTTTCTATGTTTCTGCAATTAAACAATCTGTTTGTTACTGTAAATTAGATTCATAAAAAGCAGAGGCCAGCAGTAAGAAGACAATTTTTTTTATTTTTTATAATTTTTTGCCAATTTCAAGGTGAAGTTTTTTTAACAAGGTCTCTTAGCATAGGGAGGTAACAAGTTTTAGGGGGGCAATAAGTAGATCTTTTGTCATGGTTATGTTTCATTAGATGCTTATTGCATCATTTTTTTTTATTTTTTTTATATGGTCAGTTATTTAGAGAAAGGAGCATTGTGCCATGGCTCCACCCTTGTAGACCTCTTGCAGAAATCAGAGACAGATTCACAGAAAAGATCTTATTTTTAGAGATTTATGATTTTGGGACAAAAAATCAACAAAACCGGGGCAGATTTAACCCTATTCTTCTCAACGGCCGGGCTTCTGAAGCCCGGCCCTTGCGAAAACGTTTGTAATTACTTCATCTTTGTAAATAAAATTCTGGAATTTCTTGACTTTTCCTAATTTGAAATGCTGAATAAGATGGTACTGTTTTTAGGTGTCCCTGAACAAGGGTTAACGGGTAAAATAGATGTTTTTTAGAAAATTTGTGAATTTTTTCTGGTTTTTGCAAGCAGAGCGTGGAATTTCAATTTCACGCTTTTATTAAGTGACATGAATTTTACCAAGAATTGGCTTTGCGTGACGAAGCGAATTACGTCTTTTGCCGACTTCGAAATGCCTTAGGCGATGCAGAACTTATTTCATGTAAATCACATTTTCTTTTTTTAAACTTTTGGCGATTGCTTGGAAACATTTTACACATATACATTCTTTTGTATAAAAAAATTGTTGTTGGACTGTTTGAACACCAATCAAGCAGACAAAATTCAATCTTTACACTAAGCATTTTTATAAAACTTTCTTATAACTATTCATTCGTGGGAAAAAAATTAAATTAACTGGTTCACATCTTAGCTCTTATGCTGACGCCTTCAGACAATTAAGCAACACCTGACTTTTTATAATTAACTTTTTATTTATATTTCACGTTGCATTTGAAGTAACAGGCCGTTTTTATCTTGAAATTTTTCTTACAATGAAAAATCCGACGCAAAGTTTTGTAAATAAGTTTATAGCTTTTAAATGAGGGTTTTGCAAACAGAAAACATAGTATAAAAACAAGACGTTTGATACGACTGAATTTTAATAAAACAGGGGTTTACAACTTGTATAAATTCATGAGAGTTTTAAAGTCTGAAATTTGCACAAATGATTTTTTCCTCCCAAAAAATTTAAATTGCAAACTGTTTGATAAATTTATTTCGAAAGTTAAATAAAGACCAAAAAAACTTCATTCTTGAATTTTGAAAAAAATTTTTTATGTAAACGTAAAGATCATTTATAGTCTTCATTTTCCTTTGCAATAAATTTTATGTTTGAACTCAAAATGTCATTCAGAAAAAAATTGTATATGATCTCTGGTCTAATATGATTTATCCAATTATATTCTGACATTTTTTTAGTTTTAAAATGACCCACTAACTATAAACCTCTGAATAAAATCAACTTAGATATCTTAGCTATGGATAACCTAGGCTATTTGCAAGGGTTTTTCTACGTAAAACCTAATAAAGCTCCGGGCCTGAATTTTATGTGCATAGAACTTATAATTCATGTTAGAGCTGCTTTGAATTTTTGATTGCATAACTTTATCTTTTCCTAACTGCGTCAACTCATATTTCGAAAATCTACGAAAGAGCGCTTGTAGTCGCAATTCGAAAGAAAAAGAAGGCGGTAGAAGACCCAAAAAAGTTATTGACAAATTTATTAACTTTACGTCCCCTGGAATGCAAAAAGTCAACCGTGGATCAAGTCGTTCTGTTAATAATCGACAATTTTTTCGAGACTATAAAGAATGCCAGTGCTATTTGTCAATCTGACAGCTGCATATGACACTGTTATTTTATGCAAACTTGACTTTAACTGCAAGTTGCTGAGATTTTTTCTGAATAAATGTATAGTTCGAATGATTATAAAACCAGTTCACAACGAGGGTTTGACTCTAACGCGACAGTAAGCAAAATAATTTCGGGTGTCAGAGAAATAGTGTTCCTCGGAAATCAATCACAACTTTTTCAACATCTAGATGCATAATCTGCTTTCCACAATATCCAGATTAAGAAAAAATGTGAACTAAAAGTTTACAAAGATTATTATTCACTTGTGTGTTCAGTTCCGATTTATCTTGAAGTAAAACATTATTAATCACTCAAGTTTTGTCACCACCGTTTGGCATTGCGCAAAAAACTTTGCCTGTCCCACTGCTGAGGTAACGTGGGGTCTCAGAGCGGATGCTGGTGCCAAAACATCAAATATAAATCTCTTATTTTTAGTCTATTCAACAGCCGAGTATTGGAGCCTTGTTTGTTCTCGTAGCGCTTGGTTTATATATAGTGTCTTGAATGAGGCTTTGCGTGTAATCATTGATGACTCCGTCCCTCTCCAACAGACCACTTAGCAGTTTTTGCAAACATCCAGCCATCTGAGCTTTGAAAACTAGTAGCGACACTTGTTTTGGCTAAAGATGGTATTCTAGACCTGTGCTCCGCTACTTTTTCAAACATGCGGCACACTTTGAAAAATATCAAAAAGTAGCAGAACACCTAGACCAAGTATAAAGCTAAATTTTGAACGTTTTCCGTTATCTGAAATTTCATTTGGCTGTCATAAAAAACCTAAAACTCAATCTAAAGGCAAAAAGTAAAGTTTTTTTTTTTTTATTTGAAGTTACCAATTTGCGCATATCGTGCACAATCGAGCCTGGTTGAAAATTGATTAAAAAAATTATCAATTTATCAGCAGAGAGTTTTTATGATCACTAAATAAAGCTTCATATAAAAAAAGCGTTCAAAATTTAGTAAAGACCAAAAAAAGGTCTTGGCATTACACAATAAGATGCATTGTATATTGAATTTTTTAAGTTTTTTGGTTGCTATTTAGAGAAACATAACTTTATTTCTATTTCAAAGAGTATGTTTCTCGTTTTTTCGCAGCATATAAGTTGTAAAGCACTGCTCTAGATCTTGACTATGGTTTATTTATCTGTTATCAAATGCCTGTCGATAAGCGCAAAGGTCTAAACACTTGCTTGTATCTGCTATGCAAAAACTTGAACAATTTTACTGAATTAAGCGCATCCGATCTACCCATCACATGAATCATAGATCGAGTACTATGAGAGTACATGCGGCCGCGTGTTTTCTCCGCGTGCCTTAACCGTTCGAAATAGCGTGCCCAGAACAGTTTGAG
This sequence comes from Diplosoma virens, assembly GCA_963680785.1. Classification (NCBI taxonomy): domain Eukaryota; kingdom Metazoa; phylum Chordata; class Ascidiacea; order Aplousobranchia; family Didemnidae; genus Diplosoma; species Diplosoma virens. The sequence continues at coordinate 62,908,731 of OY796882.1, read as the reverse complement.
TTATGCTTAAACGCTCTCAGACGGGTTAAAGACAACTGGACGCAGGTGAATGGGGCAGCTTAACTAACCAGCCGATTGCCTCTAGTTGTCTTTAACTCGTCTGGTTGCGCCTAGTTCGTCGCGGCCAGTTGGCTCATTCCGCCTGCAGACTGTGCAGTAGTTTTGCGTTTTCATTTATGCACAGAAAAATGGGGCCTTGTTTCTTTCTCTCATTGCAAATACGGCACCTTGCACAAACCAGAGATGACGTTGTATCAAGGAGCACGAGGTCGGGCAGTTTTGGATAAAAAATAAACGGTTGTGGCTTGGTACATTGCCAACAACATTTAATCCAGGCAATACAATAGCAATTTGGAGTAAAAAAATAAAGCATGGGAGCCAGTCCTATTTACATTTATGTGTTTTACTTGAAGTAAATACTTTTACATGCTACAACAATTTCGTCATAGAATTGCCCTGTTTTACGTAATGATAAAAAAGGGCCTTTACAGCTTAACATCTTTTTCTCGAAGTTATCTTGGAGAGGTCTTGTGTTGATCAATATTTTCTGAAGGTAATTAATCTAATCTTCCACAGTGTAAAACAAAAATTGCACTTTTTAATTAAATATATGCAAGCCAAAATGTGTTATTTTATTCCATATTTCATGCAATTTTTATTTTTCATATTGCAAAATAAAAAAATATATCTATCTACTTTTGTTACCGAGATTTGCTTATTTTCTAGTTTTGCTTTTAGGTTTCCACTTGTTAATTAATTTTTTTGCCTTTTCTCTGCCTGTTTTTCAAACGATTTTTTTATTATAATTTTTTTGTAGGTGCTTGACTAAGATACCTTATGGTTATTTCCCAGTCACGTTGTCCTACATTTAATCTCAATTATTTGTTATGCGAATATTTGCAAATGTTTAGTGACAAAATAAATAAATGTGAATCTCAAATCTTCACAAATGTTAGAATATTGCTGTTCAAGAAATTTTTTATTTGGCTCTCTAGTTTTTATAAGCTGTAATTAGAGTTGCTAATAAAGACTTTCTAGTTGGAAAAGTGGCATAAAATGTTTTTTCTAATAGAACAACAAAATATAATAAAAAACGAACATCTACGATCTTGATCCGTTCCCATCTAAACGACACTTGCAACCTATCGCTAGCAATAATTCAACTGCACGTTGAAAGAAGGCCTTTGACTGGCTTACAGTTTGATGTTCAACGAAAAATTAAATAGATTTTGGGTGAAAGTTATTTCCGTGGGAGTGACTTTAATGTTGTAACATTTACACCTTGAAAATTATGCTTCAAAATCTAATTTTAGGAAACGTTCTTGTCTCTGCTATGATAATGAAATTGGACCAGGCCGGAAAATGCAAAAACAAAACATAAAAAAATCACGAAATCTGTGTCAAATATGCGGCTCTTCCGCGTCTTTGCGGCACTGCTAACAAATTTGCGCTTCATGCTTTGATCGATGCCGAGATATGTTCCACGATTAACAGTAACAGTTATATAGAGTAATATTGTTTTCTCAGTGTTTTTTTGCAAAGTCATGCGATGGTGTAGTTTCATTTCAATAATTAAAAAAACTCCTTTTGCGACAGTGAAATACGATGTGCATGTAAACAGTGATATATAAAAAAAAAAATTTGGTTGGTTTTATAATATCTGTAAGTCGATATCTTAACACAGCTAAATATCAAAACATAGCTAATATCAAATTCTTTTATGTAAAAAAAAATTCATTTTTGTTTTTTTATCTCTTTTTAAAAAAAGCAGCAATAACTATTAGTAACCACAAAAACATGTGGATAAAACATGTGAGCAAGTAAATGAAACTGGTCTAAAATATTTTTCATAATTCGACCATTCAAACAATGAAACAAGCTTCCTTAGCTTCTTCATTGTTTGTAATTGTCGTGCGCGTTGACGTCACTCTTTACGTCCAATTTTAATTAAGTTTACGACTGTTACAACAGCGAATCCGTTACAATCGCATTTCACGCTAGTTAAATGAGTATTTAAACGTAAAAATTGAAGTGACCTTGCTAAATTGCAATTTTGCATACTTTATCAAACAAATTTTCAAAGCCTTTTTTGCTCTAACAAAAGTTAAATAAATGATCTTTATCCTGCTTAAATTTCATAAAGATAGCTTAAATAGTTTTGGAGTTATAAATCGTTGATTTGGTTCTGAAGCCCGGCCGTTGAGGAGTCAATAAATCGAAAAAGCTTGAGGAGAATAGGGTTAAAGTACTATGTTTTTGGGACAAAAAATTGAAAAAATTGGGATAGATTCAAGGTTGTAAATTTTTCCTTTCATTATTTGATCAAATGTTGTTTCGATTAGGTGTCATTTCGATCAGGTGCCGTTCGATTAACTGTCGAGCCACATGTAAATCTTTCATAATAACTTTCTGTGTCTGCCACTGATTTGAGTTATTTCAAGTTTCTTATCAGAATCAATTCTTTTCCAATATTTCGTAGCCAATCTTTCTGGATGGCATTGGTAAAATGGTAATCGAATCCTTGTGACGGTATTTTTGGGGGTCCCTAATTTGCATTTTGCCTCAGGCCCCTAATTTTGAATATCCACCACTGTGTGTGCGTGTGCTTCGACAAAAAAGGTCAGCCGAAGTTTAGTGCGTGCACTCTCAGATCTCTTTATTTAAAGAGGATCTGCAACAGTGGCATTAGTGTATAGTCTTAGGCCGTCGCTGTTAAAAAAAATCCTTAAACGCTGCAAATTAATAACAATATACTGTATTAAGCAAAAAATGTTTACTCATACAGATTTTTTTCATTTTGACAATTTAAGTTCGTAGTCGCTAAATCTAACCCTTTGTCGGACGCAATGTAATTTGTCACACGTCCGAGCAGAATGCCATACAGGATCTGCACCAGGTTTAACGTCTTTTTTTTTGCTTTTAATGAAAGATGCAAAATCTGAGCACAATTTGCAAACTGCTATGCATCTGGCGTAGAGCATGCTTTTTAAAATACAAAGCTTTATAAGACGTCCATTGTCTTCATAAGATTTTGCAAAACTTTACTTGTATTGTTTTTTAAATTTATTCTCAAAACATGACTTGCAGACCACAAAAGTGTCAGACAAATCAAGTCACAATAATATATAAAAAATTTTTTTCACATATTGTATGTACTGGAGCAATGCTTAGTGCTTTGTTGAAATTAGTTCCAGTATAAAAAAATGTTGTATACTTAAGCAAAAATCTTATGATATTAAAAATAAAAAATCTTGATTTTACCTACCCTTTTTTGATTAAAAAATATTGAGATTTATCAAACGCATAGTATGTTGGGGTAACCCAACAATTATCAATTCCAAGAATAGCAGAAGACTGTCTACTTGCTTGTTCAATCTGAAAATAAAAAAAATATCTACAATATAAACAGAAAATTTAGTATATCAATGATTTATTTTTGAATAAAGGTAGATTTTCAAAAAACTCTTGTAACAAAAATGTTTAAAATAAAATGGTTTAATTTGGTTAAAGATTCAACCAAATATTTATTTGCATTATCTGAATTAAATTAAACAAAAAAGCCTTTTCTAAGTTTATCCAACTACGTTCACTTAAGAAATTAATCCTTTAAACCCAAATTTCTTAGTAGCAGAATGACGAATGTAAATAAACCAATAAACAAATAATTATCTATAGATGTATTTCGTGGTTAATTGGACATTCATATTTTGCTTTTGGTCTTTATTCAGTAACAAGTACGAATGAACATCTTTATGGCCACGTATTGGATAAAAAGCGCAAGAAAATTAATGTCTCCCTTGCTTTTCTCTACGGAGTAAAGTTTAGCTAGTTTGTTTGTAAAACCTTTTCTGTTTTTATTTTCAGAATTTTTTCATACCGTTTATAATTCGATTTACAAGGGCCGATATGTTGAAAAATGCAGCAAGTAGGCGATTTTAATTTGTTGCTTTATCGAGAAACCTAGGAGCAATTTTTAGCTATAAATGATCCATTTCCAACTTACTGACTGTAGTACTACGACAGTTGATCAAAACCATAATTGATCAAATATGAATTATTTAATTGAACGAGTTTTTATGATTGAACCGTTTCATTGTTATTTTAAATCAGATTATTAACATTAAAATGCAAATGTTTAAAGTTTTCACGCCATATTTTCTCACGTTTTTCCTTTATGTAATTTAATCTACTGTCGGGCCACGACTAATTGTATCGTGCATAACAGCTTTAATGTTCTTTTTGACTTTATAGTATATATGTACCGAGAGTTTCAGATTAAAAAAAGCAAAAACTTTATAGTTATTTATTTGTATTTTAAGTGATACAAAACAAGAGTAATTTCAAAATATATAATAGAAACATAATAAGCTGTTTACAAAGGTAAAATAATTCATTCAATTAGTCCGCCCTTGGCTTCAATGCGTGACTCTAGTCGTGGTCTGAACTTGGAGCATACCTTGATCACAACATCTTTGTTCATGTTATACCAGGCACGGTTTACTGACCGCTTGAGGACAGTCAGACTGCTGTGACGTTTACAGCAGGCCATGCTTTCTATGTGCCCCAAGATAGAAAAATCGAGGGGGCTGAGATCAGATGATGGCGGCTTCATGTTCTTTTGCCAGAAAATGACGTCAGCGTTGATCGTGCTGTGTGGGCTGATGCTCCATCCTGTTGGAATATAAAGTCCTTGCTGTGTTTCTCTGCAACTTCTTTCATCCACAGGATCAGAGTTTTTTGGGAACTTTCTGGTTTATGGACGCAGAAAGGCAAAATCCGGTCGGGAATCAAATCGGCAAAGCTTCATGGATGCTTGCCACAGCACCGAGGAACATTAGCGAGGCTGGATGTTTTGTTTTTGTAATAAACTTAGCAGTTGTGGAAACATTCTCATCAACTTCTGAGCCTTCCAAACGCATGTTCCGGTCATTACGACTGTTAGGAACTGGGTCAACGCAAAAATTTTTCTCATTCGAAAAGAAGATGATCTTGCCTAAATGTGCATACTTCAGGTAATTTACGAGGCTTCTGCATCGCACTGTGGCCGTATTGTTCTTTTCTGAGAGCAAGGGGACGCACTTTCTCACAAGGGACTGGCCATAAAGGTTGTTGCGCACTGCACGTTGGACAGAATTAAGGGAGATGCCCAGATCCTTGGCATGCGCTTTCATTGACTTGGTTTGTGTCGCTTTAATGCTCTTTTTGAGGTGAGAAAGGAGTCTAGGGGTCTTGACGGTGCATGTTTTAGGTTTCTTGGACCTCTAATCAAGTGGAGCACCTGTTTTCAGAAGTTTTTTTTACGGTGTTGACGAGGCTACGAGACACGCCAGCGAGGCCAATGATGTCATTAGTCTTGTGTCCGGTGTGTAGTAGAACTGCCGCCTTTTCTCTTTTGACTGTTACAATCTTTATTTTAAGAATGATTACTAACTGTTTATAAAAATTAGAAACTCAAGATAAGAACATTCCGGAAATAGCAAAAACGAAAAGAATTAGGTTGAATTCCTGTAAAGTATGCGGAAATGTTTTGCTTTTTTTTTATTTGAAACAACCGTATATATATATATATATATATAAAATTAAATTACAAAAGCCACAAAAGAGATTTTATTAAAACCTCAACAGTCTGTTTCGCCTTTACGGCTCATCAGGAGGTGATTCTAAACGCAGACGAAAAGTTAAGAAAAAACGCACGAAAAAGCTAATTATTATAGTTAAGAGCCTTAATATAATTAGAACTCTTAACTATAATAATTAGCTTTTTCGTGCGTTTTTTCTTAACTTTTCGTCTGCGTTTAGAATCACCTCCTGATGAGCCGTAAAGGCGAAACAGACTGTTGAGGTTTTAATAAAATCTCTTTTGTGGCTTTTGTAATTTAATTTAATTTAATGCTCTGAGTTTTCATTGAGCTCTTTACTGACAGTCTTGCCACTTTTATTATTATATATATATATATATATATATATGTGTAACAAATTTAACGTGAAATTAAGCTACAGTTGCATGCCAAACATGATGAACATTATCAACAATCACAATAGGAACCTCCTGCACCCCCACACCAGCGACAAAGATTTACCATGCAACTGCAAAAACCTTCATGACTGCCCACTCAATGGAAAATGCCGAACAAAATCTATTATTTACAAAGCATCCATCAGTGCTCCCAACTCACCGGCCCAACACTATTTTGGCTGCTGCGAAACTGAATTCAAAACCCGTTTTTATAATCACCGACAATCCTTCAATCACCGAAACAAAGCAAACGCCACCGAACTCTCCAAAACATTATGGAAATATAAAGATAAAGGAATCAAACCACGGATAACTTGGTCAATTGTTTGCAAATCATTTGCATACACCAGCGGGGCCAAACGCTGCAATCTCTGCTTAGCAGAAAAACTCGCCATCTTGCAAGCCGACCAGCGCACGCTCTTGAACAAGCGATCCGAGTTTGTTTCCAAATGCCGACACCGGAACAAATTTAAATTAAAGAAAGCCTAGCCTGATTTAATATTTCCCAATTTTTTCAAATTTTATTTAATTTTAATTTTAATTCGATTTTCCGATGTTTAAACTTTTAACTTTGCAATCCTTTACCCCCGTTTACGCCGTGTTTACTCATTGTTGTCGTGTTTCCACTATATGTATTCCTGCACCCCCCGATCTCCTCTATAGCCATTTCCTCGCTGTCCGTTCACGCCTCGCTACTTCCTTCCTTCACAACGTCCTTTCTCTCCCACTATCTACCGCGCATTTGTAATTTGATCGCCAGACAGTTTTTTGCAGCGTCAGATACGCAAACGTTTAGTTTGATTACAAAATTCTAAATTCTAAATTTTGAGTCTTACAGCTAGCTTGCTTATTTTAAATTTTTAAATTTTTAAATTTTTAAATTTTAAACTTTAAATTTTCAATTTTATTTCATTTTATTAATTATCTACCGCGCATTTGTAATTTGATTGCCAGTCAGTTTTCTGCAGCGTCAGATTAGTTTGATTACAAAATTCTAAATTCTAAATTTTGAGCCTTACAACTAGCTTGCTTACTCAAATATCTTAAACTTTAAATTTTCAATTTTATTTTATTTTACTTGTATTCACTTTATCCGTAATATTATTACTTTTGGCTCTTAACTATAATAATTAGCTTTTTCGTGCGTTTTTTCTTAACTTTTCGTCTGCGTTTAGAATCACCTCCTGATGAGCCGTAAAGGCGAAACAGACTGTTGAGGTTTTAATAAAATCTCTTTTGTGGCTTTTGTAATTTAATTTAATTTAATGCTCTGAGTTTTCATTGAGCTCTTTACTGACAGTCTTGCCACTTTTATTATTATATATATATATATATATACAAAATTTACTTAATCACTGTTTAAAAACCACAACAGTCTGTTTCATCCTTAGATTCATCAGGTGGTTACTTATTCAAATAGAATCAGCGGCAAAGCTGATTTATATGTATATATATATATATACAAAAGCCACAAAAGAGATTTTATTAAAACCTCAACAGTCTGTTTCGCCTTTTCGGCTCATTAGGAGGTGATTCTAAACGCAGACGAAAAGTTAAGAAAAAAACGCACGAAAAAGCTAATTATTATAGTTAAGAGCCAAAAGTAATAATATTACGGATAAAGTAAATATAAGTTAATTAAAATAAAATAAAATAAAATTGAAAATTTAAAGTTTAAAAATTTAAAAATATTTGAGTAAGCAAGCTAGTTGTAAGGCTCAAAATTTAGAATTTAGAATTTGGTAATCAAACTAAACATTTACGTATCTGACGCTGCAGAAAAACTGACTGGCGATTAAATTACAAATGCGCGGTAGATAATTAAAATAAAACAAAATAAAATAAAATAAAATTGAAAATTTAAAGTTTAAGAATTTAAAATTATTTGAGTAAGCAAGCTTGTAATCAAACTAAACATTTACGTACGTATCTGACGCTGCAAAAAACTGACTGGCGATCAAATTACGGGTGCGCGGTAGATAGTGGGAGAGAAAGAACATTGTGAAGGAAGTAGCGAGGCGTGAACAGACAGCGAAGAAATGGCTATAGAGGAGATCAGGGGGTGCAGGAATACATTTAGTGGGAACACGGCAACAATGGGTGGGAACATGACAACAATGAGTAAACACGGCGTAAACGGGGTAAAGGATTGCAAAATTAAAAGTTTAAACATCGGAAAATTGGATTAAAATTAAAATTTGAAAAAATTGGAAAATATTAAATCATGCTAGGCTTTCTTTAATTTAAATTTGTTCCGGTGTCGGCATTTGGAGACAAACTCGGATCGCTTGTTCAAGGGCGTGCGCTGGTCGGCTTGCAAGATGGCGAGTTTTTCTGCTGAGCAGAGATTGCAGCGTTTGGCCCCGCTGGTGTATGCAAATGATTTGCAAACAATTGACCAAGTTATTCGTGGTTTGATTCCTTTATCTTTATATTTCCATAATGTTTTGGAGAGTTCGGTGGCGTTTGCTTTATTTCGGTGATTGAAGGATTGTCGGTGATTATAAAAACGGGTTTTGAATTCAGTTTCGCAGCAGCCAAAATAGTGTTGGGTCGGTGAGTTGGGAGTACTGATGGATGCTTTGTAGATGATAGATTTTGTTCGGCATTTTCCATTGAGTGGGCAGTCCTATACGAGTATATATATATTTAGCAAAAGTGATTGGACAAAGCCCGGCTACCGCCATAGTTGTCGGAACAAACGAGATGCAAAAGACATGTCTATTGTAAATCAAGTACGATGAAGCGTTAAAGTCAGGACAAGGTTCCGTTTCGCTCTTATGGAGCTTATCAGGTAACTGACACGACGCGGTGACCTCTGAAGTTGGTCATGTAATTGATATGCAATACTTTATGGGTAGGAAAGGAAATTGTCTGGATTCTAAGATGAAAACCAATTTTGGCCCCATAATCATAGTGTTCGCTAAAAAAAAGTCTTCATTTGACATCAGTCTCAAATTTTTCATTTTTTGTCTCAAAGCCATGATATTCTTTATTAATTAAAAAAAGTCAGCACGCAAAAGTTCATAGGTCGTTCAAAGTATGACTTGCATGCCCGGACCGCACGTCACTGATATATATATAAAAGTTTTTCGAAATATTTGGTTGGTGTTCGTCGGAAAAGTGCTCAAGGACGTCATGTCGGAGCGGTTAAATTAATAAGTAATAATAATAATAAAAAGTTAGCAAGTTTTATTAGTAAAGTACATCGAAATAACAAAAAAAATATTGGAGTCCAAAATGACTCTACGTCACCATTGATGTTTCAAAGTGTCACCTCACCACCGCAGAATTTAGTGTTTTTCTTCTTACAGTTGCTATTTAAATGGCAAAATTTATAAAACTTTTACACAATAAAATGTTTAGTTGATGCTAACAATGAGTTTAAAAGTCAAAAAAACTTAAACATTTGTCAAACACAATTGTTTATTTTTATTATATTAATATACAAGCAGTAAACATAATGCGTGTAGATTTTAATTGCTTTGAAGTACAAAAAACTGAGATGAAAGCTAAAATATTTTGTTTACAAGAACATGATCACCAAGAACCAATAGAAGGACATTACTAACTTTTTTGGATTTTATATATCTTTTTCTAATATTCTCAAAAATTATCGTACTGTTGTTTCGATTGTTTGCAGTTTAGTTTACATTGCCTAATTATTTTTTAAAATTATTTTGCTGGATATATTTTGATTATTTTATTTTCTAAAAAGCTGAAAGTTTATTAAGACAAGTTTGCTGAAAAACTAAAAAATATGGACATCATTACAGTTCTTTTATCCGATATATAGACAGCTTTACCTGAAAAGTTTAATTAGATTTATTTTATAGTTTACTTCTAAAGAACTTACTTATTTTTTTTAATCTTTTTTTTGCAAAAAAAAAGGAAGAAAATGCATTTAAACCATTGTCAAACTTGTTGAAGATAATTACTTTTTTTCAAAACCTGGTTATTAATGTTAAACCAGTATCAATTGATGCTTTATTAAGGCATTTGATTTATTATAGCAAGCAACAGTAGTTGCATATATGTAGTATAATGATTACAATATTGCTAAAATTAAAATAAAAACTATTTGTTTAGGATCTAAAAAAAAAATATGCCACATAAAAAAAATCTGCTCATCTGTATTCAAACAAAATCAAGTCAATAACAGCTTTTTGTGTACGTAATGTGGTTTGCTTTGTAAACGAAAGGGCTTGTGGATATGCTTAATGTATTTACACTTTACGTGTACCAGAAAGAAAATGCTTTGTTCAATTAAGGAGTTAAACATTATACGTACTTACCAGTAATAGTTTTGCTTCAAAGATTTTAAAATTCTTGGCATATCAGAATAATGATAGAAATCTTTTTCTAAATCAGTGGTTCTCAATTTTTTTTGGCTTAAGGCATATAAACAATTTAAAACTTTTTTTGTGGCACATTTGATAAACTGAAAACAAAAAGTTACTTAAATCAATTAAGGCTTGTTTCTTGTAACTTTTTGTGTTAAACTTTTGTCTCAGCAGAAAATCTATATTCACAGAGCTATGAAGATGTAAATGAAAAGAGTGTTTGAATGGTTTTTTGCTAATCAACAATAAAATTTTTAGGCCATTAAATCCCAAGTATGGTAAAATACAATATTTTGCGTATATTCAATTCTGGAAGTTGCCAATACACTAAAGAATACAGCTGTGCCGATAAAGTATTACCGTTTACTTTTTTTAGTATTTTTTTTTATTGTTCAAAAATAGAACATTGGGAACTGGAGACCAGACTTTTTTTGCGTAAATTAGGCGTTTACTACAGACCGCGTTTAAATATTCTACGTTAGCACCAGCAAATGATTTTTGTTGCTTTGCTCTTTCTGAGCTATTTTTTTTTCAAATTTACTTTTTTTTTCAACAATAATAATAAAACTGACTTTCAACAGTTTTTCTAGCAATTTTATTGCTTACACGTAATTCATAATATCAAAGATTTTTATTCAAGAAATTTATAAAATGCATCAGCACATTTTATATAAACCGGTACATCGCATTGCTTGCAGATGTAAGTGGGATTTTTTGCATTGTTTGTAACATCCAACAGATTCATAAGCATGAAAACTCCTCGGAATCTTATTTTATCAACCAGCATTTTTTTGGGATAATCATTTTATCAGGAGTTTTGCCAAACAATATTGGAACTACAGTATTTCTTGACAACACTGTAGATGGCTCATATTCCCTTGCAATCACTAAGCAGCTACAATTGACGTGTTGAGAAAGTTAGTTCTTTGCATACTTTTTGCAATCAGATAGCTGTTTTTTCCCAACTCACCAAAAAATAAATTCAACCATTTTTTAGTAGAAAGCCGTGGCCAGTAGCCAATCAAAAAACAATTGAAAAGATCCACGCGGGCCATATGCTTATTGTAGCTAGCGATGATCTAAGGTTGTGTAATGCTAGCTGCATTTTTTGGCTTTGACTTCCATTTTCGCATTGAAATTGTTGGTTCAACGTCTTCATGATCTTTAACTGCACCAATTGATTGGTTGTCGTTCCATTGGTGAAGAGTTACTTTGCCATGACCAAATGCTTTAAATGCTCAACGGTCTCCATTTATGATGGTGAACAGATAAGAGAAAACAACTTTCCTTTCTATTTTGTTGAACAGTACCACTGCAGCGAAATCATTTTTTACCCAAGTCCCCACAAAAAGTTGTCAAGATACAAGATATAATTTGAATTTTTTTTTAACCATTAATTAGCTCATTCACAAATTGTTCTCATAGTGCTTCTTCTTTTAAATCACTCTTTCCACTATAAACTTAAAAAGCAAGAAAATCACTTTGAAAAAACGCTAGAAACCAGTATTTTACCCAAAAGTTCATCGACTTATTTTTCATGTACATTTTAGCAAAAAATGTACGTAATATGGTACCATTTGTCATCATAAAGACATAAAAAAAACTCTAAACTGAGCAAAATTTCTCTGCATTTTATTTAGATACTGTCTGACTTTTGCAAACTTGTTTTTTGTTAAATTGTCTTTTCAGCTGATGTCGCGTTTTATTTGATAAAATTTGTTTCTGAAATTTGCTGGCTTGAATACCCCAAAGAGTCTAGTCTCAACATCCCAATATATCATTTTTGGAACATTAAAAAAACTGCCAAAAAATAACTGCTTAAGATCAAGTTATGATTTCAAAATTACAGTGAAGCTAGAATGGAGAGTAACAAAGAATGTAAACAAAATATTTGATTTAAAAAATGTTAAACATCTCTGCAGTAAATCTAATTATGAATTTTGCTGATTACGTCATAAAAACACCATGTTTCATCCTTGACCATGTCTCAACAATTATATGCTTCAGTGCACATTAAGTAATTGTCACAGACTTTATTGGGGAATCCTAAAGGACCAGTTGAGCTAGGTAACCCGAATACCTGCACTGAAACAAAGCTGTGCTTAAATTTTATTTTATTCCGGCTCAAGAAGTAGTCTTGCTATGAGCCTGAAGCTTTTGTACAGTTGGTTTAACAAAAGCTCGGATTGGTTTCGTTGAAGACAGTTCTTCACAACAAGCAGAGACCACTGTCTCTAATAAGAATGAATGTATTAAAAAGATCACGACGGACGAAATTTCTATTCCACGTTTTGCACAACTGCAAAGCGAACTCAACGCTATAACTTTATTCAATCAACACAAATAATTCTACCTCTGTAGAACACAACTCCCAACCACTGGCGCAAAATAAATTCAACAATCGTCAATCGATACAAAATCTAACTGGCTACCTTTTGTGCCCAAACAAAATCACTTTTACTCGAGCCGTCTCTCGAGTCGCCTCAAATTACCTCATAATAATAATATTAATTTGGTCTCCCTATGCATCGCCTTTATATAGAAAAAGATACGTGATGCAAATTTGCTTGTATATTTGAGGTTTAGCCCGAACTCCCTAGAGAAAGTGCTGTCCTCAAATGCGCCAGAACATTATACAATAAGCGAGCTGTAGTTAAGCTTGAAAAACATATTACGTCATTCTGTCGGCGAAAGGAGAAAAAAGATACATGTATCGAGCAATAGAGAGCAAATCGTATATCGCATAATACGAGAGCAGTGCTACAAGAGACGCGAATATTATCTTACAATAAAACTACAAATTACTTTTAACGGAAATAAACTACATCGTTATGATTAAAATTATTAGTGATGAAGTGTGACAGTAATGTTATTAAAAATAGCAACTAAAGCACTTCCAAAATACATCAATTGCATAAAAATTCTAATTACAAATTCCATTAAATTTTATTTTAAATTGTGTTTTAAAATTGGAACATTGGGCTTTAATGGGATAGACCAAAATCACTTCAAATTTTATTGAAAAAATGTTAATTAGAGAAAGAAATTTTTTTTCAAATCAATAAGCTGTACCTTTTTTTGACTGATAGGTTGCTTTTTACTTACTTCGTTAAAGATTAATCACACATATTGTCGGTTAAAAAGACGTAATGTTGAAGTGGCAGCTGCAGTAGCAAAAGATCATCAGTCAATTTCTATTTTAGAAAGATTCATTAATAAGATTTTCTTGAAAATTTGTTTGTTCATGAAATCAACTTTTTATGGATTGAATTGAATTTTTCTGTTACTGCAGCGATTATATTTGCTGATATTTTATCGGACAAAGAAGAAAGAAACATGATTGCAGTCACCTAAAATCATCTTAAAAACTCGACAAAGCGTTTTAATATTTTAATTTTCAAAAGCCAAGCAGCTAAATTTTTAATCACAACAGCACAAGTTACCGCGATCACAATATTCAATTTTTAAATTTTCTCAAGTTGGATATTCAAAATTGCTACGCCCATCTACGTCTACTATAATAAAAAAAGCGTAAATCAATAATTAGGTTTTAATATTTTATTTAAGTTTTATGATTTAACATGTTTTTTTTGGACAAACAAAAGCAATAAAACATGGATGTAAAATACAACCTAGAAAATTTAAGAAAACAAAAGTGTTTTAAAATTTAAAATAATCTGAAGCAGTGGCTTCCAACCGGTGGAAAATTCCTATTAGTGGGAAATTTTTGTTGGTCTGATGCAGTATATATGACCCCAATATCTAAGGACGTCAATTGGATTGTATAGTGACAAAATGTTTTTTTTCAGACTAACATGCATTAGTCCAAGAGCATATTTTAGCAATTATTATGTTTATTTCAAACGTCACAATCGAAAAAAGGACCGTTTTACTTTATTCATATATTTTTTATCTCAATAATTATCTTCCTGCCTTACTAAAAAGCGTCGAGGACGTTATACTTACGGCGACTTCAAGGGATTACTTCGTGGGCTGATGACTAGGGCTAGGCTGCTTCAGAAGATACCAAGACATTAGTTTACTGCCCAGTTGAAGTTTTCTATTTGTTATTTAAGTTTTTATTTTTAGATGAGCTACGACTAAAATTTAGAGCTGTTTGCTAAGACCGTCAAACAGAGGAAAGCGCCGTAAAATGTCTTTCTGAAAGCATAGCAGAATGATGCGAGTAGGTTTAAAAGCGGGACTGCGTTGTTTGCGTGTACCATCAATATGGTATCCTTAGTTGCTTGGCCACACAGCCGACTGATGTTAAAAGTAGCCACGCTCGCTAAAGTAAGCAGTTAGATTAACGGTTAACTCTAAAAAGACCAGACTTTTTTTATAGCATTTCTTACGAGCCGGGTTAATTGGATCCGCGTTGCATGAACTGCACTGAAACGCAAGACTTCAGCCTGTTATAGTAAAATTTAAACACCGTGAAGTGGTTGATTTTAATGAAGAACGAAACACAATTACTAACATCTAACTGATTGACAAATAAAAAACTCTACTTGCAAAGTTATCAAGTGGAAAGCATAACAATGTAACATGAAAGAGTTGGCTTACAATTTTCGGCACTAACAGCACACGACACCATAATGTTCTATACAGACATTTTTGCAAGTCTTTGTTTTTTTTTTTTTTACTTGTACAAGCGTAACATCGTTTACTCTGTGGAGGCCCAGATGCGTATCTTTGTTATCACCAAACTGACAAGCAGCAATGAAGCTACGTTGTTAATTTTCGTGACCTGCCAACGCTTTCTTCAAGTGAACCACCAAGCTTCTGCGCTTCGACCTTGCCCTGCTTTCGAAGGCACCTGGCTAAAGGAATGATACACTATAAATGCATTTAGAGCACAAACATCCAACATGTTGTAAAAAATTGCCATTGGCCACCGGCGTGTTATTCGCAGGGTGCTGTGGACACGAACCAACTGGTCCATGGTATCGACTCCACCTTTCCTACTGTTATTGCACATCAGTGTTTCTCAAACTTTTTTAACCATCACCCCCTTAAGACACAATTTGATTTGCCACCGCCCGCCTAAAAATCATTTAATTGTATAATATACAAGATTCTGCATCGCTAGCGCGCTGGGCTTCTGCATCATTGAACCTCATAACTCTGACTATTTCCTGGAACCGATTAGGGCTCATTATTTTATTGAATATTTGCCTACCATCTGTCAAAGACAATAACTGGGAAATATGTTTGTGGTTGGATTAGTACAACTTATTAAGAAAAGAACACCAATCAATTTTTTCAGCTCTGTGACTGTCATGTCTTTCCATCTGCATGAATGTTTGCCATCCTTCTTTATTTGTCCACTTGCAGATTTCTTCCAGAAATTTTGTTCAAAAAAAATAAAAAGAAACAGTCAGAAGTAGACAATTATAGGTTAAAAGCATGCCTTGTTGTCTACTGTTTTCACGAACTACATTTCTAGCACCGGTTATACCTTGGCTGGAGGTAATAGGCGCTATTGACCAAATTTCTTTACAATTACGTGATTTCAGAGTAGATGCATCAGCAGGATAATCTTCGACATTTTTACCATCAAAACTGCTGTCATAATCTGAAGGAACGTAAGATTTATCACTTCTTCTACTTTCATCTTCATCTTCAAATAGCATCGCTCTTATTTTATCATCTCTGAAACACCTCCTTTTTATTGCTTTATCTGATAAAGATATATTTGATAACGATAAAGTTTATGCAACTGAACTATGTTTGCTTAACAGAAAATGCTCTGCAAATCAGCAAGTAAAAAGAGTAAATTTTTGAAGTCTGTTTAGAAGAAAATTACAACCTTTAAACACAATAAAGCAGGAATTCGCTTCAAAGCAAACAAATTAGTGCACCGAGTTGACCTATTCAGATCACAGCTGGAAAGATATACGTTGGTTGTAATTTAGACAACACGATTACAAAACACCCACGCGAAACATAAATAGCTCAAAGTAACGGTTTTCATTAAAAAATGACGTTGGTGTCATTACAGTTGTACCTCGAGATACGAGTGCCTTGACATACAAGATTTTGGAATTCTAAGTAAATTGACTTAGGAGCAAGGTCTCAGAAAAAATTAAAGTCGTATTTCAAGGTACCACTGCCAAAGAACGTTAAAAATGGCACACAGGTCTATTGGACCCGGCTGGTATCATATGTTAGAATACTTTCTTGTTTCTAAAATGCATAACCTCTCGAGATCAAGGTTAATATCATCACAAACCTTGTTGGTAGGTAGGAAAAGTGACTAAAGCTCAGCATACCACATCGCACAGGCGAAAACTTGCGCAACTTCAAATTTAGTCATTGGTTTCCATAGAACCATCTGGTCTTTCTAGGGTTAAAAAAACGATATAAGAAAACTGATTTTAGTCAGGTTAATTAATGTTAGATTTCTGTAACGATTAATTATGTTATTTGGTAGATTAACTAGAACGTGAGAAATGGCTCCGAACATACAATTTTTAGCGTTAAAATATTCCAGTCTACTTTTTAAGGAGTCATAATTTTTCGATGACATTTAGTGTGCAAATTTGTATAATAACTTGACACTGGTCGCTTTCAAACGGAAATCCTTCCATTAAGATCTTTACGAAGAGAAACCAATTACAAAAAATTTAATTAAAACGAGCACTTTTTATGCGATAAAATGTAAATGAATGAAATTTTTTTAATTATTATGTTTATTATGCAAACCCTATAAGCTACACCACAAAGCTAATAGTAACGATTTGGCTAAGTTGTGTCACTAAAATATCAGGAGGTAATTCGAACTTGATCACTGTCTTAGTGGAAAACTTTACCAAAAAGGTTAAAAACAGTTCCTCTAAAGACAAATGTTTTTTGAAAAGATTTGCCGCACATTTGAAAATCTTTCAGGGCATGCAGTTTGAGAATTACTGATCTAAATGATTTACCTGTAAATGGTTTCGTTTATTTATTGCCTCTTTATTCACAATTTTTATTTCTATTTGCATTGTTGAGTAATTTTATGTTGATTGTGAGTAAATTAAAAAAAACATTTTTATTTAGTACGGACAAATTTAGTACACGTATATTCATTCATTTATTCATTCATTTATTCATTCATTTTAATTCTCGATCACTATTGGATTCTTCACACAAAAAATCATAAACCTTAAACAAAAATTGTGAAAAAGAAGAACCAGCCAAGGTCAAACTTTAAAATATGCCTAATATATTTAAAAAGTGCAAGTAAAAACCGATAGAAAGCATGGCCGCAACACCTTGATCAGGTAGAGTTTAAAGATAAAAAAGAAAAAAAAGAAAAAAAAAATATATAGTTTTACAACGAAAATGGTTTAAAAAAATTAAGAGATCATTTCAATGTACAGTATAACAAGTGCATGACTAGCTGCGTCATGATAATGGGTGGCAGAGCTAGTCAAGATAGAAACTTAGCTAAACTGAATAAAGTAAGTAAAGAAAAACTATATATAATATAGTATATTGATTTTGTATTACTCCCTACTTTAACGACTCTTTAGAATTAAGCTATTACGCCATAAATACTGAAATAACATGCATATACAGTATGTATTGATATATATACGAGTATGTTTTTTTAAATTAGAGTTGCAATTGAAAAATTTCAATCTGTTCCAAGCATTGATTATAAAAGCAAGAAAAATATTTAAAATATATGATACCATCACTTGAATTTTTCCATTTATCTTTTCGTCATTTGTGGCAAATGTAGAAGTGAAAGACCCATCCACATATCGATTAATGCTTGCCAAAAACGAGGGTATTTCCGGTGAAGACAGTTTTCTTTTGTTATACAATAAAATTAAAAGATTATTTTAAACTTTAGAAACATAAAAAACAATTTTTATTAGTTTTTTTCATTAGGATGCTACAGTTATTATAAAATCTTTCAATACAATAAACAACAGATTGAAAACCTTTTGCATTATGAAAAAATTCAGTAAACAAACTACGTATTAGATTTAGCTAAAAAATAAATACATTCTGTAAATCTGAACTAAAATATTTACATAATGTGTTTGACGTAAAGTAAAAAAATGGGATTGGTTAGCGTCCTATTTAAAAGCGCATTAGAACTTTTTGGTCATTATCAAAATTTTTTCAACCTTCTATAAAATGCATAGTAAATTTATTACATAGTTTATACATATTTGTGATGTATTTTTTGTTTTACCGCAAATTATATCCAGTTGAATACAGTACAGTATGTCTGATTTTTTGTTTTGCATTTTGCTATAAATGCTTTAAAACAACGACTTGTAATTGTTTGCTGAACTGATGTTGCCTATTTTGACGGCTATGTTTTCATTGTAACTTTTCAAAGCATGTAACTTTTTATTATTTTTATTTTCAAAGTATGTAATTTTTTATTTCGTTGTAATTTTTCAAAGCATGTATGATTCTAAACATATAACTTTTCAAAGAAAAAGTCTCCGACTGACAGAGTAGAGCAATTTCCTGCGCTTTGGTAATTTTTATGAAATTTTAACGTTTGACATATACATAGGACGCCAGGCACTAACTACAAATATAGCAAACTAGCAGAAAAAAGTGTTTGTTTATGCAATCTGGTGCTTCTCAACTTCTTGGTCACGACTTTAAAGTAAGTTTCTAATGACTACAGTTTTGTAAAACTTAAATAGCTACTTTCTAGGGATGAAAATAAAAAATCCAATTGAGATTCAAAAGGAAGACCTTGTTTTGAGATAAGTAAGTTTTTGGGATAAAAACAGAGATTTTTTGAGCATGCTACAAAATCTGTAAAAAAGATTGGATCGTCAAAGCTTTGCTGTCCACTTTTGTTTTAGATTTGGGTCACCACAAAATAAGGTTGAGAAGCACTAGTTGTGCACTAATCGGTGAAGCACTAATCGGTTTAGCTATTTATAGAGTGGGCTATGGTGTTATGTAGTTGAACAAAAGCCATACATGGTAACTTTGAAAAGAGAAAAAAGAGTGCCACATAAAATTATATTTTTGGTTTTTTATGAATGCAAGACAGTATTTATAAGTTTAAACAAGCACGATATTAGGTATTTGAACCATAGCGACCGTTATGTAAAAATCTCTATTTTTTTATAGCCAGCAGAATGTTTATTTTGGAAATAAAAAAAAAATTAGCAAACAAAAATTTAATTGAAGAAATTACTTAAATGACTACATTGTTACTAAACAACGCTTTAAATATTTTTTAATTAAAAAGCGAGGATTGAAAAAATTTTTTGGACCTAAATAGCATCAATTTACAAATTACAGTAAAAAAATTCCTTGGACCTAAATAGCATCAATTTATAAATCACAGTAAAAAAATTCTTTGGACCTAAATAGCATCAATTTATAAATTACAGTAAAAAAATTCTTTGGACCTAAATAGCATCAATTTACAAATTACAGTAAAAAAATTTTTTGGACCTAAATAGCATCAATTTATAAATTACAGTAAAAAAATTTTTTTGGACCTAAATAGCATCAATTTATAAATTACAGTAAAAAAATTCGGAATTTGTAACTAACGGCGTAAACGTGTGAAAATTGTTTTACAAAGCTTATCAAAACTCTAAATTTTCCACACTTACTTGTCTATTGTATTTTTAAAGGAAGAATAAAAATCAGTTTTTAAACTTTTTGCATAGCTACATCTAAACGTGCTTAAGCATGACTGGAAAAACCCTTCTTGGCTTAAAAGGTTGTTGGAAATGGCGTTGCTATATATTATGTGAGTTGAATTTATCTGAAAAAATTAAAAAATATTCAAAAAATGTCAAGCATAAACTAATCAAAAAAAACGTTATTAAGTAATTAAAAAAGCTGTAAACTAATCCATATTACCCCACGTTGGATTAACCCTAATTTACCTCAAAGGACCCCCCTTATAACTCGTAAAGTTCGGATGATAAAAACCTACAATTTTATGGCTTTTTCTAAAATTTAATCTTGAATATTTTGGTATTTTACTTGAGCAAATCTGATGGGTAGTTTTAGTATAACAAGTTTTTTTTTACGTCCTCATAATTTTCGTACTTTTTGTGTACAAAAATCATGAGGGACGTCAAAAAACGTTTTAAACGTCTTGCTGTGTTTGTCATGATTACTGCGTCTTGTAGCAGTTATTTGTTTTTGCAGCAGACCTGACTGATTCGATTATGTCGCAAAAGAAAACACTCAACAAAAATTTGGGGACCTTCAACTTTATGCAAAATAAGAAGAGACTAATAGCAAATATATCAAAAGCAAAGGTATTTGACTAAACTAGAATAAATTTTGTCCAACATATCAAAAAATCAACAGTGCAGCTACTGTCTGTTAAGAGTAATAGGCATGTAAACTTAGGGTCTTCCGAGGACTCCCCTTAGGTAATGAACAGAAAAAAATATCCTAGGTATTTAAGGGTTAAACTGATAGTTATAAATGACAACTTTTTGTTTAATTATGGCATGCACAATCAAACCAAATTTAGTTTCCTGTTAATCGTATAGGTATAGGTTGTTTCTTAAGAAAAAAAGATAAATTTTTTTTACTTTAGAAAAAGTAAACAAATGCAAACAAATTATTAGTTTTATAATAATGCAATATTTTTATGAGGACGTTAAAAAATGCAGCTAGACTCAATAGCAACCGGCCCAGTCAGCTTAAAACGTTTTAATTACGGTTTGTACGTATATGAGAGGTTTTAGGATTGTCACTTTAAACTGACATGGGCAAAGAAGGGCACATACAATTGTAGTATAGACTACGTTTTGCAAATAAAAACAAGAAACTAAACCAAATTTTTGTACTCTTTTGCGAAATTTACTTTTTTAGTCGTCGTCGTTGTCCTTCGAAAGAGCATGCACTTCCGGTCAGACACAAACAAGATTAGGGCCGAGGGTTTATCTTTTTATAACGTCAGGGTGCTGCATTGTAATTTACTTTAACCACACCCTACAGTATTTAACTTTAAAAAATGCAAATTCAGTCAGGTTAAAAAAAGAGTGGTAACATTTATGTACTGGAGTTAGTGGTAAAGTTGGAGGCACAAAAAGTTAATTTCTTAGTCAATATGCTGTTGTAGTCCTGTTGTTCAAAGATTTTTATTGTTAATGTTTAACAAAGCTAGGAAAATAACATTTAATAGTTGTGTAATTTGAAGAACAAAGATTGTTTCTACTGTGACAAACTAAAAGCAACATTCAGAATTGAATTTGTTGAACATTATATAATTTGAAAAAAATAACTCGTGGATGGTCCTATTTCGCAAATCCAAAAGTATTTCAAGAAAGAATTTTTTAGAAGAATGTTGTTTAACACTAGAAAACCCAAACAATTTGTATAACTACAATGCCCATGGCGGTCATTTTTGACCGCTCAGTATCTATACGTACAATAAAATGCATACTTTTTGGAAGAGAAACCATTCAATGCAACTTAAATTAAAGAAAAGTTATACGTAGAGTACAACACATTCAACAAAAAAATTGTTTGAGATAAGATAACTTCTAGATAAACCAAAAGCATTCTGCCTACTATACCGACGAGTATTAGTAAAACTAAATTTTTCCATAGAAAACCTACAGTGCTGCAGTTATATCAGTCAAGACAGATTACCCTCTTATGTTTTGACTGTGGGAGTGATTGTTGCGTAACAATCAAAACCAAAACGATGACTGAAGCAATAACTTTTATTGTCACAGTTATGTTAGCACATACAAAACAGTTATAAGTGTTACATGATAGCAGTGGTCATCTTTGACCGCTATGGGCATTATAAGTACTGCTTCTATTAACACTCGACTGCCACCAGTTACCAAAAAAATTTTACTGGCAAAAGAATCTACTTAAAAAGTTATGAAAACTTTGGAAGTGGCTGGAATCTAGCTGCGAATTTCTTAGAGAAATTTAAAAAAATTTAAAACAGTCAAAAATGACCACTTGGGTTTTTTAGTGTTAAACAAATTACCTGAAGACTTTCGCTGGTCTCTTATTGGTAATGGACCTAATGTGTTGCTTCGCTCAAGGTAGGGTTAAAAGATGCAATGCAACCAACATAAAAAAGTAGAGATAAAAAATACCCGAATAGTAGTGGTGAAAAAAATATTGGTGCTGTTCTTTTAGAGTTTACAGTAGACCAAAACTTGACTATGTACAGGGTAAACAATCGTAATCAATTATTGCAAAGGACAATTTTTAGATTCTTCAAGGACGTAGCGGTCAATAATGAGTTTTAGTTGCACAAATTACAAGAACGTAATTACACAGTTTTTTGGCATGCCATTGACTATTATGGCAAGTGCAATAGTGTGGCAGTGAAGATATGAGCGCCTATTTTTAAACCTTTAAGTTTTTCTTGATATTTGATCTAATAACAAAGCTCACTGGATTGTTAAACAAAAGCAATGTTGCTCTGCTAAATCTGGTTACTATGGGTGCAAGTGCATTTGAGTACAGTGTACTATTGCAAAAAACAAAAAAAAGCAGCATTGGTATTCATAACAAATATTTATTGCATTTCACTAGTATCAATTATATTTAAATAATTGCCACTCTTGTTGTAAAGGTTAATATGTTAATTTGCTATTGTTTAAAAATATTTTTTGAGTTAACTGTGGAATTATTAACTGCTGGATTTTACATATTGCTTTTACTTAGGTTATTACGCGTAAATAAAATTTGTTTAAACATCTCAGCTGCGTATTACAAATCAATAATTGTCAGGGCTGGTGAAGACTCAATCGAGGTTGAAAAAATGAAATTATTGCTAGAAAATTTGTAAAAATACAAAATAGATACATTATTTGTTAATAAACATTATTTAAGTTCAAAAAACTTATTTTGCTTTTTTTACCTAATTTTCTAGTAAGTTTTGTTTTGGATAAAAGTAGTTTTTCAAGAAAAAAAAATATGCGTATATATATATATATTATATATATATTATATATAAGCACAAAATATATATATATATATATTTTTTTTTTTTCAGGCCACTTTAATCTTTATTGTTTTTTTTTGTTTACAATAATACTTAATCTGCATTGTATTTTGGCAACATGATTTAGTTTTTTTAGGTAAAATCTGCTAACCTATCAAGTCTTATTTTTACCTTAAAATTTCTTTTATAATAAAAAAACAAAAAACATAATGCACATATATCAATATAATTAAAAACAATTTATGTGCTTCTTTTTTGACCCTACAATTTTAATGGCAGAGAAAAGCTAAAATTTAGTTAATTTAATAGTGATCCAGTAATATAGTGTCTGAATGTATTTTTTGAAAATAAAAGTTAAAAAAATAATTTTTATTTTATTTCATCTCAATATTAATTGTCTTGACTTGCAAGAAAAGTCGGAGACACTATACACGTGGTAAGCAAATACCCTAATTCCCTTACGGAGATGCCAAGATATTGCTGTCCGAATAAAATTTTATATTTCTTCTTTTAGTTTTATAAACATATGACTGAAAATAAAAACTGGTTGCCAATGCCGCCGAACAGGGGAAAGTTTAGGTGAAAATTTTTTTTCAAAAACACAACAGAATGGCAGAAGTAGATTTTGAACCGAAACCATGTCGAACACAATCACAGTGTTCTTATTTACACGAGCACGCTGCGGACATAGTTTCTTTTTCTTAATTTCTTCAAAAACATGTCCATCCATTTGACAAATAAATTTTAGGCCAACAAATTGTACAACGTCATAAAAAATAACTGTGAAAAGTTGTTATACATTAGTTGTCACGAAGTAAGCATTCTAATACCGATACGGAAGTTGAACAAGCAGAAAGTGTTGAAATATTGAAAATCCAAACATCCGCATTATCTTGGCTAACAAAGCCATTGCAATGATAATCTAACAGATGAAGATCTTTCAAAGCGATGTTTTTTTTTTGAAATGCATCAGCTGGTACTTCAGCATACATAAATTTTTCATGGCAATGGACAGTGGCAACTGCAAAACAATTATTTCAATATATCACACTAGGAAATTATTTTTTGTTAAATTTGCTTCAAAAAACAAAGATTATGTAATTTAAAATTATTTAATATTTTAAGCTTTCTTTATATTGTCTTCCTCATTTATGTTTATATTTTTTTCCGTAATATTCGTAATTTCCATTTAGTTATATAGAAAAAAATACCTTCATTGCAGCTATTTTCATTTGCATGTGTCATGTTTATGCAAGCATAACTTCCAAATGTATTGAAACAAATTTCGTTTGAGGAGCAATCATACAATGAATTGCATTCGTTAATATCTAACGTAAAAAAACAAAACACTTTAATATCGTCACAACCAAAATAGATACGATTTACATACAAAACTTGCGTAAATCTATAAGGTACGAAAATGGCACAATATCAAAAGAATTTCAAAAATGTTGATATTAAACTTTAAGTATAAATCATTTTGGTGGCTTAGCAATTGAGAAAAAAATATGGAACGACGCAAGTTTTTGTGCTAAATTAGTTCATCGTATTCATTCGCAGTTAGGTATTTTTAAAATCGGAATACATTAAACGAAAAAAACAATTCAAGTAAATTACCAACACACTCTTTTCCATCCCCAGAAAAACCATTAATACAAATACAAGAAAAATTTCCTATTCCGTTAACACACAATGCATTGATGTTACAATCATCTTGGTTTTGAGTGCATTCATCAATATCTGTTTCAAAATTTTACTTATAAAGATTCAAAAAGAAAATAATAACAAACATTTAAAATGTTTCAAATTATTAAAAGTTTTTTTTATATGCGATTGCGTTTTATTATATAAAAAAAAAAGAATCAATCATAATAATCATCATTTTTGAACTTTTAGGATAAAAACATTCAATCAAACAAATTTAAAGTAAAAAAAACTTTTAATTAAATTCCGTTAAAAACCTAGAATATTAAATAAGTTTTCTCAAAAATTTTAAATATTTTTTTTGTACTTATTAGTTTTGGTTAACATTGCCAGATTGTTTAAAATTTTTTAAAATTTGGTATTTGAGGAAAAGGCTTGAAAAAATAAACAGATCTTAATTATAATAAATTTACATTTAAATGTTGACCATAACTTTTTCCAGCTACCTAGGGGGCATGGCAGTTGCTGCTAAGCCAAGCAAGCTTTGGCTTTTTTTATTTGGTTTTAATAACTAAGTCATAAAGGGGATAGTTTATTTTGGTGAAGCTGGGAGTAAAAAATTTGTTTCGATTTTACTATCTGTTAGCTAAGTAAAAAAATTAATTTCTTGCTTTTATTAAGCTGCACTTTGCTTGCATCCAGAATTATAGTTATTTAAAAAAAAAATTTTTCTAATTATTTTTTAGCCAACACTGTAGCTCGCAGTTATTACTGTATTTAAAATTAATTTAAGTTCAACGTTACAAGTTTAAATCAAAACCAAAATTAGGTAGATAACCAAACTATTTAGTAATTGTATTATGGTAAGCAAGTTTTGTTAATTTAATTAAGAAATACTAACTATGTACGTGTCGGTGTCAACATTTCTTGAAAAAATGTGTAAAATAATTACATTTTTGTTTCAAATAGTATACTTGCATCTGGTTTGTTTCTAGTGCTTATATGTATTCTTGTAAGTTTTCTTATCTCCATCTTATTGCAGTCAAGTTGCGTGACATAATGAAGTTTAATGATTTTTTGTTAAAACAGGTAAGCTACTGTACAATCTGACATTTTTTTCTATTCATTTGTACTCGGAAAAAATAGAGATAGCTTATAACAATTATTTACTAATTGCCTTTTAATAAAGTGTTGCTTCTTGTAGCCTTCATTCTCTACAATAACAAGCTTAAGTTAATTAAAAACTAATAACAATTTAGTACAGCAATAATTGTTTTTTGCACTATAAGTTTTTGTTTTCGAACAATTTGGTTTTTGCTTTATAGCAAGTACCAGTTTAAATTAATTTAGATTACACTGGACAATAAAAAAAAATTTTTTTCCGGCACGCAACAAAAAAGACGGTAATTTTGGCTAATTTGGCGGCCCTGATTTCAAAAATGATAAAAGTTTTTTTCTATCAAGTTTCGTTTTTGGGGTAATCTTATGTTCCGATTTCCTCTAATTACATACCGCGCACAAAGTGCGATTTACCAATCGGCACTAAACAAACAACTGCAACAGACAACAAATTTATTTTATTTCTCAATATATTGTAAAAAATGGCTTTAAAAATATTTAATGCGTTCGGCTTTTCTTTTATATGAAGAACCCATCCTCTCACGTTGTAGTTACCTGCAGAAATTCCCCACCATACGGGCATCAAAACGGCCCTGGTATTGCCCTTCTATGACGGATATATTCTGGTGCAGTTTCTCTCCTTGTCTAGCTCTTACTTCGCCGAGATTAGGGGAAAAATTTAGTGGAAATGCAGAAAGTGCATTTTCATGACACACAAGCTTCCAATTGCTCATATGTTTTCAGCATGCGATCAAAAATATCAGAATATTGGTCAAGACAGTGATTTCCCAAAAAGTTAATAACAACTGATTTCAAAGCATTTCAAGCAGCAATTCTAACGGATTAAGTCCCGAATCAAACTCCACATTTAGTATTAGTTTTCTAATTTCAGTACCCACAAAAACTACAGCGTTCCATTTTGGCGACAGATTTTTATCAATGAGGAATGGGGCAGATTCATGTTGAAAGGAGGGATCTAATTTAAAAAGATCTGGCTCACTTTTAGTTCCGGTACTCGTACGTTTATCAAAACAGTTGGTATCTTATTTTTCGTTGGAGGCTGAGGCACAAGCAGATCTGGATTCTGGGCAACTGGCTTAATGGCTGCCTTGCACACGGGTTAAGAAATTTTTGACTTATTTTATCGAGAAAATCTTCTAATGTTTTTCAAGCAGAAGTGGCAATCAGTAACGTGTGATTACTCTCCTCACGGCACACAATGGGAACAGCAAAAGGCATTTGGTTCTTTTCTACATCCAGAAAAAGCAGAAGAATTGTTTTGCAATAGTTGCAATAAATAAACTGCCAGAAATTATTCATACCCCTGTCAATAACTGATACTTTGTTAATTTTATGGGAAAGACATAATATTTTCAACCTATTAGTTTCCGCGGAAATGTTAAACTAATAAAACAAAAATGAAGATTTTTACTATCATATAACTTAACACTACAGTTCTAGAAGCAAAAATTTTAAAATTTATTAATTTTGGAATGTTCACAATTATTATCCATACCCTTCTCATTAATATAGTAATTCAGATAATTTAATATACTAGTGTAATGTGGATAGTCTTGTGAGTGTTGATTTTTGATGTTTACTATTGTATAATTCATTTAATTTAATTTAATTTAATTTAATTGGCACTAGCAGTTTACAATTTTGACAGTAAGTTTTTACTTTACTATTTGAAAAGAATTGTTTTGTTAAGTGAGTACATTTTATTTTATTCTATGACATTTACTAAATTTAATCATTAATCAATAATTTTCAATAATTTTCTATTAATTTTTATTCTTAAAATTTCACAGACTTAATAGAATCGTTAACTGATGATGATCTTTTGATCGAAATCGATTTTAAATTTAAAATAAATAAGTTTTTAATAAATTTGGACTGATTCTTGTCTCCCTTATTGAAAAATTTTAATAGAGTGTTGATTCTTGATAATATTTAAGTAATGGAATGAATTGCAATATTTTTCAATTTTCAGAAATAATTTGTTGTATTAAGAAACATTACTAAAATAATAGTATCAAAATAACTTTAAGAGTAATAGTTTAAAATTATAGTAATGGACAAGAAGAAAAAACTCAGTGGGAGTTTAAAAAGTCGCATAAATCTCATGGGATATAAGTCAATATCAAAGGAGTTTGACGTTCCTGTGTTAACACTACAGAGTATAACTAAAAAATTCAAATCATATCACACAGAGGAAGACTTGGTAGGGCGAGGCGGAAAACAAACTTATTGGCCATATTCACTAGAAATACAGTCATGAACAAAAGTTTAAGAACACTATGCAAAAGGGACGATTTTCAACATTTAGCATGTGTTTGCATCAGCCATATTTTATTGTTACATAATAAGTTTGTTTTCTTCGTTGTGTTTCATTTCGCTCCAATTCTTACTTCTGTCCACATTTCCTGGTTAATCTTTTTGCTATTTATTGATTTTTTTGGTGCCTAAAATGGGCAAGAAAAAGTCTCTAAGCGAGGCTCAGAGGCCTCAGATAGTTGCCTTACACGGCCAAAATCTATATGAAAGGCAAATATCTGCTTAAATGGGGTGCATCAAGCGATTTCGAAGTATCAACATGATGACTCCTATACCAATAAAAAAAGGACTGAAAGACCGCGTGTCACCACTGAAAACAATGTGATGAGGAGGATAGTTGTGAGGTCACCCACGAGTTCAATGAAGAAAATTAGGGCCAAATTGTTGCGCAGAGGTTGTCGAATTAGTCATATGACCGTTTCCACGCATTTATCCAAAGAATTTAATCTGAAGTTATACAAACCGGCCAAAAAACCAAGGCTTACTGCGGCTATGAAAGCCAAGCGTCTACGGTTTGCTAATAATCATCAACATTGGACCGCCGAGCAATGGGAAAAAGTGCTTTTTTCCGACGAATCAACCTTCCAACAGTTTGTGGTTCGAAAGAGGCACGTCCGTAAACCAACTGGAAAACGTTTTGATGAGAGATACACCATACCAACAGTGAAACAACCTCCTAGTCAGATGCTTTGGGGGCTTATGTCCAGAAATGGTGTCGCTGCTTTCAGTTTCCTGCCTCCAGGAACCACTATGAATGGGACAAAATACGTGCAAATGCTCTCAGAGAAGCTAAAACTTCACCTGAAAGTTCACAATTGTCAAATATTTATGCAGGATAGCGCCCCTTGCCACCGTTCCAAAGTTGAAAAAAATTTTCTGGATAGCAACAACATCGACCTTCTCGAGTGGCCAGGAAACAGTCTGGATTTAAATCCCATCGAGAATTTGTGGACCAAGATGAAAAATTAAGTGTCGGAAAAGCAACCATTAAGTGGCGCAGAGTTGGTAAAAGCGATAAAGGATGTCTGGGTTAAAGAAATATCCAAGGATTACTGCCAAAGTTTGATCAAAAGTATGCCAAGAAGAATCAAAGCTGTGATCAAAAACAGAGGAGGCCACACAAAATATTGAGAATCAGAACATTTTTTTGTATACGATTGTTTAGAATGTATCGTACTGTCTTCCATGTGTTTATGATTGATTAGGTGCGAAATAAAACAATTTTCCAAATGTAAATAAAGTGTTATACTACCTTGTGCTTAGAAACTCGTAATAATTTTAAGTGGTCTTAAACTTTTGTTCATGACTATACAGTATGATTGTCAATTAATAGAGGAGATTCTAAAAACTAATACAAAGGTCGTTTTACAACATTTGGGTGGCTCTGGTAAACATCATTCTAGACAAACATTACAAAGAACTTTGTCATAAAATTGGACTCAAAGGTTGCAGGCCCAGAAAAACAATTTTGCTCACACCCAATCACATGAAACACCGTCCAACATATGCTGGAGCTGATTTAGATGTTCTTTCTTCATTTTTCTGTGGAATTCTCTGGACAGATGAAACAAAAATCAAACTGTTTGGTCACAAAAATGTTGCCTGCGTTTGGAGGAATTATTCATACCCTATAACAATTTTGATTTTACGTAAGTGATTATGAATAGGAGATTTGTAATAGTCCTCAGAGTTTTTTCTATTAATTGTACTATATTTCTAGTGCATCTAACTGGTAATTTTCGTTTCCTTTATTTTCCTACCAAATTTTTTACTGTGTGATACGATTTGAATTTTCTAATAATACTTTGTATTTTTGACACAGGAACATCAAACTTCTTTAATATTGACTTATATTCCATGCCATCCCTATCAGCATTTATGCGACTTATTAAATCCTCACTGAGTTTTTTTTCTTGGCCATTACTATAATTTTAAACTACTATCCTTGAAGTAATTTTAATACAATTATTTAGCAATGTTCATTAATACAACACTCACAATATGATTCACATTATACGAGTATATTAAATTATCTGAATTACTATTTTAATAAAAAGTGTATGAATAATTGTGAAGATTCCAAAATTAATAAAATTTAAAATTTTTCTTTAGAACCGTAGTGTTAAATCATGTAATTAAAATACTTTCATTAGGTTAATATTATTTCATCGGAAAGTGATAAGTTAAAAATAGTATGTTTTTTCATAAAATTAACAAAATATCAATTAGTGACAGGAGTATGAATAATTTCGGGCACAAGTGTATATGGGGACCATTTTTTATTTTAGGCTCCTACTGGGCATGCAAAATAGTGCTTGTATGCATATTTTATTCTGCTGTTCAGCTTTACACAGTGATTAAGAGGAGTATATTTGCTGCAGAAACAACAAAAGTTGTCAGGGTGATTGACACAACCACGTTTGGGGATTAAACATCATTGAAACAAGTTGTTTTAAATCAGTGATATTAATGGCTATATAGCAAATCTAAGCAAAAAATGCAAGTCAAATTACACATTTTATCTAAAACTTCTAATTGCCTGGCATCTCACTTAGACCCGGTAGCTAAAAATATCTTGCTAGATTAAAAACACTACTGACACTAATACTGTTTAAGCATCTTGCTATAAAGCATTACATCAATTGTGCCAAGATATTGCTGCCAGCTTGAAATTTTTATTTTGTGCTTTTAGTTTTATAAAGGTATGACTTATATTTAGAACTGCTTCGAAGATCATCAAAGCAGGGAAATTTTATAAGAACAAAAACGTTCGATGCGAGTAGGTTTTAAACCCAGACCATGTCGATTACAATCACGGTGCTCTAACCACTCGACCACGCTGCAAACAATTTAGGACATCTAAACTATATCAACAAAAATTTGACATTGTAATCTGATTGTTTTCTTTTTTCTAAAGTAACCAAACCCCATTTTAAAAATTCTTAATTATGTCACTAATTTATGAAAATTATATTAGTATTTTCTAAGTCTATTGACGTTTAATCTAATATTACTTTGTAGTGTTGATTAATTACAGTATTCTTAAATTTTATATTTTGTTGTCACTTTATGCGTAACTGTGGCAATCCTGGTGTGCTTATTCAGTACTGTACTATAGCCGTGGTTATTGTGACCATTGGAAATTAAGCAAAAATTGTCTGGTCCCAAGATGCTCATAATAAGCGGAGTCTGCTGTAATTAAAAAACAGATAGAAAAATTTAAACTAATTTTTTACTTCAAACTCAAATTTAAATTACCGAAATAAGCATTCCGTTTCATGACTTGTCTGTCAAAACAACTAAATAAAGCCAAAAATTGCTCGACTTATTAATGGTTGGAATGTCCATTAGGTGGCTGGAAAAGGTCTACTTATATCACAAAAAAATCATTTATGTTTTTTCTAGTTAACGTGTAATTTTCATTACATTCAGTAAACTATTGTGAACATTGCAAACTGAGTTCCAAAATATGTCTTTCCAGTTTTTTAAAACCTTCAAGACAGATGCAAACAAAGCTTTCAATAAGATTTTAACGAACAAAGATTTTTGGAAAAATACCAAATGTAATGTTACATTCATCATTATCTACAAAAGTTGGTGAATGAATGCTTTAGTTATTGAAAACTGACTGAGCAAAGAAGTCAGTTTTCAATAACAATGGTTAAAGCCCTTGGCAAAAGCTTTTCTTTAATTGAAAATTTTTAAGGGTTTGTTCTTATCAACATTACGAAATAAAGCATTCTTCTTTAATAAAAGAGAGAACATTCTTTGCTTATTAGCAAAAAAGCTTCTTGTTCAAGTAGAGATTGTAAGCTTGATATCAAACTCAAAAAAGACTTAAATTTGTTGCCTTCAAAGAGTTTTTCGGAAAAAATATTTAAAATTTTCCTAGCAAAACTGAAGCAGGAAACTTAAAAATGAAACGGGAAATAATTCTTTACGATTACAACAGCAATATTTTACCAATGACCAAGAAACTCCAAAGCCATTTTCAATTGCCATAAACTTTCAAGATAAATACAGAAAACAAATTAATTCATCAAACTTGAAATAAATTGAATTAAAAAAACCATCAATGGACGATTATTTAAATTTTAGTCGTTTTACATCTTTTACATCCTGTTTTTCAAAATAAATTTGTCGCTTTCTTAGAAAGTATGCGTAGTTATAGCAATAAATAAATATGTATACTATAATTAGATCTTGTTTATTAGTAATTGAATTTGATTTATTTTTGCAAATTTTACGGCAGCGTCGTCAAGTGTTTAAGAGCGCCGGGAGTGTGATCAACGTTGTCTTGATTTAAAACCTACCTGCGCCATTCTGCTGTGTTCTTGAAACGTTACGGCAATTTTTCCTGCATGGCGGTCTTAGCAAGCAGTTCTACATATAAGTTATAACTCTGAAAATTATAAAAAGAAAATAAAAGTTACAAAAGGACGGCAATATCTTGGCATCTCCAAAATCAGGTTGGAGTAATTGTTTGCCCTTCATATTAGCGTCTCCATCACTTTCCTGAGTCAAGGGGATGAATATCGAAATAAAATGAAATAAAAAAAATGTTCCTATGCTGTTTGTTACTCTTGGTGCCGTCGGATACATATATACGTGTGTTATACGTGCAACGTGTTTTCAGAAATATCTCTTTTTTGGATTTCTTTTTTTTACAAAATCATGAAATTCAAAAGTTGATGTAATAAAAACAATAGTACAATTTTGTTTTAGAAATTTAATACGCATTTAAAATCATTTTCATGTTGTTTATGGTCCATATTTTGTAATAAACTAAAAGCTGTGAATTGACGGCTTATGGTCTTTGAAGTTAGTAAGTTTACAGTCCTTCCAGTGTTAAAAATATTTGCAAACAAGTCGTTTGATCTTGCAGCCCTGCTTGTTGCTTATAAAAAAAAGGAAAGACTAAACGTGCCTTAATTTGTTAAACCG
Organism: Diplosoma virens; assembly: GCA_963680785.1. Lineage (NCBI taxonomy): Eukaryota > Metazoa > Chordata > Ascidiacea > Aplousobranchia > Didemnidae > Diplosoma > Diplosoma virens. The sequence goes on along the minus strand of OY796882.1, from coordinate 62,875,403 downwards.
CTCTATGACAATAACAAAGAGTAAACTTGTAGCACCAAAAAGTTTTTTGTTGCCAAGTGGTAACGCATGTGTTTCTAGTTAGCCGTTACTTTAATTTTATTAATTTTTTTTGGAGAAAATAAAATCGTTAAATTCACTAGCATGCTAAGAAACACAAGTACAAAAAAAATTAAGACCTAACAATTAAACTTTAAATTCAAGCAAAATTCAAAACTGTGTCAGTTTACGCTATTCATTTATAGCTTTTTTAATTCATATGCTCCTGCTTAACTAAATATACTGTTTTCAGTTTCTTTCTCCGGTATTGGCTAATTCGTACCTTTCGTTGAAAAAAACTTTTTTTAAACATTTTGTTCTGTTGCTTTTCTTTCTAATTTAGACCCAGTTCAATGAAAATTTATCTAAAATATGATTTTAAAATTAATTGTTACTCGGTCAAACGAATTTAAATATATGCTGATACATTTAAGTACAATTTTTTCTTAGCCTATTTTGTTGTTGTTTTGCATTTATTTTTAAAAATCAATAATTTTCAGTCATTATTTGTAACCTATTAGGCTTCTAAATTCTACCAAGCTAAAAAATAATTAAACTTTTGCATTTTGGAAACGTTATTTGTATAAATTGACTTTTAAATCACTTATTGTAAAACATTGAAGAACAAGATATAGGAAGTATATTGATATATACTGTACAGCAATGGCGTGCGGTGACTTCTGAGGCTGGTCATGCAACTGGCATGCCAAAAACGGGTCATGCAATTAGATATTTTCTGGGTAGTTAATGGGTAGGACATGCACCATTTTCTGGGTAGAAGAAAGAATTCTGTGCGAGAATCTAAAACATAGACCGATCATTTGTCCCTAAACTATAGTGTTCTCCAAAAAAAAAAAAAAGAAAAGGCCATCACTTCCAATCAGTCTCAGATTTTATATTTTCCGTGCTAAAATTATGGTGTTTTCTAAAAAAAAGTGTTCGTCTCGGATCGGCCTCAAATTTCTCTGATTTTATTCCAAACCAGTACCATTTTTAATTAAATTAAAAAATCTATACCACCTTTGCGCAAAAGTTTGTTATGCAATCTCTAAAAATTTGGTTATGCAACGCATGACTTGCATGCCTTGACCGCAGGCCACTGCTGTACAGGTAATATTGAAATTTGAAGTTTTAAGTAAAAATTTGTCTTACAATATTTTTATGCTAACATTTTTAAATTGATTTTAATAAATGTTGTTACCTCGGCAGCTAATTCCATTTCCAATGTATCCTGTTTTGCAAATGCATACGTAGCTTCCAACCGTGTCAATACATCTAGCATTAGTACTGCAATTATCTTTTCCCATAACACATTCGTTGATATCTGCAAATTGGAATACGCACTGATTAGAACAAACAAGAAAAAGAAAAATGGTAGGCCTAAAATTTGCACTGTACTTTTACAAAATCTTTTGTCTCCTAAAAATCCTCTTCTGCATGAACACTGAAAACTTCCAAGAGTGTTTCGACATTCATGGTTTATACCGCAATTATGTGTTGCACTTGCACACTCGTTTACGTCTGCAAATTAAAAATTTTTTTAAAAAACATTTTAAAACTATTTTTTGTTTCAAATAAAAAGTTCAAAATATTAGTTTTAAAATGTTACAGTTATCAAATATTGCAAAATAAAAATAAAATTTTAAAAAAATTTATTGTATTTTTACAAACTGTGTTTCTAGTTAAGTCAGTTAAAAGCCTTTGTAAACAAGTGTGTCACAAATATTTTAGCGGTCTTGATTGGCTACTGGCCGGCGTTAGCTGTTTTTAATGATCTAAGGATAAATACCCTTTTGCTTTTTTATCATATTGCGAGATTGCATTCGTCTGCAATTTGTTCCAAACAACCTTGAATTGGTTTTGAAAAAACAGCAGGCAACATAATTTTTCAGCTTTTGATCTGCAGACTGCAGTAATTATTTTTGAAAATATAAAAAATGTATGGTTTGAATTTTAATTTAATCTCGATTGAGTTGATGCTTTATCATGCGGGAAAATTACAACAATAAATACTTAATTCAGATGTTTTGTATGATGCTTGGTGTCTCAGATGCTGCAAGTCTAAATCAAGAGAGGTTTATTGAAACTATTTTGTATGACATATACTGATAACCTCCTAATTGTTTATAAGCCCTCATGTTGTGTCATTGAAGTTTATCTGTTGCTGTTAATTCATTGTTTTTCGCCTTCCAATGCGTCATTACTATGTAACTCTAAGCCTTTTTTTAAGCAATAAATGTTTTCATTTCTGCAATAAAGCTGCCATCTCCCATCTATCGTCCATTACTGAAGCTAAATCATCTGTACAAAATAACGAATAGGGTCCCCGTAAAAAGGGAAAAGGGAAAAGAAGGGATCTGAAGCAAAAACTCCTGTTGTTTTACTGCCACCCCTGGAGGTCTGTCAATCACTTTCAGAGCCAAAAGCTCTGTCATCCCACAAAGTTTCAATTTTTAGTTTTTTTAATAATATTTTTATTCTTCGTTCTACACTTACAACGCAATCGTTGTATTCCAACACTCTTACTCTGTCTTTATTATCCCTATCTACAGCACTCTTCTGTGTATTTATCAAATCGTTCATCAACCATTAATGTTGCTTAATTTCTTTTATCAATGTAGAATCATGTCAACTATATTTTTATACTTGGCCTTTTTTTATCCAATGCAACTGTGTATGTCCTTTTCCGCCAAATGTCTCAACAATAATTCTTGCGTCGTTTTTTTTCATCACAAATTTCTTTTTAAATATTTTTTAGCGCAAATTAGAGACACAACATTTTATCTGATTTCTTTCAGTTTCAAATATCATCAAAACTTGTTACGAGCCCAGCGATTGTGATTGATATTGCCTCGGCTCGCAGCCTACTCGCACCATCCGGTTGTGTCCATTGGAAAGACACCTTACGGCATTTCTATCTGCTTTGCGGTCTTGCAAGCAGTTCTAAATATCAGTCATATCTGCATGAAACTAAAAACCAAAAAAAAAATTTTAATCGTACAGCAATATCTTGGTATCTCCGGAAGCAAGTTCGAGTAATTGTTTGTCCTATGTATAAGGTACGCAACGCCTATGTGTTGTATAACGCATAAGACCTCAGACGCTTTTCTGCGAGTCAGGAGAATAAATATTGAGATGAAATGAAATAAATTTTTTTTTTTACACTAACTGTTGTGCCTTTTTGCTAATTTGTTGTTGATATCCTTTTTGAAATGTTTATTTACAGAAGTGGTCAAGCCGGCATTATTCTATTAATATAAGATGAAAAAATACCGGAAAAAAATGTTAATTATGCATATACCGATTGTAGTGCAAGACATGTTTCATACAGTGCTTAACTGCCTTGTACTAAATTATAGTAATATTTACAAGCCATTGTTCTTTTTTATTTGGATTTTGCTTACGTGTTTAATATCATGCAATTATTTTAAAGCTCTGGTATTTACCCGTGGGCCCATTTTAAAAATAAGTCAGCTTAATTCATTTCAGCTACAGCAAATATTCCATTATTTATTTTTTAATTTCAAAATTGCATAGCATTGCCAAAAAAAAAAAAAAAAAAAAAAAAGATACTTACCTGTGCAATTTGTTCCATTTCCACTAAATCCGTCATTACATGTACATGTGTAGCTACCAATTGAATTAAAGCAAGTTGCGTTTAAATAACAGATATTTTCATTTGTAGCACATTCATCAATATCTAAAAGTAAGCTGTTGAAAACTGAAATATCAAGTTAACATTAAACGGATAAAGTTTTTTTATGTATTTCATTTTATAAAAAATTATCTATTTTTAAAAGAATATCTTGAAAAAAATAAATAAAACTTTTTTATCAAAATAACATTTCATTAATCTAAAGGTACTGTTCTAAGGTAAAGACTATGAATTACTCAAAAACATAATTATAATGTTAAATGTTTTTTCCCCTCCCCCCACAAAAAAAATGAAACCTGTAAACAAACAGTTATTATACAATAATTTGAAATTTGGCGATTTTCACTCTTTTAAGGTGTACTTCAAATAATGACTTTTTTCAAACGTTTTAAATTAAAATTGTTGCTATAAATTTTTTTTATGTGGTACATATTACTCATTTATTAAAATAACTATAACATCAAATAATAAATTTTAAACAATTTTATTTAATTTTATTTTATAAAAAAAGCAATTCCCCAGATCTGCTTACAAAGAGGCCAAGATATTGCTTTCCGGTAGAAATTTTTTGTTTTGGTTTTAAGTTTGTTAGAGGTATGGCTAAAATTTAGAACTACTTGCCAAATCGATAAGCAGGGAAAGTGCTGCTCAGTGTTTTTCCCAAGGACACAACATAATGACACAAGTACTGCAGGCTAGGAACCGAGATTATGTCGATTAAAATCACGGCGCTCTTTTGTACCCACCACGTTCTTGCCACTTTAACCGCACTCTCTTAAACTTTTTTCTAGGTGACTCTTCAACCTAACTTTTAAGAATCCACTTGATCAGATTAATAAGCAGTAACTTTACAATTCAATCAAAAGAAAAATAAAAAATATAACATTTCCAACTAAAAAGAATCTTTTTTAAAATACTTAAACAGATTCAGGCTTTCACAAAGCAAACTTAATGTGTTATTATCACAAATAAGTGGTTCAGAAACGTGTTAAATTAGCCAAACTAAGATATGATGACGCGCATGACAATCAGAATATTTTCAAAGTTTGACCATAGTCAAGTCAATCAACACAAGTACACATTTAGAAGTTTACTCTCTTTTCCAAAACCAAGAGAATCATAAACATGTTCATAAATGAATTTTTTTTCTATAATTTTTATTTGGCTTATAAATAACTAATTTCGCATAGAACATTGGAAACTGCCCTAATATGGCCATTTGAGACGAATATCCCATGAGCAAAGAGCAAAGCAACTAATGGATGCTCCTTCGAGTGGCAAAAGGCCTAGAGGGCGACTCAGAACTGTCTGGCGGAATTATGTTGAAGACTTGGCCTGATCATGTCTTAGAATTCCAACAGTGAAATTGCCGCTAGTTGCTGGAGACCGGGATGCTTGAAAATCCTAGCTCGGGCTGTTGGCCCGAAACCCCAAAAGGACAAGCGGGCAAAGGGAAGTACACTGAAGTAATTCAATGTTTTCCCTGAAATTAATGATGATGATTATTATTATAAATAACTAATATTATTTTATTCAACATATAAATTCAAAAAACTATTTAAAAATCTTAGAGTCTATGTTTAATCTAGAATTCTAAATCTAAGGTTTTGTTAGGTCTAATGCCATAATTAATGCGTAATGTTCTAGTTAACTCTTTGAGTTTTTGATTTCAAGAATATCAATATAGTTATAACCATACGCCTATATATATTAATTTAATTACAGTACATAAAAGTTTTTACATTTCATTTAGATTCCTAATTGCGTAATCAATTTTAAGTTTAAATTTTTAATGCTTATCATTCGGTTGTGGTATCCAATACTAAAAAGAGAAAATTTTATATAAATGTACTTTTTTGGCCTACCTAATCTACTTAAATTTATAATTTGGCTTATTATAAAAAATGTTGAAAATCCCAGTCAAGATAAATAGAGATAAAGCATATTAAAATATAATTTTTTTATGATATATAAAAAAAAGTTTAATTTTTTTATCAAAAAAATAATTACATTTAACACAATTAATTCGTTTATAACAAGAAAACATAAGAATTAATAGTAACATTTTCGACTTCCATCAGCCTTATTAGGTAAATGAATTGAAATAAATATTACTAGAAATTTAAATAGGGGATCAACAACCGTATTACGTAAATTGTTTAATAGAAATATTTTTAATAAGTTAATTATTATTTTTAATATACAGATATCTCAGAGTGGTACAATATTTAAGTAACCAATTGTTTTAATGTAACGTTATTTAATTGTCTAGAAACAATAAGAAGGTTATATTAAATTTTATTAACCTTTTGCGTTTTAAGAAACCTGATTGTCGTGGAAGTTTGAATTAAAAAAAATGAAAGGTGTTGATTGCAGTTTTTACCGTTGAATCTTTAATACGCATTGCCACCAAACAAACGTTTAAACCAGCATTTCTTAACCTGGGGTAAATTTACCCCTAGAGGTAAATTTCTTTGTTTTGGGGGGTAAATGAGCTATCAATAGTTTTAAATTTGATGGTGGCAACACATAGCCTTAGGTATGGTTTCAGCCTAGAAAAGTTGACGGGACAGAAAAATTGGGGCAGCTGTTGTTATTGGCAGCCTAGTATCTGTGATGTACTGCTTTAATGTATGTAATAAAGATAATGGCAACACTTCAGTGCACATTCACGTGATGCGAGATAACAATGATCTTTATCGCATGACAATAGCGTACTAGATACTGTAACGTGCTAGTAATTAAAATGTTGAGTTGATCAAAATAATAACGAGTGTAGTCACATGATAATCAGTGAAAGGCGAATTAATTGTTAGCGTGCTCTTGAAGATTTCTGTGAGTGTTTGAATTAATGCTGTTTATAATAAATACAATAAATAAAGACTTCTTCTTTAATGAAATAAAAACATAACAGTATCCTTCCTGGTTTAGAGTAGCTGCTAATGCGAATCCAAAGCTAGCCTATTATTTGGATTTTGTCATAAATTTAGTCATAAATATAGCATGTCACAAAAGAAGAGAAAGTATCAGGAAAATTATTTGAATTTTGGATTTACATATCTTATTCAGGATGGTCTTTAAATTTCTCAGGGTGTCCTGTGCATGAAAACATTTTCAAACAGTACTATGAAACCTGCTCCGCTAAAACAACACCTAGCAAATGCTCATCCAAGTATGATAAGCAAAAACTGGTCCATTTTTGAGTTAAAGCTGTCCAGTCTAAAAAGACAAAAACTGAACAGAATTGGAATGTTTTGGCAGACTAACAATACCACTGTACATGCATCATTTGTCATTGCTTTGCATGTGGCAAAAACTAAAAAGCACATACGATTGGTGAAACCCTTCTGAAACCTTGCGTATTGGAAAGTGTGAAGTTGATGGTTGGAGAAAAAGCATCTTAAACAATGAAACAAATCTCATTGGCCAATGACCCAATAAAATCGCTAATCCATCAAATGTCTGAAAATATTAAGAGCAAGGTGATATCGAAGATTAATTCCTCTCCTGTTTTTGCTTTTCAGCTGGATGAAATTACTGATGTTTCCAATTTCTCACAGCTACATGTGTATATCAGATATGTCGCAGATGAAAGGATTAATGAAGAATTTCACTTCTGCCAACCTTTGGAAACAACATCAAAAGCAGTCAATGTTTTTCAAGTGTTGATTGATTTTTTTGACAAAACCGAATTGAGTTGGTGTAAGCTTGTTGGGCTTTGCATTGATGGTGCTCCAGCCATGATTGGTGCAAACTCTGGATTGGTTTCCCTGGTAAAGCAGAAAAATTCAGCTATTGAAGGAACGCATTGCATGATTCACAAAGAGGCGCTCGTTTCCAAACCATTCCAAAGACTTTACAAGCATTTGTCTGTTGTGATTAAAGTCGTTAATTATGTGAAAAGTTCAGCGCTCAACACTTGACTCTTTAGCAAGCTTTGCAAAGATATGGATGGCAATCATACCGTACTTTTATATCACACTCAAGTTCGTTGGCTCTCAAAAGGGAACATGCTCTCTCGTATTTTTGAACTAAGAGAAGTCAAGTTGTTTTTGGTTGCAAAACAAAAAATGATTTAATGTTACAATTTGATGGAGACAAATTTCCTACGTACTTAGCTTTTCTTGCTGTCATATTGGAAACATTAAATCAGCTAAACAAGAAACTGCAAAGTCCAAGAAGTGATATAATTAAGCACACTGATGCCATCAATTCTTTTGTGGCAAAGCTCAAGCTTTGGAGCCAACGAGCAAATAATGATAATTTTACATCATTTCACCACTTGACTGATATAACTGGAGATGATTTTGAACAAAATTTGAAGGAGGACATCATCAGTCACCTAGAAAACTTGCAAAATGAGTTTGAACAATATTTTCCCAAGATAAATACTTCTAGCATTTTGATGAAAGTAACTAGAAATCCTTTTCTATGTACTGTAAAGTGGAAGATGTTCCTGAAGCAATTTAAGAAGAATTTATAGAATTAGCAAATGATTGCTTTGCAAAAGATGAATTTCACACTTACAACTTAGAGGAGTTTTAGGTTAAAATGCAACATTGCTATCCACAGCTAGGTATTCATGTTCTAAATATTCTGGTTCCATTTTCTTCCACTTACTTATGTGAGTGTGGCTTCTCTGCGTTGCTTAATATCAAATCTAAAGCACGAAGCCGACTTGACGTTGAGTCTGACATTCGTTGCGCATTATCTACTACTTCACCTGACATTGAACAGCTCGTTGCCAAAAAACAAGGGCAGCCGTCACATTAAATAAGTATAACTGAAATAATTCTCTAATTTCGCTTTTTAATAAATGAGCATCATTAAGTATATTGAGGGTAAATCTAGTAATCGCTTTTGTTAAAAGGGTAAATATGTAAAAAAAGGTTAAAAACCACTGGTTTAAACGCTTTATGCAGAATTTGTTAAAAAAAAAACCTAATTTTTAATGAAATGTTTTGGAAGGAAATGATTCACTTAGCTAAAGCTAAATTTTTATGCTTTTGAAAGGTTGGAATTCTATTTAAAGTTGTGCTCCAAAAGTCTAGCTTATTTTATGAAAGGCAAAAGTAAATCTGAAGTCAAATTGGTAATTTGTCATTATTCCAAAAACATAAAACAAAATTTGATAATTAAATTTGAAAATTTCTACTTTCTACTCAGCTTTTAAAAGTTTTAACTTGATTGGGAAATGACAAAGAGTTTAAATCCCAAACTTGCTAATGGTAGACAACAAAAAATCTTAAAATTACTGTTTTAGTGAAACAAACCAAAAAATTTTTGTTGAGAATAGAAAAAAATATATATATAAAAGTTAAATACGAGTAGATTAGTTCCGTAAAAGTTGCTCCAACAGTTTATCTTTGATGAAAATAATGAAAAGTATAAATTAGCACCCCGATAGCTAATATTTAACTTAATAATTCGTCCAAACAATTTTATCTCTCCATATAATTACTTCTAAGGCTTCAACCTGACCCTTAAACAATTAAACAACGACCCAAAAACAACAGTAACACAAAGCATTTTTTACACATTATCTGGACTGAGCGATTAACAAACTGCGAGCTACTAAATATACTCGTATGTACCGTATGTATTGTATACATCAGCCAAAACTGCCAGATAAATAGCAAACTTTACCTGACAAAATAAGAATTCTTTATTAATTATAATCTAGGCTATGCAATTGAACAAAGCGTTTTATGACGTCACAGAGACGATCATATGATGAAGTAAAAAACGGCTTATGAAACTTGAAGAATGGAATAAGTATCAAACCAATGAATTATACAAAACATAAATTACGTCATCTTTGCCACATTGTTGACGCAAATAGTTCAAAACACCATCAATCAAGTAAATATTTAGATGTGAATTGCAAGAGAAATTTTGTTTAATTCAACTAAATTGAATGAATGTATAACAATGATTTTGCGAGCTTTAAAAGTAGAAACAAAAACCTTTTGTGATTTTATTTTTAATATCAAGTTTTTTAGGGTATTTTACGCTAGTAAGAACCATGAGCTAAAGAACCACCAGGCAAAATTTTTACCTCCAAGAAAATTTTTACATTCTTCATCTCCCCTTTAAAATGACTTTGCTAGGATCAGTTTAAATTTCTCATATTTCGGCCGCAAAAAGCTTCGCAAAGGGCTATTCCAAATACGCATTTACATCAGACATTGCTATATCTGTGAGCACTCGAGAGGAGCAGAACATTTACTACAATTTTAAGAAAATTTTCCCTAAGTCTCAAAAATTTTGGAAAAATTGAAATTTTTCGAGAAGCAATAGGAAAAATTTGGACAAAATCAAACAGTTTAAGAAAGTGACAAGGAATTGCTTGGGCAAAGCCAAATATTTGTACATTGAAAATGAACACTAAATGCAGAAAGAAGTTTACGATTTATGGTGAAGATCTTTTATTTTTAGATATTACAATGTTTTTGAGAATAGCATTGAAAAATCAGAGACCTATTCAAATTTAAGATTTTTGTTTTTTTACTCCCTAAATTTTTTACAAAATTTATTTTCATATCCGTATAATACTAGAAAATTATGATTGGGTCAAACATCATAAATTTTGCTCCTTAAATTTTTTTTGGCTGGTCCGCCTATGGTACAAGTCCCACTCAGCCAAAATCTTGTCTAAAATAGCGAATGCTCAGGAGGCATAAGTAAATTGCTTGAAAGCATAACTAGAGTCTTAAAACTGCGCGTTTAAAGCTATATCGACACGTTGATACTACTTGAATGGTGCAAGAGAACGGTTGGTCCAGGGACCTGCGCCATGAACGACGTTGTGCAGGCGTACCAAAGTCATTTTTTTATGCGGGTGTGAGTATGCATTTATTAGATCTCATTTAGACTGGCAACTTACCTGCGAATCTAATAAATAAGATGTAGCAATGGCAAACGTGCAAGTCTTTTTATTAACTATTTTTGTTTTACTTTGTCTGCATGTGCTATAACGTTATAACTTGGGCCCACTAAAGTCAATAAAGTCAATTTTTTTCAAGGCTTTATCAACTCATAAAACTTACACAACCTTAGAGTTTCGCTTGTTTAGGAGTCTTTTTACTAAGTTTATCAGGTCAAAATTAAATAAAAATTTATTAAAATTTTATCTTGTAAAATTTTACATTCTTACAAAAACTCATTCTTTGCTAAATTTCATAATTTTTTGAGTAGCTTATTTTTCATTAGGCCAAGATATTCTAAAACGTTTGGGACTGCAGCTCCAAAATACTGATAATTATCAATATTTTTGCCTTTTTCTTTACAATTTTTGAATGAGAATAAGAGTTTTACATGTTTTATACAATATTTCACCTACTTCAAATCTTTCCTAAAACCTGGTACCATCACCGTTCAAAATACGTATACTTGCGTCATTCCGTTACAAATTTAACTTAAATTTCTCCCATTTTAAAAGTTAAGCTGTTTTAGCTCACTTTTAGAAAAAATTGTTGAGTATACAACTTTATTAGCAGTTTTGTGTGACAATAGCTTAAGTTAATTGACTTTGCAAGTTTTTTTGAATGCTAGTAAGATTAAAGAAATCATTAATCTTGGCCTACAATGTTATACAATTTGTGTTTCAGTAAATTCGATTGTTAAAAAATTGTGACATTTCGTTTTATTGCAATCGGTAGAAGAAAAAGAATCTTATCAATGAAACTTATGATTTTACGCCTTGTACGTAATTTCATGTAGGCCTACTTATCATAACTTTACTAGTGGCCATTAGTTATGAGCCACTCACTACTTTTGGTCTGAAATGCAGCCGGAACTAACACAAAATTGTGCATGTTTTACAATGTATTTAACCAAGTTAAATTAACTAATCATCCTAATTTAAGATTTGATTTTTGTCTAGGATTTTCTTTTGTTATTTTTTGTAGGTCTCGATTTCAATAAATTTTTCATTTTATTGGTTTAAAATACTATCTATTTGAAACTGCGCTTTCTATATATAGGTCACGAGACCAAACTTTTGCTTTAATTTATTTCTTATAGAAAGTCGTTTATGCCGTCTTTGTTTTGCGACTCAGCAAGTCAGTAACCCAACAATTTGTGGCAACTTCACCTAGGCATATATAAAATTAGAATCATAGGGTTAAACCGGATTCTTTTAAAATAAAGTTCCGGTTCAGATTTAAGTTCAGCAAATTTTTTTTCGTTGGGGTTAAGTTCCAGTTCAAATTCAAAGAATAATAACAGTTAATACCGGTTTACGGATCCGGTTCGGGTTTGGTTCGACGCCCTAATTAAATGCTTAAAATTACTACTGATGACTAAAAATCAACTATAGGTTAAAGTTTGAATTTGAATTAAGCGTGACAGTTATCATAAATTAGATTAATTTTTTATCAAATTTTAATGCAATTTAAAATGTGTAAAAGAAGCCACTAGTGGTAAAAGCAATTTGTTTATTCTTGTTTTCGTTTTCCATTCTTGATCCAAAGGTCGGTTCAGACTGTTGCGATAAAACAAGAAAAAGCGGAAAATTTAAAAGCGCAGCTGAAAAATTCTGCTTTACACTTGCATTTTCTGCAACCGCTTTTAATCTAAACCAAGCTAAAAAGTTGATAAAATTGAACTTAATTTTTTCCGCTCAGCACAAAAACTTTTCACGCTTTTCGCTTTTAGTCTAAACATTTTTTCCAATTTGTTTTTTTGCAAGAGTCTCCTTTCAGTCTGAGCCAACTTTACGTCATGTTTTTTTTTGGATTAAGTGACAATAAACTAAATTCTTACATCAAGCCTGATTAACTCATTCAATTTCATCAAGATCCAAGTACAGAAATTTTTTTGCTACTGCATTTTACTTTAGGAAGTTAAAAAATGTAGCACTTTTTCTAAATCTGAGAACCCAACTGAAAATTACATTTTCGATACAAAAAAACAAGTTCGCCTCTATAAATCTACAAAAAAGTCTAGTTTTAATTACATCAATAGTTTCTATGCCAGAGGTGGCAAACCGTTTTATTACTGTAGACCAAATGCATGTCAGGCAGTAATAAAGGAGGCCGCTTAAGTTAAATTACTTATAAAAAAAGTTTTGTAATCATGTCTACGAAACAGCTCAAAAAGTTGCCAATTAAAATAAAATAAATTTTTTTTTGAAATTCCAACTGATTTTATATTCATATAAAAAAAAGAAGAAAAATCAAAATACATTAAACTTTTTTGCACAGCCTAGCTGATAGTATTTACAAATGTTGTTAGTTGGCACATATTAAGCGGTGCTGCAGCTCCTATGGAGAAGCCGGGACCGATCACAAATACATACGTTACAACAAAACCAACAAATCATTCAGTTGCAGTTTTTTTTTAAAACAATTAGTTTTAGAGAGCCACAACGTTAATATACGTGGATGGCGTTCTACAAAAGTTATTACCACCGTTAAACATTAACACATACATTCATATTGTTTTTTGATTCTAGTAATTTTTAAATTTTTAGATTTACATACAGCAGTTCAATAGTTATAAATGCAAAAGTTAGGTTTTATAAAGGCCGCATGCCGCTTCAAAGTCACTTGCTTCCCTCCGATGGGATAAGCAAAACATAAAAAGCAACAAAAATTCCTTAACAGTACAATGCATTCTCAAAGAGATCAGAATGTAACCGATTAACTGTAGTTTCAATGAGTGAAATAGGAACGTAAAAAAGCGACTAAAACAATTTAACAGAGAGGACGATGATTATGCGACAGGTCTGTTTTGATCTTATGGACCTCATCAGGCAAAACTTATCGTAGTCTCTAAGGAGAATAAGCAGCGCGAAAAGTTAATGTGAAAATTCCATAAAATAACTCTGCTAAGTTAAGGTGCGAATTTTTTCACGTGTTGCATCTGCTTCGGCCTGGATCCCTTTTAAATTATTTTGTTACATTAATTGTTTTGATTAAGTTATAACAACGTTTTTTGATTCTCAGTGATTTGGAAATTATTTTACGCTCTTTTGCATCCGGTTCGCCTTGGATCTTTTATCATCACCCTTAATGTTTTGAGTTCTTTAATTATGTAATTTTGCATTTTCATGCATTGCCTTTTCGGTCTCTCTATTTTACAATTAATATTGAGTTTAGAGATTAATCCAGAAGAAGAAATCGCATATTCATGGCGTACAAGTTTTTAAAGTGATGAATTCTATGAATTTTAAGATTTTCAAATTTAAATTTTCTAGTCCGAAACTCATTTTCTATCAGCTATTCTCCGATTTCTTTTTTTCGATGTGCTTTTAAATGTTTGCTGCTGTAAAATTATCCAATGTAACTTATTCCATTTGATTCGACGAAGTCCAAAATTTAAATTTCATAAACCTTTTTAATGCTGCTTCACCGTCCCTTTCGATGAAATTTATTCCCAATGGTTCACTGCTGTCCGAAATCCAAATTTTAAATTCTCTTTGTGATTGTTGCTTTTTCGATGTTGACTGTTGATATTTAAACTCGTAATTATAGATTATTATTCAGAATTTCCATTCCCAAAAGAGTTATTTCATGGAATTCTCACCTTAACTTTTTGCGCTGCTTATTCGCCTTAGAGGCTACGATAAGTTATGCCTGATGAGGTTCATAAGATCAAAACAGGCCTGTCGCATAATCATCGTCCTCTCTGTTAAACTGTTTTAGTCACTTTTTTACGTTCCTATTTCACTCATTGAAACTACATTTAATCGGTTAGTTTGTGATCTCTTTGAGAATGCATTGTACTATTGAAAATTAATTTTTTACATGTTGCATCCTCTTCGGCCGAGATCCCTCTTAACCCTTTTGGACCGAAAGGACTATTTAGTCCCACACCACTATTTTTAAAATTTTTTCAATAATACTATAAAATTTTATCAAAAAATTTTTTATTATTCTTTAGCAATATTTTGGCAACCCTGCTGGTCAATTAATTGTAACACGTGCAAATTCTTTGCTTTATGATTATCAAACCAATTGCATACATGAAGTTTAATTCAACTTTAGATATTTTTAAAATTAAATTGGTATAGTAGATAAAATAATGTTTAATTTAAGAAAAGCTGGATAAAATTTACTATAAAAAGTCTAGTGGGATGACATAAAACAAATTTGACTTTTTTGCAAGAGTTCATGTTTAATTTATTTGCTTTTCATACTTGAAACTATTTAGTCGCAACCGGTTTTATGCGTACTTTTTACTTGTTTTTTGTCAAATTTAGATGGCCCAGAAACAGACTAGATCTAAAGAATTTATAATTGGTGTAAATGAAGTAGTGCAATTAGTTGCTGCTGATGAGTCCAATTCATCCGATAATGACCCTTAGATGAAGAAGATATAATATTTTTGGAGGAAGCAATGTCTGATACTGATGGTATTATAACAGTAACAATCGATATGCACAAAGCATTGAACCAAATATTGTGGAGCCTTAATTCATTTATTTTATTGTAAAAAGATTTGTACTCCTTTTGATATTTTGAATTACTCTTTATCTGGCACAGTCAGTTTAAATTATGACGATGGCTATGAGTCAAAACCAATAGAAAACTTTTCTAATATCGCTTTAAACAAAGTCGATTTTATCGGAGCCATAAGCTTTTCGTGACGCTCTCATCAGTGGCAATCGCGTCAAAATGGGACGAGCCAGAGAAAATCAAGGTACAGTATTTATAGTCTCAACAGTTGGGAGAAAGATGCTGCAGTCTCGGAAAGGAAAAAGACACAATTGCACAAACTCAAAGAAGTGTGGTGCAATACAATGTAATCTCGGAAAGGAGAAACGCACTATGTGCAATTACCCAGTAGAAACACTGTTACTCGCAACTTAGGTTATTTGAAAAGTTTTAATGTGTAAACAAATTCCTTTTGTTTACATAAAACCGGATGTTTGGTTTTGATAAAAGTTGCCTCGAGTAGACACAGATGGAACGAGTTGTGTGCCACAGCAAGAATTTTAAAACGTTTGTTGTTATAGTTTGCAGCACATTGCTTGTTATCAAGCAAGTGTTGTCCTATGGCAGAGTCACAATCTGGATTGTTACGTTTTAGCTTACAGGATCTGCCAGGTTGAGATCGTGTAGGGCGCTTCGCTTGCTGTTGTAGCCATTTAGGAACATGCTGCTTGATTCTATCTTGTAGTCGCTGTGATGTTCGTCCTACGTACCTACTGTCACAGTGGCACGAATATTCATAAACAACGGAGCTTTTCAGCGTGGTAGGTAAAACATCTTTGCGGGCTACAGGCAACATGCGTTTGGATGTAAATACAACTCTGGTGGTAACGGAGCCATAGCAGCTTTCAACAGCCGTTTTGACGTTTTTATCAAAACCAATGGAAGCTTTCGCTATCCAAGGAACTCTCAAATATACGGGACACGTCTCAGGACCAAATCGTTTGGGCATAGAAAACTGAGCAATTTTCTTGGAAATGTTGCAGTCAATAATTGATTCAGGATAACCATTGTCCAATAGAATATTCTTGATATGCTTAATATCTTCGTTTAGTTTAGATTTCGTGCATATCATTAGTGCCCGGTGTACCAAAGTTAATATAAGGTTTGTTTTTTGTTTAGTGGGAATAAAAGATTCCCAACGTAAGTACTGTCCAGTAAAGGTAGGTTTTCTATACACACTTGTTTCAAAACCGGTAGCTGTTCGTTTCACGTTAACGTCGAGAAAAGGTAAACAATTATTTTTCTCTTTCTCAAAGGTAAGTTTGAGAGAAGGATGAAGACAGTTTAGTTGTTTGAAAAGGTTATCCAACTCTTCTTCATTGCGAAACATAGCAAATGTATCGTCAACGTACCTAAAATATGTGGAAGGTTTTGATTTTTCAGAGAAGAGTTTTTCTTCATAAAATCCAACAAAGATGTTAGCTAAGGCTGGGCCTAGTGGTGAACCCATTGCAACCCCATCAGTTTGCTTGTACATGATGTCGTTAAAGCTAAACTCTACTCCAGATGTGGCACTTTTCATCAGTTCAATGAAAACAGCCTTCGAAATAAGTGGTTGTGCATCCGAATCATCGCAATATAAGGCATCTGCACAGATATTAATGGTCTCTTCAAGTGGGACGTTTGTAAAAAGGCTTGAGATGTCGAAAGAGCAGATAAAAAGATTGTTAGCATCTTTAGAGTTTTGAATAGCATCAGCAAACGTAAATGAGTCACAAATACAATGGGTCGAGAAACGCTTTAATACCGGTTCCAAGAGGCTTGCTAACCACTTGCTGAGCTCATGATGGGATGAGCCTGTCATAGATAGTATCGGTCGTAAGGGTACGTTAGTTTTGTGCGTTTTGGGTAAGCCATACGATTTGGGTCTTTGTGATCCAGTGGGACGAATATTTTGGTAAAGACTTTTGGGTATTGAATCTTCTTTAAATAGTTCTAATAAATGTTTTTGAAGTTTTGATTCAATATTAGCAGTGTTGTCGTTGCTTGAGGTTGGTCCAAGTTTTTCGAATTTTGATGGGTTATCAAGTATTGCTAGCATTTTATCTATAAAGTCATTCTTGTTCAGAATGACTACTCCTGAACCCTTGTCCGGTTTGGTGATGACAATGTTTTCATTGGAATGCAAGCTGTTGAGTGCTCGAAAGCATTCTCCATGAAAAGCAAAATCCTATGAGTCAATCTCTTCACCACAGTAGAGATGAGCAAGGTCTGTAAGTCTAGCCTTTAAAGAAGATTGATTATTTTCTGATAAAACTCTGTGATGGCCCAATTGGGCCCACAACGATTCAAATTCTGTCATTCACGCACAAACGATTCAAATTCATCTCAAGCCTTTTT